>OY728123.1:1718929502-1720179502 GCA_963277665.1 Viscum album
GAATGATGATGTGATGACAAGAAGATAGCTAATTATGTGAGGAGAGATAAATATCTATAGAGTTAACCATCCACACTCCAGTGTTTCAAATGAATGGAGTATGGTAATTATGCCAATTAGTGCATGAGTATGAAGTTTTTTGATGATCAGCATCATTTACCTCTTAATCCTAGAGACATAGGGAAATCTACTGTGATCATAACTACCGAGGTGGTAATGAGATCAATATGGTGAAAGGTACACTTATCATTGACTCTAGAACAACTAATGTCTTATTTGATTATAGATCCACCCCAATTTTTTTTCTAAATAATTGTCTATGGGTATAACCATATTACCTCAATAATTAAATATTGAGTTAGCTGTGAAAAATCCTAATGGCACAATAGTCATATCTCACGTTTATTATTCTTCTCTAATTGATATTTGTGGGGAAGTGATTCTTAAAAAAAAATTATTTTAAATTTAGTTGAATTCGATATGATATTTATCATGGAATGGATTTATCTATATGGTGATCATATTATATGATGAGGAAGTAAATTCGCATTTCATATTTTGAATGAAACCATAATAATTTATCAATGCAAGGATGAATGTGAACTTACAATTGAAATTGATTCCATCTTGTGGGTCTTAATTTCAATAGATGAAGATTATTTATCTCAAATGGTTGGAGTGAAACTCAACATTAAGGATACACCTTCTGTAAGATATTTTTTTTGATTTCTTTCTAAAAGAATTTTCAGGTATTCCACTATATCATGAAGTTTATTTTCCAATTGAACTCATATTTATTACTATGCATATTTCAAAGGATCCTTATAGAATGTCCCTAATTGAGTTGTAGGAATTAAAGAATAAAATCAAAGATATTCATGATAATGGATTCATATTCCGTAGTGTAGCATTATGGGGTGCACCTTGTTAAATTTTTTTAGAATAAATATGAATCAATACATCACTGCATTGAATATTAGGAACTCAACAAGATCACTATAACCAAAAAGTATCATATTTTCTATATTGATGACTTATTTGATCAACTACGTGGAGCTCAATACTTTTCCAATATTGTACTTCGTTTAGATATCATCATTTAGATTTAAATAGGATGATGTACCCAAGATGTAATTGTTTACAAGGTATGAACACTATGAATGTATATAAATTCCATTTGTTCTTACTAATTCCATGGATATATTTATAGAATTAATTAAGAGAGTGTTTAGATACTATATTGATCAATTTGTGGTAGTATTTATTGAATATATTCTTGAATATTCAATGAGCAATGAAGGAAATAAATATCACTTGGGGATTGTGATAATGACCCTAAGGAGAAGCTGTATGAAAAAAATTACCAAATGTTATTTTTAGATTCATAATGTTTCATTTTTTGGTTATATAATCAAAATTGAGGGTATACGTGTATATCTTTTAAAAATAAGTAATTAAAATTTTTTTTTGGCCAACCATGATGACAGGACTTCGTACTTTTCATTGGTTAGCTGGATATTATATATGTTTTTTGAAATATTTATCATGATTATCCTATAAAATCACCAATTTGACTTAGAAAGGAGTTATGTTCACATGGATAAAGTAACGTGAATGTAATTGCAAGGATCTTAAAAAAAAGGTTGGTCAGTGCACCAATACTCACACTACCTTGTAGGAGAGAAAGGTTTGTAAACTATATTGATGCATAAAATATGGGGATAGTATGTGATTTCATGAAACATTATATAGTTATAGCTAATGCCTCACACCAATTGAAGGTTAATGAGAAAAAATATCTAACATATGATTTAGAGTTATATTTTATAATTTTTGAATTAAATATATGGAGACATTGTCTCTATGGGTGAATGTGTGACATATATACTGATCGAAAATGTTTAATATATTTTTTTTTACCAAAAAGAGTTGAAAATGTTTCAAATAAGATTATTGGAATAGATTAAAGATTATGAATTCTCTATACATTACCACCCTTGGAAGGAGAAGAAGGTGGAAGTTGATTTGAGTAAAAGAAGCATGTTATCTTATCCATATAGAGGATAAAAAAGAACCAATATTTATATAATTTCAGACGATGGATATATAAATCATAAAGGAAGGGGATGACTCTTATATGATTAAAATAATTGTCCAACTATACTATGTATGTGTTCTTCCTATATGAGATTTGAAGAAGGAGCTTTTGGATGAGGCTCAAATTTCATCATTCTCTATTCATCTTTGAATTTCAAATATTTATAGAGACCTAAAAGAATTTTTTTGGTGGGATGGAATAAAGAGAGATATTACATAATATGATTCTCAGTGCTTGGTTTTCCAACAAGTTAATATTGAGAGATAGATGTCTAAAGGGATATTACAACTATTTACCATAATATAATGTAAATGGGAAAACATCACCATGGGTTTTTTCATCGGACTATCCAAAACATCTAAAGGATATAATTCCATATGGGTTATAGTGAATCACCTTAAGATGTTGACATAGTTAATTTCTACCGGAGAGGATTTCTATCTTGATCAACTTTCCAAAATTTATATTAAATAATTGGTAATATTTCACAGAGTACCACTTTCCATTTTATATGATTGGGCTATAAGGTTTACCTCGAAGTTCTAGAGAATTCATTTACATGATCTTGATGAATAGTTAAGTTTCAGCATTGCATATCAACCTCAAACATATGGGTAGTTTAAGAGAACCATTCAAACTCTATAATACATGTTTAGTGCTTAATCTATAGAGTTCAAAGGTGATTGGGATAAACACATTCCATTGTTATAATTTTTTTACAATAATAGATTTCATTCTAGTATTCAAATCGATCCTTATGAAGCCCTATATGGTAAGAAGTCCACAACACCAAGATGATGAACTAATGTTGGGTAAATAAATCTATTGGGGCTGGATCTAGATGAGGATATGGAAGAGACAATTTGTTCCATTCAACAACACATAAGAGAAGATCAGAGTTGAAAAAATATTATGCTTACAATCATCTGTTGGATCATGAGTTTGAATTTTGTGACAAGGTATTTCTATAAATATCTCCGTGGAATAGGGTGATGATATTTTGAAAGAAGAGAAATCTGGACCCTAGGAATATCAGTTATTTTGATATTATTGATCGTATCAAGATAATAGCATATCGATTTGATCTTTCACCGAATCTCTATCATGTTCATGATGTGTACCATTTATCATTATTTAAGATGTACATATAAGATCCACCACATGTACTAAACTCAAAGGTCATAACTCTAGAGCAACGTCATTCAAGTGATGTGAAACCAGTATAAATTATAGATCAAAGAGAAAATTTTTTATGAAACAAGACCACTCACCTAGTTAAAGTCTTGTAGGGAAACCACCAACTTGTGTAAGATACAAGGGAACTCAAGGATGTGATGAGATAGATGTATATTCATATATTTATATCTAAGTAAAAAAATTTGATGGTGAAAATCATTTTAATTGGGGAATAATTTAACCACCCAAGATTTTATGGTATGCCACTTTTTAAATAAATTTAATATATTTGATAGTTTACGTTGCATGAAACCCCAAGATTAAATGAACATCAAAATATTATTATGCTAAAATGACCATTATAAACTAGCTATTAAATTATCATGTGTGAATATGATTAATTTTATTATGTAATATATATGAATACCATGTTCAATAAAAAAAATTATGCTTAGGAAATAAACACCTTAATAGTAGTAAAGCCATTTTATTCTTTCAATATATGTTATATTCAAATATAAGTATTATTGGTTTATGTAAGAAAATAAATATAAATAATTTTTAAAACATTTAGAAAATTAAATTTAAAAAATAAACATCATTTTTGGAATAATCATGTCAAAATTAGTTCGGGGTAATTTTTTTGGGAATTCTATAAAAAAAGTCGATTTTTGGGTTAAAAAGTGAAAATTATGATTTTATAAAACACTATAATTCTTATGAAAAAATTATTATATGGTCCTTATTAATCCTTATTCATGATAAAAAAATTTTATGTAATGAAATATATATATATATATATGGTGTTACATTTAGAAACACATTCTTAGTAAGTTTAAAAACCATGATTTTTTCCTTAAAAATAAGTTTTTTTATAAGTTATATGCATAAATTATTCAGAATTGATTTTTTTATAAATTTTATAAATTTAAATTTGTGAAATGGATTCCATATTTGGAATCAATATGTATAAATTGGGTCATATGGGAATTTTCATTTTTACTCATAAAAACTTTCCAATGGTAAGAAAATGATTTATCACCATATAGGTAAAATAATGAAATGTGTTAATGTTAAAAGGTAAAAGATTCAAATACCTAAATACAAAATTTTGAATGGATGGTTGATGTGTTTCTCAACCTTAAGAAAATTTTAAAACATTTTATCAATATAATTTATTGGAATTAATTCCACTGAAATTTGTTTGGGTCTAAATATAAAATAATCATTATTTAATCACTCAAAACCACTTCTCCTCACTTTAAATACTTCCCCTCACCACCACCATTCTCACCAATATACTTGAAGTTACTAAAATATCTTCCAAACCCTATCTTACAAACAATATTCATGTTCGAGTATTGTTAGTATCACCCAAAGGGCAATTCCATGTTCCTTAAGGGATTCTTTAAGGGGGTGATATTCTAGAGGATGTTGAAGTATAGAAAACTGAAGAGAAGCATGAGGTAAGGGTTTATCATCTCACTTATTCTTTTTTGAGATATATTCATTACTCACGACTTATTTCTTGTATTTTCGGTATATACTTCCCTTTGATATATCATATCTTTAATCTCATTATCTTTATGGTATTAAATATTTCATTTAATAATTATTACTTTTATGGGGAATATGATTCAATTGATTAAAAAGTGGAAAAATAATTCTTAAACCAAATTCTATTATTTCATTTAAACTTCTACTTCATTGATTATTTCATACTATTATTATCCATGAAATGATATTTTAATATCTTATGGTGTATTTCCACTTGTTTTATGTAGATTAAACTAGATAAAAATGTTTTATTAATTAAATTAATTATCCCCTCAATTATATGATATTTATATGGGATATTTATCAAAAAATTATCCTAAGTTTCCCTTAAAATATATTTTTCTTCTACGACCATTTTTTCTAAAAAAATTCCAATAATGTTTCTAATAATCAGTTATGATTGTATAATATCATTTTTAACAATGTTTTTTGACAAGATTGTTTAAAAGTATTATTTTTATCATTTTGAAAATGATGGTCTTTGCTACATTCCCAATAAAAATACAAAAGGAATGTCTTTTTTTACTTATACAACACGAGAAATTTTTTTAACACCATCGTAACTCTTTAATTCCTTGATTCTTACTTTATAATCCTACAAGGCTATTTTCAAGGAAAATGTTTTCTTTCATAATTTCCTGGAATTTTAGAAAACATGTTTTGAAAAAAGAAAGGATATTTTCCCCAAGCACATTTTCAAGTGATCATTAAAAATTAGTTTCCATATAAAATAAATTTTTTTACTATTACTTATGAATTACTACAGATATTATTCAGGAATACAATTCTTATTATTTTTATGGTCAGTTTATATTTATGATGACAATGTATTTACAAAACCTATTTATTTTCCTCTAGTTATTTTATGATGATGTGTTTTTAATTCCTAATTTTACTTTATGGGTTTTGATATGATTCTAATTCTTATGAAGGAAATATTTAGGTTTTCATTATGTGATGGGTGAGATCTATATCTCCCTCCAATGCATTTGGTAATTATTTAAATCTCATGATATAGACAAGACTTTAACGGGAAGTGAAACTAGTTTAGTAAAGCACTTTGTGCACTATGATGGTTTGGGGAGTGAACCCAATCCACTATTATATTCTTTGGAGTGAACCATGGACAATATTATGTATTGGGGAGTGAAATTTATCAACTATGATAGTATTTTGAGTGAACCTTGGATACTATGATGGTTTGGGGAGTGTACCCATTCTACTATGATAGTCTTAGAAATGAGCATTGACTACTAAGGAAATAGTTTTCTATGATTATGTGTTTCCACATTCCACGTATTGTGACAATATTATTCTATCATGAATTCACATTTCTTATTATTCATGTCTAATTAACTTCTATGATTTATTCTATACTCAAGATTATGAATTTTGATATGCAGGGTATAATTTTCAAATGTTATGAAAATTTTCTTATGATTATGTTGTGATTGATATATCCCTCATTTACCCTTACTGAGAATCTGAGATCACCATTTTCTTATGTTTATATTCCCTAGGATATGAATGATGATATTTAATATGAAATGTCAAAAAGGATTATAGTCAAGAAGGAATAAGTGATAGAAGATGTAGATGTTTTACGAACAAGTTTTTTATGTTTCTATGTTTCCAAAAATAGTTAACCCATATGATTATAGCATGGTTTTGATAAGTTATGTAATGAATATTCTTATAATTATATTTAATATCTATATATAAAAATAATGGGTCATTATATCCAAACAACATGATGTCCTAAGGCATGAAAATATTCTTCATCCAATAAATAATCATCGTTGCCTCAACAACCAACAACCCAAGGAAGGGTGATGTACATCCTCCAATAATACCAACCCATCAGACTAAACTGTAATGGTGTGCCTTATCCCCCAAATGATTGTCTCAACACTATCAACTGATTGTCCTTCACCATCCACGTGGATTTCTACAGTGATCACCCATTACATATCGAATGATCGACACTATCCTCTAGGCCAAATAGTCTACATGGGAGTCCACCCAAATGAGTGTTCAACACTACCCCAATTGATTCCTATCTATGTTCTCCCAACTCTAATGATTTTTTGAGAAAAAACCAATGAGCGTAAATCACCAAACAACCTAATACACATCATCCATAACCTTGTTCCCATGTGGTTATATTGATATGTCCTGATGGTCAACGCCATATCTTATTACACGGGCCACTACCTCATCTTCATGACCTCATCACCTCAATACAATGACTATTTTACCTCAACTTGGGGATCATCATAACCCCATGTATCATGGGATATACCTTCATCTTGAAAATGTTGTTTCCTCAATCCAGGTGATTTGTATCACCTCAATCATTGGTCATATCCCATAACATTCACATGGAACCAAGCAATCAATATAAACTATTCAATTTAATTAATAACCCACATAAGAAAAAACATTTCTTGGTTAGTCCATTCCCCTTACCTAGCTTATTCATTCATATTGAAGTAATATTATGCCTATAGTATCTCATATCATCAATATAAAAATTAAAGTGGATTTCATTATTTAATAAGTTTCTCACTTGAAAGACCCACCTACATATATTTATAATGAACAAAATATACTAATAAAACCATGTAGACATATTCTTACCACCTACATTGGGTTAGTATGTTCTCTCTCATCAGATATCAGCATCTAAATCAAGACAAAATAGGAGAAATCAGTGTTTTAGATGGACACCCTAAAAATATAACAAATGTGATTGAGCGAATTTAGAATTACTTGTAGAATGATAATCTGGAAAGTTAATTAAGAGGATTAAATACATTACCAATGTTCTTCTAATTATAAAGATTTCAATTGATTCAAAACATATATGAAGGATTTGGATCAATGATTAAGTGAACGAAAAATGGGAGGATACCCCTATAACCTATTGTTGGAATGAAGGATAAAAGGTAAGAAAATATAAATAGCATGGAGGAAAAATGGTAATATTTCCCACTTTAAATACCCTCATGGTCTGACCACACAATTTGGCTAATCATACGCCAACCATGTGGTGATCATTGTACAATCACTACACGTACACGTTCTAGGTGCATGGTTTTCCAAACCTTATATCTCACCACTATTAAAAATTATAGATTGGAAAAAAGGCCATGTGACCCCACATGCATGTTTTGAAAACCCATGTCATGTTTTGTAGGCTGGCAACACGGTTTCTCCTGGAAGGATGCACAATTTTTCTAAACCATGCGCCTATGCCCACGCTTTCCTGAAACCATGTTTTTGGGCCCCCTCATGCCTGAAACAACCCCGAAACCCTGAGGAACTTTAATAGTCTTAAAAACTATCTCATGGAATGGAATTAAGTGAATAAGACAAATATAATAATGTTATAAAGGTCAAGATATAAATTTGTATGACCACTAGACAAGAAAAAAAATCAAATAGCTTGAGGACTTTTGTCTTGCTCAAAACAACCACGATGTTACAGTCTCCCCACCTTAACATAGATCTTACTCAAGCTATCAATAATTACCCAAATATGGTATAGAAAAATATATAACTCTTTTATATCATCCCATTATACCCTGGATGTTAATTCATCGGTCAACTCCTCTCAAGGTTCTCCCCACCTTAAGGGTCACCTACCCAATCACTTCTCAATTGAAAAAATTGGTAGTTCCAGCGATCATCCATAGACTCAAAATTCATCACATGAAGCATGGTCATTCATAAAATTTATCAAGTTCTAAAATCATTCCCATGTAACATCTAACAACAATTATATCTCAAATATCATTAGATTCCTATAAGTATTTGTGCCATAGATGACACCCATAATAACCCACATCTCATTAGATGCACAGATAAACCCATTTTATATATAAATAGGCATTCCAATCAAAATCTATATTCCTACACACCTCATAAAAAACACTCAATGCATCAATGCCAATAATAAATATCAGTGCCAACAAAATATGTATATATATATATATATCCTGTATGATAACAGATCCCAATCGACAAATTATTGCTTCGTTAGTCCAAAAACAATAATCCTAGACCTCATTAAAAATATCCTTGCCAATAAAATAAAAACTGATCATTCCCTTGCAATACCTCTAACAATCATCTACCCTATGGCCTGCTCCGCACCTAGAAACTCAACTATGTGCACTTTACCTAGAGATTGAATTCCCAAGGCCTAGCCTCTTTGAGAAGATGTAATGGATGTTACCCACTTATCGCACTATTGTATTATATTGTATCTACCATGACCTTCGTATACAACTAAACCTAGGATACCAAATCCTCATATCACTCCTAAACCTAACATAGATACATTTTTATGACCCGATCTCTGAATCCCAACAGACTAAGAAGGATTCATGCAGAACCTCTCCAAATGGATCATCTGGCTGCATGCCCGAAACTCTTTTGGAACCTGATTACACTAGGTCCAAATATTTATCGGATGACTGCATTAGAAACACACTATCAATGACCCACTCATTGGTGGTCTACCTATATCTATGTCCTGAATTCCATATCGAGACTCCATATGGCCACACTTCCTGCTACCTGAAGCTTCACCACTCATCTAACATGATGTCATCACCCAACTCTAATATAACAGGCATGTTAGTTTTATGTTGATGATCATTACTTGATTGAAAACATTGGAGAAGAATTTTAGCCTCAATATCTTCACCTTAACTCAGACGGTGTGCCACAATCCATCCTCAAATCACCTCAAATAGGCGATGTCACTGTTCACTGTAGTAGGTGAAAAATGTGACAGGTCACTGTGATTCACCAGTTAGTCCATGATAGATGTATCTCTATGCCAGAGATTTATGAAATCATAGGCCTTTTCATACCTCAATGTATTTGGGTATATGTTCTTAGAGAATCTGGTATCAAAGTCATTCTAGGTAAATCCCTCATGTCTTCCCTCCCTTACTTGTACATCACAGTAGTGATTTTTCTATCCTTTGAGAATGTATGATTCTAGCTTCACCCCATGTCCTAGGGGTGTATTAATACGATCAAAAAAACTCTATATCAACTCAATCTAGTTGTATTCCTCTTAAAACCCACCCTCACCATGAAAAAGTGGTGGGTGGTGAGACTGAAACTAATGAGTCATGTATGTGATAGATCTCTCAGCTCCCTGAGCTCCTCCATCAATGCCCTATATAACCTAAACTATGATTTCTATGTGCTTATCTTCTAACCATGAACCAAATTCACCCATTTGTTATGGATAAAATACCAATACTAGATCCGGTACATGCATTTCATGATCATATATGTAACGCCTCGACCCCAGTTACCCAGAGTCGGTGCATTATTACATAGCATTGGAATGATAACACAGATCAAGTCTCGAATGACAGATTAGTTTAGTAGCCCTGAAACACTAGATACATTCATAATATTTACATTACATCATAAAGTAATACAAAACTACTACAACATCTTGTCTTCGTATCCCATCATATTATCCCTTCAGGTCATTCATAAAATACTTCTTCACATCCTGGAAAAATTAAAACATTAAAAGGGGTGATCTCAGATTCTCAGTAAAGATAACAATATAGCAGATGCTTTCATAAATAAACATAAACATTTAAGGCAATGTACAACTAAAAAATCCTTTTAAACATGAAATTCAACATAAAATGGAAAAATAAAATGAAATAATACCATTTAATTATTCACAAGGATATTCTACTGGTCGAATAATCACATGCAATATCAATAACCACTTCCATAACGATGGAATGCATAATGCCAGAATATCATAACCATGTAGCCAAGGCCTCGTGCCAAGACTACAAATAAGATTTTGTCAAGGCCTCCTACCAACACACTAGTTTGTCTCATTAGACCTATCGATGCATTGAGGAGCTATAGCGGGCTCCACCCATCACTTATTAAGTCCGATGCATTCCTCATATGAACAGGTTTAATCATATCATAAACCATAACATAATCGTATCACATAAAACATGCATAAAGGAAACATAAAATTTCCCCATTTCAATCAAAAGATATCAATACAAGACATTGATATAATAAAAACAATATCAAAACCATTTTGAATTCCAAAATAAAAGGAAATTAAAACTTGGTATTTATTTTTCATTTAACAAAAGTTATGGCTTGTAGAGGAAGCCGAAACCCAAATAATAGTCACGACGGCAGAGAAGTCGTTGTCTCCGCATACGTACGACAAGAAAAACATTCCTTTTTTTCATTTATTAAAACACTTCATATACAAATATTCTTTTTAATAAACATAAAAGTCAAAGGGTTTTATACACCGTATAACAGAAATTTGTGTATAAAACAAAATATGTCTCAATGAATGGAGATTGAGACGAAGTCCCTTACAAAGATCATTTTTTTAAATAAAATAGATCTATTATGTGTATTCACCATAAGAACAGATAAAAAAAGTAAAAATACAAGATAGGACATAATAATATCATGACATAATTTGAATGTATGAGATTAACCGAAAGAACAGAAATTGGGTTAAGAAGTTCCCTTACCTCATGTCCGACTTGACTCGATCGTTCTGTAACCTCGTGAATAATAAACTAGAGTTAATTTATAATGGATTAAGAACCTTTTTCAGGTTAATTATTCCTTTTATATCATTTATTACCATGTTATGAACATTATGTAATTATTTAAGTTAATAACGGTCGTTTTGTCGATCTTTGGTACTTGAGTCAAAAATAAAATTCTTATAATTAAAAGTTGTTTATGTGGTAGAAAATCCATTATCTCCAGAATTATATTCTTGATGTAGATATAATATATATCATATATATAAAGTATATACATTCATTCATAATATTACGTAACATTTAGAGTTAAGAAATGAAATGCACCGTTCATGGATACGGTAAGCCGTACGTACGCATGAACACTACTTTCATTTCAATTTCGTATTTAATGGAATTAAATCATAATGATATAAAATTATATTATAATTCCAGTATAATATAATATATAATATAATTTAATCCATCCTTTATACATCCCACAAATGGAATTAATGATTCAAATCACTTTGAGGGGGCGGTAGTCCGCACTTCCTAAAATGAAATTATCCCGTTTACCCATAATGGAAATCATAAAGGAATTCAATAAATGGAAAATAATGAATAATAAGGAAAAACACATAATATATATCATATATAAAAATATTGTCATCATAATTTCCACCATTAGAGGTGTTAAAAGAATATTTTAACAATCATCATTTCGAGAGGCAGTATTTCGCCACCCACAGAAACAGTATGTTCTTTAACCATTAAACGGAGGTGTGTGTAAGTGTAAATGAAATAATTCTCATAAAAATATCCTAGTATATTGAATATAATTGTGTTGTTAAAAAATAAAGGAATAAAAATAGGTCAAGGGGTTGGAGAAGCAAAATAAAACAAAATAATATAAGAGAAGACATTACCTTAAAATCGGGTAACTCCCCTCGGTTTGAACAAAAATGGTTTCTTAAAGAGATTTATGCCTAGACTAAGGCTTCTAGGATAAAGGAAGGAATCTTGATAGAGTATTTGTTCAATTTTTGGCCGATCCAAATGGCTTTGATGGTGTGAGTAAGGTGGTAGAGGTGGGGGCCATTTATAAGAGGAGAGGAGGGGCACTCTTGGAAGCTCATGAAATGTTACATTATTATGAAATGATTTTCGGATTTCAAAGGTCCCACAATTATATATTTCGAAATAAAGTGATAAGGGTTTGAAATATACTCATCCAATAGGTTTTTGACATGTGTAAGTCTTATAGATTACATTATCTTTTCATTTTATTTAAATCGTTAATTAATGAGGTAATCACTGCATCATCATTGTGTCATAAAACATTTAATTTATATAATGTCTAAAAATTATAAAACAAATATCATGATGTAGGAAATACTTTTATCTTTCCAATTAATATTTATAGTCGAATAGTTAACTTATATAACCCCATTTAATAATTTTTTTTGTAAAACAACACATGTTTGTGACAATTTTATTTTTACATTATATAAAAAGTTATTAATGTCATTTTCTAACCCAAGTGGCTCCATGGGGTCCCCAAGTTGACCCATGGATTTTTTTGGTCGGACATGACTCATACAATAAGTGTAGGACAAGTGTCAAGATATTTTCATATTTTTATAATATCATTTTTACCGTAAATTTCAATAATTACCTTTAATCGCGATTAATTAAACTTACAAGTTACTATTCACCAAAAAAATTATTTTAATCCCATTTTACCACATTTTACTTCCTAATGACAACCATGTATGTCAGATTTTTTAAATCAAATCATAGAAGTGGTAATGTTTCCTTTACATGAAAAATTAGTTTTTAAACTACCACTTAGTGGTTTCACTATTCATCAAAAATTGAAATTTTTCAGAAAAATACAAAAAAATCAACCTAAGATATAATTGATATTCTGAATTCAAAAATGGATTATATTTTAAAAAATTCCAAACATATAAGTTTCATTAATTAATTTTATAATTAATTCCTGTTGTCAAAACAAATAGCGTGTTTTCAAGAAACAATATCAACCAAAAGATTGACAGTTGTTTATGTCCAATTTCAAAGTGAAGTTAATTATAATGAACACCATTAAATAAAATGGTAAAAATATATTCTAATTATACTTTAAAACCACTCAATATTATATTTTATCACTACAAATTATTTTTATTAAAAAATTTGTTTCTATGTATTTTTCACTATTCATAATAAATTGGAAGTTCCCAGAAAATTACAAAAAATTAAGCTTAGGATAATTTCGATATTCCGAATACAAAATTGTAGTCCATTATCAAATATATAATTTATATAATTTCAAAAATTGATTATTACTATTCATAATTGCTACTTTTATTGGTCGCGGTGTGTTAGAACTCGAACTTGCATACAATGCAAGCTATTGCATTATTGAAAGAGAGGCGTATCATGGAAACTAGGGGTGTTACATTCTCCTCTCCATTAATAAATTGCGTCCTCGCAATTTTAAATTTTTCTTTGAAAATAAAAGGATGAAAATATAAAATACCTTTGTGGAAATCCTCCTCATAAATGGGTTTAATAAAAATATAACTTTAAAAAAATAAAGAGAAGAACAAAGGTCACCCGAGATAGCCCATACTAGGATTCTATGAAAATATGGATATGGAGGAAAAACAAACCATCAAGGTCTAATGGAGAGTTGTATAAAACATGATTAGGAGAAATTAAACTATAAGAAAATCACAAACTTGTGATTGGTTAAATGGTCATTGATTCACCAATTGGAAAAGTTAACTGACAATATTTTTGTTTTAAGTTACCTTTCATAAAGTTGAGGAATTTATTTAAGAGATTTACTAAGAATTTAAGGAAATATACTAACTTGTCATGTAGACTTTCATTCTTTAATAAATTTTTACCACAAACCCATCTTTCACTCCAAAAGGTAATAGAACTGAAAAATATTCTATTTATCATAATTGTATAAGGTTCCAAATATTATCACATACCATTTAGAACAGTAAATCTTTTTTGTAACAACAAGGTACTTCCTGTAAGCCAGTGGTAGGTAATAAAGGCTTGTAACACTATGGTTGTTGGTTCGATTCCTACAGCTTTGTCCGACGCAACGGGTTATCCCCCAACCTGCAGGATGTCCTTTTACTAAAACTATAGTATTATAATATTTCATAAATAATATTTATAAATGTTTTAACCTTAAACAATACTATCCAAAGTTCAACTTAATACATTCCAACCTTTATAGTTATCCAAAATACCTCCATCCAGACTTTCTCTAAAAGGTCTCTAAATTCCAAAATCAATTGTATCATCAGATTCCACAAACAAAGTAAAGTTTCTCTTATTTTCATATACTAAAAATATGATTACCTTCATCATATTAAATCCTTAATGAAAACAACAAGTACTATAGTACAATCCTTATATATATCACATTATTCTTATAACCAGAATATAATCCTTGTTTCCAAAAGAACCAATACATTAATTATTCCACTTCAAATGTAGTAACAACATAAGATTGTCCTTGATCCCTTGGCCTTTTCTGAGGTAATTTTCCCTAATGCTTAGGACATTCATTTGCATAATGTAACATTTCTCTATAATTGTAGCATTAAACATTGATAGTCTCTTTCTTTCCCTTGCAATAATGTGCCTGGTGACCTTTTTCTCCACACTTATAACAAACTCCCATTTATTTTAGGCATGTACCGGGGTGATTTTTCCCACAATTATCACATAATGGAAAATCCTTCTTTACCTTTTTCCCTTTATCTGTCTCTTGTTCCACCATTCTCTTCTTCTCATTCTTTACTTTCTTATCATAAGATTTAGAGAATTCCTTTTCTCTCTTGATAGAACACGAGACTATATCTTCGTATGATGAGAAAGATTGTGATACTAAAGCTCGACGGAGATATTGTTTTAACCAATCAATGAAACAATCAATCTTACATCTTGGGTTATGTATATAATCTACAGCATGTATTGATAACCTTGTAAAGTTGGCCTCATACTTTGCGACATTTTCATCCTCCTTCTGCCTCAGACTCAGAAATTGTCTTTCCATATCTGCTCAATGGTCATGTAGAATGTATTTTTCTAAGAAAATTTCCGTAAACTCCCTCCATTCCATACTCGATACATCTTCATCATCCTTTGTGTTTTGAATCAGCGACCACCATTGATCGGAATCTCCAGGGAGGCGGTAAACTTCCATGACAACTTTTTCCCTTTCGCTACTCCACAAGGCATGGAAGATTTTCTCTGAGGAATTTATCCATTACTCATCTACTAAGGGATTTGTACCCCCATTAAATGTTGGTGGTTGTTGCCTCATGAAGCGATCTAATATTGATCCTCCACATTGCGGATCAGGGTGCTCCATACGAGTAAGGTTATTATTCATAGCCTGAGTGAGTTGTCCCAGTATGGTAATAAGCTGATCAGCAGCAGTTGTATCTCCAGCTTCACAATAATTATCTTTAGCGGGAGGGAAATCCCTACACAGAGTGTGTGCATTGATACGGTTTTCATTCCTCCCACTAGGCGCCATTTCTAAACAATGGCCTAAACTAGATTAGTTTATGAATCAAAATACATAATTCCATACTTGTAAAACACTTAACATAAGTTGAACTAATTATGGATATAATCCATAATCATAAAAATGTATTCATTGAGGAAGTATATACTCATAAACACTTCATAATGGTTTTTAAATAAAATGATAATTATCCTAATAATAACCCCCGGGAGTGTTGTAACCAATAGTGCACCAAGGCCCGTTGTCGTGCACCAGTTCCCGTTCGAGTCTAGCTCAAAGAGGTTTTTTCGGGTTTTACCCCTAGGTACATCTGTGCTAGAGCTGCCTCTACCTTCTCGTATCCAAACAGGGATGTATTGCTCAGAAATCTCCCAAAATATCTATAATACCAAAATTCTAGGAAGTTATTCTATACTAATCCTCAAATTTTATCTTAGGTCTATGTTCTATAATCAGAGTTTATCTAAATCTAGCTTCAAAGGATAGTACTAAACTACCTCTGATACCAATTGTAACGCCCCGACCCCAGTTACCAAGAGTATGTGCATTATTACGTAGCATTGGAATGATCACAAAGATCAAGTCTCGAAATACCGATTAGTTTAATAGCCTTGAAACACTAGATACATTAATAAGTTTTAAATTACATCATCAATTAATAAAAAACTACTACAAAATCTTGTCTTCATATCCGCTCATATTATCCCATCTGGTCATTCATAAAATACTTCTTCACATCCTGGAAAAATTAAAACATTGAAAGGGGTGAGCTCAGATGCTCAGTAAGGATAACAATATAGCGGAAGCTTTCATAAATAAACATAAACATTTAAGGCAATATATAACTAAAAAAGCCTTTTAAACATGAACTGCATCATAAAATGGAAAAATAAAATGAAATAATGCCATTTTCATATTCACATGGATATTCTACTGGTCGAATAATTGAATGCAATATCAATAACATCTTCCGTAATGATGGAATGCATAATTCCAGACTATCATAACCACGTAGCCAAGGCCTCGTTCCAAGACTAAAAATAAGATTTTGTCAATGCCTCATGGAAAGACACTAGTTTGTCTCATGAGACCTACCGATGCATCGAAGATCTATATCAGGCTCCACCCTTCACTTATTAATTCCAATGCATTCCTCATATGAATAGGTTTAAACATATCATAAACCATAACATAATCGTATCACATAAAACATGCATAATGGAAACATAAAATTTCCACATTTCAATCACAAGATATCAATACAACACATTGATATAATAAAAACATTATCAAAACCATTTTAAAGACCAAAATAAAATAAAATTAAAACTTGGTATTTATTTTTCATTTAAAAAATGTTATGGCTTGTAGAGGAAGCCGCAACCCAAATAATGGTCACAGCGGAAGAGAAGTTGTTGTCGACGCATACGTACGACAAGAAAAACATTCCTTTTTGATGTTTAGTAAAACACTTCGTATAAAAAGATTCCTTTTGAATAAACGTAAAAGTCAAAGGGGTTTATACACCGTAAAAATGAAATTTGTGAATAAAATAAAATATGCCTCAATGAATGGAGATTGAGACGAAGTCCCTTACAAAGACAATTTTTTTAAAATAAAATAGATATATTATGTGTATTCAACATAATTACACATAAAGAAAGTACAAATACAAGATAGTACATAATAATATCATGACATAATTTGAAATTAAGAGATTAACCCAAAGAACTGAAATTGGGTTAAGAAGTTCGCTTACCTCGTGTCCGACTTGACTCGATCGTTCTTTAACCTCCTGAATAATAAACTAGAGTAAATTTCTAATTGATTAAGAAACTTTTTCAATTTCATTATTCCTTTTATATCATTTATTACCATGTTATGAACATTATGTAATTATTTATGTTAATAATGGTCATTTTGTCGATCTTTGGTACTTGAGTCAAAAATAAACTTCTTATAATTACAAGTTGTTTATGAGGTAGAAAATCCATTATCTCCAGAATTATATTCTTGATGTAGATATAATATATATCATATATATCCAGTATATACATTCATTCATAATATTACGTAACATTTAGAGGTAGGAAATGAAATGCACCGTTCATGGAGACGGTAAGTCGTACGTACGCATGAACGCCACTTTCATTTATATTTCGTATTTAATGGAATGAAATCATAATTATATAAAGGTATATTATAATTGTAGTATAATTTCAGATATAATATCATTCACTCCATCCTTTATACATCCCACATATGGCATTAACGATTCAAATAACTTTGAGGGGGCGGTAGTCCGCACTTCCTAAAATGAAATTATCGCGTTTACCCACAATGGAAATCATATAGGTATGCCATAAATTAAAAATACATAATCATAAGGAAAACAAAAACATAATATATATCATATATACAAATATTGTCATCATAATGGCCACCATTATTGGTGTTAAAAGAATATTTGAACAATCATTATTTCGTGAGGCCGTATTTCGCCACCCACAGAAACAGTATGTTCTTTAACCATTAAACAGAGGTGTCTGTAAGTTTAAATGACATACTTATAATAAAAACATCCTAGTATATTTAATATACTTTTTTTGATACAAAATAAAGTAATATATAGAGTTTAATGGGTTGTAGAAGCAAAATAAAACAAAATAACATAAGAGAAGACATTACCTTAAAATCGGGTAACTCCCCTCGGTTTGAACCAAAATGGTTTCTTGAAGAAATTTCTGCCTAAGGTAAGGCATCTAGGATGAAGGAAGGAATCTTGAGAGAGTATTTGGGTAGAGGTTGTCAGATCCAATTGGCTTTGATGGTGTGAGTAAGGTGGTAGAGGTGGGGGCCTTTTTTAAGAGGAGAGGAGGGGCACTCTTGGAAACTCAGGAAATGTTACATTATAATGAAATGATTTTCGGATTTCAAAGGATCCAAAATTATATATTCTGAAGATAGGTGATAAGGGTTCGAAATATACTCATCCAATAGGTTTTTGACATGTTTAAGTCTTAGAATTTACATTATCTTTTCATTTTATTTAAATTGTTAATTAATGAGGTAATCGTTGCATCATCATGGTGTCATAAAAAATTTAATTTATCTAATGTCTAAAAATTATAAAAAAAATATCATGATGCAGGAAATATTTTTATCTTTACAATTATTATTTATAGTCTAAAATTTAATTTATATAACCCCATGTAATAATTTGTTTTGTAAAACAACACATGTTTGTGACAATTTTATTTTTACTTTAAATAAAACGTTATTAATGTCATTTTCTTACCCAAGTGGCTCCATGGGGTCCCAAAGTTAACCCATGGATTGTATTGGTCGGCCATTACTCATCCAATAAGTGTAGGACAAGTGTCAAGATATTTTTATATTTTTATAATATCATTTTTACCTTAAATTTCACTAATTACCTTTAATCACGATTAATTAAACTTAAAAGTTACTATTCAACAAAAAATTATTTTAATCCCATTGTACCAAATTTTACTTCCTAATGAAAACCATGTATGTAGGATTTTTTAAAATCAAATCACAGAAGTGGTAATGTTTCATTTACACAAAAAATTAGTTTTTAAACTACCACTTAGTGGTTTCACTATTCATCAAAAATTGAAGTTTTTCAGAAAAATACAAAAAATTCACCCTAAGCTATAATTTATATTCTGAGATAAAAAGTGTTGCTTATTTTACAAAATTCCAAACATTTAAGTTACATTAATTAATTTTATAATTAATTCCTATTGTCAAAACAAATAGCGTGTTTTTAAGAAACAATATCAACCAAAAGATTGACAATTGTTTATGTCCAATTTCAAAGTGAAGTTAATTCTAATGACCAGAATTTGATAAAATGGTAAAAATATATTCTAATTATACTTTAAATCCACTCAATATTATTATTTATCACTATAAATTGTTTTTATTTAAAAATTTATTTTTAAGTATTTTTTACTATTCATAAAAAATTGGAAGTTCTCAAAAAATTACAAAAACTTCACCTTAGGATAATTTTGATATTACGAATACAAAAATGAAGTCCATTTTGAAATATAAAATTTATATAATTTCAAAAGGTCGGTATTACTATTCATAACTGCTACTTTTATTGGTCGCGGTGTGTTAGAACTCGAACTTGCGTACAATGCAAGATATTGCATTATTGAAAGAGAGGCGTATCTTGGAAGCTTTGGGTGTTACATTCTCCCCTCCCTCAATAAATTATGTCCTCGCAATTTGAAATTTTTCTTTGAAAATAAAAGGTTGAAATTAGAAAATACCTTTGTAGAAATCCCACATCGGAAATAGGGTTAATAAAAATATAACTTTAAAAGAAATAAAGAGAAGAACAAAGGTCACCCGAGATAGCCCATACTAGGATTCTATGAAAAGATGGATATGGAGGAAAAAACAATCAAGGTCTGAAGGAGAGTTGTATAAAACATGATTAGTAGAATGTTAACTACAAGAAAATCACAAAGTTGTGATTGGTTAAACGGTCATTGATTCGCCAATTGGAGAAGTTAACCGACAACATTTTTGTTTTAAGTTACCTTTCATAAAGTTGAGGAATTTATTTAGGAGATTTACTAAGAACGTAAGGGAATATACTTACATGTCATGTATACTTTCATTCTTTAATAAATTTTTACCACAAACCCATCTTTCACTCCAAAAGGTAAGAGAACTCAAAAATATTCTATTTATCATAATTTTATAAGGTTCAAAATATTATCACATACAATTTAGAATAGTTAATCATTTTTGTAATAACAAGGGTCTTCCTGTAGGCTAGTGGTAGGTAATAAAGGCATGTCTCACTATAGTTGTGGGTTCGATTCCTACTGCTTTTTCAGACGTGACGGGTTATCCCCCAACCTATAGGTTGTCCTTTTACTAAAAATATAGTATTATAATATTTCAAAAATAATCTTAATAAATGTTTTAACCTTAAACAATACTATCCAAAGTTCAAATTAATCCATTCCAACCATTATAGTTATCCAAAATACCACCATTCAGTCTTTCTCTAAAAGGTCTCTAAATTCCAAAATCAATTGTATCATCAGATTCCTCAAACAAAGTAAAGTTTATCTTATTTTTATATAATAAAAATATGATTACCTTTATCATATTAAAACCTCTATGAAAACAACAAGTACTTCATTACAATCCTTATATATATCACATTATTCTTTTAACCATAATATAATCCTTGTTTCCAAAAGCACCAATACATTAATTATTCCACATTAACTGTAGTAACAACATAAGATTGTCCTTGATCCCTTGGCCTTTTCTGAGGTAATTTTCCATGACACATAGGAAATTCATTTGAATATGTCACATTTCCCTAAAATTGTAGCATTCATCATTGATAGTCTCTTTCTTTCCCTTGCAATCACGTGCATGGTGACCTTTTTCTCCACACCTCTAACAAACTCCCATTCCTTTTAGGCACGTACTGGGGTGATTTTTCCCACAATTATCACAAAATGAAAAATCCTTCTTTACCTTTTTCCCTTTATCTGTCTCTTGTTCCACTATTCTCTTCTTCTCTTTCTTTACTTTATTGTCATAAGATTTAGAGAATTCCTTTTCTCTCTTGATAGAACACCAGACTATATCTTCGTCTGTTGAGAAATATTGTGATACTAAAGCTCGATGGAGAAATGGTTTTAACCCATCAAAGAAACGATCAATCTTACTTCTTGGGTTATGTATATAATCTAAATCATGTCTTGCTAACCTTGTAAAGTTGGCCTCATACTTTGTGACATTTTCATCCTCCTTCTGCCTCAGACTCATAAATTGTCTTTCCATATCTGCTTGATGGTCATGTGGAAAGTATTTTTCTAAGAAACTTTCCTTAAACTCCCTCTATTCCATGCTCGATACTTCTTCATCTTCTTTTTTGTTTTGAATCAGTGACCACCAGTGATCGACATCTCCAGTGAGGCGGTAAACATTCACGACAACTTTCTCCCTTTCGCTACTCCCCAAGGCATGGAATATTTTCTCTAAGAAATTTATCCATTTCTCTTCTACTAGGGGATTGGTACCACCATTAAATTTTTGTGGTTGTTGCCTCATGAAGTGATCTAACATTGATCTTCCACATTGCGGATCAGGGTTCTCCATACGAGTAAAGTTATTATTCATAACCTGAGTGAGTTGTCCCAGTATGGTAATAAGTTGATCAGCACCAGTTGTATCTCCAGCTCCACAATAATTATCTTGAGTGGGAGGGAAATCCCTACACAGAGTGAGTTCATTGATAAAGTTTTCATTACTCCCACTAGGTTCCATTTCTAAACAATGGCCTAAACTATATTAGTTTATGAATCAAAATACATAATTCCATACTTGTAAAACACTTAACATAAATTGAACTATTTATGGATATAATCCAAAATCATAAAAATGTATTTTTTTGAGGAAGTATATACTCATAAAACCTTCATAATGGTTTTTAAATAAAATGATAATTATTCTAAGCATATTCCATAGGAGTGTTGTAACCATGAGTGTAGCAAAGACCGTTGTCGTGCACCAGTTCTCCTTCGAGTCTAGCTCAAAGCGGTGTTTTCAGGTTTTACCCCTAGGTACATCTGTGGCAGAGCTGCATCTACCTACTCGTATCTAGACAGGGATGTATTGTTCGAAAAAATCATAGAATATCTATAATACCAAAATTCTAGGAAGTTATTCTATACTAATCCTCAAATTTTATCTTAGGTCTATGTGCTCTAATATGATTTTATCTAAATCTAGCTTCCAAGGTTAGTACTAAACTACCTTTGATACCAATTGTTATGCCCCGACCCTAGTTACCCAGAGTCGGTGCATTATTACGTAGCATTGGCATGATCACAAAGATCAAGTCTCGAAAGACATATTAGTTTAATAGCCTTGAAACACTATATACATTCAAAATTTTACATTACATCACAAATTAATACAAAACTACTACAAAATCTTGTCTTCATATCCCCTAATATTATCCCTTCAGGTCATTCATAAAATACTTCTTCACATCCTGGAAAAATCAAAACATTGAAAGGGGTGAGATCAGATGCTCAGTAAGGATAACAATATAGCGGAAGCTTTCATAAATAAACATAAAAATTTAAGGCAATATATAACTAAACAAAAGCCTTTTAAACATGAAATTCAGCATAAAATGTAAAAATAAAATGAAATAATGCCATTTACTTATTCACATGGATATTCTACTGGTCGAATAATCACAGGCAATATCAATAACCACTATCATAATGATGGAATGCATAATTCCAGACTATCATAACCACGTAGCCAAGGCCTCGTGCCAAGACTACAAATAATATTTTTTCAAGGCCTCGTGCCAAGACACTAGTTTGTCTCATGAGACCTACCGATTCATCGAGGACCTATAGCGGGCTCCACCCTTCACTTATTAATTCCAATGCATTCCTCAAATGAACAGGTTTAAACATATCATAAACCATAACATAATCGTATCACATAAAACATGCATAAAGGAAACATAACATTTCCACATTTCAATCACAAGATATCAATAAAACACATTGATATAATAATCACATTATCAAAACCATTTTCAATACCAAAATTAAAGAAAATTAAAACTTGGTATTTATTTTTCATTTTAAAAAAAGCTATGGCTTGTAGAGGAATCCAAAACCCAAATAATGCTCACGGTGGCAGAGAAGTCATTGTCGCCGCATACGTACGACAAGAAAAATATTCCTTTTTTCGTTTATTAAAACACTTCATATAAAAAGATTCCTTTTGAATAAACATAAAATTCAAAGGGGTTTATACACCGTATAAAATAAATTTGTGTATAAAACAAAATATGCCTTAATGAATTGAGATTGAGACGGAGTCCCTTACAAAGATCATTTTTTTAAATAAAATAGATCTATTCTGTGTATTCACCATATGTACACATAATGAAAGTACAAATACAAGTTAGTACATAATAATATCATGATATAATTTGAAAGTATGAGATTAACCCAAAGAACTGAAATTGGGTTAAGAAGTTCCCTTACCTCGTGTCCGACTTGACTCGATCGTTCTTTAACCTCCTGAATAATAAACTGGAGTTAATTTCGAATTGATTAAGAACCTTTTTCAAGTTCATTATTCCTTTTATATCATTTATTACCATGTTATGAACATTATGTAATTATTCAAGTTAATAACGGTCGTTTTTTCGATCTTTGGTACTTTAGTCAAAAATAAACTTCTTATAATTACAAGTTTTTTATGTGGTAGAATATCCATTATCTCCAGAATTATATTCATTGATGTATATATCATATATATCATATATATCCAGTATATAAATTCATTCATAATAATACGTAACATTTAGAGGTAATAAATGAAATGCACCGTTCATGGAGAAGGTAAGCCGTACGTACGCATGAACGCTACTTTCATTTCTATTTCATATTTAAAGGAATTAAATCATAATGATATAATGGTATATTATAATTCCAGTATAATATCATATATAATATCATTTACTCCATCCTTTATACATCCCACATATGGCATTAACGATTCAAATCACTTTGAGGGGGCGGTAGTCTGCACTTCCTAAAATGAAATTATCGCGTTTACCCATAATGGAAATCTTATAGGTATGCCATAAATTAAAAATACATAATCATAAGGAAATAGAACATAATATATATCATATATAAAAATAGTGTCATCATAATGACCAACATTAGAGGTGTTAAAAGAATATTTGAACAATCATCATTTCGTGAGGCAGTATTTCGCCACCCACAGAAACAGTATGTTCTTTAACCATTAAACAGATGTGTGTGTAAGTGTAAATGAAATAATTATCATAAAAACATCCTAGTAAATTTAAGATACTGGTTTTTTTACAAAAGAATGGAATAAAAAGTGTTTAAGTGGTTGTAGAAGCAAAATAAAACAAAATAACACAAGAGAAGACATTACCTTAAAATTGGGTAACTCCCATCGGTTTGAACCAAATTGGTTTCTTGAAGAGATTTATGCCTAAGGTAAGGCTTCTAAGATGAAGGAAGTAATGTTGAGAGAGTATTTGGGCAGAGTTTTTCCGATCCAAATGGCTTTGATGGTGTGAGTAAGTTGGTAGAGGTGGGGGCCTTTTATAAGAGGAGAGGAGGGGCACTCTTGGAAACTCATGAAATGCTACATTATTATGAAATGATGTTCAGATTTCAATGGTCCCACAATTATATATTTTAAAGATAAGGTGATAAGGGTTCTAAATATACTCATCCAATAGGTTGTTGACATGTTTAAGTCTTAGAATTTACATTATCTTACATTTTATTTAAATTGTTAATTAATGAGGTAATCGTTGCATCATCATGGTGTCATAAAAAATATAATATATTTAATGTCTAAAAATTATATAAAAAATATCATGGAATAGGAAATAGTTTTATCTTTCCAATTAATATTTATAGTCTAAAAGTTAAATTATATAACCCCGTGTAATAATTGTTTTTGTAAAATAACACATGTTTGTGACAATTTTATTTTTACTTTAAATAAAACGTTATTAATGGCATTTTCGTACCCAAGTGGCTCCATGGGGTCCCCAAGTTTACCCATGGATTGTCTTGGTCAGCCATGACTCAGACAATAAGTGCAGTACAAGTGTAAAGATATTTTCATATTTTTATAATAGCATTTTTACCTTAAATTTCAATAATTACCTTTAATCTTGAATAATTAAACTTAAAAGTTACTATTCACCAAAAAATTATTTTAATCCCATTGTACCACATTTTACTTCCTATTGACAACCATGTATGTCAGATTTTTTAAAATAAAATCACATAATTGGTAATGTTTCATTTACACGAAAAATTAGTTTTTAAACTTCCACTTAGTGGCTTCACTATTTATCAAAAATTGAAGTTTTTCAAAAAAATAACAAACATTCACCATAAGCTATAATTTATATTCTGAATTTAAAAATGGTGTCTATTTTACAAAATTCCAAACATATAAGTTGCATTAATTAATTCTATAATTAATTCCTATTGTCAAAACAAATAGCATGTTTTCAAGAAACAATATCAACCAAAAGATTGACAATTGTTTATGTCCATTTTCAAAGTGAAGTTAATTATAATGACCACCATTGGATAAAATGGTAAAAATATATTCTAATTATACTTTAAAACCACTAAATATTATAATTTATCTCTATAAATTATTTTTATTTAAAAAGATTTTTAAGTATTTTTCCCTATTCATAAAAATTTGAAGTTCATAGAAAATTACAAAAACATCAGCTTAGGATAATTTCTATATTCCAAATACAAAAATGAAGTCCATTTTGAAATATAAAATTTATATAATTTCAAAAAGTGGGTATTACTATTCATAACTGCTACTTTTATTGGTCGCGGTGTGTTAGAACTCAAACTTGCGTACAATGAAAGCTATTGCATTATTGAAGGAGAGGCGTATCTTGGATGCTTAGGGTGTTACATTCTCCCCTAATTCAATAAATTACGTCCTCGCAATTTGAAATTTTTATTTGAAAATAAAAGGATGAAATTAGAAAATACCTTTGTGGAAAACCCACATCGGAAATAGGGTTAATAAAAATATAACATTAAAAGAAATAAAGTGAAGAACAAAGGTCACCTGAGATAGCCAATACTAGGATTCTATGAAAATATAAATATGGAGGAAAAAAACCATTAATGTATGATGGAGAGTTGTATAAAACAGGATTAAGAGAAAGTTAACTACTAGAAAATAACAAAATTTTGATTACTTAAACGGTCATTGATTCACCAATTTGAAAAGCTAACCAACAACATTTTTGTTTTAAGTTACCTTTCATAAAGTTGAGGAATTTATTTACGAGATTTACTAAGAACGCAAGGAAATATACTTACATGTCATTTAGAATTTCATTCTTTAATAAATGTTTACCACAAACCCATCTTTCACTCCAAAAGGTAATACAACTCAAAAATATTCTATTTATCATAATTGTATATGGTTCCAAATATTATCACATACCATTTATAAGAGTAAAACATTTTTCTAATAACAAGGGACTTCCTGTAGGCTATTGGTAGGTAATAAAGGCATGTCGCACTATGGTTGTGGGTTTGATTCCTACAGCTTTGTCCGACGCGATGGGTTATCCCCCAACCTGCAGGTTGTGATTTTATTAAAAATATAGTATTATAATATTTCAAAAATAATCTTCATAAATGTTTTAAGCATAAACAATACTATCCAAAGTTCAACTTAATCCATTCCAACCTTTATAGTTATCCAAAATACCACCATCCAGACTTTCTCTAAAAGGTCTCTAAATTCCAAAATCAATTGTATCATCAGATTCCTCAAAAAAAGTAAAGTTTCTATTATTGTTATATACTAAAAATATGATTACCTTAATCATATTAAAACCCTAATGAAAACAACAAGTACTGCAGTGCAATCCTTATATATATCATGTTATTCTTATAACCAGAAAAAAATCCTTGTTTCCAAAAGCACCAATACATTAATTATTCCACTTTAACTGTAGTAACATCATACGATTGTCCATGATCCCTTGGCCTTTTCTGGGTTAATTTTCCCTGACGCTTAGGACATTCATTTGCATAATTCCCCATTTCCCTACAATTGTAGCATTCAACATTGTTAGTCTCTTTCATTCCCTTGCAATCACGAGCCTGGTGAACTTTTTCTCCACACTTGTAACAAACTCCCATTCCTTTTAGGCATGTATCGGGCCAATTCTTCCCAAAATTATCACATAATGGGAAATCCTTCTTTAACTTCTTCCCTTTATCTGTCTCTTGTTCCACCATTCTCTTCTTCTCTTGCTTTACATTATTGTCATAAGGTTTAAAGAATTCATTTTCTCTCTTGATAGAACACGAGATTATATCTTCGTATGTTGAGAAAGATTGTGATACTAAATCTCGATGGAGAAATTTTTTTAACCCATCAAAGAAACGATCAATATTACTTCTTGGGTTACGTATATAATCTGCAACATGTATTGCTAACCTTGTAAATATGGCCTCATACTTTGCGAAATTTTCATCCTCCTTCTACCTCAGACTCAGAAATTGTCTTTCCATATATGCTCGATGGTCATGTGGAAAATATTTTTCTACGAAAATTTCCTTAAACTCCCTCCATTACATACTTGATACTTCTTCATCTTTCATTCTTTTTTGAATCAGCGACCACCATTGATCGGCATCTCCAGTGAGGTGGTAAAATTATATGACAACTTTCTCCCTTTCGCTACTCCCCAAGGCATGGAATATTTTCTCTAAGTAATTTATCCATTGCTCAACTACTAAGGTATTTGTAACCCTATTAAATGTTATTGGTTTTTTCCTCATGAAGCGATCTAACATTGATCCTCCACGTTGCGGATCAGGGTACTCCATTCGAGTAAGGTTATTATTCATAACCTGAGTGAGTTGTCCTAGTATGGTAATAAGTTGGTCAGCACCAGTTGTATCTCCAGATCCATAATAATTATCTAGAGCAGGAGGGAAATCCCTACACGGAGTGCGTGCATTAATACAGTTTCCATTCCTCCCACTAGGCGCCATTTCTAAACAATGTCATAAACTAGATTAGTTTATGAATCAAGATACATAATTCCATACTTGTAAATCACTTAACATAAATTTAACTATTTATAGATATAATCCATAATCAAAAAAAAAATTCTTTGATGAAGTATATACTCATAAACAATTCATAATGGTTTGTAAAGAAAATGATAATTATCCTAAGCATATCCCCCGGGAGTTTCGTAACCAAGAGTGCAGCAAGCCCCATTGTCGTGCACCAGTTCCTGTTCGAGTCTTGCACAAAGTGGTGTTTTTGAGTTTTTCCCATAGGTACATCTGTACCAGAGCCGCCTCTACATGCGCGTATCCAGATAAGGATGTATGGCTTGGAAAATCATAAAATCTTTATCATACCAAAATTCTAGGAAGTTCTTCTATACTAATCCTCAAATTTTATCCTAGGTCTATGAGATCTAATTAGAGTTTATCTAAATCTATCTTCCAAGGTTAGTACTAAACTGCCTCTGATACCAACTGTAATGCCCTGACCCCAGTTACCCAGAGTCGGTGCATTATTACGTAGCATTGGCATGATCACAAATATCAAGTCTCAAAATATTTATTAGTTTAATAGCCTTGAAACACTAGATACATTCATAAGATTTACATTACATAATAAAGTAATACAAAACTACTACAACATCTTGTCTTCATATCCCCTCATATTTCCCCTTCAGGTCATTCATAAAATACTTTTTCACATCTTGGAAAAATTAAAACATTGAAAGGGGTGAGCTCAGATGCTCATTAAGGATAACAATATAGCGTTAGCTTTCATAAATAAACATAAACATTTAAGGAAATATATAACTAAACAAAAGCCTTTTAAACATGAACTTCAGCATAAAATGGAGAAATAAAATGAAATAATTCCATTTAATTATTCACATAGATATTCTACTGGTCTAATAATCACATACAATATCAATAACCACTTTCATAATGATGGAAGGCATAATGCCAGACTATCATAACCATGTAGCCAAGGCCTCGCGCCAAGACTACAAATAACATTTTTTCAAGGCCTCGTGCCAATACACTAGTTTGTCTCATGAGACCTACCGATGCATCGAGGAGCTATAGTGGGCTCCACCCGTCACTTATTATGTCCAATGCATTCCTCATATGAATAGGATTAAACATATCATAACCCAAAACATAATCGTATCACATAAAACATGCATAAAGGAAACATAACATTTCCACATTTCAATCACAAGATATCAATACTACACATTGATATAATAAAAACATTATCAAAACCATTTTCAATACCAAAATCAAATAAAATTAAAACATGGTATTTATTTTTCATTAAAAAATGTTATGGCTTGTAGAGGAAGCTGAAACCCAAATAATGGTCACGACGGCGGATAAGTCGTTGTCGCCTCATACGTACGACAAGAAAAACATTCATTTTTTTCATTTAGTAAAACAATTCATATAGAAATATTCCTTTTGAATAAACATAAAATTAAAAGGGTTTTATACACCGTATAAAAGAAATTTGTGTATAAAACAAAATTTTCTTCAATGAATGGAGATTGAGATGAAGTCCCTTACAAATATCATTTTTTAAATAAAATAGATCTATTATGTTTATTCACCATATGTACACACAAATAATGTACAAAAACAAGATAGTACATAATAATATCATTACATAATTTGAAATTAGGAGATTAACCCAAAGAACCGAAATTGGGTTAAAAAGTTCCCTTACCTCGTGTCCGACTTGACTCGACCGTTCTTTAACCTCCTGAATAATAAACTAGAGTTAATTTTTAATTGATTAAGAACCTTTTTCAAGTTCATTATTCCTTTTATATCATTTATTACCATTCTATGAACATTATGTAATTATTTAAGTTAATAACGGTCGTTTTGTCAATCTTTGGTACTTGAGTCAAAAATAAACTTCTTATAATTACATGCTGTTTATGTGGTAGAATATCCATTATCTCCGGAATTATATTATTGATGTATATATCTTATATATCATATATATCAAGTATATACATTCATTCATAATATTACATAACATTTAGTGGTAAGAAATGAAATGCACTGTTCATGGAGACGGTAAGCCGTACGTACGCATGAACACTACTTTCATTTATATTTCATATTTAATGGAATGAAATCATAATGATATAAAAATATATTATAAATCCATTATGATGTAATATATAATATCATTTACTTCATCCTTTATACATCCCACATATGGCATTAACGATTCAAATCACTTTGAGGGGGCGGTAGTTCACACTTCCTAAAATGAAATTATTGCGTTTAACCATAATGGAAATCATAAAGGTATGACATAAATAAAAAATACAGAATCATTAGGGAAACAAAAAAATAATATATATGATATTTAAAAATACTGTTATCATAATGTCCACCATTAGAGGTGTTAAAATAATATTTGAGCAATCATCATTTCGTGAGGCAGTATTTCACCACCCACAGAAACAGTATGTTATTTGACAATTAAACGGAGGTGTGTGTTCGAGTTAATGAAATACATAACATAAAAACATTTTAGTATATTGAAGATACTGGTTTTGTTACAAAATAAAGGAATAAAAAGAGTTTAAGGGGTTTGAGAAGCAAAATAAAACAAAATAACATAAGAGAATACATTACCTTAAAATCGGGTAACTCCCCTCTGTTTGAACCAAAATTGTTTCTTGAAGAGATTTCTGCCTAAGGTAAGGCTTCTAGGATGAAGTAAGAAAGGTTGAAAGAGTATGTGGGTAGAGGTTTGCCGATCCAAATGGCTTTGATGGTGTGAGTAAGGTGGTAGAGGTGGGGGCCTTTTATAAGAGGAGAGGAGGGGCACTCTTGGAAACTCATGAAATGTTAAATTATTATGAAATGATTTTAGGATTTGAAAGATCCCACAATTATATATTTCGAACATACGGTGATAAGGGTTATAAATATACTCATAAAATCGGTTTTTACATGTTTATGTTTTAAATTTTACATTATATTGTCATTTTATTTAAATCGTTAATTAATGAGGTAATCGCTGCATCATCATGGTGTCATAAACAATTTTATTTATTTAATGCCTAAAAATTATAAAAAAATATCATGATGTATTAAATCTCTTTATATTTCAAATGAGTATTTATAGTCGAAATGTTAACTTATATAACCCCATGTAATAATTGTTTTTTTAAAACAACACATGTTTGTGACAATATTATTTTTACTTTAAATAAAAAGTTATTAATGTCATTTTCTTACCCAAGTGGCTCCATGGGGTCCCCAAGTTGACCCATGGATTTTCTAGGTCATCCATGACTCATCCAATAAGTGTAGGACAAGTGTCAATATATTTTCATATTTTTATAATATCATTTTTACCATAAATTTCACTAATTACCTTTAATCGTGATTAATTAAACTTAAAAGTTACTATTCAACAATAAATTTTTTAATCCAATTGTACCACATTTTACTTGATAATGACAACAATTTATGTCGGATTTTTGAAAATCAAATCACAGAAGTAGTAATGTTTCATTTACACGAAAAATTAATTTTTAAACTACCACTCAGTGGTTTCACTATTCACCAAAAATTGAAGTTTTTCATAAAAATACCAAAAATTCACCCTAAGCTCTAATTGATATTCTGAATTTAAAAATGGAGTCTCTTTTACAAAATTAAAAACATATATGTTTCATTAATTAATTTTATAATTAATTCCCGTTGTCAAAACAAATAGCGTGTTTTTAAGAAACAATATCAACCAAAATATTGACAATCGTTTATGTCCAATTTCAAAGTGAACTAAATTTTAATGACCACAATTGAATAAAATGGTAAAAATATAGTCTAATTATGTTTTAAAACCACTCAATAGTATAATTTATCAGTATTATTTTTTTTTATTAATTTTGCTTTTAAGTATTTTTCACTATTCATAAAAAATTTGAAGTTCTCAGAAAATTACAAAAAATTCAGCTTAGGATAAATTCGATATTCCGAATACAACAATGAAGTCCATTTTGAAATATTAAATTTATATAATTTCAAAAAGTGGGTATTACTATTCATAATTGCTACTTTTATTGGTCGCAGTGTGCTAGAACTTGGACTTGCATACAATACAAGCTATTGCATTATTGAAAGAGAGGTGTATCGTGGAATCTCGGGATGTTACAATATCGACCCTACAATGCCTCATCCTAATCCTCAGGTATTTCATCTAGTGCACACTCTTGCGAAAACATATCACCATCCTCCTAACACTCCATCAGAAGCCAAGTAGGTTACATCATGCCGAATACCAATCATAATGGTCAAAATACTATATATATATATATATATAAATTTATAAAATATAAGGAAATATATAATATAGAGTTCATCTAACTACACATATATTCCCCTACCACACCATATCACATGATATTCGACCATATGACCCCTTACGTTCCCTCCTCAGGGTCAGTTTTCATGTATCATCTATCCTCAGATCCCCTTTTCTACCCATAATAGAGTAAGAAATCATATATAATGTATATAAATATTAGTTTACTAAGTAGAATGACACAAAAGATGGTATACAAGAAAAAAAATCTACTTCTTTATTAACACTTTAAACAACTCACCCCATGTCAAAATCCCCACATAGCCTTACCTAGGTCAGGCCCATATATATCAAATACATATATATCCACATAGAATAACATTCGATATCATTAGGAATGACTTTTTTGGGCTAGTTGAGTAAAATTCCCCCAAAGAGGTGAAGTAGCCAAAATAAATTAGCTTCATTGTTGAAACTTTAGACAATGCAACCGCTCTTAGTGAAATATAGGTTCCCAATGAAAATCAAAAGAAAAACCCATTACATGAACCAAAGTTCCTATATTGAAATATGAATAATCCTCTCATTTTTTACTCATATATGGGTAACAAAATCAATATATCATATAACCATAAAACTCCAGTGTCCCACTAGATGTTGAACTCAAAGGATATGTAAAATCACATAGTAGAACATCAATTTTTTACCCTTGAAAACATGGTATGTCACCCACGAATGGGGCTACATGCACCCAAATACGAACTCTTAATTTAATTCTGAAAACATCTTAGTCTTCGGTCTAGCATAGAATACATAACAATATCAAAATAAAAAAAGAAAACCTTTATATACTTAGTAAACATCATACACGATTACCATTTAACACTAAGATCTTTTTATGTGGTAGGCAGTCACCAATCAGAACACTCTCAAGAACCATTTTTTGTGCCTTAACCGAGAAACCACATTAATGGGTGATTTAGGTCAGTTGATCACTAAGAGTTAGGCATATCCCCAACACGCCAAAGCCTTCTAACTAGCATTGAGGGATTGGTGAGGTGATAGTGGGGAGACTATACACTGAATTAGTGATAATAATAATGGTCCATATGTATATAAAACAATCGAAAAAGACTATACCCAGTTGAAGAAAAATAACACCAGCAGAGTCATAAATAAATAGTAGCAGAATAATAATGAAGCCCAGTGGAATAATACAATTTGTTGAAAAAAAAATATGGCATAATAGGTCATGTCATACAAATTAGATAATCAAGGTCTCCCATGGATATCCATGTCAGTATATATATATAATCATGTAGAAAATCCAAAAGGAAACATTAGATAATTTAGAGGAATAACCATGGTCCACTTCAATCCATCAAATGAAAAAGTCCTAACTTGATCACTAAGTTATAATTCTTAAGCCTGAAAATTTACCTTCTCTCAAAATCATAAATTCTACACATATTTTGAAGGGCCCTTGTAAGGTTTGAGAATAAAATCAATAGAACAAAACCATCATGTTTCGTTCTTACATCCGTATTTATGTAGGTGTATGATAAATATAAATAAAAGGAAATAGACACCCATTGTATAAATTACCCACTTTCATTTTTCTCAAAACCACATTAAAGCGTTTAATCAACTTCGACTAATGCCAATATAACTCTGAATACATGATTCCAATTATATATATTCCATACAATAATTTTTTGAATATATATAAATATATAAATATATATATTTAGTGGTGAGGATACATGTATTAATGTCCATGGAATCCCCTAATGAATATCATATTCAGAAAACCCCTATATTCTACCTGTAATCCGATCAACAACACCACATGCCATCCACAAAGTACTCAACCTCCATAGATAACACCCAATAAATAAGATCCTGGTCCCACCAACCACTTCTCAATGAGTCCCCATCAGTCCAACAACACGACATCCAAAAGAATGGTAATATCTATCCTCTAATAAATAATCACCAATGGCTTAATATATGACGTCTCGAGGCATGATGATGTTTGTCCTCCGAAAATCCCATCCCATCGGCCTCAAGTGAAATGGTGGGCCTCAATCCCCAACAGATGGTGACCACATCATCAAGTGATGGTCTATCACCATCCATGTGGATTTATATGGTGACAAACCCCAACATATCAGATGTTCAACACCATACCCTATGTCGTATAGTCCATGAGGGCCTCTTCCCACATTGAGTGGTCAAAAAAACCTCAATTGAGTCTTATCTATGTGCAGACGACTTCAAAGACATGTCGACCAAAAAATGGTTAGCTTCAATCACCAAACAAACTAGCTTGTATCATTTGACACCTTTTTCCCTTGGGACCATGTCGCTAAGTCCTGGTAGTCATCACCAACTTAAATTACATGGGCCATGCTCTGATCTTGATAACCTTATAGCCTCAATCTGAAAATAATGCCACATCAACTTGGTGATCATCATCACCCCTCACATCTTGGACCAAGAACTTCTCTTGACGACCATGTATCCTAAATCTAGGTGATCAATATCCCCCCAATACCTAGCCTATCCCATGATGTTACCATGTAACAAAGAAATAAATATAAAAAATTAAATTTAATTAAAAACCCACACCAGACCTAACCAGCCTAGGTTTGTCCAAGCCCCTTACCTGGCATAACAATTCATAGTGAAGCAGGATCATGCACATATGCATCTCATATCATCAATTGAACAATTAGAAAGGAATGGATTAATTAATTAGGGTCTTAATCAGATAAACCACCCAGGTGTATCTAAGATTGCATGTAATATTCTCATAATATTAAGGAGAAATATGGGCACCACCGACAATGGGTTAGTAATAACTTGCTCATATAATATCAAACTCTAAATCAAACTGAAATGAGAGAAATAAAATTCTTAGAAGAAAAATATTATAATAAGGAATAGTATAATACATGGAATTTGGATTTTGTGTGTAAATAAAAACCGAAAATAAAATTCAGTGGATCAAATACCTTACCAATGTTCTTCCAACAAGACAAACATCTATTTATTTGGAGTTGAGATAACGGAGTTAGATCAATTCCAATGAGAAAGATAGATCCAACGACCCCATACACCGTGTGGTGGAAAAGGAGGATAAAAGGGAGAAATAAACATAAATACATGGGATGGTCAAAATAGAAAATATTCACTCTTTGAACACCTACATGGTTTGGCTGCATGGGTTGGCTAACTGTGAAACCACTGGGTGGTGCTCACTATCTGACCACCAAAAAGTTAAGGGCTAGGTGCAAGATTCTCCAAACCATGTGAAGACCATTAACATCGCATCTATTCAAAATTACATACGTTCTGAATGACTATGAACCCCACCTACACGGTTTAGAAAACAATTTCAAGTGCTATATGTGGACTCCACAGTTTCCCCTTGGTGTTTTTAAGGTTTTCCAAATGGTGTTCCTCTATTTACTTTCCCAAAAATGTGTTTTTGGGTTTCTCCTTACCCAGAACTCACGCAAAACCCCATGGTACATTCAAATCCTTAAAAAAACATCTAATAACAAGGACTTGGGTCTATAAAAAAATCATAATTAGGTTCCAAAGATACAGATAAATGTAGGTCCAACCACAATAGAAAGCAATCAAACAAGATGAGAATTTCTAACCCTCTCAAAAACATAAGATGTTAAAATGTAGACCACAATTTTCAATAATAATATCAAAAACCACTTATATTCCAGTAAACATATATGAAGCTTTATAACCAGTAATCCTCCAGACAATAATCCTTCTAATAGTGTAAAACCAATTAAAAACCTTCATCTAGTTCGCATCCACTATTCTAAAACCAATCAAATTCATAAATTGAGGATATGAGAAACAATATGAAGAAATTAAAAAGTTATTTTGAAAGCCTTGTAGAGACTATAAAAAAATCCATGTAAACAAAAGACTCATCCCATTCTAAATCATAAAGATAATGTGATAATGGTAATAATAAGAAGTGTCCCAATGAATCCCCATATTCTTGAATCTGACCAAAACCAAATTTTGAGTTTCTAAGGGAGAATTTTTTTTAAGAGAATGATCAGCTTGAGAGGAATAAGAAGAAATTACAAAACAATTTACCAAAAATATCCTAGGGGGAAAAGATACATTCCACTACTATATCTCTCAATAATTAATCACCATACCAATACTTGATTATCTCAAAATTATTACCAAATATGATAAGTTCCTTAAGAAATTTTCCCCAAATAGGAGACTTTATGGGAATAATAGAGTTAATTTAAGGATAAAAATTGCATCCTTCATCACACCACAACATTGATCCAAAATGTCAAGATCTATAGATCATTTTCTATACATTTTATAATTTGATCTATGTATTTTATAGATGTAGTGTGTAATCTATGAGATTCTATTAATTTCCACCTTGTAATTTTTTTACTTCTTTGTATATAAAAGACTTAAACTAACATGTGTATTTTTTTTAAAAATTCAATAGATCTAATATATCCACTCCTATATTGATACAATATTTTTCATCTAGAGTGTAAATTTTGATCATCCTAGGTAATTTTCATATGATGAACATGTAAGAGAACATAACACCACTACATAAAACAATCATATTGGGAAATCTATCATGATAATAAAAGTTCAAATATTAAATTTCAATGAAGTAACTCTCAAAATAGAGTGTGGTGAGGACACTGCCCACTATATAATTTTTTATTTTAGGAAGCATTCATAGGAAGAGAATTCAATTTTCACTCATTCAAAATCTAATGAATATAATACAAGTTAGGAATTAATTATTTTACATGATATTTTATGTTTTGGTAAACCAATTACGATTTGAATAATTTGTGATTTTTTTTGCAGAAACTTGGAAATCCCATGTAAACATTTAATGATGAGGTACTTATGATTTATTTGAGGGATATTATTATAATTAAGATTTCCAATCTTCATATACTATATTGGAAAATAAAGCCATTATGTTAAGAAAACCAAATCCAATTGAATATTTATTCCATTCCCCAGATAAGGAATTGAGTCTCTTTCCATATATTGTAATGTATCTATTTTTAAGGGACTGAAGAAATATTCTAGTAAAAATTTCTAGAGAGATTTCATATTATAAAGAACACAATATGATAAATCATTTAATAGAAAATATGAGAACTATAGGTTAGAATTTCGCGACTTAACTAAAAAAAATTCTAAAATTTTTATGAATAGAATTATTTGGTAAAGTGATGAAAACCTATTAAGAAACCTCAGAGGAGTATTAACCCAATAATTATTGATGTTCTTAAAAACAATTATTATAAGTAGATGTTATTTTTCCATTTATTAATTAAAATAGTTCAACCCAATTTATACACTGACCATAAAATCCATACTGACCCTTATAAAAAATAAATACAATGAATTAATTTCAACGAGAGATAAATATATTTATTGAGTTTTCATTGATTATAGAATAATAAATTGGGTATATAGAAAATATAATTTTTCTAATCCATTTATTGACTAAAATCATGAAATAAAATTTCGTAAAAACCATTAATACTTTGTAGATAGTTTTTTTTGGATTCGTATAGGTGCTCACTACCCTCAAAGACTACGAAAAAGTAACCTTAACATTTCCTTATGGTATATTTTATTTTAAGATAATTTCATTTATATGTTGAAATGATCTAATCATATTTCTAAAATGAATATTGAGAAATTTTTATGATTTTTTACATGATTTAATTTAGTTTTTTCTAGATGAAATTACTATGATGAAGAATTATTTAGGTCACTATATGAAAATTTTGGAAAAATTATTACATTTTTTATTAGAGAGATTCTTTTTGAATTTTGATGTGTCTCAAATCAAGGTTGAAAGAGGCATTGTGATCTGATAAGTAATTTCAAAAAATGGTATTGCGGGTGATAAATTTAAAGTTGAATTTATCAATGCTTTACCTTACCAATATTATATGAAACATTTTATATCCTTTTAGAGATATATATGATTTTATAAATGATACGTCAATTATTTTTGTAAAATTTCATTTCAAAAGTCCAAATTAATTTTAAATGATTTTTAGATTTCTTTTGATGATCATTATTAGACACCATTTGATGAGTTGAAGTGTAAATTGACCACACCACTAGTCATATAGAAAACTAGTTGGGGGAACCCATTTGTGCTACTATATGTTAATTCAAGCCATACTATTGGAGGAGTTTTATCTTGGGGTATTTAGGAAAGATATAATGTAATTTCATATTCTTGAAACACACTATATGAAACTAAAAAACACTATACAAACTCTAAAAGGGTGATATTATTAGTATTTTTGCATTAGATAAATTTAGATCATATCAATATGGTACTAAAATTACAATTGTATCAAATCATTCATCCTTTATGTACCTGATAATGAAGGAAGGAGAAATCCATGGCTACTGAGATGATTGATGTTTCCATAAGAGTTTAATTTAGAAATAAAATAAAATAGTGGAGATGAAAATAAAGAATAAAATCACTTGAGAAGGAATCCATACATAAACAAGGAATAAATTACAAAAAAAAGAACCACTTAACTAATTCATTTTAAGAGAAAAACATTGTTTTATTAAATGAAGGGTTGCATGTTATGCAGATATGGTAAAATTATAGGTATCTTCTATATATATATATCTGACTTGAACTAATTTTTTTTAGCCAAATAAATTTATTTTGTTTGATATTATATTTTTTTAATATTTATAATAATAAAAATATCAATGGATATTTTACTTAAAGTGAAGTATATTGTTTCCAAGAATTATTCCTTACATTAGCTTATGGAGGACAGTTTATACCTCAATAAAATTCTTGAAACATATTAGAATTTGGAATATTGTGGACCACAATATTTATATATTTAGAGTCACAGGTGATTCATTTGGTCACCCTGAGGGGGGGTGGGTGAATCAAGGTTGATCGTATTTTACCAACAATATTAAACTTAAACATTTTATTTCATTAAGTTGATCGAACCTATTTTATCTGTTAGAATTTATGGATATCTATAATCTTTTACTCCAAAATTTATCCTTATAATATGAATATAATATAATTAAAATTTCACACAATGATTTTTATATGGTTTGGACTTAATGTGAGAACCCACTCCATGTTTTGTCGACTCCCATTGAGTCATATAATCTTTCAAATATATATCAAGTGGATACAATGAGACCAATCCTATTAGACTCCTTCTGTATCCCAATAGGTAATTATACTAAATACAATGTTTTACCAAGTATTCTAATATTTTGTGTCAAAAAATAATATATGAAAGTTTTTTAAACAAAAATCTAAAACTTAATCCATAAATTATATATCCAATAACTTTACCTGCTGTGATTCTGTCCGGCATGGCTTCTTCCTTTATCTGGTTTAACTTCTTTCCATGTACCTTAAATATCATGGATTTAGATCAATATTCTATCCAAAAAACAAAACACTACTCCTCATAATTTTCCCTGTATCTTATATGAATTCCATTGTATAATGCTTATGATTAGATTCTCTGTCTGGTGGGCCTTCTACCAACACATTTTTACATTGTAATTCTTCTTCAACCAAGTGTTTCTTTTTTGGGAACGTTAAATGCTCTAAAACTCCAGCATTTAATGTTATTTATGTTCATTAATAGTGTAAATATATATTGTACATACATCCCTTTATATAGGCATAAATCAAGGGTAAAAATGAGGAAACTATAATATGATTTTATTCTCAACTAAAACTCAAATTTAGAATCTCCCTCTCAAATCAACTTCATTAGACACTTCTCAACTCTTCAATAATATTAAAGAAGCTACATGAATACTAAAAAGGAAAAAAAATTATTTTAATTACTTAAATTCTATATTATGGAACTCCTTAAAAGATTTATAACCTTAGAAATATAAAAAATGTTAAATGATAACCATAAAATCATCATTGGAATGGGATTAAAATTTTTTATATAAACATACTTAGATCTTCAACTAGTGAATTTTTTTCTGATAAAATATTAAGGTACTTCTCTATCCCAAGATTATTCTTCAACTCTTCAAAACATTCATCACTAATTGACTAAGTATAATGAAATAAATTTTTTTTCAACTAACATTATTCATATTCCTCCTATATCTAATGCATTCACAAATATTTGTTTGTTGAACTTTATTGCATTTATCCATATTATAGGATCAAATTTGTTTGACTGATGATCTTTATCTTTCTCACCATTGATAAGACATAATTTTTTATATATTTATAATAAAATAAGATGTTCTTGGGATTTATAAATAATTAAATAATGACACTAAATCCCTCTAATTGGAGACATATCATGAAACTATCGATTGAAATTGGAACATCTGTCCGGTGAACATCAAAAACATCTTATAACTGATGGATTCACAACTATTTTCCCAGTATGATTTTCCATTGTGTTGGATTGTCTTTATCCTATGCATATTGAATCAGCTCAAACTTCATACAGTTTCTGGTTCATAAAACTCAGTTTTGTACATCATCATAAAACATCCATCTGATGGAATTATTTAACTCAATTCGGTGATCATCAATATGATGCTATGATGAAAAGATATTCTTGAGAACCTCATATGGCCTATAAAAAAATATTCATCTTATTGGAATGTTAATAAAACCTACATATCCTTCTATTTTCTATTAAAAATAATTTGTTGGACATCAAAAATGTTTTCCAATATACCTTGGATCTGTTCATTCAATGATCTAGAACAAATATTCATTATATAATAGCTTCATTAATGGATTTATAACTTTATCAATGTATAAATTGAAACTTCACCCTTTTACACATATTCTATATGGAACACCAATATAAACATTTTTACTATACCTAAAAATTTTACTTCTCACACTTCATACTACCCCCTTTGGACTTCTTTCACCTATTAATTTCTCTCCATTTCCTTAGTATGTAAAAAACATGAAGTGTGGAATTCAAAAAATTATCTAACCAGTAACATTGTCTATGTGCCATCTTATAATAGTGTAAATACTCATCCTTTTTATAGACTCATATTGGATCATGATTTTCTTCCTGATTTTAGGAACATGAAGATTGGTGAAACCTCATTTGACATAATAAGGATACTCATTTATACTCCATCAAAAATCCCTGAGGAAAATTTCTTAACCTCCATAAATAAATTTTACTAATATTTTAAGGAACGTTTCCTTAACTTTTCTCATAAAAAATATTCAGTTAACATATTTTTTCATGATTATCCTGGATAACTTCACTATTTTTCATATAATAGATGTTCAGGATAATTTACTTTAGTATACTTTTTTAATCTACTTATCTAATGTCACCAAGTTATTCAATGCAAAATTCAATAGTTATTTCTTCTAAATCTTATAAAAATTATCATATATCTATTAGAAGAACTAACCAATAAACATTTCATAGGAACCATTAAAACATATAGAGATTCTTTATCTTACACACATTATCCTATATCTATCGGCAACACTAATAAAAAAACATTGCTTAGGAATCCTTAAATAAGGATCCTTTACCTGCGACTTCATCATTGAATGCATTAAAAACAATTGCAATCTTATAAAATATAACGATATCATCATCTGATAGGAACATAAATCTCCTCTTTTTATTTGTTTTTATTACTAATAATACCGTTAAATTCATTGATATTTCTCCTCCCCTAATTAATCATGAATTAAATGTCTCCTAGTTCTACAAACTTAAGTGAGGGTAAACTTTTCAATCCACCTTAAGGATTTTAGTTATCAATATCCCTTTATAACATTATGGTTTGGGGGAGGGACATTCATCACACCTTTTCTTATTCTACAATTTTATTCTATTAAATTGAAGATTATCTTGTATATTCATTATAAAAGGAATTGAAAACATTTTTTAAAGAAAAAATACATAAATCAACCAAATCTAAGTCTATGTGAGGTATAATTAGAGTAGAAAATAAGAGTGACTAATTCATACATTAAAGTTGTCGATGAATTTTACCAAGTGATACTATATTTTACAAAATATTCTTTCTAGGAAATATTAAAATATAATAATTCAACTTACTTAATTGAATCAATATTAACACGCTATTAATAACATTTAAGTATAAACATGAGCATGTTTTCTCCCCATTACTAGATAATACAATCTTTTTCATTTTTGATATATTTACCCATTTAATTTTTTTTTATTATGTTTTGGTATCAAAATTGTAGTAAAAAACATACCTTAAGGATGAAAACAAACTTTAAATATTTGGATTTTGGGTATCTAGTATCAAAATACCTTGGTTGATGTGAATGAATTTCTAGTTCAGTATATGATGATTCCAGAATAACCACATTCATCATTCAACTTCAGTCCTCCCCATTAATATCATTACCATTAATTCCTTTTACATTGTAAGCTTATTTTAATATATGAGAGAAAGTTGGATCTCTATTAGATCATCAGATAAAGATGAAATGCTGAAAATGTTCTATCAACTAGGAAACATTCCCTTCACATTTCTTTAGGACATTAGTTTTATCACCCCCAATATTATTATTCTTGGGTTACATGGGTTTCTTCTCTTCACTTTTTCTTTAAAAATTAAGTGGTTGAGTCTACATAACTATAGCTAGTAGGGAACACAATATTTTGTTATTTTCTTCTTCATAAAACCTTCTTACTTCTTCCCCTACTCTGGATATATGACCAAGATGAAATTCTGAGTAAGATCAACTATCTTTTTTTATTGAATTTATTTATACAAAACATTCTTCCTTTTGATGTTATTTATTCTTATTTAAAAACTTATTCTATCTTGGTAACATTATAATTCAGTATTTTGGAGTTTGTTCAAACATATTAAATCTTCAATACAACTTCTTATCATTTTAAAAGAAAATATCTAGAGGTTACTTCCCTTGATATTATACTTATTCATCAGATATACATTTCATCATCCAAATACAATTATGTTTTTACTGTATTGATAGACATTGTTTCTTAAGATTATATTCATTGTATTCAATATTCCTTAAGATTTTAAAACTCTCTATGAAGTTCCCTCTTCATAGAATTAACAACTTTTCTTGTGTATGGAATCTTCCAAAACATTCTTTTAGGATAAAATAATGTTCTTATATTTTGATAGTTTTGAACCCAATGTAGATTTAAAATCTATATTCTTTTAATTTTCCTTCATAAATTTTGGCCCATTTTTTTAGTAGTACCTATGTTGTGCTCCGTAGTAGTAAATAAATAGTTTTCTTACAATGAAAACTTCTTATCCATATTCCACAAAAATATTCTTGATATACATAGATGTAGGACGTGATTAAATATTTATTCTTTTTTTGTAGTTTGGGTATACTTAGAAAAGTTTCCTTTTCCATTCAATATTTTCCCCTTAATTTTATTCTTATTTTTTATTCACTCCTTTTCATTTTGAATAAAAAAATGACATCCATGTGTTTAAACCTTCCAAAACACCAAAAGAACCCAATAAGAATTGGATTATTTAGTTTTCTTGTATGTGAGATTATGTAGACATATCTAGGGGATCTTCTTCGATTATCATTTCTTACTTCCACATTCTTAAATTAAATGAGTTTCCCAACTTCTTCACCCATTTTTATCTAAAACTATAACCTGCACTAAGATTATAGTAGTTAGTGAAAATAGATTCATTGGAATATAGGTTTACCCTTTTCTTCATCTTATCATATGTTGATCGTTTTAATTATATAACATTCGTCCTCCCATTGGATTGATTCTTTCTTTAAGTAAAAATTTACATAAAAACTGAGTATAGATTCTTATATCATATTTTTGTAAATATTTATCGAGATTTACATCCACGTTTCTCAATATCATAGCCTTCTCAAGGTAATTTACATTTAAAGTGTACTTTTTATTTTCAAGACTCCTAAATTTATGTTCAATTCTATCTTCTAATTTTTTTTATCTTTTCTTCATACAACTTACTGACCTATTTCATGGAAAGATTAAGTTCCCTTACTCAATTATCCTTCATCTCTAATTGAGAATTATTAACCTCATAAATTTCTTTGTGAGTATCCTCTAGTGCATAAAAATTTTACTTGAATGTTTTTTTAATAAATATTCTTCACAAAAACATTTAAGAAAATATTCTTCTATAAGGTTGAAATTTTCTTCATAGGATACTTTCGATTCATTTTTAACATTTTTGAGTTTAGTGAAGCTTTCATACATATGTTTCTTACAAATTTTACACTATCTCAATATGGATATTATATGTTGTTCTATTATTTTATATTTATTATCAAATTGAGATTTATTAATTTAAATAGTATTTTATAATTCTTGTTGTAATATCTCAAAATTTAAAAAAGGAAAAACTATGTTCCATAACATACAAGATACACAACACCAAATTTAAATGAAAAATAAGATATTATTATTTAAATGTGACTTTCATAACCTATCGATAAAATTTGTTGGAATAAATAGTATTAACTTCATTATGAAATATATAAGGGTCATACTTATTATTACTATATTAATAAATATTTAGTTAATAAGCACTCAATTTTTAGTAAAGTATTTTAATCACTTAAATTTCCTTTTCTATAGAATTATTTTTATTGATTTTGTGAGAGAATAATATAATTAATATATGGAACATTTAAAAAAATTTGGTAAAATAAATATCATTTTTATCAGCATATTAATATTAGCCTAGGTTGAAATTTTGAATTTTTCTGAAAGGATTAATTTTTATATGAATTGTGAAGATACATATTTTTATTGAATACTATATTTTTTTAGTATTTTTTTATGGGTGGGTTATCCCTTATGGGGGGATATAACCTACCTTTCTAGACTATGTGTGTTATGACCCAAATATTTGACAATTATTTGAATTGTTAATTTTTCTATTTAAGTGTCTTAAATGGTTCTAATGGAGTTACCTAATCATGATATGGTGGTCTCGGGGGTGTCTGGGGATTTTTGAGAACCTATAACCCACAAAATATAGAAAGAAGACTAGGATGCATGGTTTTTATGCCACCATGTGACCTAGGTGCATGAATGTGTATCCATTTACAAAGGGGTTATAGAGCCCATCTGCACAGTTTGCCCATGGTTAGTGAAATCGTGTGCATAAGACATGAAATGTTCTCTGAGAGGTAGTAAAGTATACAAGGTGTGCACAAGATTTCCCTAACCATGAGTAGGCACTGTTCATTCCTATTTTTAATCGAAAATTGGCCAAAATACCCTTCCTGCAACATAAATCATTTTTTCCATTCTCCTTTGATTTGTGCACACAACAACCCTATGTTCCTCCCCTTGAGCTCTCAAAGCTCATCCTCCTTCAATCCCTTATTACTCCCCCTTATGGTAACAGATATTTTGTTCTCCGATTGTGTTGGATCCCTTAAGGTATGAATAACCTTGTGGACCCCATTTTCCATGCTTAATCTATCCATCGGTTACGCTATTTAGATGTAGGTTCATTCACCCTATTTTTAGAGAATTGAATGGAAATTTAGATTTACTCTAACCTACTCCAAATCTGAGGTTAATACTCAGTGAGTCATCATCTACATCCCAATGGTATGTGGTCTCATATTTTTTCATTTGAGTTTTTGTTGATTAATATTTAATATTATTGTGTCGCGAGCCGAACTTTGATGATCTCCGTTATTGTGATTATTTGTTCATGTTAAATTAACCCTAGTTTGTTTGAATAGGTTAAATGACTCATGCCTTGGGGATTTGTTGTCAACCTTTCCCTTTATGGACACCCTAGGGGTGATCCACCTAAATTTTCCATTTTAGGATAATTTCGCAAAATGTAGAAATATGTTTTAAGGTTCTGGGAATGGTTTTTGATTTAATTAACCCTTGTCCCACATGTTTTTGACTCATATAAAGGTGTATTAATGATGTTTTGGATAATTTGAATTGTAATTGAGAAATTGGGTATTTGAAATTGATCCTTTTGCATAGACACTTTTCCTTGGAATGAATTTCCATGTTAGGAAAATGATATGGTTTGCTTTAATGGGTTAGCTAGGATAATATATCTTGTACCTTTAAAATAAAATACCTTAAATGAATATTTTCAATGGATGGCATGGCTATGCCAATGATTTGGGTTTCATATTAAATGCATTACAAATTTGGATTGCTTGTTTAACTTAAGATAGTGGAAGATGGCTTGCCTTATATGATATAAAATGTGAATTCATATATCATTTCTATGATTGTGTGCTTATATCCATGTGGAAGGTAGGTATATTTACCTTGTACCCTTATTTCCATGTGGGTAGTAAGTATATTTACCACATGCCATTATTTCCATGTGGGTTGTTGGTATATTTTCCCCATGACATTATTTCTGCGTGGTCAGTAGGTATAATTACCCTATTCCATTACTTCAATGTTGGTGGTAGATATATTTATCCCATGCCATTATTTCCATGTGGGCGACAGACTTCATTACTCTATTACATTATTTCCTCTGGGTGGGAGGCATTATTAACCCATGCCAACTCTCTCTCTCTCTCTCTCTCTCTATATATATATATATATATATATATATATATATATATATATATAAATACACAAATGAACATATTCATACATTTCATCTTTGAGCTGAATAAGGTAGACCCTCCCTGTGTCGTATCAGAACTTGAGCGGGAGGGTGATTGTTTTTTATGTTTTTATACTTTCCTTCTATTAGATGCACATGTTTTACTTATGAGCGCCACTTAAATTACATGTAGACACCAATGGTGGTTGAATACTAGGATTTTTCTCACACCCTCTTAGGGCTGCCTTAGGTACCTGAGCAGATTTTTTCCTGTAGGTATGGATAGCGGTGAGCATCACTTTTCTAGCTGTTGATTATTTTGGTTAGATGGAGCTTAGGAGCAGAGGACCAACCACAAGATCGAGATTCATTGGATTAGTTTTTTATTTTTGATTACTTTTTTACATTGTATATGTCTGTTTACTTCCTATTTACCTGTTCCCATTTTATATTAGAATTCCATTCATGCATATCTATATTATACACTCCATATGAGGTGTTTTGTTATATTATCAAGCTTCCACAATATCTATTTTTCTTCCTTTTTAACCTTATATGTCTGTTGTTAATGATACCACTATTGAATGTTGTTCTTACATCCATTTTGTACCCTGACAAGGGGGTTAGGTCTCCCCAATAATTTTACCATTACACCCATGCTGCTATTTAGTATCCCTTGGCTTAAGGGATACATGCAAGGGGTCATGTGGCCAATTGGGCTTGGGGTACACGTTATGTGGCAGCTGGGTTTGGGACATCAGAAAGTGGTATAAAATTAGGATTTCTTTTTGTTTTTTTCTTTACTAACTATCAATAATGGATGTGAGATTGGGAATGCTTAGGACTTTGTCACAAGACATGGTTGGGTGTCGCGAACCATGTATGGGGTAAAGGTTAAGTTTTCGTACTTATTACTGTTATTGATTATGTTATTACTGTTGATATCATTTCATCACTGGGCTCTTCACATCTTTTGTGATGTCTTTGCTAATAATGATATTTTAATTTTGATTTCATTTCTCAACCTGATGAGATGATGGTTATGTGATAGAACATGTATCACAATAGGCACAATATGGATGGTCCATGAATGTTTTTCATGCCACATCAAGATTTACAAAAATCATTTCCCATTTCATTTTTTTGTGCCTTGTTGCATGGATATAATTTTATTGAAACCTTTTTTAGGTTTTAGATCATTTTATGGTGTGAGTTTAGTGGGTTCCACTCTTTGATTCATAAGGTGTATGGGCCCTTATGGATCAAAAAATGGCATTCCAACTAACTCATCCATTTAAGGAATGTTATAATCACATGTATAAGAAAAATTTAAAATGGGTATGACATTCATGTGTATGTCATCTTCTAAATCATAATGTGTATGGGCCCTTATGGGATGGAAAATGAGGTATCATTGGATTCAACTATTTTAAATGTCTAGTAACTTGATAAAAACCTGTTTACACAAGCCTAACATAGAATCATGACCCGAACTCAACCTTAGTAGTGGGTTGCTAGTATTTCTCCATTCTCATGGCATGTTATGGTATGTTCTAACATCTATTCCTAGCTTCCAAAGAGGTCATAGTGGAATGTTCATTTTTATGGGAAGGATTTAGTACCTATCCTAGTTTCTTAAATTCAATCCTATAAATTTCATAAATCCATTTTGAGATAATCATGTTTCATTTCAATGTTATACCAACATAGCGTCCTTGAGTCGTGTTTCCTAAAGGTGGTGTTGATCACGTTCCTGAGGTCGCAGGCCTTGAGCCACAAATTGGTCTACTAGTCAAACCACCTATAGTTCCTCCTCCTATAACTTAATTGGTCATTAACACCCAGTTTCAAGAAGGATTTTATCATATGATGAAAAATATGTAAGGTGAAGTGTGACATACACTGAGCATGGTAGAGTTGACTTGAGAGTTTCAACAGCATCATCCTTCTACTTTCTTAGGGGATGGTGGACCATATACTATATAGTCTTGGATTGAGGTGTTCTTTTCTATATTTCAGCACATAGAGATTCCACTAGGGAGAAGGGTCAAACAATAATCTTACATGCTACGCGACTCATCCAAGAGATGGTGGGATGTCATCACCAAAGAAGGAAAACATAGAGAGTTGGCTTAAGCTGACTTCAAGATGGTCTTTTACGACCAATTAATTCCCAAGACTCTGTGGGATGATGAAGCTAAATAGTTTATGAATCTGTAGTAGGGGACCATGTCTGGCATGGAGTACACATCCCACATCACTGAGCTGCAGCGTTTGGATCCATATCTAGTCTCTGGTGACCTTATGGATTCCAGGAAATTTGAGGATGGTATTTCTTACACCATCCTACCACAGGTCAATGTTTTCAGGATGATGATTATTTCAGAAATTTTAAACTAGGCCATAATTAAAGATAAAAATATAAGAGATGATGAAGGTGAAATCCAGGGTGGTTCGACATAAAAATATTCTCATGAATCTTCTTATTGGAAAAAGTGACGTTTTTGGGAATCTTTCGTAAGTGGTGGTGGTTAGGCTCCTTCCACGAGAATTTTTTCTTTCTGTCACCAGTGCAGAATTCCTGGTCCCAACAGGTGTTAGTGGATGTCAAATATGGTTGCTTACAGAGGATGTGGAAGGATTAATCACCTACACCATTTCTGCATATATTTCTCTCCAGTGCCTAGTGATAAAGGATCTGCACCTACTCCTCTTCTAGGAGTAAGGTCAACCAGATCATGATAGTCAAGTAGTTGGAATACCACTGGTCGATCAAGATGAGGTTTTGGTCGAATAAGAGGCAATAAGGCATATTACTCTCAATGCCAGTCAAGTGGGCCTACTCAGGGCATCTAGATAGTAAATCAGTGTCACAATACATGCTAGATACTTGTATTATAGTCTACACCATAATATCAATGCGCCAAACTATCTACTGTATGAGGTACTATTCATGTAGCCTACACATTAGTATCTTCCTAGTTCAATACAGGCACCTCTCACTCATTTATATATAAGGAAATGACATAGGGTCTGGGCCTTTATGCTGAGTTTTATAATGGTTTAATGACAATAGATACACCCTTAGTTATCTTTTCAAAGGGAGTTCAATGATGTCTGACTATCCCCTTGAGATAGGTGGTTACATTTTTGAATGGAAATTATATGTTCTTGATATGACTGGTTTCTATGTAATCCTCAGGATTGACTGGTTAGTTCCCTAAAAATCTCATATTGACTACCATCATCAGAAGGTGACATATACATCAATAGATTGTGTTATGCACGTGCATAAGGGAGAATGGGATGTTTGTGGGACATGAGCTGGACCAGAGTAATAGAGGCGGGGTAGTGTTACGACACAAGTTTCTAGTGTTTATCTAGATGATCAGGGGTTGAAACCCACCGTTTTTGTAACACCCCAAGATTTCATAGTAAGTTATTTCTTCAAATTAATTCAATAACTTGCACTACACGCAACACCGACTTCAAGCACACCACAAGATTACTAAACTAGCCATTCAAAAGTTGTTATGAATATTATTAACTGAATTTTGAACTTTATATATTCCTTATAATTTTACAATCCCTATTATGAGTTTTTAGACATAATGTAAGAACTAATTCATTTTTTTCCAGATAAAAGAAGTATTTTTCAAAAAATACACTTTTACCGTCCTTTAATGGTGAACCCTTTTTAAACCCAATATTTGAAACATTTATATATTCAATGTGACAAAATAAACTTCTTCTTTAGGATCAGGACATAAGAATTTAGTTTCAATAAATTTTTGGTGTCTTCCTGATAACATTCATATTTGGGTGAATAGTGAAAAATACTATATTTTAAATGAAAAAAACCTTTCTAATAAAAATAATTTATAGTTTTGAATTCTAAATTTTCATGTTTCGGTAGTGTAATTAACTTATCGTTTTACCTTTTAATCCAATTTTGGTCATTGGTATTAATTTCACATTGAAATTATACATAAACAAGTGTCAATCATTTGATAGTTAATGTTTCATAAAAACACGTTATTTGTTTTGACAACGAGAATTAATGTTAAATTAATAAATGAAACTTATATGTTTTTAATTTTGTAAAATAGACTTCATTTTTGGATTCGGAATATCATAATTAGCTTCGGGTTAATTTTTTGTAATTTTCTGAAAACTATAAATTTTTGATTAATAGTGAAAAACACTGAGTTAGAGTTTAAAACCGAATTTTTATTTAAATAAATATTTATTTTATTTAAATTTATTTAAGGTCGAAATAGATACATAATACCTATATAAGTTAAATGTAATTCATTGGAGTCAGTTTATAGTAATTATAGATATATAAAAATTTTATTGAACCTTTCACCGTATTTTACTCATCTCCTAGGAGAATTTGCAAATTCACATAAAAAATAATTTTACCGCTTCTGTAAGTGGAATATCTAAAATCAAAGAGACACAGTTAATATAAAGTAGTAAAATGTGGTTCAATAAGATAAAAATAATTTTTGGTGAATAGTAATGTTTTACTTTTATTTACCAAGGTTAAATGTAAATAAGGTAATTAAGGGTAAAAATGATATTAATATTACCCTAACACATGTCCTATTTCTATTGGACAAGTGTATATAGACCAAAAAAAACCTTATGAATAAAATATTATCATTTAGGACAACTTGGATTTGATTAGAAAATTCATTATTATTTAATTCAAAGAAGTGTTAAAAGAGTTAAAATCAATGTTTAATAACTAAAACATTTTTACTATAGGGTTATAAATAAGATAAATTCGATTATAAATATTAATTAGAAATATAAAATGATTTCCTACATAATGGTAGTTTATTTATAATTTTTAGACATTAAATAATTTAATTTATTTATGACACAATGATGATACAATAATTACCGTACTAATGAAAGATTAAGATAATCGATATTATAAATACACAAATAAACATAATTTTAGACTTTTTATGAATTACAATAATTTTATAGGTTAATATGAAATATTATAATTTGTTATATGATTTTTTTAGAAGTAATAATGCTGTAATGGATTTATGAAAAACAAAATACACAATAGTTTCAAAATTAACATTAAAGAGTTTAAAAAAATATACTATATTATTAATTGATATTCTATTCCAAAAAATCTATGGTTAGGTCAAAGGACTTATATCATGATAGGTGTATCATTAATGGACCACTTGGGGATCTATGTGAACTTTATAGTAAGTTTATTAACCATATAATATAAAAATACAAAGAGATATGGTAAATGTAAAACTAATTAAGTAAGAGTTAAAACTAAAAGATAAGGTTAATAAGGTGACACTAACCTATCTAAAACCAATTGGTTCTGTTTATTTATACCCTTCCACACTATATCCCAGTAATAAATGAATTTTAAGCCATTATAAACCGAATATGAATTTATTATAAAATAATATTTTATGTTTTTCCAAAGGTGCCCCTCACCCCTCTTATTAAAGGGCACTCCACCTTCAATATAATTCATACCTTCAAATCCTTTTGGCTCGGCCAACCCCTACCCAAATATCCTCTCAAATTGAATCAATTCAACCTAGAGGCCTTAGTTTGATCATAAATCCAATTTATGGTGCCCTTTTGATCAAATCAAAAGGAAGAACCCGAAGAAGAAGTAATGTTTTCACCACCCTCTTTCAAGTTCCTTTCTTCTTCCACTTCTTCTTTCTTTGTTATTTCCATTATAAATTAGTAAATCCAGTATCTTATACATAATATGATGTTATAATAAATATGGTACAACCATATTCAGTATTATATTCATCCTTTGAATGAAATGTCACCGTACGTGCGTGCGTACGGCTTACCATCTCCATGTCGTGGTGCAATTGTTATTCAATACATTATTATTTTTATGGGTATAATAATGAAGTGTAATTAATGTAAATAATAAATATAACATGATAATGATTCTGTATATATGATACACCATCCAGTTATATAGTATTTTAATATCAAAATATTGATATTGTCGCTCGTGCGTACGTACGGACTACCGTCTCCACGAATGCGATGAGATTAATTCCCCCATCATATCCATTCAAGAATAATTTTCATTTGATGATTAAGAATAATTTTTAGGGACTTTATATCATTCTGGATATGAATAAGATACAACCTATGGGTAACAAACATGGCTTATGTAACAAAACATATAAAAGAAAACGAGTAAGTGAACACCCGAAACGACGATAATACTAAAATATTATTAACAAAGCAATAATAAAAGATCATATATGATATCATATTTATTTATATGATTCTTTTATAATTTAAAAACAATTATTTAAGTACTATGCAGGAGGTAAACCTACCCTCGACCAAGGAAATGTAAAAGGTAAGGATTTATTTCACAATCTCTTCATTATTCGAGGTTGTTTATACGTAATTATCTACTGGGGCCTCTTTATCATCCACATACATGTTTCTTAAAAATGTATTTCAAATCAATTTTACTATTTTATAGACTATGGTTTAAAGTCATTTATACCCTCTTTTGACTTTTTATAAGTTGTTTATAAAGAAATCTTTTTGTCGTTTTCCAAACAAGGTCTTTTTTAACCTTTTTGACAAAATTAAGGTAAAAATGTCTTTTTTAACTTATATGGTGGGTGCGGATATTTTACGCCGTTATAAAATCGTCGAAGCTTCCCTTAAAATAATATAAGAATATTTCAAAAGTAAATGTTTTATATTTTAATTATGTGACTTTTAAATGATTTCAAAATGAAATTTTTAAGAATTTGTGAAAGGTACCTTTATCAAGATCAGAATTTTAAATGTTTTAAAGTTTTATATTTCAAAATCTTTTTAATTAAAGTCCATGTTTTCAAAATGATTTTAAGAATTTATTTAAATGGACATGAATGTTTTAAAATGTTAATTACATTCAAAATTTTCAAAGTGGTATGGGACACTTTGGTTCAAAAATGTATTTAAATGTCTTCCTTTCTAAAATGTGTGACTTTTAAATGTTTTCATGAAAAATGGATATTTCTCTCAAAGAGTTTTACAAAACATTTTCATCTATTTCATCATCCTTTGATAGATTTTAATATTATTTTATGTTGATTTATTATGATACAAAACTTCCATGTTTTATTGAATGTTTTGGGAAATGTTTGACTGTGAATGTGTTATTTTTATACCATTCATGGTTTATAGAGAAAGTATTGACATTTCATATGCTAGTTTTAATACGAATTTTTATGTTATGTTTAAAAATGTTCATATGAGGAATTAATTGGACTTAGTAAGTGACAGGTGGAGCCCGCTATAGCTCGTCGATGCATCGGTAGGTCTCACGAGACAAACTAGTGTCTTGGCACAAGGCCTTGACAAAATCTTATTTGTAGTCTTGGCACAAGGCCTTGACTATGTGGTTATGATAGTCTGGAATTATGCATTCCATCATTATGAATGTGTTTATTGATATTTAATGTGATTATTAGACTAGTATAATATCCATGTGAATAAGTAAATGGCATTATTTCATTTTATCTATGCCATATTATGATGAAGTTCATGTTTAAAAGGCTTTTGTTTTAGTTATACATTACCTTAAATGTTTATGTTTATTTGTGAAAGTTTCCAATATATTGTTATCCTTACAGTGCATCTGAGCTCACCCCTTTCAATGTTTTATTTTTCCTATGATGTGAAGAAGTATTTTATGAATGACTTACATGGATAGTATGAGGGGATATGAATACAAGATAGTTTTGTAGTTTTTTTTTCACTTTATGATGTAATGTAAACTTTATGAAAGTATCTAGTGCTTCAAAGGCTACTAAACTATTCGGTCATTCAAGATTTTATCTTTTGTGATCATTCCAATGTTATGTAATAATGCACCGACTCTAGGTAACTGGGGTCGGGGCGTTATAGTTGGTATTAGATGAAGTTTAGTACAAACCTATGAATCTTGATTTAGATAAACACTGATTAGAGAACATATCCCTAAGATAGACTTTGAGGATTAGTATAGAAGGACATCCTTGAATTTTGTTATTGTAGAGATTTGGTGGGTTTTCCAAGCAATACACCCCTATCTGGATAAGAGAAGGTTGAGGTGGATCTGGTACAGATGTACCTAGGGGTAAAACCCGAAAACACTGATTTGAGCTAGACTCGAACGGGAACTGGTGCACGACAATGGGCCTTGCTCCACTAATGGTTACGACACTCCTGAGGGATATGTTTAAAATAATTATCATTTTCTTTACAAACAATTGCGAAGGGTTTATGACTATATACTTCCTCAAAGAAAACATTTTTATGATTATGGATTATATTCATAAACAGTTCAATTTACGTTATGTATTTTACAAGTTTGGGATTAGGTATTGTCATTCATAAACTAATCTAGTGTATTCTATTGTTTAGAAATGGCGCCCAGTAGAAGGAATGTGAACTCTAGCAATACGCATGATCCAAAGAGTGAGAAGGATCTTATCATTCATGGCCTTGAGCCATAATTTAGAAGGGAAATAGTCTCCCACGTATTATCATCATATGAAGAAATATTATCATGTGTTGATAAGTTATGTAAAGAATTCTCGGAGTCCTATGTTTTTGAAGGGAAGTCAGAGAAGAAAAGGATGGTAGAGAGAAGGAAATATAAAGGGAAGAAGGTAACGAAAGATTTTCCCATATGTGATAACTGTGGAAAGAATCACCTTGTAAAATGATTGCGGAGAAGGGGAGTATGTTATATGTGTGGAGGAAAAGGACACCAAGTTCGTGATTACGAGGGTAAGAAAAAGGTTTTAAATTTACAATGCTTCATCTTCAAAAAGTGTGGGCACTACGCGAATCAATGTTCAAATCATCAGAGTATGCCTCAAATGATGCTATTGGATAATAATAAAGTTATGATACAACCACAGATGAAGTGAAATGACTAGAATTCATATGTTGTTATTAAAAATAATTTCATTTGAGTGTTTTATCAACGATGTACTGGTTATATGAATTATGGTGATAAATAAGGATTGTACTGCAGTATTATTTCATTGAGGATTTGAGATTATATGGTATGAAAAGTGACTCAACAGCAGGTTAAACCTTTCATTGAAAATACATGGTTTAAGGAAAGGTAATCCTTAATATGGTCTTGATACTGAGTTAGTAATTTTGGAATAAGATAAGGTTGATTTGGATAAATTATATTGGATATTCTTGACTACCTTGGCACTAATTAATGGTTAGTTTATTTCATCATTGTTGGAGTATTCATTGTTTTTGGATATAAGAAATATATCTAGTATTCTATAAGTAATAAGGGATTATGAATGTAATTAATAAGGTTTTATGGTAATTCAGGGTGCTATCATATTTTAAAAGAATACATGATGAAGGTATTTAAATGTTATTACATGAAAAATGACCTTTATTATGTTTAACTTCCTTATAAATTTTGGACTATGAGTTTGTACAGAAGTATTTTGGATAAGTCTAGTTTGAGATTATTTTTGGATTTCCATAAAAGGACAACCCGTAGGTTAGGCGGCAACCCATCGCATCCGGCAAGGTCGCGAGACTTGAACCCGCAAACGAAGGGCAACTAGGGTGTATCACCTACCACTGACCCACGTGATGTCCTGGATTGACTATTGTATTTTTTTAAAGGGTCTGGTAGATGAATTATAAATTAATTTTTTTAACCCTATATGAATAGGATAAATAGAATATATATTTTTTAAGTTCTATTGTCTTTTAGAGTGAAAGATGAGTTTGTGGAAGAAATTAGTTAAAGGATGGAACTCTACTTGTCATGTATATGTTTTTTTCTTCTATTATTCTATGAAGAAATAAATTATTAAACATTAGGTAAGGCATCTTAAAACCAAAAATGTCTTATCCTAATACCTTACGTTTTGTTGAACCGATGGTATTCTAAATCATCATAGATTTGTGGCTTTGAGGCACACAATTCTATAATTTTTTGAGATTGAGGACCAATATTACTCCCAATAAATATTTACATTTTTCCTCCAATTAAGTGTCTCTAATTGCCACCAATTTTCACCTAATCGAGATCATAATTTGGTGGTGATTTTTTCATTCCCCTTTTCCTCTTATTAAGACTAAATTTTATTAACCCAATTTCCGATCTGTATTTCCCCGTAAAGGTATTTTTTGTATTCAACATTTTATTTTCGAAGAACAATTTCAAATAGCGAGGACACAATTTATTTAAGTAGGGATGAATGTAACCCCCCAAGATTTCATAGTATGTTATTTCATTAAAGTAATTCAATAACTTGCACTACACGCAACACCGAGTTCAAGTGAACCACATTATTACCAAACTTGTCGTTCAAAAGTAGTTATGAATAGTATTAACTGAATTTTGAACATTATATAATACTTATAATTTTAGAATCCATGTTATGAGTTTCTTTGACATAATGTAATAACTAATTCATTTTATTCAGATAAATGAAGTATTTTTCAAAAAATGCACTTTTACCGTCTTTTAATGGTGAACCCTTGTTAAATCCAATATTAGAAACATTTATATATTCAGTTTGACAAAATAAACTTCTTCTTCAGAATCAGGATATAAAAATTTAGTTTCAATAAATTTTTGGTGTTTTTCTGATAACTTTCATATTTGGGTGAATAGTGAAAAATACTATATTTTAACTGAAAACAGCCTTTTTAATCAAAATAATTTATAGTGTTGAATTATAAATTTTAATGTTTTGGAATTTTAATTAGATTATATTTTTACCATTTAATCCAATGAAGGTCATTGGAATTTATTTCACATTGAAATTGTACATAAACAAGTGTCAATATCTTGATAGTTATTGTTTCATAAAAACACGCCATTTGTTTTGACAACCAAAATTAATTTTAAATTAATAAATGAAACTTATATGTTTTGAATTTGGTAAAATAAGCTTTATTTTTGGTATTTTTTCTGAAAACTTTCAATTTTTGATGAATAGTGAAAACACTAAGTTATAGTTTAAAACGAAATTTTTATTTAAATAATTATATATTTTATTTAAATTTATTTTAGGTCAAAAGAGATACATAATACCAATATAAGTTCAATGTAATTCATTGGAGTAATTTTATAATAATTTTCAATATATAAAATTTTATTGAACTTTTCACCGTCTTTTACCCATCTTTTAGAAGAATTTTCAAATTCATATAAAACTGAAATTTAACGCTTTAGTGAGTGGAATTTTGAAAATCCAAGAGAAAAGGTTAATATAAAGGAATAAAATGTGGTTCAATAATATAAAAATATATTTTGATGACTAGTAACTTTTTACTTTTATTTGCCATGGTTAAAAGTAAATAGGGTAACTAAGGGTAAAAATGATATTAATATTAACCTAAAACATGTCCTAATTCTATTGGACAAGTGTATCTCGACCAAAAATAACCTTATAAATAAAATATTATCATTTTGGACCACTTGGATTAGATTAGGGCATTTATTATTATTTAATTCAACGAATAGTTAAAAGAGTTAAAATCAAAATTTAATAACTAAACAATTTTTAATATAGGGTTATAAATATGATAAATTAGATTATAAATATTCATTATAATGATAAAAATATTTCCTACATAATGGTATTTTATTTATAATATTTAGATATTAAATAATTTAATTTATTTATGACACAATGATGATGCAGTAATTACCGTATTAATGAAAGATTAAGAATCTTGATATTATAAATACCCAAATAAATGTAATTTGAGACTTTTTATGAATCCCTATAATTTTATAAGTTAATATGACATATTAGGATTTTTTATATGAATTTATTTAGAAGTAATAATTTTGTTATGAATTTATCAAAAACAAAATAACCAATAGCGTCAAAATTAACATTAAAGAGTTTTATTAAAACATATTATATTATTAATTCATATTATATTCCTAAAAATATATGGTTCGGCCAAATGACTTATATAATGATATATGTATCATTAATGTACCACTTGGGGGTCTATTGGAAGTTTACAGTAAGTTTATTAACCATATAATATAAAAATACAAAGAGGCTTGGGAAATGTGAAACTAATTAACTAAGAGTTAAAACAAAACGATATGGTTAATAAAGTGACTCAAACCTCTCTAAAACATACTGGTTGAGTGGATTTAGAACCATACCCACCTTATCGTTGAAATAAATAAATTTGGATCCATTATAAACCAAATATATATTTATTATAAAATAATATTTTCAGTTTTTCCAAAGGTTACCCTCACCCCTCTTATAAAAGGGCACCCCCTTCTCTCTAATTCATACCTTCAAAGCCTTTTGTATCAGCCAAACCATTCCCAAATATCCTCCCAGATTCCCTCATTTCAACCTAGAGGCCTTATTTTTATCAGAAAGCCAATTTAAGGAGCCCTTTTGATCAAATCACAAGGAAGAACCTGAAGAAGAGGTAATGTTTTCACCACCCTCTTTCAAGTTACTTTCTTCTTCGACTTCTTCTTTATTTGTTATTTCCATTCTAAAATAATAACTAAAGTATCTGATATATTCTGTGATGTTATTATAAATATTGTACAACCATATTCAGTATTCTATTCATCCGTTGAATGACATGTCCCCATACGATCTTACGTACGGCTTACTGTCTCCACGTCGTGGTGTAATTGTTATTCAATACATTATTATTTTGATGTTTATAATAATTAAGTTTAATTCATGTAAATAATAAATATAACATGATAATGATTCTGTATATATGATACACCATCCAATTAAATATTATTTAAATATCAAAAGAATGATATTGTCTCTCCTGCGTACGTATAGACTACCGTCTCCACGAACATGATGGGATTCATTCACCAATTGTATCCATTCAAGAATAATTTTCATTTTATGATTAAGAATAATGTTTAAGGACATGATATCATTCTGGATATGAATAAGATACGCCATATGGATAATAAACATGGATTCTATAACAAAACATACAAAAGAAAACAAGTGAACACCAGAAATGACGATAATACTAAAATATTATTAACAAAGCAATATTAAAAGATCATATATGATATAATATTTATGTATATGATTATTTTATAATTTAATAACAATTATCTAACTATTATACATGATTTTAACCTACCCTTGACCAATTAAAAGTACAAAGTAAGGGTTGATTTCACAATCTCTTCATTATCTGAGGTTGTTTATACGTAATTATCTACTGGGGCCTCTTTATCATCCACATCCATGTTTCTTAAAAATTTACTTCAAATAATTCTTATTATTTTAGAGACTATGGGTTAATGTCATTTATACCCTCATTTTACTTTTTATAATATGTTTATAATGGAATCTTTTCGTTGTTTTCAAACAAGGTCCTTTTAAAACTTTTCGACAGAATTAAGGTAAGAATGTTTTTTTAACATATACGGTGGGTGCGTCTATTTTCCGCCGTTATAAAATCTTCGAAGCTTCCCTTAAAAAACAATAAGAATATTTTGAAAGTAAATGTTTTATTTTATAATTAAGTGACCATTAAATGATTTCAAAATGAATATTTTAAGAATTTGAGAATGGTACTCTTTATCAAGATCAAAATTTAAATTGTTTTAACGATTTATCTTTCTAAATATTTTTAATTAAAGTACATGTTTTCAAAATGATTTTAAGGATTTATTTAAATGGACATGAATGTTTTAAAATGTTAATTACTTTCAACAGTTTCAAAGTGGTAAGGGACACTTTGATTCAAAAAAGTATTTAAATGTGTTCCTTTATAAATTGTGTGACTTTTAAATGTTTTCAGGAAAAATGGATATTTCTCTCAAAGAGTTTTACAAATAATTTTCATCTATGTCAACATCCATTGATGGATTTTAAGCTTATTTGAAGTTGATTTATTATGATACAAAACTTCAATGTCGTATTGAATGTTTTGTGATATGTTTGACTGTGGATGTGTTATTTTTATACCATTCATGGTTTATGTAGAAAGTATTGACATTTCATATGCTAGTTTTAATACGAATGTTTATGTTGTGTGTAAAACTGTTCATATGAGGAATGAATTAGACTTAGTATGTAACGGGTGGAGCCCAATATAGCTCCTCGATGAATCAGTAGTTCTTATGAGACAAACTAGTGTCTTGGCACAAGGCCTTGACAAAATATTATTTGTAGTCTTAGAACAAGGCCTTGACTATGTGGTTATGATAGTCTGGCATTATGCATTACATCATTATGAAAGTGTTTATTGATATTTTATGTGATTATTTGACTAGTAGAATATTCATGTGAATAAAAAATGGAATTATTTCATTTTATCATTTCCATATTATGCTGAGGTTCAAGTTTAAAAGGCTTTTGTTTTAGTTATACATTGCCTTAAATGTTTATGTTTATTTTGGAAAGTTTCCTCTATATTGTTATCCTTACTGAGCATCTGATCTCACCCCTTTCAATGTTTTATTTTTCCCAAGATATGAAGAAGTATTTTATGAATGACCTGTAGGGATTGTATGAGGGGATATGAAGACAAGATGTTGTTGTGGTTATTTTTTATTTTATGATGTAATGTAATCATTATGAATGTATCTAGTGCTTCCTAGGAGACTAAACTAATCGGTCTTTCGAGACTTGATCTTTTGTGATAATAACAATGTTATGTAATGAAGCACCGACTTTGGGTAACTTGGGTTGGGGAATTATTGTTTTTTCTCCTATATTGGAGTATTTTAGAGACATTTTCCCTTACAAATTATCTGGTCTACCTTTGGTTTGATATGTATAGTTTACTATTGTGATTATGCGAGGAGAAAAACTTATGACCATTCCTCTATGTAGGATGGAACCTAAGGAGCTTCTAGAACTCAAGACTCGGTTTGAGGAACTGGAGGTAAAGGGTTTTATACACACCATCACATCTATTTGGGGTTCACATGTCCCCTTTTCCAAGAATGTGGATGGTAACCTTAGGATTTTTTTGGATTACAATCGGTTGAATTAGCTAAAAATAAAGAACTGGTATCCTTTGCCTATAATAAATGACCTCTCTGATCAGCTTCGAGGAGATAAGGTTTTTTCAAAGATTGATCTGAAGTTAGGATATCATCAGGTGCATTTCAGGACTTCATACATACCTCGCACATCTTTCATGAGCAGGTATGGTCTTTATGATTACCTGGTTATGTTGTTCGGACTCAAGATCACACCTGCTATCTTTATGGCTCTTATAAATCATGGTTTCCACCTATATGTAGATTCATTTGTTGTTGTCTTCATAGACTGTATATTGGGGTATTCTAACTCAAGACACGACCGTCAAAACCATCTTGAGATCATAATGAATATGTTTAGAGAGCACCAGCTCTATGATAAGTTTAGTAAATTCCACCTCTGGATCGATAAACTTCACTTCCTCAGTCATATCATATCAGAATCAGGAGTTTCTGTTGATCTAGAGATGGTGAGAAATGTGGTTTCTTAGGATCAAACACATAACATCCTTGATATATGAATTTTCTTGGGACTTTTCTGATACTACATATGCATCATTCATGATGTCTCGCACTTTTCAATGACACTTATAGGTTAAATGAAAAAGGTGTGAATTTCCAATAGTCAGAATCTTATCAAGTAGCCTCTCAGAAGCTAAAATGTAGATTTACTTCAGCACCGATAATGATTATACCAGATCCAGGAAGGGCTTATACAGTCTATTGTGATGCATCAGGTATCAGTATTGGAGCTTTTCTAATGTAGGATGAGTGAGTTTTTGTATATGATTCTCATCAGTTGATGCCTCATGAGTGGAATTACTTGACACACAACCTCGAGCATGCTGAGGCCATTCATGCCTTACACTATTACAAACACTATTTATTGGGAGATCATTTTGTTATGTTTACAGACCACTAGAGCCTCAAATACATATTCACTTAATGGGATTTAAATCTTAGGCAACAAATGTGGGTTGATTACCTTACACATTTTGATTTTGAACTTGCCTACACTCCAACGAAAGAGAATTTAGTAGTCGATGCTCTGAGAAAAAAGACTCAGACTTAGGGGATTCAAGATTCCAATTATGAATTGATTCTTATAACCTTATTCTTAGATATGCACATTGGGGTTTAAGATGAACATGGTCAGACTATTTTCTCATCCTTAGCAGTGACCACGAATCTTATGGAACGAGTAAGGTCAAGGCAACAATCTGATCTGAAAGGCCTTGTCCTACGGGAGAGTGTCTCGGAAGATGACAGATCTTCTGGCTAGAAAATCAATAGGGATGATAATCTTCCATTTCATGGGTGTGTATGGGTCCCAAAAGACATCCAAGATGAGGTGATGAGGGATTGCAACACCTCAGCATGGGTAGTTCACCCTGGTGTCACTAAAATGTATCGAGATTTACGACGTCAACTTTTGTGGCCCGACATGAAACATGAGATAGCCGGTTTCATTACGCAATGATCCACCTATCAGCAGGTGAAGGTGGAACAGTGTCCGGCATGGCTTCTTCAGCTGTTGTCCATTCTAGAGTGGAAGTGGGATAATGTTTGATGGACTTTGTAATCAGACTACCTAGATCACCTTGAAGTAATGTCATAGTGTGGGTTTTCGTTGACCATCAGACAAAGGTCACACACTTCTTACATGTATAAGAGGCTTTTTTATAGATGAGTTGGGATTAATGTACATCAATGAGGTGGTACATCTTCATCACTATTGAAAAAATAGCTATTTGCGATGGGCTATTTGTGATGAGATTAATTCACGTCCCAAATAGTCTGACCAAGAAGTTATTTGCGACGGGGGAATCGACCCGTCAAAAATAAATTGTCATTTGCAACGGGGTTTGGGGTCCCATCCCAATGAATGGGTTATTTGTGATGGGATTTGGGGTCCTGTCACAAAAAGTTAGTCGCGGTTTGTGAGCCAAACCAGAGGAATGTTATTTGTGATAGGGGGATTCCCCCGTCGCAAATACCCTATGACGGTAAATAGGTTTTTGCAACGGAATGTTATCCCGTCGCAAAATGTGTGTCGGCAGGAATCATTTTGTGATGGGTCCCGCCGTAAATACCCTTTTTACCGCAGATAGTAATTAACCCGGGTGAAGGTATTTGCAATGGGTTACCCGTCCCAAATAGTCCCATCGCAACTAATCTAACCTATATATACCCCATTCTCCTTTTCTATTATTCCTCTCAATTCTCACATTCTCTCTTTCTCTAAACTCTATTTTTAGAGTGAAATTTTTTTTTGAGTTAGTTTTTTTACGAAGAAGTTGTGAAGCCATCTACATCAATAGGAGATCAAGTTTATAGGTATTTATATTTTATTTAATTTAGTATTTATTTCATTTTTATGATAATTTTAATTAATGTTGATTAGTTGTAATTAAATTAGATTTAAATTGTTTTGACAAGAGTATTTATTTGTAATAACAAATTGAATTATTAGTACTAATTCTTAATAATTATTAATAATTAATAATTATTTACGATAATTAGTATTTTATATAAATAATTAGCAGTAATTAGTAATTTATAGCTGTAATTTGTAGTTATTAATAGTAATTAACGCTAATTAGTAATAATTAGGGGTAATTAGTAATAATTAGGGCTAATTAGTAATAATTAGTGGTAAATAGTAATAATTAGGAAGAAATAGAAATGATTAGGTAAATATAGTAATAATTAGGAAAAATAGTAATAGATAGTAATAAACAGTAATAATTAGTAATAATTAGTAATAAATAGTAATAAATAGCAATAAACAGTAATAAATAGGAATAATTATTAATAATTAGGAATAACTAAGAATAATTAGTAATAAATAGGAATAATTAGTAATATATAGGAATAGTTAGTAATAAATAGGAATAATTAGTAATAATTAGGAATAAATAGTAACAATTAGGAATAAAAAGTAATAATTAGGAATAAATAGTAATAATTCGGAATAAATAGGCATAAATAGTAATAAATAGAAATAAATAGAAATAATTAGTAATAATTAGTAATAATTAGTAATAATTAGTAATAATTAGAAATAAATATTAATAATTTGTAAAAAATATTAATAAATAGTAATAAATATTAATAAATAGTAATAATTAGTAATAAATAGTAATAAATAGTAATAAATAGTAATAATTAGGAATAATTAGTAATAAATAAGTATAATTAGTAATAAATAGTAATAATTAGTAAAATTTTGTTATAATTAGTAATAGTTAGGAATAAATAGTAATAATTAGGAATTAATAGGACTAAATAGTAATAAATAGGAATAAATAGTGAAATTAGTAATAATTAGTAATAATTAGTAATAATTAGTAATAATTAGTAATAATTAGTATTAATTTTTAATAAATAGTAATAACTAGTAATAAATAGTTATAAATAGTAATAAATAGTTATAATTAGTAATAAATAGTAATAAATAGTAATAATTAGTAATAATTAGTAATATTTAGTAATAATTAGTAATAATTAGTAATAATTAGTAATAATAATAATAAATAGTAATAATTGGTAATAATTGGTAATGATTACTAATAATTAGTAATAATTAGTAATAATTGGTAATAATTAGAAATAATTAGTAATAATTACTAATAATTAGAAATAATTAGGAATAATTACGAATAATTAGTAATAATTAGGAATAATTAAGAATAATTACGAATAATTACGAATAATATTGGGATAATTATGAATAATTTCGAATAATTAGAAATAATTAAGATTAATTAAAAATAATTAAAAATAACTAGGAATAAATATGAATAATTAGAAATAAATATAAATAATTAGGAATAATTAGAAATTAATTTTAATTAATTTTAAGAACTTGGAAAAATTTACAGTGGATTGAGGACACTCCTTTTGCTCGATGAATCTTCTCCTTCCAACTGTCACTAATTCACAACACTATGAAAAATGTGCTCCTACATAGGCATATCCAATCTCTTTTTCACGAGATTTGATATGCATTTGTAGGACCATATTTTTTATAATGTTTTTTGACGGTGATAATTGGAAGAAGATGATTCATCGTTGAAAAGAGGGATCTTCTTTCTAATGATTCATTTACTTGCATCTTTCTCACACTGAAATCACAATAAAGAATCTGGTTTGAGGTACACTTATTCATTCTCATATGCCTGAGAATGTATATGCCTACCTGTGAGCAGATTCTTGATTCTGATTTCAGTGTCACAAAGTTTCACGTAAATGAGCCGTCAGACAAAAGAGTAGCCGTCAATTCACTAGAATTTGTGTCACCCTTAATTAATGGTAATTATTAAGAAGTAGTTGTAATTATTTATATTTGTTTTTTGTGGAAATTATTTTTCTAATTTCAAATTATTCAAAAATAGTAATGTTTTTATTTTTTGTAGAAAAATATTGAACAAGGAAGTTGAAAACAATCATTATTAGATGAATGCGCTTGGATAAATCAGCGCCGAAATCCAAACAGTTCTGGTTGAAATCCGGTGAATATTGAGAGTGTTGAATCTTTCTTATCAGTTGTATTATAAAAACCATAATTTGTTTCATAAGGCACAATTAAGTGTCCTTGTAAAAAAAATTCTCTGAGAACGTATGACACATTTGACAATGGTGGGGGGCATCTATTGCGTTTTGCTTTTCAGTCAGATTATTTTTTTGGTATCAACACAGAAAACACAGTTCTAGGGAAGATACTAATAATTTGATTTCAGAACCATCACAGTTTCAAAATTTAGTACATGATGTTGTAGGTCCATCAGTTCAACAAACTGAAACTCATGATGATATTGATTTATCTCCTGAGTTGGAACCGTCAAAATTTTATGAGTTGTTGAGGTCTATTGAAGATCAATTATATCCTAGTTTGAAGATAAGAAAATTAGAGGCAGTTGAAAAATTTATGGCTATTAAATTAGATAATGATATGTCAAACAACTATTTTGATCAGATATTTATTTGGTTAAAACACTGTTAAATGAAGGAAATGTGTTTCCTGCATATTAATATGAGAGAAATAGGCTGGTTCATAATCTGGGCCTTAGTTATCAGAAGATTCATGCATGTGCAAAGGATTTCCTATTATATTCTGGTGAAAATGAGTCCTTGGATAGTTCTCCCACATGTAGACTATCGAGGTATAAAAAATCTCAACTGGGGAAGTCTGGATTGATTCCTATTAAATAGTTAATATATTTCCCCCTTACATCTAGGATTCAACATTTATTTATGTCTCAGAACACAACGTTAATGATATCATGGCACAAAACCAAGATTTCTACGGGTAAAATCATGAATTATCAATCTGATGGTGATTCATGGAAACATTATTACAGATTGCATTTTTCTTTTGCTTTAGAATCTCTAACCGTGTGATTAGGTCTTTCTATTGGCGGTTTCTGTCTGTTTGGTTGTTATGGTAATCAATATTCATTTTGGCATGTCTTTATAGCTCCGAACAATTTACCTCCATGGATGCTAATGAGGATCCCTTATATCTTTTTGACCTTATTAATCCTAGGACACTCGAAAAATTATATTGATGTTAATTTGAAACCATTGATTGGTGAGATAAATTCATTTTGGAGTAATGGTGTTTGTACATATGATGTTTCTGAGAAAATAAATTTCATATTAAAAGCTATATTGATGTGGATGATTAGTGACTTCCTTGCTTATGGCATGTTATCTGGTTGGAGTACACATGGTACGAAATGATGTCCCCACTGTATGAAAGACAAAAATTTATTTATGCTCATGAATTGAAAAACCCATGCTATTTTTATAGTCATCGCAGATTTCTTTCAACAAATCATCATTTTTAGAGGAACAAATATCATTTTAGAAAAACGATCAATTGAAAGGATGAACCACTACAAATTATCTCAGGTACATAGTTAAAATCAGTTGTATTTTTATTACTTCTAATCCCATTTGGACCAACAATAAACAAACAGAAAATTCATGTCCTTGGGAAAGAAAACAATTGGATAAAACGAATCATTTTTTGGGATATTCCATATTGGTATGATTTGTTAGTCTGTCATATGTTGGATGTCATGTATATTGAGAATAACTGTTTTGATAATTTATTTCATATATTTTTGGAAAAACTAGGTTATACCAATGATAATGTAGAGGCATAGTTAGATCTTTCCCAAATTTGCAGGCGACCTAAACATGAACTATTTGAAAATGTCAGACCATAGAGGTTAATGAAGCCAAAATTAGCTTATACACTATCCAAAGAGATTCAATTATTATTTTGTTAGTGGATTGTAGATTTGAGACTTCCAGAGGGTTATGCTTAGAATTTGGGAAGATGTGTTAAGAATGTTCATATTATCGGATTAAAATGATATGATCGTCATGTTATAATAGAAAGACTTATGTCGATTGGATTCATAGGTTTGTTGAATTCTATGATTTGGGATTCGATACTAGACATATCAAATTTTTTCGAGACATTTTTGCAGCGATAACAGACTATGATGCGCTTAGAAAACTGGAAGAAGTTGTATCTGTAATTATATGTAAACATGAAAAACTCTTCTTGCTAGCTTTCTTTAACTCAATGGAACATCTAATATTAACTTTCCACATGAAGGTAAATGTGGAGGTACAGTACAGTTTCAATGGATGTACAAATTTTATAGATTCATATAGAAATTGAAGAAAAAAGTATATAGCAAAGCATCAATTTAAGGCTCAATTGCTGAAGCTTATTTTCAAAGGGAAATTTCTTTTTTCTACTCTCATTATTTTGAATCTGAATATCCCTCAAAACAAAACTGCATTTGATGGAATGAGGGGAATGTGGATGACTAAATGGGAAATATTTTATCAGTTTTTAATAATCCAAATTGTGGCTTTGGTGGAGTTCAAGAATGATGTATTTCAGATGATAAACATCACAGATCTCATATGTATGTTATGCCCAACTGTGAAGAAATGACATCATTTGTACTGTGAGTGCTTCTATTACTTATTCTATAATTTTTTTGATAGTATGTAAACTTATTATATTTTCAGGTTATTGATTCTCACTCAAATTTACCCAAGAGATGAAGGTAAGAGGGTCCTTGTAGTTTAGCTTGGGTTATCGAATCCACAGAGACCTAAGAAGAAACCTATAGACACGTACATTCTATGGACTGTTTCGGCTATGAAGTGGCCAACATGGATTGATTTTGGATGGGTTTTAAAGATATCTAATTGATTTAAGTGAATTCAATTTAAAATAATGAGTTGATCCTAGGTTATCGCTCGGGGTGGATTGGACGTATTTCCTTTTTAATGATTTCAATTTCTTAAATTTGAGATGGGTTCATTTAAAGAGATAAAACAACATCATCACATACTGGTTTAATGCCTACACCCTTTAATACTAATCACCTATACACTTGGAGGATCAAAGTTTTGAGCACTTCAATGTAAAGGTTCGTATTAGTACTTGAAGTGTGTGGCCTTAAATTCAACAAGGACGATGGAGTTTAAAAATCATCAAATAAAAATCCCAAATAAAGAATAGATTATACATTAATTAGGTGATTAATATCATCCAATCCAGCCCCTTTATACTCCCTTGGATCAACCCATAAGTGGGTTATCCCTCCATTGATCCCATGGTTTCAATGGAAGCGGAATGTAGACTCATGAGGGTGGAAATGGAGAAGTAAATAAAACAACAAAAATAAAATGATCACTCCACCGTTGTGTGAATAATTTCACAAGGGTTGGTGTGAATAAATTCACACCTTGATCCAATGGTATCAAAGTGATATTAAGAACAACAGAATAAGAGTAGAAGAAAAACTTTTATTAAGAAACTAAAGTGAATTGAACAACTTACATGTGAAAGACAAATTTGAGGCAACAAAAATGCATCATAACATTACAATTGAACAAAGCATCCAAGATCCCAAACTCATTCACCACCACTACCTTAAATAGGAATTTTGGGAGCCTTGGGTCGAGCCTCAAACAGTACAAAGCATCTCAATTAATTTTGGTATGCCATAGGTGGTGGAAAGCTTGTGGAATTTGAACTTTTCCACATTTGACCCGAGGTGGCAGACATCTTTCCTTCACCGAACAGACGTGTCTGGAACACCTTCTAGACGGTCGAATCAGAGTGAGCCATAGAAGAAGAAAATGGAGCTCCGGATTTCTTCTAACCTCCTGTAAAATTGGGCCCATTTGGAGTTACGGATTCCGAGATATGATAAAATTAGTGGACTGTTTTTCTGGGCCGCAGAATCTGGCCCAGAATTGAATATCTAACTTGGGCCACTTTAATGACCACCATAGAATCCGAATTAGCATTGGTTCATGAAGAGTTATTTGTTCCTATGAATATATTCTAGCATCCCACAGATGTTGGAATTCATTTGGCTAGTATGTTGGGCCCCACAGTCTCATCAGTGGGCTAGTGTCCAATCTGCCTTCTCTAGAATTGTTTTCTTTCATCACAAAATATCCCCATCATCTTCCATGAATTCTCCATTGATCCCTGAATGAAAAATGTTCACATTTATGTGTAGATAATTTTCCCAAAATATTAATTTAAAAAAATTGATAATTACATTCTTTATAATCAGATGACTCATTGGGCCTAAATTTGTGTATATTAGGCATGAAGTGCACAAATGATGAAAATGGATGTTCATAATGAAAATTCACTAACTCAGGACCATAAGATCAAAAATGAACATTTAATACCATTAAAATGTAATTAAAAAATATGTTTTCATTGGATAATCACACCCCACAACTTGAGATTTTCTAGTCCTGAGCAAATAATTCAATGATTTTATTTGAATTCCTTTTTCCAAACACATTATAACAAACAGTGCTCACAATGTAAACTGCACACAAATATATTTTTATAACCTATCAAGATAATTTAAAACAAGATGAATTTAAAAATCGATCCCAATCCCAAGCCCATTCCTTTGATCAAATCCATCATCATACTTCATCCAACTCAATTAGGTGTAATGATGTGTTGTGTATCACAATAGATATGGGGTTCATTTTCATTCAATGGGGAAATCATGGAAGCGCTAGGTGGAATCACATTTAATCCTAATATGAGTATTCTTCATTCGTTTTTTTTATTTTTTGTTTTTTTTTGCAATATTGCCATAGTAATTGAGATTGCAGTTAATCAAATTAACCCATATAGTAAGACTTTGCCGATGACTCCCAGACTCAAAGGCCTTAGGGAACCAAGTGAAGCCCACATACTCAGGCATCGTCTCGAGTTAACTTAATAAAAAACAATGTCATATTACCATAAATAGAGATTTATTGAAAAACTCAGGGCTAGACAACTCTGGAATCACGATCCCCAAGTGCCGAAAGCCTCGCATTTTATCAATCCATTGCTCTACACGCAATGTTTTTTTGTTGTTGTTTTTTTAATTTTTTTTTGAATACTCATATTATTCATAAAAATCAAACCAGCCTATGCTATTTATTATGGGACCCCAAAAATTCAAATTATTACCCCACAGTCTAAAGGACGTGCATTGTGGTATTTTGATTTAATGGATGAAAATAAAAATGATGAAAATTTTCATTGGACAACCAAACTTCCAAAATCAATGCTTTTAAACATAATCATGAATTAAATTAAGAGTCAATGAAATAATAATTGTTTGATATGTTGTTTTTATGTGAGAAAAGATGTTATTATATGAATGATAAAGGAGTTTTACTTATTTTTGTTATCATTGTTTTTTTAAAAAAAATTTTGTTTCCAAACCCCCAATTGAGAATGAAACTGTCCCTAGTTTCATAAAAAAAATATTTAGAATGGGGTAGAGGAATAAAAAGGGGAGTTCAATAAGGAAATTGAAATATGAGGATCATGGAATGAAGTCACCTGGTGGTTGAAGTTTGAAGTTCTTTCCGCACGAATTTATTCCTTTGATATCCATGTCGCTTGCAAAGTTCCCTAGTGGTAAAAGGAAAAACAAAAAAAACAAAACAAATGAAAACAAACAATATATATATATATATATTTATATAATAAAGGAAGTAAAATATAAGAATATATATAAAAATTATAGAATAAGGAAGCACAAGAAGCTGCAGGTCAGTGGTAAGCGCGCGCCCCTGTCTCCCTTCGGTCCCGGTTTCGAGTCCCCGCGGCTTTTCTGGTTGTGACGGGTTTTCCCCACGGCCTATGGCATGGAATTTTTTTTAATTATTATTATTATTTTATTTTTATTTTTATCTTAACCTATAAAATAATAAAAATAAAACAAAATAAACTGATGATACATTGTCTTCCTTTTAAATTTCTGGGTATGGTATTACTCAAGGATCACACCACGTGACACTGATGAATATGGTGCTCCTCTTTCGTACCCATCCATACTCATAATAGAAGAACAGGTCAAAAGTCTATTTTTTATTTTTAAATATAAAAATGATTAAGTAATCTTATTTGAAAAGTAAAGATGATTCAGAAATATTAGCAACATAAAAACCACGGGTTTCCTCCTGTGTAGCTCTTTGTTTAACGTCGTTAGCCAGACATATATCCCAAATTTATCAATTTTTTCCTAGTTCATAGAATGGATCAATTAACATAGTATCTATTTTCTGTTTATTGAATGATTCAATGAATGTTTTTAACCTTTGACCATTGACCTTGAAAATGTGACCACTTGTGGGATCTTGAATCTCTACTGCCCCATGGGGGTATACATGATGCACTATGAAAGGACCTGACCATATAGACCATAACTTTCCCAGGTGTAAATGAAGTTTGGAACTATACAAGAGCACATGTTTTCCTGGTTCAAATTTTTTTACCTTGATATTCCTAGATTGGTAGGCTTGAACTCTAGCTTTATTGATCTTTGAATTTTCATAAGCCTCCACCCTTAATTCCTCCAGTTCATTGAGATCAAATTTCCTTTTTTTTCCGGCCAATGAGAGGTCATAATCCATTTTCTTAATTTCCCAAAAGGCCTTATGTTTAATCTCCACTGGCAAATGGCATGCTTTAACATAAACCAACCTATATGGGGACATTCCTAAAATGGTTTTATATGCAGTTATATAGGCCCAAAGAGTATCTAAGACTTTCTTAGACCAATATTTCCTAGAGGGGATGACAGTTTTTTCAAGAATTTTCTTAGTCTCATTATTCACTAACTGAGCTTGACCATTGGTTTGAGGATGGTATGCAGTGGACACATTATGAGAAATACCACACTTAGACATGAGTGAAGAGAATGGGTTGTTGCAGAAATGGGTTCCTCGATCACTGATTATAGCCCTAGGAATTCCAAATCTTGAAAATTTGTTCTCTTTTAGAAATTGAATCACAACTTGATGATCATTGGACTTAGTGGGAATGGACTCAACCCATTTTGAGACATAATCAACAGCTAAGAGTATGTAGAGGTATCCCTGAGAGTTTGGGAAGGGACCCATGAAGTCAATTCCCCATCAGTCAAATATTTCAACCACTAAGATGGGAGTGAGTGGAATTTTATTCCTTTTTGTGATGGACCCTACTTGTTGACACCTAGGACAACTTTGACAAAATGTGTAGGAGTCCCTTGATAGGTTGGGCCAGAAAAGACCACATTGAAGAATCTTAGCAGATTTTTTCTTAGAGGGAAAGTGACCTCCACATGCCTCATTGTGCTAGAATTTAAGGATGGACTCTTGTTCAGATTCTGGAACACACCTCCTAATGACTTGGTTAGGGAAGAACTTATAGAGGTATGGATCATCAAACTCATAGTGTCTAACATCAGAAAGAAATTTCCTTCGAGCTTGAGTCCCTAAGAATTTTGGAATGAGTCCTGTCACTAAGAAATTTTCTATGTCAGCATACCAAGGGCAGTCACTCACAGAGTATAGGTGTTCATCAGGAAACAAATCAGAAACAGAAAGGTGATTTGAGTTGTCTTTGAATTCCATCCTAGAGAGGTGATCAAATAAAACATTTTCAACACCCTTTTTATCCATGATTGTGAGGTCAAATTCTTGTCAGAGAAGGACCCACCTAATCAGTCTAGCCTTGGAATCTTGTTTTTGGAAGAGGTATTTCAGTGCAGAATGGTCAGTGAACACAGTGATGGGTGATCCTAAGAGGTAGGACCTAAACTTCTATGAAGAAAACACAATAGCAATTATATCCTTTTGAGTAGTGTTGTAGTTTATTTGGGCATCATTTAATGATTTTCTTGTATAAGAAATGACATAAGGAGTTTTATCACAACGTTTTCCTAACACAGCTCCAACAAAAAAGTCACTGGCATCACACATAAGTTCAAAAGGAAGGTTCCAATTTGGAGATTTTATAATGGGAGGAGAGGTGAGAGAGGATTTGAGGGTTGAGAATGAACCCTCACAGCTTTCTATCCAAACAAATGGAGCATCCTTTACTAATAGAGCACAAAGGGTATGAGATATTGAACTAAAGTCCTTGATGAATCTTCTATAGAAACTAGCATGTCCTATGAAAGAGCTCACTTCCTTGATAGTTTTGGGTGATGGAAGGTGACGAATGATGTCAACCATTGCTTTATCAACTTCAATCCCCCTACTCGAGACCAGATGGCCTTGAAAAAGTCCCTCTTTAACCATGAAATGGCATTTTTCCCAGTTTAGGACCAGATTTTTTTCTTCACATCTTGACAAGACTCTCTCCACATTCTGCAGACATCCCTCAAAAGTATCCCCAAACACAGAGTAGTCAGCCATTAATATCTCTAGAAAATCCCCTACCATGTCTGAGAAGATTCCCATCATGCACCGCTGGAAGGTTCCAGGGGCATTGCATAACCCGAAGGGCATGCGTTTGAAGGCAAAGGTACCTAAAGGACATGTGAATATAGTCTTCCCTTGAACATCTAGGGAGACCTCAATTTGATTGTACCCCGAGTACCCATCTAAGAAACAGTAGAAGGCATGACCTGCCACTCTCTCAAGGACTTGGTCAATGAATGGTAAGGGTAAATGGTCCTTCTTGGGGAATGAGTTTAGTTTCCTATAGTCAATGCAGACCCTCCATCCACTACTCACCCTTGTTGAACGAATCTCTCTATCCTCATTGGTTATCACTGTGATTCCAACCTTTTTTGAAACCACTTGGATTGGGCTCACCCATTCACTCTCAGCTATGGGATATATGATACCAGCTTTCAACAATTTCAGAAGTTCTTTCCTTACCACCTCCATGAGATTAGGATTGAGTCACTGTTGAGGTTGACGACATGGCTTTGAATCAGATTCTAGAACAATCCTATGAGTCCCGATAAGTGGGCTAATCCCAGGAATATCAGAAAGGGTCCAACCAATGGCTTTCTTATGCTTCCTAAGGACATCTAGAAGCATCCTCTCATGATTGGATTCAAGAGAAGAAGAAATGACAATAGGATGTGTTTTATTTTCCCCTAGGAAGGAATAATTTAGTGCAGCAGGAAGTTACTTCAATTCAAGATCTGGTTGGTTCAGAATTTCAGCAAAAGATTGGGAGATTGGATCAAGATCAATTTCTTTTTTTAGAGTTTCAGATAGGATCGATTCCCCACATGTAGAAGTTTCAACTACTAGATTGTATTGATCAGATTTAGGGAAGGAAATTGGAGTTGTCTCCATGAAAGTGGTTTCTTGAAAGGTTTCACTGATTGTTGAACCTAATACTTCATCATAAGAGAATTTTGAAAATGATTCAAGCCAAGGAGATAAAATTCATTCATATGAACAAAGGAAATCAGTCTCATCCTGACTTAAACATTCATCAAATATTCCTTGATGTTCCATGGATTCATTATCAATGCTTCCTATAATGTTTACTTCATGAATGTCCTCGTCATCCCCTATTTGTGAGCTTGCATTATAGATGTTCAAGTCTAGACTCATGTTCCCAAAGGTGATGGTCATGTTCCCATTTCGGACTTGGATAATAGAGTTGATTGTTTCAAGGAAAGGATGACCAAGGATGATTGGGGTTTGTTCCTTATTTCCTAAGTTTGGATGGTTGTCAAGGACAATGAAATCAGCAGGGTAGATGAAGTTTTCAACCTTTACCAAAACTTCCTTTAAAATCCCCTTTGGAACCCTAATGCTACGATCAGCAAGTTGATGTGTGACAGATGTGGGTTGGAGTTCTTTCTAGGCCTAACTGGCAGTACACAGCATATGGGATGAGATTGACACCAGCACCTAGGTCATACAAGGCTTTGACAACTTTGCTTTCTCCTAGTTCAACATTGATGTAAGGGAAACCCGGGTCTTTCAACTTAGGAGGAATGGTCCCTTGAATGGTGGTACTGAAATTAGCAGCCAAAAGGACTTGGTTTTTATGTGAAAATTTTCTTTTAAAAGTGCACAATTCATTAAGTTACTTTGAGTAGGCTGGTATGGTTTGTATGGAATCGAGAAGTGGAATGTTCAACATGACTTGTGAGAAGATTTCCCTCAATGTTTCACTCAGTTCAGGCTTGGTTTTCCCCCTCATGAATTGAGGAAATGGTGTAGTCTGTGGGGCTGTTTGTTGAAGAGTTGTTTCCTTCACATTGTTATCGGTTTCCTCAGTTTGATCTGGTGGTTCATTTAAATCTTCATCCAAGTTTGAATCTTCGGGTGGGTTCTGAATTAGTTGTTCATGTTTCTCAATTGATTTCCCACTTCTTAAAACAGACACAGCCTTTAGTTGTTCATGAGTTGTTTGAGCATAACTTGACTCTCCCCTTGAAGTTGAGGATGGCACCGCCTAAGTAGGCATGGGTGTCTTTCCAGTTTTGATGGTTTGAATTCTTGTTTTAGGGAAGATACCACCGAGTTCATCCTCTCCATTTTTTTTGCACAGTTGTTCTAGTAGGCATTGTGGAACAGTTTGGGTGGGTTCTTGAGTAGGATGGTTTATCCCAGGGGGTATTTTGGAGGTGGGATGGTTTGTTGAAAATGGACCGGTGGCTATTGGTATTGGATAGGTTGGGTTTGGAACTGGTTATGGGTTTGGTAGTTCTGATGGGGGTAAGGATTTTGTCCCTGTGGTTGGCTAGGTTGTTGGTTATCTTTCCAGCGGAAGCCTGGGTGGTCGTTATACCTTGGGTTGAAGGTGTTTTGGTATTGAGGCTTTTGAAAGTTCATAGCATTTACTTCCACTGGGGGTCCTCCTAAGAGAACATCCTTGATGGATGGAATGGTTGGACAGTTTTCTGTCTTATGGTCATGTTTGTCACAAATTTTTCAAACAGGGTCAACAGTTTGGATTTCATGGACTTTCCTAAGGTCTATCTCTTCAACCTTCCTAGAGAGTGCTGCGAGTTTATCCCTAAGGATTTCCTCCTCTCTAAGTGTATGAATTCCAGTATTTCTTTGTGGCTTTTCAGAATAATGTGAAGTTCCCCATGTTTGGTTTTTTTCAGAAAGGATTTCTAGATACTCGTAAGCATCATTTGGGGCTTTGTTTTTAAAGGTTCCATTACACATCATGTCAATGAATTGTTTGTTCCCCGGACCCAACCCTTCATAGAAAATTATCACTTGTTCAGGAATAGAAAAACCATGGTGTGGAACCATGATTAGAGTGTCTTTGAACCTCTCCCATGTTTCATATAATGACTCTCCCTCTTTTTCAAAAAAGTTTTGGATACTCTTTTTAAGTGAAATTGTTTTGTGGTGGGGAAAGTATTTTTTGTAGAATTCTATTTGTAGTTGGTCCCAAGAGTTTATGGATGATGGTCTCAAATTTTTTATCCAATTTTTAGCTCGATCCTTTATAGAAAAAGGAAATAGCCTCATCTTAGCTGATTCTAGTTGATGTGGGGGACACATGGTCTCTACAATGTCATTGAACTCCTTAATGTGCAGGTAGGGCATCTCGGACTCTATTCCATGGAATGTGGGAAGGTGGTTTAGGACATGGGGTTTAAAGATGTAGTTGGCATCTCCTAGGGAATTGTGTCTAATGCATGAGGGGGCATTGGTCCAGGAAGGTGTGAGGTAGTCATTCATGGTTTGATCAATTGCATTCCCTAGGTTTGGGGCTGCCTCATTTGGGTTTCCATTTTGGTTCCCACCTTGGTTTATGAGTTGGTTTCTTTGAAGACCTTCTATTGAAATTGGCTCAATTTTGGACTCTAAAGTATTAGGAATATTATGATCTAATGGAATGAGTTCCCTTTGGTTTACTTGACTCCCAAACCCCAGGACTATCCACCCTAACTAGACGGTTTGATTGATCGCAGGTGTAGGCGGACATGCGCCAAAAAAAACGAAAAAGGGACAAGATAAGAGAATTTGGATGAGAAAAGAATAAATGGGGGAGAATAGAATGGGTGTTTAGATGACTTACTCGAGTCCCCAGCAACGACACCAAAATTTGATTCTTTCTCAAATTTACCCAAGAGAAGAAGGTAAGACGGTCCTTGTAGTTTAGCTTGGGTTATCAAATCCACAGAGACCTATGAAGAAACCTATAGAAACGTACATTCTATGGAATATTTCGGCTATGAAGTGGCCAACTTGGATTGATTTTGGATGGGTTTTAAATATATCTAATTTATTTAAGTGAATTCAATTTAAAAGAATGAGTTGATCCTAGATTATCGCTCGGGTGGATTGGACGTATTTCCTTTTTAATGATATCAATTTCTTAAATTTGAGATGGGTTCATTTAAGGAGATAAAACAACATCCTCAATTACTGGTTTAATGCCTACACCCTTTAATACTAATCACCTATACACTTGAAGGATAAAAGTTTTGAGCACTTCAATGTAAAGGTTCGTATTAGTACTAGAAGTGTGTGGCCTTAAATTCAACAAGGACGATGGAGTTTAAAAATCATCAAATAAAAATCCCAATTAAAGAACTGATTATACATTAATTAGGTGATAAATAACATCCATTCCAGCCCCTTCTACTCCCTTGGATCAACCCATAAGTGGGTTAGCCCTCCATTGATCTCATGGTTTCAATGGAAGCGGAAAGTAGACTCATGAGGGAGGAAATGTAGAAGTAAAGAAAACAACAAAAATAAAATGATCACTGCACCGTTGTGTGAATAATTTCACAGGGGTTGGTGTGAATAGATTCACACCTTGGTCCAACAGTATCAAAGTGATATGAGGAACAAAATAATAATATTAGAAGAAGAACTTTTATTAAGAAACTAAAGTGAATTGAACAACTGACATGTGAAAGACAAATTTGAGGCAACAAAAATGCAACATAACATTACAATTGAACAAAGAATCCAAGATCCCAAACTCCATCACCACCACTGCCTTAAATAGGAATTTTGGTAGCCTTGTGTCGAGCCTCAAAAAGTACAAAGCATCTCAATTAGTTTTGGTAGGCCATAGGTGGTGGAAAGCTTGTGGAATTTGAACTTTTCCACATTTGACCCGAGGTGGCAGCCAGCTTTCCTTCACCGAACAAACGCGTCTGGAACACCTTCTAGACGGACGAATCAGAGTGGGCCATAGAAGAAGAAAATGGAGCTATGGATGTCTTCTAACATCCTGTAAAATTGGGCCCATTTGGAGTTACGGATTCCGAGATATGATAAAATTAGTGGACTGTTTTTCTGGGCTGCAGAATCTGGCCTAGAATTGTATCTCTAAATTGGGCCTCTTTAATGACCACCATGGAGGCCTAATTAGCTTTGGTTCATGAAGAGTTATTTGTTCCAATGAATGTATTCTAGCATCCAACAAAAGTTGGGATTCATTGGGCCTGAATGTTGGGCCCCACAGTCTCATCAGTGGGATAGTGTCCAATCTACCTTCTCTAGAATTGCTTCCATTCATCACAAAATATCCCCATCTTCTTCCATGAATTCACCATTGATCCCTGAATGAAAAATGTTCACATTTAAGTGTAGATAACGTTCCCAAAATATCAATTTAAAAAAATAGATATATACATTCCTTATAATCAGATGACTCATTGGGCCTAAATTGCTGTATATTAGGCATGAAGTGCACAAATGATGATAATGGATGTACATAATGACAATGCACTAACTTAGGCCCATATGATCAAAAATGAACATTTAATAACATTAAAATGTAATTAAAAAATAATTTTTTATTGGATAATCAGTTATATGATAATAATATCATGAAACAACTTCCATAAATTACAGCAGTTTCTCTTGAAGAACGTAGACAAAAACGATTTTCTCAATGGTTTCAAAAACTGGTAACATAAATTATTGACGGTTTAACATATCAATTCAGTTTATTATATCATATATTGATATTTTTTTTTCAAATTTTTAGGCGTCTAAACATGCTGATAAAATTGATAAGGAACTGTGTATATTGAGTAACCCACCATTCAGAATGGTTAAATCTTATAATGCATATGTGGTGAATAGTATTCAATTTCATACACATGCATTTGGGGAATAAAAAAAAATGAAAAATGGATTTTTGCTTAGAGTATCGCATCATAGAGAAACTGTAGTTGACTTTTATGACATTCTGGATGAAATTATTGAACCGTGTTATCTAGGACGAAATTATATAATGATGATTAAATTTCGGTGGTTAGATACTGAGAGAGTCTTTAGTGTTCATCCGACTCCTGGAATCGTCGATATTAAATATAAAAGTCTTCTTGTAGTAAATGGACCATTTTTACTAGCATAACTGGGACATCAAATTTATTACGCAAAGTACTGTGCTACTTCAAGAGACCTTAGTGATTGGTGGAGCATAATAAAAATGAAATCTTGGAAAAATCAAGTTACTCAAATAGAATTTGGGTCCTCTAATGTGGAAGGAATTGAAATTTTTCAAGAGACTACTCAAAATCAATATTTTTCACAATGAAAAATGAATATCGATGATGACACCCCACAATTAAGGGATGATGCTAATGATGATGCTAATTATGTTACAAATAAATTTGAAATGACAAGAAATAATGAAACTGAAACTCATATGGATTTTGATGATGTCGAGGAGGAATATGAAGACATTGACATCATCAGATATGAAGATGATGATGAAGGTGAACATAGACATAGTTAAAGGCTGTTTATAATCATAACTAATATATCTCTATATACAATAGTTATTTTCAACTATCTGCTAACAATAATCATTTTGTGTTTCATATGGAACTTGATCTATTTCGTGAGTTGGAGGATGTTGAGTTACATTTGGATGAGGGTGATTTAGGATCATCTGACCCTCATCCTGCTAGCGGTTCAGGGGGTATGTGGTGGGTATTGGTCTTGCGCAACTGATGATTCCTGACCCTATCCTCGAGTGACGTCCATGTCTTGGCTTCAATCCATGCACATAGTGGTATGATAACCGGTATATTTTAGTTAGATTTAATTCATTTATTTTTATATTAATTGTTTGATAATTTCTTCTTTTTTAGCATTTTTTCACATGTTGCTGTTGGACAAGGGAGCACTATCTTGTGCAATTATTTTTCTCAGCCATTGATCACATGGAAATAGATTCCCATTGACGTGAAACACAACATGTTCAATCATTGGATGGTATTTAAATAAATAATATTTATTTTGAAATTTATTTTATTAATAACATGATATTATATATTATTTGTATGGTTTGTAGTATCCCATAGATGATAGCATGGATGAAGCTATCCACGCGACATTGGAGGTGTCTATGTGTGGAAATTTTTGTGAGTTTTTTCACAATTTGAAAAGGTATACCACTAAGAAAGCAGGAGTGATAGTATTTGTTGATCTATGTAGAGCCCACCGACCAGAGTACATTTTATCTCACGTTTGGGATGGATTATGTTCACACTGGTTGGGTGGTGGATTTCAAAGGAGATCTTAATTGGTTCGGCAGAATTGGGGGAAACTGGAGGTGACGCATCAAGCTGGTAGTCATACATTCAGAACACATAGACAAAATCTGGTAAGTATTTTTATTAAATATTTTATATAATTTTAAATATAAACTATTTATTTTATATTCCTATAGGAATTCGAGCATCCCGATATTACCGATTATGACCTTTATCAGAGGATGTACATGTTCCCGCCATTGGAAAAATTAAAGGTGATAGACAGTGTCAGATTTTGGTCATTATTTTCATTTTTTTCAGTTTGAAAATTAACGGCTTATAATATTTTTACAATTTAAATTTCAAATTGGAATTGAAGAGGTCATATATCTTAGACATAGGATGAGAGTCAGGATGAGACAACTGATTAGACTTGTACCCACCATTTAGATTAGGAGACATGGATGAAGTCAACTTAGTATGGCTTTAAGAAGGGCCATGTGTGTGGTATCAGCTCTCATTTGACTCCTGGTAATTATTATGGTACTGCTGCAATGTCGGTGTCCATATTGAGTGGAGCTCATGGAGAGGCATCATCTTATGGATCATAGTATCAATAGTAGTTGCGAGCTCAGACTGATCTTACAGAGTGTTTTCAAAAGCAACATGAAGAGATGTGTCAGTAGCAATAGAAATAGTACAAGGAGGATATGTGTTGATGGCAGTAGAAGCAGCACCAGCAGCAACATGAGGAGGAGATGCGTCGATGGAAGCAACAACATCACGAGCAGATGATGTTCATTCATCGTTTGACTTGTGATTTTGGGATGGTGTCCCATCCACCATCTCCTTCAGCTCCCCCAAAATCCTTCAGAAGATGACCCCCTAGTGATTTTCTTATTATGTTAAAAAAACATTCAATTCATAATTTTTTGTAATATGAACTATTTACAATTTTTGTCTTTTATATTGGTGTGAATATTGCATAATTTTTTTTAATATTTTATTATTATTTATTAGTATTATATATTTTTAGGGTTTGTTAGTTTACTAATAATAATAATAATATTTTGTGATTTTTTATATTTTTTTGTGAATATAGAGAATTTTAATTTTTTAAATTTTAATAATATTAATATTATTTTTTCATTAAACATAATTTTATTGAATATATTTTTTTAGTACTATATTGTTTAATATTTTATTATTATACTAGTAATAATAATAATATTTTATGATTTGTTATATTCTTTTGTGAATATTGAGAATTTTAAATTTTTTTAATATTTTAATAATATAAATATAATTTTTTTTATTAATCATAATTTTATTAAATATATATATATATTGTACTTTATTTAGTATTTGTGACGGGACCTGTTGCGATGGGATCCCGTCGCAAATAGTTTACATATATATTTTTCCAAAGTATTTGCAATGGGCCCGTTGAAAAAAGTTTATTTATATCTAATGTATATATTCGGAAACTTATTTGCGATGACATTTTTAGCAACATGATATTTGCGACAGGACCCCATCGCTAAAGCTTATTTGCGACAGGATCCTGTCGCAAATACCTCAAATTCTAGTAGTGCATTGTGCACCTCATTCAATAGTTTCTGATATACAAGTTCGTTTCATGTCATAGTTCAAGAAGTGGTTGTAGAAGACCTTAGGTACACATATACTATTGAGTATGGAATATCACCCTCAAATCGATGGGAAGAAATAGAATATAGTATAGCTTTTTGAGAATATGCTTTTTGCGTCTATTCTCAACTTTTGGGGGTTCTTGGGACTAAATACATTCCCCTCGTCAAGTTTTATTATAACAACAAATTCTAGGATACCATTGATACGAATCCCTATGAATCCTTGAGTAGAAGGCCTTGTCGCTCACCTTTGTGTTGGTTAGAGGCAGGGGAAGTAGTTGTGCTTGGGACTCATCTCGTGCAGGAGACTTCAGAGCAGGTCCAGCTAGTTAAGAAGCATATGTTGAAAGCTCATTCTAGACAACATTCTTATGCTAATCAACCCTAGAGACCTCTTGAATTCAAAGTTGGAGACCATGTTTTCGTAAAGGTCTCACCTAGGTTGGGGCATATACGTCTTCGGATGTAGAGTAAGATATCCCCGAAATTCCTTGGACCCTTCAAGGTTATGAAGTAGATTGGAATGGTGGCTTACAAGTTCAAACTTCATCAGAGATATCGTCCCATTCACAGTGTCTTTCATGTATGTCATCTTCTCGGGTATTATGCAGACCCATCTCATGTCTTCCAGCCAGATGAGGATGACCTGAATATGGATTCTTCCTTCAAAGAGTACCCAGTTCATACTATTGATTGGATTGCGAACACACTACAAGGAAAGTCCATTGATCTGGTACGTGTGATATAGAATCATGAATGGGTACATAACGATACATAAGAGTGGGAAGTTGGTACATGATATTATTGTCCAAAACTCTTTGTTTACAGTACCTCTTTACCCTCAAAAGAGAAACCAGGGGATGTGTTTTTTTAAGGAGGGGAGGCTGTAATGAACCGACTCTTTTACTAATGTGAGGATAATTACTTTTTCTTTTTGAGTGTCTTTAATGGTCTAAATGGAGTTATTTAATCAATATAAGGATTTCATGGGGTGTATGAGGCTTTTATGGTGCCAGGAACCCTAAAAAATGGGAAATAAGACCGGGTCACACAATTTTTCTTCAATAGTATAACCTAGGTGCACGACCGTGCAACCAGTTACAGAGGGGTTTCAGAGCCCATATGCATAGTCTCTACATAGTTAGTGAAACCATGCACAAAGGCCATGAAATTTTCCCTATTTGGCACTGAATTATGCACAATTTTCATAACCATGTATTCCTGTTTTAAGGGAAAATTTACCAAAATACCTCGTCATCCACTTAAATTCTTTTTCATTTCTCCTTTTATTTATACACACAACAACCCTATATTTGTTCCATTGATCTATCAAAGCTCATCCTTCTTCAATCCCTTGCTACTCCTCTGTCCGGTTTCCAATCATCTGTTTGTTAGTGGTGTTGGATCCCTTGAGGTAAGGCTAACCCTGTGCACCCCTTCTCCATCGCTTAATCTCACCATTAGTTATTCTATTTAGATGTATTCTCATTATCCCTATTTTCAGGGTGTTGAAAGTATACTCCAATATACTCCAAAAAACTCCTAATTTAGGGTTGATACTCAGTGATTCATCATCTACAACCCTAGGGTAGGAGTTCACATAGTTTTCCATTTCAGTTTTGACGGTTTTGTATTTAATCTCATTGTGTGGAAAGCCAAACATTGATGAGATCCATTATCGTGTTGATTTCATCGTATAAAATTGTCCCTAGTGTGATGAAATATGTTAAATGACACTTGTTTAAGGGTTTTGATATCACTGTTTCCCTTTATGGACTCCCAATGGGTGATCCACCTAAATTGGCCATTTTAGGCCAATTACTCAAAATGGGGAATTGTGTTTTATGTTTCTTAGAAAGGGTTTTAATTAAATTGACCCTCGTCCCATGTGTTTTTGACTCATATGATGGTGTCTCAATGATGTTTTATCTCCTTTTAATTGTAATTATAAAATTTACCATATTGGTATTTGACCTTGATCCTTTATCCTTGCCACTTTTCCTTGGAATTAATTTCCATGTTAGGAAAATGGGATGATTAGATTGAATGGGTTGACTAGGATGATATATATTTAACCATTAAAATTAAATTCCATTAATGAATGTTTAAAGGGATGGCATGGCTATGTACATTATTTGGGTTTCATATTAAATGCATTTCCAAATTGGTTTTGTTGTTTAACTTGAGATAATGTGTGATCTTTTCCTTATATTATATAACATGTGAATTACTATATCATTTCTTTGTTTGTGGGTTTATATCCATGTGGTCACTAGGTATATTTACCTCGTTCCATTATTTATAGGTGGGAGGTAGGTCTATGTACGTGGGTCCATTATTTCAATGTGGGCTACAGGTATATTTAACCGTGCCATTATTTCTATGTGAGCGGTAGGTATATTAACCCCATGACATTATTTCCATTTGGGAGGTTGGTATATTTACCTCGTGCCATTTTTTTGATGTAGGAGGGAGATGTCATTACCCCATGCCATTATTTCTTCTAGGTGGGTGGCATTCGTACCCAACACCAGCTATATATGTATTTATTTATATACACATAGTAACATATTTAGACATGCTAGCTTTGTGCTGAAGCAGGTAGAACTACCAAGTGTCCTATCCAAACCTGAGTTGGAGGGTAATTATTTATTTTTTTTCATTACATTCCTACTATTTGTTTCACATGATTTACTTATGATCACCACTCAAATTACATGTAGACATCGTTAGTGGTGGCCTACTAAGATTTTTTCCACACCCTATTCGGGCTGCCTTTAGCACATGAAAAGACTATTTTCCTATAGGAATGCATAGTGAAAAGCATAAATTTTTTGGTTTTTGATTATTTTGCCTAGATGGGGATTAGGAGTATAGGACCTCCCATTGGCTCGTGATGTTATGGAGAAATTTTTGAGTTTTTTTTACTTTTTTACATTATATATGTATGACTGCTTCTTGGTTTGGTGTTCCCATTTAAGATTAGCATGAAATGAATCCATATTTGTATTAGAGACAGCCTATGAGGAATTTTGTTATATTATCAGTCTTCTACTGTATCTGTTATTCTTACGTTGTTTATCTTAACTGTATGTTTGTTTATGATTCCATTATTTTATGTTGTTGTTACATTCTCTTTGTACCCTGACAGAGGGTATAGTCTCCCCATTGATTTTACCATTACACCCCTGCTTGTAGTCAGTAGTCCCTGCATATGGGTAGACACTCCAGGGGCCATGTGGCCAACCGGGCTCGGGGCAGGGGTTACATGGCAGCCAAGTCCGGTACATAACAATGTGTGTGGTGTGTGTGTTTAATGTAATTGTACCTCTATTCACCTAATATATATATATATATATATTGGATTTTTTATAAAGATAAATTATTTCCTTATGAATTAAAATAATTGAATTATTTGATTTAAATAAATTTTACACTTTAATTTAGTATAAAATCAAATTTTTACTTAGAAGGATATTTTTCTAAGAAGCCATTTTTGTCACATTTTTCATGTTTGATTTTAAATTAAATTCTTCCATCGGTATGTTTTAAATTTTGAAAAATATATTCCAAATTTATAATAAAAATATTAAATTTTTGTAAACAATTCTCTTTTATTTTTGGTAAATGTGAATAATAATCATTGTATGTTTTGTTACCAGTATAAAGGGTAGATCACGTAATTAAAGGTTGAAAATAATATGATAAGGACTATAAAATGAGCCTAAAACATAATTTAATATCATTAGATGATCCCATTTATCCATACTGATAGAATATTGTATTAGATATATTTTTTTCAAATTTTATGTGATTATAACCTTTAAAATATTTTCTGTAAAGAAAAATACAAAATATCACACTCTTACTCATTATAAATATATTATTTTTAACATTGGGAGAAATAGAGGATATTTTTAGTTATAAATTATATCGTGAAATATCAATTATTTAAATACATCATGGTAATTTAGATTTAATTTTTTGTTGAGGAATAAATTCCTTAAATGCATACAAAACACTAATGCATTAATTATTAAATTAGTAAAAAAAATAAAATAAATGATATTAAAATGATAAAATAAATATTATAGAAAATAATTAATGTCATCCATGAATTTTATATATACTAATAACATATTAATAATTTTTAAAAAAAATTATTTGAATTTATTTATTTTTTTTTGATGTTATAAATCTCAAAGTGAATGAATAGTTCTAAAATTGACATTATTGATATTTTATGAACATAATATTTTATTACGTGATATAAAATTCATAAAAAACATATATTTTGAAAAGAAAAAAATATATGGATTAAAATATCATAAATTTCCTATTAATTATCTTTTTTTTTAGTTTTAGTAACTTTCATGACCCTCAAAGAGAAGAAAAGCCTTGTTGGCATTGTAAGTGTGAAAAGGGTTAATGGGGTGTTAAAAATAAAATATCAGGGTAACAAAATAGTCAAAACATGTAAAAATTTTATTTTTTTAGATGGATATTAATAATAATAATCTGATATTCTATTCATATATAATTTTAACAATTTGAAATAAAAATTTAATTTTTGTTAAATCAATATTTTAAGAAATTCCAAGAGTGCCCCTACAGTCTATTATAAAATGAAAACTATTATTATTTATTCACACATAAAAAACAATTTATTTTATAAAAAACATACCCAAATATAATTATAAGATCAATAAAAATATTTGAATTCATATTTGTTTCCAAATAAAAACCTTAGAGGGCTTATGGTGTAAAGCAAAGGCGGTTGTCCGAAGAAGTTGTCTAGTTCTTAACTGAGCATTTTAGGTTTATTTCTTCTTCCACTTCATTAAAATAACCATAAAAAAGATGATATAGTATCATAAGTATCTCCAGTATACTTATATGTTATTATGTTAATTACTTGACCTATATTCATATCCCATTAAATCAAATGGGAAATGAAACCATTGATTGTCTGTACAGTGGACTACTGCCTTGCAAACTAATGCCATTCAACTTTCAACACCACCTCTCAGAGATGGTTATAATGATGGAATTAATGTTTTTATATTATATTAATGACATATTTAATATTATGAAAATTTAATATATCATTTAATTTCATTCCTTTACTTTCATTGGAAAATGGTAGTGTCGTTTATGTGTATGTGTGGATTACCACCTCCACAAAGAGATGTTATTAAATTTCCATCACCAAATCAAATAGATGTTTTTTATAATTACAATTAAAGAAATATATTTTTTATTATATAATTATCATTATTTAAAGATAAAATAATACTTATATTTCCATGATGACCATTGGGACATTACTCACACGTGCATATGACCTATCGTTTCTATGATTGTAAGGAAGTTATTTTTTATAACCATATTTCATAATTGGTTATAAAATTATAATTATTTTATTAAAATTATAATTATTTAATTATTATTAATATTATTTATATGATGGAACAATTTTCATTTTGACCATGGTCAATAAACCAAATAGTTTTTCAAATTATGAACTGAACGTTCTCAAAATAAATGACATGGATTTAATTGATTATGTAATTACATATGAAATTGTAATAAATGAATGAAATGGTTCAATGATAAAATAAAAAACATGAAAAAATTTCAAAAAATAAATAATTAATTAACATATGTTTATTATTATGAATGATAAAGAAATTGTGTGACAAATTGGACTTGAGTCAAGGGATTTCATCTTATTTTACTTTCATTGAGATATTTTTTTATGAAAACAATTTATTTTATATGGTATATATACTATCAATTTTAAATGTTATACCATGAACCCTTTATAATTTATTTTATTTTATGTTTCAATTTTAATTATTTTACCTATGGGTATTTAACATGAAAGTTATCAAGTGGTAAAATGGTTCTCTACTCAACTTCCATTCCATGGGTTATAACTCTTCTTTTTTGACATTGATATCCCATGATTATTTTTTAATGGGTACCAAAATTGATTTATTATATAATTAAACATATTTTTTTGGATTTAATTTTTTTAAAAATAATATCTTCATTTAATAATTCTCAATTCTACATTATGATCTTTGTAAGGGAAACACTTCTCAAATTATCTTTCCTTGGGACATATGTTTGTGATTTGAACCTATATTAATTTATGAGGTGTAAATACTTTCCATTTTTTATTTTATATTATTAATAATATTATTTTAATGATATTTAATGTTTCATTTTATGTTATTGTTACATGGGTCTTATTATTTATAAGTTACCAAAGTGGAAATGGCTATGTGTTATAATCTCTTTTCCTTTAAGAATTGTTTATTTTCATGGTTCCTTGGGTGGAAATAATGTGCTCTTATTTTATTGAACCACATATATTTTATTCTAATCTATATATGAATTAGTTTCACAAATTTATTTTCTATTTCCTCACCCATTGATTAAATAATTATTAAGAAAGTTGATTATAAATGATATTGATCTTATATTTTCTTTTAGATTAGTAATATTCCCTTACACACCCATGATTGTAATTTTTTTTTACTAAAATGTTATCTTATAAAAATAAATTATTTAGAAAAGATATTTTACATTTTCATTAACCATATTTTGAATTGATTTAAAAGGGAGTTTTTGTAATATTTTCCAAGTGGGTCACTTTTGACTCTATTTACAAATTTATTGATACATAATGACTACTTTTAACACTTATAACATGAGTGGATTATACCATTTTCAAGAAAATTATTTTATTTTATGATTCATTCATACGTTTCCATGTTTATTTTCAAATAAATTAATTTTTTCAATGTTTTGTTAATTTTTAGTTTCTTGAGTGATTTTTAATGTGAAGAGGTTATTTTTCTTAAAATATTTTTGATTAACTTTTAAGGGTATTTACATTCATTAACATCAAAACCCTTGATGTTACTTACACTCTAGGATGGATATCAGGTATTGATACAATCCTTATCCTTTCTATGGATGTATTATGAGATTGACATAGAGCCCATTTCCTTTTCACTAATGAATCATGAAATGGAAGAACAATGATTATAGTTGTGTCAAAAAGTGAAAAATTAAAAATTCGTTATTAATGAAAGATGTCTGAAAATATTAATGATCAGGGGTGAGCCTAATATAGATTACATAATGGGTTTCGTAAGAGTACCAGTTTATCCTTATATAACTTATAAGATGGGTGTGTCTAGATAGTGCTGGGTAAGCTTGCTATAGATTATATGATGGGTGCACCTAGATAGTGTTGGGTGAGCTTGGTATAGAATATATTATGGGTGAGCCCATATTATTCTTCAATGTGTTGGGCAATATTGCCTATATTTAGAGTAAATATGAATGGAGTCACTGGAGAGTTTCTCTGTTGGATTTAACAAGGCTTTAATTATATATGACGTGGGGTTTAAATGGGTTTTTATGTTAATGTTCCAACATACCAACAAAATTATCATTGTACTTTCCATGGGATATAATTATTTCTTTTGATCAAGATTGACATCACATGGATCATTATTATTTATTCTTATGGCTCTTTCCATTGTTAAATCATTATTCTATGTTTCGTGATTGATGATATTGATATTGATTGATATGAATCCCATTATGTTATTCTCCTACAATTTTATTATGTCATGATACCCTTATTCTCATATTTATCTCATAGATTAATTACAATTATAAATTTTTATGTCTACCCTTAAGGAGAATTTTATATCACCCTGCTTATGACTCCTTTCCTTTGGTTATGAAGAATGATGTTAAATGTTTTTTGTCTAAAAATGTTTCATATATGTAGAATTATATTTTAGATGTTGATGAATTAAAATGGAATATTAAAAGGTGGTTATAGTGGGGGATGATGTTGATCTTTATGAACCAACTGTTTATGACCCAAAGCTATTTATAGTTTTTCTAAATTCTTTATAACTCTTAACCTAAATGGTTTGTGGGTAGCGAAGTGATCCAATATTTCTTTTTGACATTTTATTTTTTGGATGGATGAAATTGGCCCACATTTATTAGTTTGAAAACAAGAAATGTAATGTTTATGTTATTATTACCAGATCTAAGAGTATAGGATCCAGGATTTTATAAATGGTATCTTTTCTTGACAACTTTCTTTATTATAATATTCTAATAAAACCTATGTGTAATTATTCTTATGTAAGGTTGAACATTTGTTGAGAAATTATCATAATTTATTATTTTCCTTTAATGAGTTTAGTAAGATATTTATATTATTAGAACCACTTCAGAAATATATTATCTCTCTTATTGAGTTCCCATTTAGATAGGAGATATCCTCTGATTGTCTGTCACTATATGTATGTATATATATAATGACATAAATAAGTACACCTCTAAATTAATCCTTGATTTTAAAGCAATAATCATAAATAATTTCAATTGAATTATTTCTTTGGAAAGATTATTTCATAGAAAATATATTCCCATATTTACATTAATTCTAACAACACAACTTATCTTTTAATAGTAGTGGATCTGCCTTCTGTACCTCATGAGAGATTGAATTATTCTTCTCTTGAGCTTGATTATTCTACTAATTTTTCAGGGTCATGGATTAAACCTCTGTGTTTCTATAACCTGAAATATTTTTTTACTCTTAAACATAGATAGAACTCTCTTTTATTCCGATGGAAAAAATGACTTAAACATCTAGAAATATATACTTTATATAACAAATTTAAAAACATATGTGATAAAAAACATATATACGAAAATAGAGGGAACCATTTCTATAATACCACTTGATAATCCTTGTTGGATTATGTAGTCACCCAAAGGTAGGGGTGTTTAAATTAGGAGTTGCCAACTTTTATCTATGTTTTCCTCTTAAACACTTTCTTTCATTAAGATTATCAATCTTATATTATCAGTTTGGATTTATCGATCTTTAAAGACTTTTCATCACTAAAGTTACATTATGTTATGTGGATAATGTAAATAAATCCAAATAGATATTGTTAAATGGTTATTCATTAGTGTGAGAACATACACCATACCGTGTCAACTCCCTTAGTGTCACATATTATTTCATTTCAGTATGAAGTGAATATAATAAGTCAAATACCTTCATAATATGTCTATCTATTGATATGTAATTATACTAAGTCTGTTAAATTTAAATGTTTAATTTTGTTTTTTATTTAATAAATAATATAAGAAACTATTAATAGCAGCTAAAAACAACTTTTTCTAGAAATTAACCATCTGATAACTCCATCTGGTGAGACTCTTTATGATTCACCTTCTTTCAAAGTATGGTGTATCTCTATATGGCGAACCTCAAATATCCACACATATGACATTTTCTCTATTTTTAAAAAAAACCCTATGACTCACAAAATGTATGGTATATGTATCCATTATCTCCAAATGATGCCTCTGATCATAATCTCTATCTCTCTCACCTTTCTTCCTGCACATTTGTACAATGTAATCATTATTAAATTGTGTTTTTCTTTTGTTGGATACTTTCATTGACCCAAAAACTTGATCATTTTGGATTCATTATGTGTATTAATAGCTTACATGCTGGTTTTATATATATCCATTTATATATGAATGTACCTGGGGTAATATGGTGAGAGGTCAAATGGGTTTTCTAACTCAACCAATTCTAAAATTTCAAATATCATAATCAACTCAACTTCATTGGACTCATCTAAAATCTTCTAGAATATTTTTGTTGCTACATGAAAAATCAAGGGATAACAACATACATTTTACTTCCTTAAAATCAACATTAAACAATTTCATTAAGATTTTTCAACCTTGATATGTTAATAATTGTTTAATAGACAATATAAAATCATTATTGTTAATTTATTTACAATGACTATATAAATATAATTAGATATTTATCTGGTAAGATATATGTCTAATGACTTCTTAAGGGACTCTACTATCTCAGGACTATTCTTTAACTCTTCACATTTTTATTCAACTGATTTATTTTTTCTAATGTACTCACCACTTATTCTATCTAAACTCTTTGTATGACTCTTATATCCAAAGAATTCACAAATGTTTTTTCTAATGAAATTCATATAATTTTTTTGTCCCATGATCTCACTTATGTTCAAAAAATTATCTTCATATATCTCAGCATTGATAATAATTCATGTTATATATGGATTTAACAACTCAATATGGTCTTCGGATTTATAAATGTTTTAAAAATAACACCACAAACCTCCAATCATTGAATTATAAAATCGTTATATTATAAAAAAATCATCTAGTGAACTTCATATGCTTCCATTTACTATGGTAACACAACTATTTTCTTAGAATTATTTTTCTTATGTGTTTTCATGTCATCATCTGATGTGTCCTACCTCAAAAAAATCTTCATATAGTGCTTGTTTTTCATAACCCAATATGTTATATATTCATAAAATCTTTTATATAATGAAATAATTTATCACAGTCCAATGGTCACCCATCTGTTGATCTGATGAACTGATATTCTAAAGAAGTTTATATATCTTATAAAACCAATATTTATCATTTTGGACACTTCATTCAACAATTTTTTCTAGAAACTCCATCTACTATTTTCCGAAAAATTTGAGTAATTGGCCTTCAAAAATTTCTATATGATCTACCTTTCAGCTAAATATCTTATGATATTGGGTTGATACCCTTCATATATCAACATCATTCTTTCCACTATTAATTGAATTATTTACACCTTACAAATTCCGCTTTTCAAACCCTTTTTATATGGAACATCGACATGAACTATGTAATACTGCTCAAAATTCAACTTCTCATACTTCTTACTACTCCCCCATTGTACTTATTTCATGTTATACTTTCTCTTACTTAATACTAGTATGTATATACTTAGTGGAATGGACTTGTAATCCCCCATCCAGTAACATCATCTATGGTTCATCGTATAAAAATGTACAACCTTATAATTCATACAAACTCATATTGGATCACGATTTTCTTCATGTTGTTTGGAACATGATGATCAATCCAATATTTTCTGACATAATTAAGAAACTAATTAACATCATTTAGAAAATCATGAGAAATATTTCATAACCTATATAAGGATATTTTCTGAACCATCATAAGATAATTTTTTTTAACATTAGTCATATAAAATTTTATATGAACTTCAAATTTCATGATTATACTATTAATTACCTAAAAATAATTATTCAATCTAATTATTTTCTATAACATATATCATTAATTCAAAATTTATTAGATTGTGATTCATCACTATATAAACATAGTCTTAAATATTTTAACATTAAATAACCAAAACAATTCATAGGTACCTTTACCATTTATAATGCTTCCATATCTTACAAAAACTCACTTATATATATCATTATTACTAACCATATTTTTTTGGAACAATAACCTAAGGAACCGTTACTTTCATCATCCTCTTTGACTTTACGAAAATCTGTTGAAAAAATAAAAAATATAAATACATTACCATCTGATTAGAACCCCAGTACCACCCTTTAGATTAGATGTTAATAATAAATTCTCTTTTAGTCAATTATATTTCTATCCAATTATTAAAAATGAATTCAAATATAAATTTTCTGATAACTTTGGTGTGGGAAAACGTTTTACTACCACTTAATGATCAGAATTTTTAATACCCCTTGATAACATCTTGAGGTGAGTGAGGAAAATTCTTCACAACTTTTCTTCTTCAAACCTTTTATTCTAATAAATGAAATATTAACTTTAATATTCTTGAGATAATGAAGAATATAATTTTATTAAGGAAACAAGTGCTTATGAAACCAACATCTGCATTTATGAGAGCCATGGTCAGTATAGAAAACAATAGTGATTAAATCAGACATTAAATCATTCCATGATGCTTACCAAGTTATCCAAATTTTACATAATATTTTTTCAAGGAAAGAATCATTATATATTAATTCAGCATACCTTCTAGAATCCGTCTTAAAAAACATATATATAATGTTCAATCATAAACTTGTGAATTCTTTCTCTATTATTCTAGATAATTAAAAAAATTTCATCACCAATATATTGTACCTTTTACATTTGTACAATTTTTTATGTATGATAATGGATAAAAAATGCACCTTATGGATTTAAATATCCTTCAATTAATTGGATTTTTAGTATACAGTATTAGATCACCTTGGTTGACCAGAATAAATTTTTACTTCTTTTTATAATAATATCAGAATATCTAGTTTCATATTTTAACTTTAAGTCTCCACATGAATATCATAACTTTCAATTACATTTACATTGTAAGATAATTGGAACATATGATGGAATATGGTGGATCTTTCTTACCCTATAATATAGTTAAATAGGGATGATAATGTTCTCTCAGCCCGAAAACTTTCACTTCACTTTTCTTCATTCCTTTTTTCTTATCTTCACCTACAGTAACCTTCTTAAATGTAAAGGATTTCTTCTTTATAATTATTATTTCCATACTCAATGGTGGAGTCTTCATTACATTATCTAGAAGGGAACAAACACTTTTAAAATTTTCTTATCATTCCTTCCTTCTTGCTTCCTCTAATTGTTTTAGATATAAAACCCTGAAAACCTTCATAGTATTTTCATATTTGTGGTTATGCTTGGATTTCATTAGAAAAAAACTACATTGATTTTTTTATTCTAATTTACAAACATCTCCTATCCTAAAAATATTATCATGAAATTTTCATGAATTTATCCGCCTAACATAAAAATTCCACAAAACTTCTTATCATCCAACAAGTTACATTTTTTTGGTAACATTATAAGAAATTATTCTTGTTTATCCAAGATATGTTACACCTTATAAATATACTTATGTTTTTCTAAGATTTATTTTCTTTGTTTTTAGAGATTCCTTAAATTGTATTGAATATTCATTGAGATTTTACTACAATCATGAAGTTATTTTATCTTATATAGAAGTATATTTTTGTCTTTTGAATGAAATATTCCAAAATATTATTCAAGGGTGTATGATTCTTCTTGTATTCTATTGGGTTTCACCGCAAGACAGATTTAAAATCTATATTCCATTCATTTTGTTTCATATTTTATATCATATTTACATTATTAGTACCTATGTTGTTCTTAGTATGGGTAAGCCGTCACTTTTATTCTAAATGACCATTTATTATACAACATCCATAAAAATCATAATGATATCTTAATCAGTTGGATATTAATGGTTCTTTCCTCTTTTTTGAATGTTGAGTATAATTAGATGAGTTTATTTTTCTATTAAATTTTCTCCTCATTAATATTTTCCTTTTTTCTTCATACCTCAATATATTGTACCAATAAAGATATCCATGTTTCTAAATGTTACAAAATACCAATAGTTTCCCATAAGACTTCGCTTATCTCATGATGTTTTATTTTGGATCGTGGAGACATATCTATGGGAACTTCTTCCATTAACTTTTCTTACATTCACATTTTTAGAAGATATGGGTTTTAAACTTTTCTTCACCAATTTTTTTCTAGAATAACAACCTATTCTAAGATTATGGGAGTCAGTTCTAAAATTGTCATCAGAATGTAGGGTTACATTTTTTTCTTCATCTTACAAAACATTGAACATTTTAAAGGCTTAAATTTATTCCTATCATTGGATTGAGTAATTATTGAAGTAAGATTTTCCTCAGAAACATTGGAAAATATTCTTATCTAATATTTATGTGAATATCCATCATGAATAGATTCCATGTTCTTAATCTCACAATTTGCTCAATTAAATTTAAATTTAATGTTATCTTCTAATTTTCAGGACTCCCCACTATATCTTTATATAAAAATTATAACATTTGTACCTTTTCATTAGGAAACTTACTAAACAATTTCATTGGAAGAGGAAGTCAAATAACTATATTTTCTTTGTTCATGATTTGGGTATTATTAAACTCAAAAATTTCTTTTTGAGTATCTTCTAGTGCATGGATATTTTCTTTAATGAATTTTTTCAACTCATATTCTTTATTCAAATTTCTCAGCAAACCGGCTTTTGTAAGGGTGAAATTTTCTTCATATGATAATTTTGATTCATCATCAAGATATCTGAGTGTATTAAATGTTTCACACATGTTTTAATTACAAATTTTATCCTCTTCCAATAGTTTTCTTTGAATCTTCTCTATTCTTTTAGTTTTACATTCCAACTGAGAGTTCCTGATTTCAATATTAGTTTCTAATGCATGGAATCTTTTCATAACTATATATTTTATAATAGAATTCTCTTAATAACTTCTCTACGATACTTCATATATAAAGTTTAAATTTTCATTATAAATTATTGTCATTTATTACTCTCATTTAATTAGTTTATTAAGACATTTTCATTCTTGAAACTTTTTCCTAACTGTATTCTATATCACATTGAGTCCCAACTTCAACTATGATATATCATCCTTTTGTCCTTCAATTCATGTATGTATATATGTATAACATCAAGAGGTATATTTCTCATTTATGATTTTATTTTAGAGAATAAATATTCAATAGTTTCCACTGAATTTCCACTTGATCATGATTCTTTCAAAGAATATATGTTCTCAGATTAGCATGATTTTTTAACACACACCTTACCTTATTATAGTTATGGAGAATCCTTCTATTTATTATGATAAAATGAAATCTACTACTATCCAGGTTGTTTCATCTTATGATTTTTCATGGTCATTAATTAAACCTCTAATATACTATAATTAGAAATAACTTATGTACTCTTTGGTCCAAGATTAATTTTTGTTTCGTCTGAATGAATAAATTTATTCAATATTTGGAAATTTTCACTTTATAAAAAAGTGTTAAACATAACTAGGATTAAAAAATTATATATATATATATATATAATTAACGTTTAATCTGATGCCACATTAGAGTCCCAGGTGGATCATGCAGTCACCATGATAGAGGGGGTGGGGGTGGGGGTGAATCTGGGGAAATTATTTTTACTAATTATATCCAACTTAAAATATTTAATTCACTATATATATCAAAACTCTATTATCTATTTGTATCTATGGATATTTAGAAACTACATTCTCCACTTTTTTATATGGGGTATATTTTTTTCCTTTGATCAATGTAACATTATTTTTTGTGCCAAAAATATTTATGCCATTGATCTATGATTTATATATTAAACAACACAGTGTGACTCATCATATGTCCAGTACCTCAATATGGTCTCTCTGACTGATTCCACTATCCATTTCCAAAAATTAGAAGCTATGTCTAGTGTGATTTCTACCTACAGCTATGTTTCGCGTACTTCTTCTTCAACCATGTGTAACCTTGTTTTGAAACTTCTAATAATTTGAAAACTCTAGAACGTTTGTGTCCTTACATACTTCAATGGTGTACATATAGCTAATATATATATATATATCCCTTTTTATAGGAATGCACCTGAGGTAAATACATGGGACCTCAAATGTGTTTTTCTCCTAAAAAACTCAAATTTAAAATCTACCACTAAACTCGACTTCATTGGATGATTCACAAATATTTTGGAATATTATTAAAGCTATATGAAAATTAGAATGATAAGAACATAATTTTTTCCTCCTAAAACTCAATTTTAATGAACTTCTTCAAGCATCTTTAATAATTTAAACGTACAAAAAACTAAACGAATAACATAACATCATCATTATTAAGGGATTTGAAATGTTTATATATATATCCTTAGATAATTTTTTGGTGAAATATTTATCTGATGAACTCTTACGTAACATATCAACTTGGTGGCTTTCCATCAACTCTTCACAATATTCTTTGACTGATTAACTCGGTATAATGAAATTATCACTTCTTCTACTAAAACTCATCATATTCATCCATTATCCCATGATTTCAGAAATGTTTTCAATGATCATAATATCATTTTTCTGTCTCATGAGATCACAAATTTTTTTCTGACGATCTTAATATTTGTCACCATTTATATGAATTCATGTTCTATCAGGATGGAAAAACTCTATTTGATCATGGGATTTGTTAATTTCTGACCAATTAAACCTCAACTCTTTAATCTATGACTTATTAAATCATTGTATTCTTATATAAAAACATTCATCTAGTGAACTTAACATAATTCCTTTGATTTATGGATTCAAAATTTTTTTCCTAAGATAATTTTTATGATGTATTTTTATGTCTTCATCAGGTGCATCTCACCTCAGCTAAAACCTCATATAGTACATGGTTCACAAAACTAAGTCTGGTACATCATTATGAAATCTATCATCTGTTGACATTTTTAACCTGATTTTAATGGTCAAATGTATGATGATATGATGAAAATTTATTATCGATAACATTATACAACTTATAAAAAAAATTTTATCTTATGAGAAACCTCATACAACATGTCTTCCCTATAACTTTATATTACATATATTTGATAAAAAATAGTCATTGACCTTCAAACATATATGTCTGATCACCCTTTCACTCATTAATTTGAATATAATGAATACATACCCTTCATATAGTAGCTTTATTCATTCATTTATAATGTCATATATGTACAACATTCAACATAAACTATGTACACCCTATCCACACATAACATTATTTTTAACATTGTAATGCTACTTGAAATTAAACTTCTCACACTTCATAATACTCCCCCTTTGTACTAATAAGAAATTTTAATTTCTTTCCATTTGTACTAGTACTCCAAAACATTGAAACATAGACTTATTATAATTTGATGACCACTAACATCATCCCTGCCTATGTGGTAAAAATATATAACCTCAGCCTTTATAAATATTCATCATAGATCACATGTTTCTTTATAATGTTGTAACATTAAGATCAGAATACCATCATCAAAATTAATAAGTAATCTATCTTAAACATATTCATAAAATCATTAAGAAACATTCTTAACCCCATCAGAAAATTTTCTTATAATTTATAAGTAATGCTTCCAAAAATTAACTCAAAATTGTTTTCAGTGAACTTCACCCTTACTTATTTTCTTGTATAAGTTCATTTTTGTACTTTTTATGGATCATTAGGATAAATCCATTTAGAAATATTCTTCAATCAACTTATTTTCTACCAATTAGTGATTTAATTCCAAATTTTATTGATATTTCTTCTACATCTTACCAAAATTCTCTTATATCTTTATGAAGAACTATTCCCCAAAAACATTTCTTTAGAATATTCGCCATAGATAGTGCTTCTATAGATTACAAACATTATCCTATGTATTGTATTAGAAAAAAGAAAAAAATATATCATAGGATCCTTTATCCAAGGATAATTTATCTACAAATTCCTCATCTACACTTCAACAAAACATTGAAAACATATAAAATATAACATCAGCACTATCCGATAGAATCTTTGGTGATACTTATGAGTTTTTTATAGGATGTGAGAACTTCTAATTCACTATATATATATATCAATGAGGCATGAAATGATACAAAGAAAATGATTTTTTTAAATCATTTATGTATGGGGCCTATATTTTTTGTACTCTCTCACATGTTATTAGAATATTCTTACAACTTATTAGCTGAAAAAAATGCTTCAAATTGGATAGAGTCTCAAGAAATGAAAACTAATGATTAAATTGCTGGTAATAATTTTTTCATGACTAATATCTTTTTTAAATTTTGAATCCCAAGGGAATTAATGATAAACCATGGAACCCACTAAATTAATAGGACGATATAAGCTTTAATGATAAATTATTGCATAACCCACAAGACATAATCACCGAGTAATCCACTAAAAAAGAACATGTTGAAGTTTTTAATAGAGAGATTAAAGGATTACTAGAAAATATTTTCAATCCAAATATGAAATATTGGATGTAAAGGCTGGAAGAAACTATGTGGTCATAAAAGGAATCTTATATAACTCAACCAGAATAGACCCTTACCTTTTGATCTAAGAGAAATGATTTTATAAACAAATGAATCTAGAACACAAGGTATACCGAGGAGCTGAGGAGAGAAATATGGATTTTAAAAAAATATGAATATGATAGGATATTATTGATTCCATAACTAAAGGAAATAAGTATATAATAATATATAATGTCAATAATTTACAAGGATAGAAAAAATGTGTCAGAAGAAAAGAAAATTAATTAAAGAGGCTACCATATAGGAGAGAAAGTTCCTCTCTATAACTTAATATTGAAATTAATTCTAGGTAAAATTAATTCTAGATTGGGAGGCCCATTTACCATCTCAAATTTGTATCCATTTGGTGTTGACCATGTAGTAAAAAATGTTTGATGATGTTTTACCCTAATTGTAATGAACCGCAATATTATCAATTATGTTTCACCCATTAATTAGTTAAATTTATTATTATGTAATATGGTTATAGAAAACAGATTAACTACTTTTGTTTTATATACAATTTGATTTAAATGAGTTTTCTATATAATTATTAATGATAATATAACTATTGAAAATATTCATATGATTAGTATAAATATAGGGCCTTAATAAATCCAATTGACACAGACAAAGGAAATGATTTCCTCAACATGTAGGATCATACCCTATGAATCCCATTTATCATAGCATCCAAAAGAGATAGAATCATTTGGATTTTTCTATGAATAAGACTATCTTGAGATCCAAAAACTTAAACATGATTGATACCATTTATGGGCGATGTTCAAGCTTATCAAGATCATGGCCCAAACCATGTTTGCCAAACCACCACATGATTGTCTCACCATAACACACCTTACTCTTAACGATTTATCTGGTGTAATAATGGGATATTTATCAAGTCTCATATTTTATGATTATGTGTGTAGAATAATCTTATTATTACATTATAAATTATTTTAACAAAAAACAAGTTGTTTTTAATTAATATTCATTTTCAATTAAGAATTTTATTTTCGTGAATTAATGAATTAATGAATTAAATAACATTTTCATAAAATATTCTTATGAAAAATTGTTTATTAAATATATAAATTATTATATAATTTTTAAAAAGTTAAATTTATTTTTTATAAGGGTCCAAAAACTATTATTTTTAAAAGAAACAAGCATTTTTCAATAAATGTAAATAATTATTTTAAATTTAAAATTTCACATATTTAGATACTGATTTTGTTAAAATTATATTATTTATGAAATGAAAATGATCAAATTATCAAACTGTGCTTTTTTCATAATTTTCTGAGATAGTCGAATTATCTGTTAAAAATTAATCACCGTATAAATATGCTGTGTATTTTTTGACATCATAATGACCCAACGATGATGTAATAAATACTATAATAAGTTTCCAAGACTTAATATATGTTCCCAATTTAAAATAATTTGATATTATGTTTATTTTATTAATTTTATAATTCCATTATGAATCCTCCATAACATATAACATATTTTATGATTTTAAAATCATTTCTTTAAGTGTGTGACTCATCTCGACACATGTACGGGTATTATTTTAATATGTTTGGTCATTGTCCCTATAAAATAATGATAACTAATACCATTTGGATAAAACAATGAGAAAAAAAGGATGGATTTTGGTTTCAGATATTTTATTATATTGAGTCCAAAACCAAAATAATAAAGAAATCCCCCTCACTTCCTATATAAACCCTCACAAGATCTAATTTCTTTCCACTAAAACTCCTAGAAGAAAGTCCATAATATTCCCTATACTGTCTTAAGTAATCCAAAGTTTCCCCAAGCTCTCAATAAGCCCCTCCCATGCATTTTTAGTCACACATTAATGTATGTGACCTTTCTCTTCTCTTTTCATTTCAAGCACCTTCGTTGGACTTTGTCTTCTTAAGTGAATTTTATTATTATTTTATTTGTTTATAAAAATCCCCTTACTATCCAATTTAAGTTATTTTAAGTAGATATAATTTATACTCCTTCATTTTTACCATTACCTATGTCATTACAATATCAAAATTTTGTATGGGATTTCCCTCCCATATTTGTAGTTAATCCCTCCTATTTCTTTCATGCATATTAATTTCAGTTTGATCATATTGGGATATATTACTCTATATTCCCCTTACTATAAATTTAATGTATAAATTATGTCATCCACTTTTACTCTCATTAATCCTCTAATGATATTTTAAGTACACCCATTACAATGCTAAAATATAGTTAGGATTATTTCCATTATTAAATTTTCTTCATTACCTTATACATTCTATACCAAATTTATAATGTTGGGATATGTTATTTTAATTTAAATATTACTAAATATTTGATTTATAAGTGATAGGATACCCCTTTCTATCTATTCAAACTATTTTATTAATATTTATGTCACGTTGTTATGCTACAAAAATTTCCCCATGATATTTCTAGGCAAAAAATAAATAAGTAGTGAATACCATACCTATTTCCTATCAATTGTGTTCTCCATTATAGAGGTATAATTTTATTGGGGAAATAAATATATGTGTTCCACATTCCCAGATTGTAGAATATAATAGGATGATAAATGAAACCATGTTGTACGATCTATGTGTCACACATAGGTATGAGAATGAAATGAATGTGATGGGTGGTCTGAAAATTATATAGCACTCCAATGAATTTGGTAATGTTTAGTATCATGATAAATCATTTTGGTGTAGGGAATGAATCTGATTACATTATTTTACTTTTTCCATTATTATTTCATGGTAGTTATCCGTGTCCTATGTTTATGATTCAGTGTTTTATTTTTTTGCTAAATTTCTTATGTTTCTTCTATGATTAACATGTTATATCAGGCATTCATGTGTATAATCCTCACTCATTAATGACCCATTTATATTCCAATTGTCTATCATTTATTTGATTCCTCATGTTATTCCATTTTTATTACCTTACTAGGCTTTATAGATCTCACATTTCTTATAAATGTCCCCAGGTTATCACGTGTGGTTTTAAAAGCCATGGAATTTTAGAATCATGTTAAATAATTTTTCAATAATGTTATCATATCCCATGTTCAAGATATTATTCTATGAACCTAATTTCAAAATACAATAGACTTCTTGGTCTTTAGGGCCATATTTAGTGTAATAATATATAATATATCATGTATAAATGTGTAATAAATAGAAGGGCTATTATAGTTGGAGTTAAATGAATATATAGTTATTTTTGTGATTATGATTAGAAAATTGTAGTTAAAGACATTGGGAGAAGACTATGTATAATAAAACATCAAAAAAAATTGGTATGTATAGATTAAGTTGTTTATTAAGAATGTAAATCCCTATCTGAATACTATAATTGGATATGATTGTGGAACATAAGTACCAAGGAGAAATAACCCTGAAAAGGTGTTCTAGGATGGACTTAGGGTAACCCGGTACATGAATGCATGAATTACTAAATACCTAGTTTGACACTCCCAGGGGAAATGCTTTGGTAAATTCATATGATGATTAAAAAACATTATAAAGGGAACAAAAAAATCCCATAAGAGTATATGCTTGGAAATATATGAATGATAACATAGATTGAAACCTAGAAATTTATTTTTTCTGAAATATATATAATTTATAATTCATCCCTTTAATGCCACTGGATTCCCCTTTATATGTTTAATTGTTTAAAAATAAATATTGTTAATTTTAATTTTTTTCTACCCAATGGATGGAAATAAATGGAATCATGTAAGTAATCAATGTGATAGGATATGTGATGACTACACCAACGAGATGCCCAATCCGATGGGAGTAGAAATCACAAACTTTATTATGATGATCTATTAGTTATTATTGGTTATGATTAGTAAACATTATCATGAAGACCATTGAAAACCCCCTAATAGAGAGTAACCCACAATCATGACACTCTTACAACAAATTCCTAATGCTTTAAAAGTATCGTCTCATCCCTTAACCGTTGAACAATAGATCAACTCCATTGAGAAGATATTCTCCATCATTCAATGTACCAAACAAGGGAATTTTCTACTAGATATTTATCATATAGAAGGAGATATTGACCGGTGGTGTACATTGATCAAGAATATGAATCATGAGGAAGAGATCGAATCAATGGAGAGTATGTAAATTCAAAAAAAAATTGATAAATATTTTCCTCTAACTCACTAAATTAAAAAGGAAAGTGAATTCCTTTACCTAAGTAAAAAAGAATAATAATCTATTGGGAAGTATGAGGAAAACATCAAAATACTTTCACAATAAACATTCGGTTTATTTTTCACCCGTAATCACAAGGTTGACTACTTCTTTGGTGGGATAAACATAGTCTATGAAAATCCCTAGTAATATGAGAATTGGACAACTCTAAGGAAATTGTTTGATGTTCCCTCAAAGTTGAGATAGATATTGGAGAATCTAAAGTGTATCATGAGGATAAAAAGTGGAAATTAGTGTCTAATTATGGTGGTTTGATGGATTAATGTATTTGTGATAGGAATTTTTAGCACCCCACTTGTCAAAGGTGTAGAAAAAAGAACCCTAGAAATTACCTATGAGTAAAAAAGAAAAGTTATAGGTGTAGTAAGGAAGGAAACCTATCTAGTTATTTCCAATGGGAAACCAATAATGAGATAGAAGAAAGGAATGCTACAATAAAAACTAAATGAATTTTCCATTTCTTTAATTGAAAGAAACTAGAGAACTTTCAAATCCAATGCACTGTGAAAAGGATTTTTGGAGACAACCAACAAACTCCAACGTACAAAGAGAGAGAGTTTTCCATCACAATCACTGAGGTGAATACCAAAAACCGAATTAGTGACAGGAACACTAGTTAGTTATTCAAAAATAGAAAACATACTTTTCTATTTTTGTTATATGATTTCTTTCATTTAAAAATGGTTTAGTAGAACTATTCAAACAATACCACAAAAATGGAAGTAGATATGTCCGTGAAAATAGAAATTGGGGAAATTATTTCATCTGAAGTATATAATTAACCCCCTATCAATTTTTGCGGGATAAACTTCCTGGAGAACCCTTTAATACACCCTTTGATGGAATTTTATTCAATTTAGGGAATTTATTGTCTTTCCATACATAACTTTACTTGAGAAGGAAATTGTTATCTGTATTGAGAATCAACCCCTGATTCTATATAAGTGCATGGAGGAGGAAGGATATTCTTTAGAAAAAACATCTCAAGAATGTATATTATTTATCTATGAGCTAAAATATTTATACCAAATGGTCGAGTCTAAGGAATGAATAACCCTTGAATAAATTTCGATAGTGAGGGAATATGTTGATGTGTTCCCCGATGAATTACCTAGTCTTCCTCCATGCTGAGACTTTTAATTTTAAATCAAGATTATACTTTGGGAGTTTAAATTATCCAAGGATCCATGTATAATGGGCCTTGTGGAACTTGAGGAGATGAATAAAAATGTACAGGATAATCTAAATAAAGGATTCATATTCCAATGTGCTTCACCATGGGGTGAACCAATCCTCTTCATCAAGAAGAAGGATGGATCAATACGCCATTGCATTGATTATTGGGAGATCAATAAGATCATGACAAAGAACAAGTATCCTCTACCTCAGTTTTAAATCGTATTTATTAAACTATGGGGATAAAAATACATCTCGAAGGTGGATATTTGGTTGAGATATTATCAAGTAAGTATGAAGAAAGAGGATTTCCCCAAGACCACTTTTCATACAAGGTAAAAGCACTATGTGATCATAGTGATCCCATTAACACTCACTAATGCTCCAACAATATTAATGGACATGATGAATAGATTCTTTATAGATTACCATTAAAATTTTGTGGTAGTATTTAAGATGATATTTTAATATACTCCAATATTAAGGAAGAGCATGAGTAATATGTGAGAACTATGCTTAAAACCTTACGAAAAGAGAAGATTGATGTCAAGTACAAAAAACTGTTTTTTCTGGTTGAATGAAGTCCCATTTTGGGGAATATCATCACATGAAATGAGATATATATAGACCCTTCGGTGGAATAAGAAATTTAATAATGTACAAGTCCAACATTTGTGACAGATATATCTAGTTTCCATGTATTAGTTGGGTATTACAGTCAATTTTTGAAAAAATTATCAGGATTTTCCAACCCACTAACCAAGATGAATTGAAATGGAGTCAAGTTTTCATGGAATGATGAATTCAAATAGAGTTGGAAGGATATGAAAAGATTATTATCAATGAACTTGTACTAACACTTCCCACAAGTGGATAACCTTTCTTGGTATTCAGAGATTCTTCGAAGAAATGCTTGGGTTGTGTGTTAATGAAGAATTAAAAATTGATTGACTATTCTTAATTTTAGATTCATTATCATAAATAAAACTCTCCAACACATGATATAGAGTTAGTTTTTGAGATATTTTTGTTGAAAATATGGGGGAATTATCCCTTTTGGTAGAAGTTTGAAATATATACAGATCACAAAAGCCTCAAGTATATATTCACATAGAAAGAGCTGAATATGAGCCAATGAAGATGGTTTAACATAATCAAAGAAAATGATTTCACAATTCACTACCATACTCGGAAAGAGAATAAAGTGGCTTATAGTCTTGGTAGAAAGGTTCCAAAAATTATTTCACTGATGACAATTGAGAGTTATCTGATCATATTTGATCTAGAAAGGATACACATGACAATCATAAAGAAAAAAAGATCATTAATACTATCACAAGTTATTACTCAACCATCTATTTTGGAAAGGATTAAAGATACTTAAAGAGATGGTGAGGGGATTCATAAGAAAGTGGAAAATATAAGTAAATGTAAATCCTCAATGTTCAATGTTAATGAAGAAGGTGTTGTAAGATTCAGGTCATTACTATATATACCATTAAATATTGAGATAAAAAAGGAGATGATAGATGAAGCACATAGCTCGACATTATAATTACAGCCTATAAGCATGAAGATGCATAGAGATATCTGAGATAATTATTGGTGGGTGTTTGCGCCAAAAATGTGGCCCGAAACAAAGGAACGAAAAAAGCCGGCGCGCTACCTCGCGAAGCTCCGCCGCGAAGCTCCGGCGCGAAGCCTCGCCGCGAAGCGCCCCAACCACGGCGACGCCGCGAAGATCCAGAGGCGGTAATCCTCCGTGAACCCGTTTGAAGTTCGCAAGCCGCCGCGAAGCTCCAGAGGCGGTAATCCTCCGCGAACCCGTTTGACGTTCGCGAGCCGCCGCGAAGCCCCGAAGGCGGCGCGCGAGCCCTGCTTCGCGGCGTTCCTTCCCTATAAATACTCGACTCCCCCTGAGTCCCGGAGGATGGACAATCCGACCTTTCGGCTTCTCCTCTCCCGAATCGCGAAGCACGCTTTGCCCCCGGGAATCATGAGCTCCGCGAGGTATTTCTACTTCGCGAGACGACTCTGCATTGTCTCGTTTTGATCCCCTCTTCCGAGAGGGATGCCCTTCGTGAAGCTCAAGGGCGTTCGCGAAGGAAGGGGATTCCCAAGGGAACCCGGGAAGCCACGGAGCACTTGTGCGTCGCGAAACACTCAACCCATACGAGTGATCCCTATGCTAAGGTAGGACCGCTCCACTTCGCGAAGCACACTGCTTCGCAGGACCCTGCTTCGCGAGGCACCCTTTCTTCGCGAGGTAGTGCTTCTCAAACACTGTTCCACTTCGTGAAGCACCTCCCACTCACACCAATGCCCCATGCTAAGGCCAAGGCACCCCACTTCACAAAGCACACTCCTCTTCTTAGCGATTCCTCTTCCCGTGTGGACCTCCAGGTTAGCACGATGTGATTTCAAAGTCCCATGGACAATATCACCCGTAGCGTTGCTTCGCCTAATGCTTCTTCGCATAGGCACGCTAATGGTTATTGCTTCATCACATAGCCACGGTAACGTGGACCCCTCGATGGTTCGTCCCACGACCCCCCTTTACCATGGCCTTACCGGCACCTTCCCTTCCCCAAGGACCAGAGGGTACCAGTTATGTAAGTCCTAGGGGTGTGGAGTGAACCCACCTCGTCCGAGCTGCAGGACGTTAAACTGCCAAGCACCACGTCCTCAAGACATGACGTTAAACTGTGACCCAACCTCGTCTCCCTCACGAAGGGTCCCCCAAGCTCGAACATTCTTTACACCACTCGTCTCCACGGGAATGGAACTCTTCCGCACATGGAATGAGATCCTCCTTGTCGGAGTGGTGTATGTTCGCAGGGGAAGGGCCGCCTCAGAGCGTAAGCCCCTAACCTTTCGTACGGATGATTGCACCCGTGCATCTCTGTACTTCCCCACTACCAAGGTCAGTGGAGGGAGTTATAGGGAACTAGGCACCTCCCTATGGGCCTCCATCCTGGAGTAAGTCCCAACACCATGGGCCGCCCAACGCGTAAGCCCCTCTTCGCTTCTCACGGACGCACCCTTCGTGACGTGATCGTCAGGTCGTTGCAACCTCTTGTTTCTCACACCGAGCATGACTCACGTGGGTTTAGAGTTAGCACCGACCCTAACCACCCCATCCGAACTACGAGGTCTTTGATCCATGTCAAGGCATGGTACGTAGGAAGCCTCCATGAGGTTCAAGCCCACCCGTCGTTCATTCACGTCGGGTCCCATTCCAGTCCAGTGGTAAGCCATTGCGACCCATCATCCGAACTACGAGGTCTTTGATCCGTGTCAAGGCATGGTACGTAGGAAGCCTCCATGAGGTTCAAGTCCACCCGTCGTTTATTCACGTCAGGGTTCACTATCGTCCTGCATGACGTTAAACTATATCCTCCGAACTACGAGGTCTTTGATCCGTGTCAAGGCATGGTACGTAGGAAGCCTCCACGAGGTTCAAGCCCACCACCTAGTAGACCAAGGTATACTTTCACAACGGTTCACCGACACACCCACCCATCGCCCAATTCACGTCGTGTTCCACCTTCGTCCGGCACGACGTTAAACTACATTTAGGTCCTGTGGTAAGCCATTGCGACCCAACCCCATTTGAACTACGCGGTCTTTGATCCATGTCAAGGAATGGTACGTAGGAAGCCATTATGAGGTACAAGCCCACCAATAGTGGACCAAGGTCTACTTTCACATCGGTTCACCGACAAAACCCCATTTGAACTACGCGGTCTTTGATCCATGTCAAGGCATGGTACGTAGGAATCCTTTATGAGGTTCAAGCCCACCAATAGTGGACCAAGGTCTACTTTCACGTCGGTTCACTGACAAAGCCCCATTTGAACTACGAGGTCTTTGATCCATGTCAAGGCATTGTACGTAGGAATCCTCCCAGAGGTTCAAGCCCAACTCCCATCGGACCAAGGTCCATCTTCACGTCGGTACGCTGACGATGCCCATCGGACCAAGGTCCACCTTCACGTCGGTACGCTGACGACATTCATCGGGCCAAGGTCCAGCTTCACGTCGGTTTACCGGCACCATCCCGAACTACGCGGATTTTGATTCCCTGCCACGGGGATACGTAGGAGGCCTCGTCAAGGCTCAAGCCCAACTTCACTGTCACCCCCCCCCCCCTGCGGTGGTTCCACTTCACTCTCCTTCTACTCCATTCACTGTCGCCCATGGGCTAGCCCCGGTGTCGATATCCCTTCAAGGAGGATCCCTCAATCCAATTTATCCCAGCTAATGCTCTAGTTGGGTTGATTCATCCCCGCTGGACGTTAAACTCACGGCATACCCTGTGTTGAGCACGGGAAGCTGAGGAAAACCTCAGATATGTGTCTACGACATGTAATTCCACGCGCCCGATGTGGGATGCCTCAGGCTTCCACGCCCTCGAGAAGCCTTGTGATCAAGGATAACAGACAGACATGCCAGGTACCCCAGCATCCAGACACGCTACTGATGCCTCAACGTGACTACTCCCCTGACCGAAGGTTGCTGCCCTGATTGGACACTTTGGAATGTCCCGACAGAAGCAGTGTAATTAACCGGTGTCCATGGAAACATGGCACTGGGAAGAGTTTCACGAACTACGTATTAAATCTATAAGGGAGACCCGGACTAGGTGATGAGTTCTGAGGAGGAATCCACAGGAGGAAGAACCGACATCCCATCATCCCGTTTCGATCAAGGAGCAGACATCCCTGAATAAGGAGCGAATGCCGCCCGCCTTTGGAAAGTGGGAATGCGGGGCAACAAAGCCGCACGTCCTCCGCAGACGGATGCGCGCGCCCCTGCGAAAGCGTCGGAAACAGAAATGGTGAACCCGACGTGAAATTCTTCTCCTCAATATGGAGATTAGTAGCGTTCGAGACACCAGTAGATTGACGTGTCACCGGATCCAGATATCCGGTGCCTGGTCCCGCCAAGCAAATAGCGGGCCTGTCGTGAAACTCACCGGAAGTCAGGGTAGTAGAACTTGATGCACTCTACTCTGCAGCGTGTTGGCGTGGATCCTTCTCACAGACATGGAGGATGGAAGAACTTTGGGGCACTGGCTGTCAATCCTTTTCCTCTCAGTACTGATGAGTTGATCCCTTTGCTTGCCAGGAACCAGGTTGCTATTTCGGATATGCGGTCACCATCCGCTCCTCGCCCGCGCAGGGGCAGGGGCAACACCACAACGACCACTCCACATGGCACCACTACTGCCACGATGGCTGCCACGTCACGGAATACGGGACGCCCACGTCCCCTTTCCCCATCAGAGATCATCTAACGAAGGGTGATCAACATCCTCGTGCGCAGGTATGAGGAAGAAGGGGTCATCCCAACCCGGGATATGGCCCGCCTAGACCTGGAGGCCTCTAGGCCCGCCATCAATGTCGCCCTAACAGGCCGCGCAGGGAGCCCCTGCTCCCCACCCCAACATTCAACTGTTTCGGGAGCCTATCCCCGGAACGCCTTGACGACTCATCGCCTTACGCTGAAGAGGCAGGCGCTGTCCGACTCAGTCCGCTCAGGGCCCCGACCCGGGGCCCCCAGGCGAGAGCTCCCATCCGGCCGCGTCAGCGCCGCCATCCGGTCCCGCAGGAAGAGTAGGCAGACTATGTCCCTGCACCACCTGCACCGGCTCGCCTAACCCGACGTCAGCGCCGGGCCCGGGCTGAGGACGCTCGCTCAGGCGCATCCACGTCGACAGCTACAGTGGACCGAGCCACCGCTGACGTACATTATGAAGCCCCCGCGTATGTTGAGCAGGGGCACCCCTTCGCCCAACCAAGATTGAGACCCCAACCGCCCCATGGGCAGGCTGGGTTGACTCTCCGGGTTGCAGGCCCCAGTGGTGATCGCCGCGAGCTAGCCCGCGGTGATGCCACCCCGTACGGAGGGCCTCCCCATACCACTACTCCACAGAGCGTGGGCCTTCCCTGCTCCGAGGTTCGTCATGGAGGCATGCCTCGTGCTGCCCCCATCCTGCAGGAAGACCTGCACCGCGGCAGTGGCGCTCAGTGCGGAAACATTTCCCGCGCCCGCTATACAGGGTATGAAGTTCATCCTGCTGAAGGCACCGTCCATCCGGTCCTCCCCCAACGTGGGGGGCCTCCCTACGTCCTCTCTGCAACCGGCGAAGGTCCTCCTCGCCCCAGCAACTCGAGGAGTGAAGGTCCTCCTCGCTCCACTCGCATCGACCATGGAGGTCTTCCCCATGCTCCTGCCAGTTCCAACAGAGGCCCCGCCCACATGGGTACTGTTCATGGAGGTCCTCCCCATGTACCCTTTGACATTTTCCCTGGTGCCCCTCGCACCCCGGCTGTCTCGAGTGGGGTCCCTCTCTGCCACGACGCCAGCCCCGCCCCAAGGCTTCCTGATAGGGGTCAACCCGGTCCCGAAGAGCCACCCAGGGGCAGAAGAGCGGGTCGTCACCACCACAAGAAGAATCCTGGGAAGGCCCAGGTGGAGATCAAACCTGCCCACTTCTCCGATTCGGAAGCGGAATGCGATTCAGCGATGGAACCTTCTCCCAGCTCCTCCGTATCAAGGACTGGGGCAGGAACCAGACGCATCAGCCTCGTTCTCCCAGAATTTGAGGCCCACCGGATTCCCGTCTCTCTCTGAAGGTACATTCAGGAGGAAGAAATCCTAGGAATTCCGCAGGTCTCGGCCACGCAATCATCGCCCCCGTCACCAGAATAGCCCTCTACCTCTACCAGGGATCACGTAGAGTTATTTTGGGGGCCCACGACGGTAGAGCAACGACACGACCCGTCGCCGGTAGCCGCGGCTCCTGTTCCGGAAGCTGTGATTATCAGCCCGTCGTATCGTGACATCGTGGCCAGGTCACCTCACTCTTCGGAGGATGGCCCGGAATTCGGCGGCCAGTCAGCTCGTTTGTCGTATTCTCCACCGCCGAGCTTATTATCCCAAAGGTCCGCCTCGGTACCGCTTCCGGTTCCTCAGCCGCCCCCGGTTGACGAGTGGGGCAACACATGGCCAGACCCTGAGTCCGAGCCTAGGAGCTTTTGCAGTATCCTTGCAGCGGATTAATTCCCGGAGAAGTTCTGGCCGACGGCGGCACTGAATTTCCGCGTACCAGAGTCTCTTACCCCTGAAAACATGGGGTGCCTTTGTCGAACCTTGTGGGCGACACACTTCCGCCTCCGTTTTGAACGGGTGGTGTACCCCAGAAGTCGTGAGCACTTCGAAGAAATCGGCGAGTAATGATGCCTGATCGATGCAGCCGCACTTCTTGCAGCCCAGCACCCTGAGTCGCCAGGCCACCAGAGCGCCCTTCAACGAAAATGCGTTCAGAGTCTTAAAGCACTCTGCAGAATCGTCAGGGAAGCCACCCCCCATGTGCAAGTCCGTGGTTGGGGACGCTATGCCGCTCTCCTCTTCGACCCTATCCGACGACAGCCCGATTCGCTATGCGACATTGAGGATGTGCCCTCAAGAGGGGTCACAGTCCACATGGCCGACGTTGTGGATAAGGATGATGAGCTTGAGTTCCTTGATGGAGACTTACCATCCGAGGGCATACCGCCGCTTCTCGACCCGTCAGGGAGAGTTTCCCGTCAGCAGAGGAACCTGCTAGGTCTCCACGTACCCACCGAGTCGCTGGCACTCGGTCGAAGCACTGGAAAGGGTAAGGAGCACGTCGGAATAGTCAAGCACTCCGACCCGTCCGCCTCTGTGCAGAAAACGGACGAAGATCCTGAGAAGGCCATGTTGCGCCAGCAGCTTGCTGAGCAGAAGAGGCTGGTTGACGAACTCTTGGCTGAACGCGCCGCAGAGCGACGACTCGACTATGGTAATCACAGGCCGGGGCAGCAGGGGAAGGAACAACTTCCCCCCGGCGAGATACCTCCAGGCAACCCTGATCATGCTACTGCCGCGGACAAGTAGGAAGCCGGAACATACGACAAGAGGGCGCGATATCTCTCGCCAAACCCCCCTGAGCGACGGGGAAATCTGAAGAACCCAACCCGGGTTCCCCCAGTCGCCCAGCAGGTCGTCCAGCCAGTTGACCCGCGAGCAGCCGAAGCCATCTACCGTGTTGAAGAACCGGGCAATGTGCTTGTGGTTAGGGATCCCCGTCAAGACAAGGACCCCCACCCGGAGGACCTTATTGCGGCACTCACAGCCCGCCTCGAGGCATTGGAAACACGGCAGGTGGCGGTCCCACCGGATGGCAAGCCTTATCCCTCGTGGGTGGATGATATGCCCGCGCCTCCGGGTTTTGGGAACCCCACTTTCTCGCCTTTTAACGGGACAGGGGACCCACCCCAGCACTTTGCTCATTTCTCTTCCAGGTGTGGCCCCATGCTGGGGACCCCGGCTCAGCAAGAAACCGCCAAGCTCCGATGTTTCGTACAGACATTGGAAGGTCCGGCATTCGTCTGGTACAACCAGCTCCCTATCGGATCGGTGACCGGTTGGGAGGATCTTCGCCGGTAGTTCTTATACCAGTTCAGCTCCACCACGCGAAAGACCAGCATTGTGGACCTCTTCAAGTGCAAACAGAGGCCTGATGAGCGGGTTGCAGACTTCATCGCCCGGTGGAAAGGACTTACGTATTCCCTCGATATGCCATTGACTCAGGAGAAATTACTGACGATGTGTGTGGGGAACGTTAAGATAGAGCTGGTACCCTCCTTGATTACCCAGAACTATCCTGGAGGTTTCAGAGATTTCTCGGATAAGGCCCAGCGCCTCGAGGAGGCCCTACAACAGGCTAGTCAGGCACGTTTGCTGCCCCCTATGATCCCAGCCAGGAGGGCCTCCAAGGATGAACCCGCCGCAGTGGCTCAAATAGAAGCCCCGGGGCGGCTGGAATTGCGGCCGGCTGAACCACCCCCGCAACCCCGCAGAGGTCCTCCACCTCAAGCACAGGCTCTTGCCCAGTAGCGACCGCCTCAGAACCGATAGGTTCCCCCGTGCAATGCGCCACCGCCACCTAGGCGAGACAACCAGGCGCCGCCTCCACGGCAGGCCCCTCCGGTCCCTCGACCGGACCAGGCTCCCAGGGCCCCCTATCCGGAAAGAAGGTACCAGACCTATTCGTTCAACGAAAATCAGGTCCCTGGCTACTTCCGAAGTGCTCTAGAGCAAGGGATTGTGCGTCTGCCTGAATGCAGAAGGCCGGCAGAGGCGCATCTCACCGATCACCCCAACTACTGCCCTTATCATCGGATCCTGGGGCACACCCTCAAGCGATGCTATGTGTTTAAAGACTGGCTTCAGGACCAGGTCAACAACAACATAGTCCAGTTGGGCCCAGCGCCAGCGCAAGTGGCAGGCGTCTTTGCGGGATCAGAAATTGGCAGCGACGGCGAAGGTGAGTGGAAGTAGGTCCCTAGCCGCGGGTCCCAGAAATACGACAACTGGATGGCTCGAAAAACCGTCGTCCATGCCCAGGGTATCATCCGGGCATGCCTGAAGTAGTCGGAACCTTCAGAAGAAGTAGCCGGTGCCTCAGCATCGTCTTCACAGTCGACCTCTGCCCAAAAGGGCAAGCAGCGGCGACGCAAGAAGAAGCAACGTGCACCGCCAGTGCCGTCGTCATCCCGCACTCTTGGCGACTTTATGCCTCCCGAAATGGGAATTCCTCCCAGAATCCGCCCAGCGGTGGATGACTCTTCGAGCGACAGTCAAGGGTACGCTTCGGTTAACACTGTGGAGCTGGTAAAGCCCTATATGACCCCCGACGAGGGGGAACCCCAGGCAGGCCTCCCCAACGTTTCCAGCCGACGTCAACGTCGGCGGAATCGCAATCGCGCCGGTCATCGAGGTACGTCAGCGGGCACTTGTGACCAAGCCGTGCACGCTACCGAGACCAGGCAGCAGGCTCAGCGCAGATCTCAGCACGTGCAGACCCATCCGGCACCCTCGGCTCTACCTCCACCTCCGTTCGTGATGCTGGATCGGGGGAAGCCGCCTTGTTCGTATCACAGCCAGTCTTGCCCGGCGACAGGCCAGCCTCCGCTGTCCGATCCTAGTCCGGCGACTACTCTTCAGGCTTCTACTGGTAGGCTGCAAGATGTACCCAGTACTAGTTACTCGCCGGTTCAGCCAGCCGGACCCGCTGTGCATCCAAATGCCGAACGACCTTCTGTAAGTAGAGGTTCGCGTTTGGAACGAAAGTAAGATGTTCTGAAGCATCTGTCCGGCATCCCGGCAAGGCTTTCCATCCTCGAGGCCCTTCGTCTGTCATCTGAAATGCGCAAGGCACTTGCCGAGGCCCTAAAGAGCCCCCTCCAGTTCGAGACGGAAGTAGCAGCTGCGGAAGCCTTCCATACTGAGACGATTGAAAACGCCGAATGTCAGGCAGTTATCTCGTTCTCCGGCGAAGATGAGGACCCCCCTATACAGGGGCACATTCGCCCACTGTATATCACTGGCCACTTCAACGGTGTGGAAGTCCGCCTATGCCTCGTTGACACGGGTTCTGGAATCAACTTAATTCCGACCCGGATGCTGCGAAAGCTGGGTCTGTCCGAAAGTGATTTAACTCCCTCTGACCTCAGGATCCAGGGGTACGACAGGACAGAGCAAACCCCAGTCGGCAAGATCCGCCTGAAGACTCAGCTCGGTGGCTTAATTTCCAGCACCGAGTTCATGGTTGTTTCTCAGGACACCGCCTATAACACATTTATGGGTAGGCCATGGCTCCATCTGCATGCAGCGGTCCCCTCGTCGTATCACCAGTGCCTTAAGTACTCGCTAAACGGTCGAGTAGGCGTGCTCCAAGGAGACGCGTCCCCTTTCGCTTCTTGTGAGGCCCGCTATCTGGATGCGGGTTATTACAAAAGCAAGGACAAGCAAATCCTGGTATGCGAAGATGAGCCTGCCCCGATCACAAGTGACCCCTGGGAAAGCATGGACCACGCCTACATCCTCCCGATCCACCGGTTGGAGGCCACGACCCCCGACATGGGACAATGTTTCTTTGTTTCGGGTACGCAAGGAAGTCAGGTTCCCGTGTCCAAGCGACGGCGGAAAATCACCTCGTACTCCTACATCAACCAGGCACGGGTCATCTCGGAACCTCCTACCCCTGTACGGTACCGGGACGTCAAGCTGATGAAAACGGCGGTGCGCCATACGTGTCTTTTTCGCCGGGCTGGAATTAACCGACTCAGGCCGACGCGTCACCACTGCTTTGATATCATCAAACGTGGCCCCTTAGGCCGAAGGCCAGATGGGATCGGATCAAATGCATTCATTGCTATGGTCTCAAAGACAAGTTAGTCTTCTGATGTGATGACCGCTTCTTCCCAAGCCGGCACCAGCTGCCCCTCGGGTTTTAAGAGCCCAGAAGTATCTTCTGTCGCGGGAAGTCCCCCCACAGCTGGGGAGGAAGACTTGGAGGATTCTCCCCCAGCCTTTGAAGAAGGCGTCTCTACCACGGTTGATGAACTGGTACAGGTGAACCTTGGTAGCGAGGTAGATCCAAGACCCACATTGATCAGTGCGGCCATGTCTCTCGAGGAGCGGCAGCAGTACGTAGACTTCCTCAAACAGCACCGCGATGTGTTTTCCTGTAGTTACGATGAGATGCCAGGGCTGGATCCCCAAGTGGTCGTCCACCGTCTGGGCCTCCCAGCAAAACATCGTGGGTTCAAGCAGCCCCCTAGGAAGATGCACCCTTCCCATGGCGCTATGGTTGAGGCCGAAGTTGATAAGTTAATCAAAGCCAACTTCGTCAAGGAGGCCCAGTACCCCAAGTGGCTTGCCAACATTGTGCCAGTCAGGAAGAAGAATGGGCAGATCAGAGTCTGTATCGGCTTCCGCGATCTTAATCGCCACTGCCCAAAGGATGAATTTCCACTCCCGGTGACAGATCTGTTGATTGACGCCATGGCCTGATTCCAAGCCCTCTCTTTCATGGATGGGTATTCCGGGTATAACCAGATCCGGATGGCCCGCGAAGACGAGGAGTCCACTGCCTTCAGGGCTCCCCAGGGTATCTTTTTCTACCAGGTAATGCCATTCGGTTTGAAGAATGCAGGTGCCACTTATCAGAGGGCTATGCATCACATATTCAAACCGATCCTCGGGACATTGGTGGAATGATACGTGGATGACCTTGTAGTCAAATCATGCCAGCGCCAGGACCATCTCAAAGACCTTGAGAAAGTGTTCGGTTTCCTCCGTTCCCGTCACCTGAAGATGAACCCGCTGAAGTGTGCCTTCGGAGTCACCTCCGGGAAGTTTCTAGGCTTTGTTGTCAGATACCAAGGTATCGAGATCGACCCGGAGAAGATCAAGGCCATCAGCCAAATGCCTCCCCTGAGAAACATTCGGGAGCTCCGAGGCCTTCAAGGCCACTTAGCCTATATACGCCGATTCATTGCGAATTTGGCTGGCAAGTGTAAGCCCTTTTCCCGGCTCATGAAGAAAGGCACTGCCTACGAATGGGATGAGGAGTGTCGGGCAACCTTCGAGGAAATCAAGCAGTATCTGCTCCAACCTCCTGTCTTGATGCCACCCGTCTCCGGAAAGCCGCTGGTCCTTTACGTGACCTCCCTGGAGAGATCCCTCGGTGCTCTGCTCACCCAGAAGAATAACGAGGGCACTGAGAACAGTCTCTACTATCTCAGCCGCATGCTTCTCGATACGGAGGTCAGATACTCCCCTATCGAAAAGAGCTGCCTTGCGCTCGTCTTCGCTGTGCAGAAGTTGCGACACTACCTGCAACACCACGAGGTAAAATTGATCTCTCGGGTAGATCTGCTGAAGTACATCCTGAACCGCCCCATGCTGACTGGCCGACTAGCACGGTGGGCGGTGATTCTCCAGCAGTTTGATACCAGGTTTATACCTCAGAAGGCCATTAAAGGACAGGCATCGGAAGACTTTTTAGCTACTCATCCAACCTCCGCGGATCAATCCCTGGACCTGGATTTCCCCGATGAGACGATCCTCTCAGTCGATCATGCTGTCCCATGTTGGCAAATGCATTTCGACGGCGCCTCCCGGAGCCCCACCGGTAGAAGGCTCAACGACTCCAAGCTCAACAGAGTGGTTCTGGGTATTGTTTTCATTACCCTGGCGCAAGCCGTCCTGCCGTACTCGTTCCTGTTGTCAGAAGGTTGTAGAAACAACGAGGCAAAGTACCAGTCTCTCATCACCGGCCTCGAGTTGGCCCTTGAGATCCATGTTCCCCATCTACATGTGAAGGGAGATTCCGAGCTGGTAATCAGATAGGTTAATGGCGACTACGTTGTCAGGAAGCCAGAGCTTGCACAGTTACTGGAGTACACCCTCCTCCTAATGGCCCAGTTATCTCCTTGGCCAGAGGTTACCCATGTCCCACGATCGCAGAACGGCCAAGCGGACGCCCTGGCTGGCTTAGCCGCATCGCTCGCAGAACCCGAGCAAGATGATTTGGTCATACACGTGGCCCACTGGAGAGTCATTGCTCCCGTCACCCAAGAGGACCGTGATAGCCTGCGGGTAAGTCATCTCACCGCCGGACCCTCCATATCAGGAGTCCCGGGTTTGTCAGACGTAGTGGTTGAAACCACCCCCAACTGGAGAGCACCTTTTGTCGAGTATCTCCAAAATGGTCAGCTCCCGGACGATCGGGCCGAACGCGAGCGAATACGACGCCGCGCACTGCAATTTACCATCCAGAGTGGCCCCAGTCTTGAGCAGACCCTCTATAAACGTAGTTTCGATGGTTTTCTCCTCCGTTGCATCCAAGGAGTAGAGATACCTCAAGTTATGCAAGAGGTTCACGCCGGTTCCTGTGGTTCCCATCAAGCTGGGCCGAAGCTGTCCCAGCAAATCCGGAGGTTAGGGTACTTCTGGACCTCCATGATCCATGATTGTATTGGATACGCCAAGAGATGCCACGCGTGCCAAGTACACGCCATCTTCTTGCATCGGCCGCCAGAACCCCTCCACCCCACCAAGTACTCTTGGCCATTTGCGGTATGGGGACTTGATGTAGTGGGACCGTATCCACCAGCAACAGCCCGTCAGTGCAGGTTCATACTGACTGCTATAGATTTCTTCTCCAAGTGGGCAGAAGCAGTTCCACTCAAAGAGGTCAAGGCCCGTTCCATCGTTGACTTTGTGAGCTCCAACATTATCCACCGGTTTGGAGTCCCTCACGCTGTCCTCACCGATAACGGCACCAACTTCCGAGCAGCTGAATTGAAGAAATTTTACGCTAAGTACGACATCCGGTCGAACCATACCTCCCGCTACCACGCCCAGGAGAATGGACAGATCGAGGCGTTCAACAAGACCCTCTCTAACATTCTGCAGAAGGTGGTTGGTCAGAACAAGAAGAGTTGGCCGAACAAGCTCCCCAACGCCCTCTGGGCTTACCAGACGACGACTCGCAACTCTACCCAGGTGACCCCATATTCCCTGGTGTATGGAGCTGAGGCCATCCTACCCATTGAGATACAGCTGCCGTCGCTGCGCACTGCAGTTTATGATCACCAGACATCAGATGAGGTAGCTGAGATCCGTCTAGCTGAGTTGGAAGCACTAGACGAGAACCGGCTCTGTGCCCTGCACAATCTGGAAAGGCATCAGAACAAGATAGCGAGAGCCTTTGACATGAAGGTTCGTCTCCGCTCTTTTCTGCAGGGTGACCTGGTATTGGCCCTTCGAGCGCCAATGATTCCCGGTAGGAAACCGCCCAAGTTAGAACCCAAATGGGAAGGGCCTTATATCATCCATAAGGTTTACCCCAATGCAGCATACTCTTTGGTGACTACGGATGGAGAGCGTATAACCCCTCCTACCAATGCCAAATTCCTCAATCAATACTTTGCCTAGGGAAAAAGTGGTCCTGCACGACCCTAAACTGCGAGAGGGTCCTGCACGACCCTAAACTGCGAGAGGGTCCTGCACGACTCTAAACTGCAAGAGGGTCATGCACGACCCTAAAATGCGAGAAGGTCCAGCACGACCCTAAACTACGAAAGGTCCGGCACGACCCTAAAATTGTATCCCTGTCCTTACTGCAAGACGTTAAAACTGCAAGCTAGTCAGGCCTTCTTGACTGATACCTGACTTTAGGCCCCCTGGCCTCCTCGGGCCCCAGGCCCCGTCCTTACTGCAAGACGTTAAACTGCAAGCCATTCAGGCCCCTTGGCCTCCTCGGGCCCCGGCCCCGTCCTTACTACAAGACGTTAAACTGCAAGCCAGTCAGGTCTCCTTGACCGAGGTTTGGCCCCTATGCCCCCCTTTCTTTTTTTCTCCCCGAATTACCCTCTTACGGGATTGTACGGTACGGTGTAGGACTACGTCCTCACGTTGGGATCATGTACCATACCGTACACATCACCGAATGAGATTCCCCTCGTCCCGCATGACGTTAAACTGCATGTCAATAACTACATATGGCTTGATTCCCATATTCATGGGATATGTAGGAATGCTCGGATGCCTCGTCTTGAGCCCAGCCCCAAGCTTTTCTTTTCCGCTATTCCCCCTGGGAAGAGTCTCTATGGAGGATCTTTGTGTAGCAGGGAGTATGCTTTCTTGGCCCCTCACATGCAACCCCACTCGCGCAAAGATTGTAAAGGTCGCACCATGCGCCCACTCCCGTTCTTCTATCCTCCCACGTCCTCACCGCATGACGCTAAAATGCATGGCCTTCAAGAACTACGTATGGCTTGATTCTCATCCTTATGAGAAACGTAGGAACGCCCGGAAATTTCGTCCGTTGGCCCAGCCCAAAAGCCAAAATCATCCCCTCGGGTCAAGACATGGCAGGGTGCACACTTTTGCCCCAACCCACGTCGAGCAGGCCTCGACCCCACTGCACATTCCCCCTGGAGGTGTTTTCCCCTTTCGCGGATGGATGCAACTAAGCTTCACCCACTCCTTGACTGGGATTCTGTCACCTTTCACACCCAGAGGGACCCTTGATAACGGCCTGGATACAATGCCCAAGGGCTCTCCTACCGATACGGGCTGACGCCCCCCGAGGGTTTTCAAGCAACAAATCGATACAAGTCCCGCGTCACGAATTTGGTCAGCGGTCGACGCTCATTTGTTGCCCCCATGAGGGTCACCATAAGAACGTTGTGTTTCGAATATGGTCGCCCCCATGCGGGTCACCATAGGAACGCTGTGCTTCGAATATGGTAAACAGTGTCCTGGATTTTCGGGTCCATCCCGAGATGTCCCAGGCATCAAGAACAGTGATTCATTCTGCCCCATCCCGGGGCGACGAACTTCCCCCAGGTGGTGCTAGCGATCGGGCCCATGGCCCCGATTCCTCATAGGAATGTACGGTGTGGTGTAGGACTACGTCCTCATTCACGTTGGGATTATGTACCATTCCGTACAACCCCCCTTGCGGGGCCCAGCCTCAGGCCCCTTGGCCTTTTCGGGTCCCCGACCCTCGTCCTCATGTAAGACGTTAAACTATAAACCAGTCAGGCCTTCCTGACTAATGCATGATCTTAGGCCCCCTAGGCCTTCTCCCCAATTTCTCACCTGGAATGTACGGTGTGGTGTAGGACTACGTCCTCATTCACGTCGGGATCATGTACCATGCCGTACGACTCCCCTTACGAGGCCCAGCCTCAGACCCCTTGGCCTTCTCGGGTCCCCGACCCTCGTCCTGCATGACGTTAAACTGCACTTCAAGAACTACGTGTGGCTTGATTCCCATCCTAATGGGATACGTAGGACCACCTGGATGTCCAAGATTCGGGTCCAGCCCCATCTCTCGGGAATCCTCATCCCATCTTGGCCCCTTGGCCCAATCCTTCCTCCCTGAGGGGATCATATGGTGCGGTGTGGGATTATGTCCTCATTCATGACGGTCTCATGATGACCACGCCGTGCTCCCACCCCCTACTGAGTTGTTTCTTCGATCCCTCTTTTTCGGCGGTTTACCAATGTGCTTAAGAGTACTCTGGTTTATTACCTGGAATGCCAAGCTTTACTCGGACACGTCCGCACCCGCTTTCCAGGCTTTGCGTATCCTCGCATAAGGGCTTTCATCATCCTTCACACCCGGTGGGAACCCCAAGAATGGCCTGGAAACAATCCCCAAGGGCTCTCCTACCGATATGGGCCAACTCCCCCGAGGGTTTCGGACAACAAATCGATAAAATCCCGCGTTGTGAATATGGTTAGAGGTCGATGCTCGTTTGTTGTTCCCACCTCAGGCTAACGCAATATGGATGCTGTGTTGCCACCATGGTTAACAGTTTTCCTCTGTCGCCATGCTAACCCATTAAGAAAAAATTCCGGGTACACAATTCACACCCTTCATCACTTCATCATGTCCAAGTAGAGTCTCGGGGATCTTGGTACTTTTCCCCCGTGCACATCTGCGTGTTGGAGAAACAAGCTACGTCAAAAGTGTCTTTCGGAACTCTCTACTAACTCCCCTTTGATGGACTCCCCAAGTATTGCAATGGGGATACCCCCCTTGTTTCCCACACCGAGTTTATCTCACGTGGGCTTAGGGATTGGGTTAACATCTGTGCTTACTCGGGAGTTGTTACCACCCACGGTCCGAGCTCTAAGACCATAAACTAAGACTCTCATCTGGAACTACGTTCAAGACCCCTTGTCTTCGGACCCAGCTTGAGTTCAACAAATTTACCTCTCTAATCCTTCCTTCAGGACCCTGATCACAGGGCTGCGTGGTGCAGTGTAGGACTACGTCCTCATTCACGTCGGGTTTGCAACAACTGCACCACGCACGCCCCCATTCTGAGGTTCAGTCCTCCTATTCCCTGTCCTACACGACGTTAAAAGGCACCCTTCAGAACTACGTGTGGCTTGATTCCCATCCTAATGGGATACGTAGGACCACCTGGATGTTTAAGATTCGGGTCCAGCCCCACCTCTTGGTGATCCCCTGATCTCCCAGTCACCTAGGCCACTTGGTTTATCCCTCTCCAGAAGGGGGATGTGTAGGTATGATACAAGGTTTTGGGCACTGTGCCCCTTCCCCCGGGGACCTGCCATCTCTCGGTCACCCTCAAAGTTGAGTCCCTTGACTCCTTGCAGTGGTTCACCCATGTATTAAGAGCACTCTAGTCTAGGACCAAGAGTGTCAGATTCAACTTGATCAAGTTCCTTCCACTTGTCAAGCTTCGTGTTCCCCTCTATTCGGACTTCCATCATCTTTCACACCTGGAGGGACCCCCAAGAACGACCTGGATACAATGCCCAAGGGCTCTCCTACCGATACGGGCCAACTCCCCCAGGGGTTCAGAAAACAAATCGATAAAATCCCGCGTTGCGAATATGGTCAGCGGTCGATGCTCGTTTTGTTAGTCCTTATTTCAGGCTAACACGACAGGATGCTGTGTTGCGAACATGGTCAGCAGTAATCCTATGTCGTCAAGCCAGCCCCTTCAGTCCTTGAATGTTAGTTGCATGATTCACATCGTTTTCCACCCCATCATGTCCAGGTGGAATCTCGACACTTTTGGCGCTATCCCTCAGTGAACCATTGCATGTTAGGGGGACAAAGCTGCAATCTGGCGTCCTTTGGGACTCCCATGGTCCGAGCTCTAAGACCATAAACTAAGACCCATTCGGGACTATGTTCAAATTCCCATCGTCATGGGATACGTAGGACCGCCCAGACGCCCTGTCTCCAGGTACAACCCATTCAGGAAGCCAGTCTCTCTCCCTGTTTCACCTCTGTGTAGGCCCCTAGGCCTAAGGTTTCCCTCTCCGGATGGCGTACAATCTAATGTGGGATCATGTATCCGTCAATTGTGTTTTATAACACTGCGCACATTTCCCTCCTAGAATCGTCTCTGCTACGTCTGCGCTGCATGACAATAAAATGCATGCTTGGTCCTATCATACGACCCTAAACTGTGACATTATCGTCTTGGCCGCACGACGAAAAATGGCACCGCATTGTGGTGACCTCGCTGTAGAGGACATCACGTTGGGTATTGGTCACGTGCCATGCCATTTGTCAAAGCCCATCATGGCTTGATTCTTGTGGAGACATCACGACCTACTATTCTAGGCCTGTCGCTTCCCAAAAAAGAACCATTCTCCTTAAATAACAAACAAGATACATCAAATTCCGCTTCTCTTAGTGCAAGGGATATGCCCACACTTCCCTTTTCCCCTGGCAATAGTACCTTACCGTGCCACCTTCCAGAACTACGTATGGCTTGATTCTCATCCTTACGAGATACGTAGGAGCGCCCGGGTACTTCCCTGCGGGCCCAGCCTAACCCTTGTGTTCGGTCCCTTGACTCGAGCATTTCCTCGGAGAACGCATGGTAAGAAGGACTATGTCCTCATTCACGTCAGGTTTTGATGTCATGCGTCCCCTGATCCCTTTTTTCCATCCATGGTCCGAATTCTATGACCATAAACTAAGATCTCCCCAAGGGAAAGGAATCTGCTCCCTCTCTCTAATACGTTTCGTTGCCGTATTCGGATGTGTTTTGACAAAGAGCCCGAAGCGTGGGATTTTCACAGGAACATTCCCCTCATCCCATGACCAAGCTTCATGAGCTCGCTATTTGGATCCTCATCCTCTTCCACATACAAAAGGACCCTCGGACGACGTGGATGCTATTCTTAAGGGCTCTCTATGAATGCTGGACCTAAGGGCCCTTCAATCGTTTCGGGCCAACGTCCCTACGGATATCTGACAAAATTTGTGACATGGTCCCGTGTTTCGAACATGGTCAGCGGTTGACCCTCATTTGTTTGTCCCCATTTTAGGCTAACGCGACAGGATGCTGTGTTGTGAACATGGTCAGCAGTAATCCTCCATCGTCACGCCACCATCATTGTGATATGAATCTCGAGCACCATGATTCACACATTTCCACTTCCTCATGTTCAAGTGGAATTCCGTCATGCTCGGCTCTTTCTCTTTGCGCATCTAGGTGCGCTAAATGATCGTGTTAGTGTCATTGGGCCGGTAGTCACCGAGTGTCCCTTTTCCCTAACCTGCCCCATTTGTGTCGGGAAATTCCCACCACTACTGCTTGTTTCCCACACCGAGCACGACTCACGTGGGCTTAGTAGTTTTGGCAGGATGTGTACCAACACGGTTAGGCTGCTCCTCGTCCAGTATGACGTTAAACTACACTTCTATAACTACGTGTGGCTTGATTTCCATCCTCACGTGGGATACGTAGAGACACCCAGGCGTCTTGTCTAGGGTTCAGCCCCTGGAATCACGAAATCTTGTTCCCCCCCATTTCCAGCCCCCGCCAGAGAGGCCCTATCTGGAAGAAAGAATGATCCGTGATCAGGCCGATGCGCCCATCTGGCGTACTCCCACCACGGTGGTGCAACTACCGAAGTGTTGGATTCTGTTTGAACAAACCACCACTCCATGTTCCACGCTTTGCGTGCCCCTTATTCGGACCCTCGTCCTCTTTCATGTCTGAGGGAACCCCCTAACGGTCTGGTCCCATGCCGCATCGGCTCACCTACCATCCTGGGCCAACGTTCCAGAAGACTGGTCATGTTTGGAGGGACCCCCAATAACGGCTGGGATGCTATGCCCAAGGGCTCTCCTATCGTTACGGGTCAATGTCCCGAAGGATTGATCGATGACAAATTGATAAAATCCCGCGTTGCGAATATGGTCAGCGGTCAATGCTCATTTGTTGTCCACACTTCAGGCTAACGCAGTAGGGATACCGTTTGTCCACCACAGTTAACGGTTTTCCTTTATTGTCACGCCATCCCCACAGTGTTCCGAATTTGGGTTTTGTGATTCACACTTCCCATTTTCATCTGTTTGAACCGATTTCAGCGCCCCTGGAGTTGCCCCGTTCATGCATAAGAGCACGTTGAAGAAACGGTAATTCGGTTATCCTGGAAGTTCCTCCTCCGATCAAGCCTTCCCCATCTTTCGGGAATCTGGACTGGCTTGAGGAATTGTCGTCAAACGTCCCACAAACATTTTTGGGATGTAATAAGGTAATTCAACAGTGGAAATCGTGCGTGCCGCGACACTCAAAACAAAGGATAAAGAAAGAGTTGAAGCACAAAAATGTTAACAAAAGTTTCTTTCGAGTTTGTTACAATACTCGGGGGTTGACTTCCCCCATGGACGGGTTGACCCCGTCAAAGGAGCGTTGCATCTCCACCACCCGTTGACTTGCGGCGTCCAAAGCCTGTTTCCGCTGATTTAACTCCCGCTCCTCTTCAGCCGCGGTGGGGCGTAATTCGTCAACTCTGGCCCTGGCCCTTTCTACCTCGGCCCGGACGGCAGCCATCCTTCCAGAGGTCTGCCCCATATGCTCCTCAGCCTCTGCCAACTGTGCCTTCAATCATGAGACTAGCTCAGACTGCACATCAAGAGTGGGTGAAAGCTCGTTGGCCCGGATCTGCATCTGTTAGACCTCGCCTTCAGCCTCCTGGAGCTTCCTAATGCTGGTCGCCTTCCTCCGCTGCCATCCCACGCTCAGCCCACGATCATGCTCCCGGATCTTCTCAGCCATGAGGTCTCAGATGAGCACGTGAGGGCGTTGGGAATCCACTCCCCCGGCACACAGTTCGTGCAACCGCGAGCGGAGTCTATCCATTTCGGCCTTCCATTGCGCTTGGGGGTGTCCCTGATAAAGTGCGTGATCAGCTTCCACGACCGGCGACGGACTATGCTGCTGTCTTCCTCATCAGAGGCCGTTTCGTCCCAATCCGCATGGTCGGCAGGCTCGTACACAGGATATGCCTGTAGGAATTCCTCAGAAGGATCTGCATCTGGTGTTGAGTCTGGTACGACACCTGACGCTGACGCAGGCAGGACAGGACTGGGACCGACCGGTTGATCCTCTTCTTCAGAGTCCACCTCGATGACTTCAGGTACGGCCCTACTGGTGGTCCCACCAGTGATGGTGTGCGCCGCAGCTTGAGGAGGTGAAGGGACTATCGCCACCATCCCCGGCATACCCCTGGGAGGGATGCCGCCAGACATCCCGACCAGCCTCGCTGCAGCAGCCCACGCCAGTCGGAGAACTGTATGACAGAAAGAGACATAAACGTTAGTTGGCATGGCCTACATGTGACAACGAGGAGACCGGTGGAGGAGACTTACGAAGATCGACCTTCGAGCGCTGCTCCTAGGCCGGTACTGACGGGACTCCGAGACGAGGCCCCCCGTATACTGTTGGAAGGTCTGGGGATTCCAGAGGAGCCGCCTAAGGCCCCCTGGTCCCACCATACGTAGAACTGGACGCAGCCATATGCGCGGGTTCCGAAGGTCCCGCAACATCACCCGCCAAGGAGGGAGAACGAGGCCTACGAACAAGTTCCTCCTGCATGGATCAAACATTGGTAAGAAGTCCATAGGGATTCAAGAACAGATCGTAAGAAGAGAAGTTCGGAATGCTACCTCGAGAGCCTCCTCGAAATCGTCGGATTCTGAGCCTCGGTCTCCGACCTCGCCCTCCTCCAGCGGGCTCCCTCCTCCAGCCTCATCCTCCCGAGAGGAGCCCTCTGATTCCTCCGGCAAGGGGAAACGCTCCCTCAGATCGGCAGCCGATAACTGTGGGGGGACCGTCTGATTCAGCAGTACTCTCACCTGGTCTGTCATTGGGCGAGGGACACCACTGGAGTGGACGTAATCCTCCAGCTCGTCCAGGTATTGTCCCGCCTCCGCCGGAGACACCATGAATCCAGCCCGAACTGGGCCTATGCCCGGCAGTTCCATCCCGAGGCGATTCAGGTGGGCCCACATCTCTGGTGGGCTGAGGAATTGCCGGTTGACATCCCAAATGTCCCAAGCTTCCGGAAAGATGACATCTTCTGCCATGTCGATGTGACACAGCCGCTTCCCCGGAGCCTGAGTGGATATCCGACGGAATCCCCTCGGTGGCCGCCCCTCCGAATGACCCTGCTCGCCCAGAATCACCGGATCCACCGCTGCTGCCGAACCCTCGGCCGGTGCGGGTCTCTCCGCCATGGCAGCCCCGCTGCCGCGAGGGGCCCTAGGTGCCCTCCGACCCCGACCTCGAGATAAAGGAGGCCCACCGTCACCAACCCGGATCGTTGGCTGCTTCAGCATCTCCCCGGGATAAGCGGCCTCCCAGCTGATGGCGTACTCTTTCACTCAGCTGAAGGTGGCGGTGGACGGAGGCAATGCGATCTGCATCTTTCCATCCTCACGTGTGAACATGAGCCACAGCTGCCTCATCACACACGGGTGCTCCTCGTGACGCACCTCCCAGTATACCTGCGGGGTCAGCCGCTGGAGGCACCGGAACTGCCTCGAAAAACGATGCGGGGTGTACGGTTCACAGATTGGCTCACGATCTATTAGAGCCACCAAAACTCCACCTCGGAAGACCAGGAGGTAAGCCCGATGTTCTTCCATTCCCCGTCCATCATCAGTAAGCCTCCCCGTCGGCAGTGGGAAGGGATGAAAGTTGAACTCGTCCGCCCTCCACACCCTATTCAGCACCATCGGAACGGCCAGTTTGAATGGGAAGCTCCCAACTGCGTTCAGAATGGAGGGGCGAAAGTCTGATCCCGGTGGCGAAATTGGGTTTGGATACTCGTAAATCCCCCTGATATGCGCTGCGATCCACCCATATAGGAGGTGGAAGGGCCCGCATATTCTTGGCGGCTTCTTGCCCTCGCTAATATGCCGCATCATTCTGTAGAGTTTGGTGAGCATCGGGATCCCCAGGTTGATCCGCTGCCCCATGGCCTACATCGACGCCATGATGAACGAGCTGGGCCGTACCCCCATGCTTTTATCTCTCACTGGTAGGATCCACCCACAGATGAGAGCCGCGATGAACGCCGCCAGCCTGAATATTGGCTATTGTTCGGTGTTGACGCTGAAAACCGAAGTCTTCCATTGGATATCCTCCAAAACACGCCAATACGGGTGCCCCTTGCCCCGTTGGGCTGCCCTTGGACAAGTTCGAGGCCTTGGAGGGAACTCTTGATTCTCTGGGAAGTTCAGGAAGCATTTGAACCACCTCTTGAAGTGGAAGTCCCTCACTGCCTCCTTGTCCTCTCCAGGGACGAGCGCCATCAGCGCCGACGCCAATCGCGGCATTTGCTCCGGATCCCCCCACGCGCTGGCAACGAGGAGTAACTCGTCATACATGGCCCCCAAGATCGGGACCCCGGAAATCTGGTGGACATCCCACAGGCTGATGCCCACCTCCCCATGATGCAGGTGAAATGTGTTGGTCCTGGACGACCATCTACTAAGCAGTTCCGACATCAGCTGCTTTGGCTGGTAAATGTGGAACTCGAGGGAACAAGCCGCCTCATTCAATCCCACTCTCCTCAGCTCGGCCTCTAACTCCTCGCATGAGGCGCCTACCCAGTAGGCCCAGGCCCAGTCATCGGTAAAGTTGCCGCCCTGGCGCAGGTCCCACTCATCAGACCATCCCTTCTTCGGATCCTACAGAGCCGCCTTCAGCATGGTGCGATAGAAAGGAGGGGATGTCTCTGGTTGCAGTGGCCTCCCGTCAATGTCGTTCACATGATTTTAGAGGCAATCAGTGGTGACGGGTGTGAAATCCTCCTGCGCATGACCATCGGCCGCCCTGAACCATTGGTGCTGGCATGGGGTGCTCCTGAACCAGCAAGCTGGTTCATCCCTTCTTGCCTCAGGGATGAAGACGTCATCCCTCAGCCCGAAGCCGTACAACGGCAGTTTCTTGCACTGCGGGTAATCCTTATGACCTTCCAACAGCAGGTCTGTCAAGGAAGTGTGGTCCGAGTGGCTCCGAACCATTTCCCGCAAGCCTGGACGGTTGGCCATCTCATCTCGACGAGCAGCATCTGCAAGCACTCCCAGAACAGCCTCTTGATGGGCCATTTTGATGCCGACCCTCAGAAAAAAAAAAATTCCCTTGGATCGCGAAGCTCGGCCGGGAAGTTGAATCGCGAAGCTCGACCGCGAAGTTGAATCGCGAAGCTCGACCGCGAGACCAAGTCGCGAAGTCTGGCCAAGGCCGACAAGAAGTTCGCCTAGCGCGGACGCGGAGTCGGAGACTCGCGGTTCGCCGCGAAGCTCGATTCGCGGAGTGCTGTCGCGGAGTACGCGGAGCTTCGCGAAGTCGAGAGCGCACAAAAAGACAAGGCACGTGAAGACAAAAGAGGGAGGACCCCCTATTTATAGGCAGCAACCCCAGAGCATCGCAGCGCGCCTCTACCGCGCGAAGCATCGCGGCGTGTCCAGCCCCGGCGAGCATCGGGGGGCCCCTTCGCGATGCCGCATCGCGAACCACCAACAATTTTGGCGATTTTCCCTCAGACTTCGACCCTTCGCCCTCCGCGGATCCAAGTCTGAGGGGGGGAATTTGTTGGCGCAAAAAATGTGGCCCGAAACAAAGGAACGAAAAAAGCCGGCGCGCTGCCTCGCGAAGCTCCACCGCGAAGCTCCGGCGCGAAGCCTCGCCGCGAAGCGCCCCAACCATGGCGACGTCGCGAAGCTCCAGAGACGGTAATCCTCCGCGAACCCGTTTGACGTTCGCGAGCCGCCGCGAAGCCCCGAAGGCGGCGCGCGAGCCCTGCTTTGCGGCGCCCCTTCCCTATAAATACTCGACTCCCCCTGGGTACCAGAGGACGGACAATCCGACCTTTCGGATTCTCCTCTCCCGAATCGCGAAGCACGCTTTGCCCTCGGGAATCATGAGCTCCGCGAGGTATTTCTACTTCGCGAGACGACTCTGCTTTGTCTCGTTTTGAGCCCCTCTTCCGAGAGGGATGCCCTTCGCGAAGCTCAAGGGCGTTCGCGAAGGAAGGGGATTCCCAAGGGAACCCGGGCAGCTGCGGAGCACTTGTGCTTCGCGAAACACCAAACCCATACGAGTGATCCCTATGCTAAGGCAGGACCGCTCCACTTCGCGAAGCACACTTCTTCGCAGGACCCTGCTTCACGAGGCACCCTTTCTTTGCGAGGTAGTGCTCCGCAAACACTGTTCCACTTCGTGAAGCACCTCCCACTCACACCAATTCCCCATGCTAAGGCCAAGGCACCCCACTTCGCAAAGCACACTCCTCTGCTTAGAGATTCCTCTTCCCGTGCGGCCCTCCAGGTTTGCACGATGTGATTTCAAAGTCCCATGGACAATATCACCTGTAGCGTTGCTTCGCCTAATGCTTCTTCGCATAGGCAAGCTAATGGCTATTGATTCTTCGCATAGCAACGCTAACGTGGACCCCTTGATGGTTCTTCCCATGACCCCCCTTTACCATGGCCTTACCGGCACCTTCCCTTCCCCAAGGACCAGAGGGTACCGGTTATGTAAGTCCTAGGCGTGTGGAGTGAACCCACCTCGTCCGAGCTGCAGGACGTTAAACTGCCAAGCACCACGTCCTCAACACATGACGTTAAACTGTGACCCAACCTCGTCTCCCTCACGAAGGGTCCCCCCCAGCTCGAACATTATTTACACCACTCGTCTCCACGGGAATGGAACTCTTCCGCACAAGGAATTAGATCCTCCTTGTCGGAGTGGTGTATGTTCGCAGGGGAAGGGCCGCCTCAGAGCGTAAGCCCCTAACCTTTCGTACGGATGATTGCACCTGTGCATCTCTGTACTTCCCCACTACCAAGGTCAGTGGAGGGAGTGATAGGGAACGAGGCACCTCCCTATGGGCCTCCATCCTAGAGTAAGTCCCAACACCATGGGCCGCCCAACGCTTAAGCCCCTCTTCGCTTCTCACGGACGCACCCTTCACGACGTGATCGTCAGGTCCTTGCAACCTCTTGTTTCTCACACCGAGCATGACTCACGTGGGATTAGAGTGAGCACCGACCCTGACCACCCCATCCGAACTACGAGGTCTTTGATCCATGTCAAGGCATGGTACGTAGGAAGCCTCCATGAGGTTCAAGCCCACCCGTCGTTCATTCACGTCGGGTCCCATTCCAGTGCAGTGGTAAGCCATTGCGACCCACCATCCGAACTACGAGGTCTTTGATCCGTGTCAAGGCATGGTACGTAGGAAGCCTCCATGAGGTTCAAGTCCACCCGTCGTTTATTCACGTCAGGGTTCACTATCATCCCGCATGACGTTAAACTGTATCCTCCGAACTACGAGGTCTTTGATCCGTGTCAAGGCATGGTACGTAGGAAGCCTCCACGAGGTTCAAGCCCACCACCTAGTGGACCAAGGTCTACTTTCACAACGGTTCACCGACACACCCACCCATCGCCCAATTCACGTCGTGTTCCACCTTCGTCCGGCACGACGTTAAACTACATTTAGGTCCAGTGGTAAGCCATTGCGACCCAACCCCATTTGAACTACGCGGTCTTTGATCCATGTCAAGGCATGGTACGTAGGAAGCCTTTATGAGGTTCAAGCCCACCAATAGTGGACCAAGGTCTACTTTCACGTCGGTTCACTGACAAAACCCCATTTGAACTACGCGGTCTTTGATCCATGTCAAGGCATGGTACGTAGGAAGCCTTTATGAGGTTCAAGCCCACCAATAGTGGACCAAGGTCTACTTTCACGTCGGTTCACCGACAAAGCCCCATTTGAACTACGAGGTCTTTGATCCATGTCAAGGCATGGTACGTAGGAATCCTCCCAGAGGTTCAAGCCCAACTCCCATCGGACCAAGGTCCATCTTCACGTCGGTACGCTGACGATGCCCATCGGGCCAAGGTCCACCTTCACGTCGGTATGCTGACGACATTCATCGGGCCAAGGTCCAGCTTCACGTCAGTTTACCGGCACCATCCCGAACTACCCGGATTTTGATTCCATGCCACGGGGATACGTAGGAGGCCTCGTCAAGGCTCAAGCCCAACTTCACTGTCACCCCCCCTGCGGTGGTTCCACTTCACTCTCCTTCTACTCCATTCACTGTCGCCCACGGGCTAGCCCCGGTGTCGATATCCCTTCAAGGAGGATCCCTCAATCCAATTTATCCCAGCTAATGCTCTGGTTGGGTTGATCCGTCCCCGCTGGATGTTAAACTCGCGGCATACGCTGTGTTGAGCACGGGAAGCTGAGGAAAACCTCAGATATGTGTCTACGACATGTAATTCCCCGCGCCCGATGTGGGATGCCTCGGGCTTCCACGCCCTCGAGAAGCCTTGTGATCAAGGATAACAGACAGACATGCCAGGTACCCTAGCATCCAGACACGCTACTGATGCCTCAACGTGACTACTCCCCTAACCGAAGGTTGCTTCCCTGATTGGACCCTTTGGAATGTCCTGACAGAAGCAGTGTAATTAACCGGTGTCCATGGAAACATGGCACTGGGAAGAGTTTCACGAACTACGTATTAAATCTATAAGGGAGACCCGGACTAGGTGATGAGTTCTGAGGAGGAATCCACAGGAGGAAGAACCGACATCCCATCATCCCGTTTCGATCAAGGAGAAGACGTCCCTGAATAAGGAGCGAATGCCGCCCGCCTTTGGAAAGCGGGAATGCGGGGCAACAAAGCCGCACGTCCTCTGCAGACGGATGCGCACGCCCCGGCGAAAGCGTCGGAAACAGTGGGAAAATGTGATGAATTAGATCACAAATTATACATCAAGATTTCTTGTATGCTATCAAGTGAAGGTAGAAAGGAAAAAATCCAAGGGGATGATGCAACCCTTTCCCATAGTTACATGAAAATGGGAAAACATCACCATGTACATTTTCACTAGCCTATCAAAATACATATAGTGGGAATAACGCTATATAGGTTGTGGTAGATCGTCTTATGTAGATTTCACACATCAATACCATTGGTGTAGAATTATCACTCAACAATCTTATAGATATGTACATTAGAGATGTTGTGAGGTTACCTGGAACTGCACTATTTATTTTATCCGAAAGAGACCCTTGATTTACCTATATGTTTTGTAAGAGTATTCAATGAACTCTTAATAATGAGTTGAAATTAGGCACATCTTACCATCCTAAAACTAATTTACAATCTAAGTGGACTATTCAAACACTCATGTAAATTTTGAGAGAATGATCTATTGAATTAAAGGAAGGATAGGATCAATATCTACATTTGTAGAGTTCTCATATAATAATTATTTTCACTCAAGAATCCAAATGGATCCCTATGAATCTATTTATGGAAATAGGTGAAGAACATTTGCATGCCTGGATGAATATAGGGAATAAAAACTGCTAGGTCCTTAAATGATCGAGGAAATGGTAGAAAAGTTAAAGACCATTCAGTAGCACATCAAGGATTCTCATAGCAGAAAAAAGAGCTATGATGACAATCATTGATGATACCATGAGTTTCAGGTTGGTTACATGGTATTTCTTTACATATCTCCATTGAATAAATTTATGATATTTGGGAATAAGGGAAATCATCATCCAAGATGCATCAAACCCTTTAAGATACTTGAAAGCATCAAAGTAGTGGAATATCAACATGAAATACCACCAAACCTCTCTCAAGTACATGATGTATTCCATGTATCAATATTGAGTAAGTACAAACAAGAACACTCAAAAGTACTCAATCTAGATATGGTACCATTTAAAAATTATCTCTCATATAAGGAGGAACCAGTGAAGATATTATATTGTAGAGAAAATCTTTTTTGAAATAAAAAATGCATCTGGTGAAAGTATCATGGAGAAACCAAAAGTTTTAAGAAGCGTCATGGGAACTAGAGGAGGTGATGAAACAAGGTAACCCTCATCTGTTTTAGTGTGGGAAATGAAAATTTGGAGACTGAAATTTCTAAAGGGGGGAAGATTGCAACGAACCAAACATTTATAAAGAAAGTTTCCCTCATTAATTAATTAAATGAATTATTAAGTAATATGGTTTTAGAAAACAGATGAACTTATTTAGTTTTATATCCAATTAGATTAAAATTAGAGTTATGTGTCATTTAAATTGATAATATAGCTATTTAATAGTGATCATATGATTTGTATAAATATAGGGATTTAAAAAATCAAATTGATAAAAACAATGGATTCGATGAACTCAAATTGCAGGATTATACCCTATGTAGTCCATTTATTGGAGATTATAAGTGATAAAACATCTTAAAGATTTTCCCTTGACCAATCCCAAGATAATATCCAACAATTTATGCACGACAAACCAGTTTGCTGGAGAAGGTCAGGCTCATCGAGATCATAACCCACACCATGTTCACCAAACCACCCCACGCTAGTCTCACCATCACACACCTTACTCTTAGGGATTTTTACGGTGTATTAGAGTGATAGTTTTTGTGACACTAATTATATTATTATTTACGTACAATAATCTTATTATTACATTATAAATGATTTTGATGAAAAAAATCATTGTTTTTAATTTATATTCAATTTCAATTAATAAGTATATTTTCATGAATTACGATATTTTTTGAATTAAATAATATTTTTTATAAGATATTATTATTAAATAATGTTTTTTAATATATACATGATTATATAATTTTTATGAAGTCAAATATAATCTTTATAAGGGTTAAAAAATATTATTGTAAAAAAATGAGCATTACTCAATAAATGTCAAAAATTATTGTAAAATGTAAAATTCACATATTTATAAAATTACATTGAAAAAATGATTATAATATTTTAAATAAAACATAAAAACAATCCAACATTGAATTTTTCATAATTTTCTGAGAGATTCGATATTTCAGGTAAAAATTAAACATCGTATAAATATACGTTATGATTTGTTGACATAATAATAGATCAATGGTGATTTTATAAATAATTTAAAAGGTATTCCTGACAAATTATATGTTTCTCATTAAAAATAATTTTCTTTTATATTTATTTTATTAATATTTTAATTTCATTATGAATCATCCCAAACTTATAACATATTTTATGATTTTCAAATCATTTCGTAAAGAGTGCGACTCACCTCCACACAAGAAAGTGTATTATTTTGTTTTGTTTAAACTCCATACTTATAAAATAATGAGAAACAATAATATTTGGAAGAAACAATGTAGAAAATCGTGGGATGGTTTGTGGTTTTGGATATTTTATTATGTAGATTCCAAAACCAAAATAATCAAATATCCCCCCACTTCCTTTATAAACCCACCCAAACTCTCATTTACCTTATCCTAAAAATCTTGGAGAATTTAAGTACCCAGAACTATACTATCTAGATTCCTACCAAGTTAACCCACTCTCTCAAGAACACCATCCCATGATTTTGTATTCACACACTCAAGTAAAGAAATTTCCTCTTCTCCTTTCATTTCAACCAATTTAGTTGGAATTTTATTTCTTAATTGTAATTATTTGTAGTGTAATTTATTTATAAACATACAATTACTATTAAATTTATGTTATTTGAAGGTTAGTTCATTTATAATCTCTCATTTCTACCATTACCTAGGCCCTTACTGTGATGAAATTTTATAATGGATTTCCCTCCCCTCGTTTTATTTAGGCACCCCTATTTATGTCATGCTTCTTAATTTCTGTTTCATCATGTTAGGATATATTCGTCCATATTACCACTATTCTTAATTTTATGTTTAAATTATTATAGTACCCTTTCACTATCACTAGTCCTCCCATGATCTTTTATGTACACCCATCACCATGGTAAAATGTAGTTAGGATTATTTCCTTTATTCATGTTTCTTCATTACCATATGCATTCTATATCTAATATCTAATGTTGGGATATGTTATTTTAATTTAACTATTAATAACAATTTTATTTCTATGTTATTAGAGACCCCTTTATCTCTTTTGAAAAAAATATATTAGTATTTATGTAGCACCATTATGCTATAGAAATTTCTCCATGATATTTCCATGCCAAAACAATTGTTTAGCGAATACCATACCCATTTCCTATCACAGTGTTCACCATTATGAAATTATAATTTTTTTTGTGGAGATAAATGTATATATTCTACCTTACATGATTGTGTAATAAGTTATTATGAAAAATAAACCCATTTTTTAGGATGTTTGTGGCACAGTTAATCAGGATAATGAAATGAATGTGATGGGTGTGCTCAGAATCACATAGCCCTCCACTGAATTGAGTAATGATGAGTATTATGATACATTATGTTGGGATAGGGATTGAAATTTATTTCTTTATGAGAAGTTTTCTATTATTATTTATTGGTAGTTATCTATGACTTATTTTTATGATTTAGTGTTTTAGGTTGTTGCCACATTCCCTATATTAATGCCCCAACGTTATACCTATTTTCTAACATGTATTTTCCCTTCATCTTATGAAATTTTTATTCCCTTACTAGGATTTATAGATCACCCCTTTCTTATGCATGTCCCCAGGTTTTCCTGTATGGTTTTAAAATCCATGGAATTTTAGAATAATGTTATGGAAGTTTTTAATAATTTTTTTGTATATGAGGTTCAATATATTATGTTACGTACCTAATTCTCAATGAAACAAGAATTATTGATCTTTTGTATTGTATTAAGTGTAATATTATGTATGAAATCATGTTTTTATGTGTAATAAATAGATGTTTTGTTATAATAGTTTCATAATGAACACCCAAATAGGGGGGGGGATTAGTGTGTTAATAAATTTCTCTTCCGCATTAGAACAATGAAGATCTTGTCTTTTCATTCAAAGAGACCCATTGGAGTTGATTGTTAAAAATTAAAATTTACATAATAATAAAGAAAATATACACATAATTTTATCTTGCTTTACCCATAAATGGATTCATGCAGGGAGAACATATAAAATATTTATTAATATTTCAAATATCCACTACTTCACTAGATTGTGATTACAATATTTGGTAGAATCTTAATGATCATATGGGGTTCGTAACCTCTTCCAATATTCGTTCACTAATTTCAAGAGGGATATAATTATTTAACCAACATGTAGGTCAATCTCACAATATATTAATCAAATAAAGAAACATAAATTTTGAAGTGTTTTCACCAAGATGTAATGTTCTTAAAATTACATATCTTCAATGGTATTCTAAACAAAACTTTTATTCCAAGAACTATATTCAATTAAATTAAATCAATAAAACTTATCTTCTATAATATAGATATTCAATGATAATTTTTTATTTTTATGTTCCCCCACACACCATGTTTCCTGCATAACTTATATTTATATTTCCAAACAATTTTCAAATTTAAAATTTAAAAATCATACATAAAAGAACCTATTGCTCAAATATAGGCCTTATATTTATTAGCACTATACCGACTTCATTAAAATTTAAAGGTATGTATCTATATATTGAAATAAATACCTAACCATTATAAAACTACCACATAATAACATTATTTCAAAATTTATATAAACCCTTAATCACTACATTGTTTATTACATCATTGAATGATGAGATGATTTATCTATAACTTCTCTCAACTTTTATATATGTTATGACACAATATATGTGTTTATAGTTCAAGGATTTATCTGAAAAAATAACTCATATATTCCAATTAATTATCTTGGTGTAGCATACACTATTGTGACATGAGATATTGTACACTAGAAATAATTGAATCTACCCAAATTCTTTCACAGTGTAACTTATTAAGTCCTGAACTGACCACATATTTTCCAAAAATAAGTAAAAAATGACTTGAATATCCTATAAAAAAATTCACATGTAGTTTCATTGGTACAACTCCAACAAATTTGTCCAATTACACTTATAGAGATTTGTTTTTTTATTTTTCAAATGTCCAACCTCATTCAAAATAAAAAATGTAAACAAAGGATGTGAATTAACCATATAATGTTTTAAAATAATCTTATTAAACACATTATTAGGGTGAAACACATAGCTCATTGCATGATATATATTTCTTTTGAAACATTTGGAAATTATTCCAGGAACTTCAAAATATTTCATAATACATCAAAATAACATCTTATTAAAAATAAATTCTATTATATTTTATGGTTTCAACAAAACCCCTATTTTATTTTGTTTTAAAATATCATATATTGATATGTAACTTCTAAATATTATTAGTCTTTATAAATGAAAACAACTTTAGTTACTCAACCCATTTTATTTTAATGTGTGAATAGTTATTAAAATAGAGAATTCAATTAATTTATAGGCCTATGGGATGGAAATCTTGGTGTGAGAAGTAAGATAATTAAATAAATTCTATAATGATGACCAAAAAGTAAAAAATTAATGAACCAATTAAATAACTTCCAATTCCTCATGGATTGTATCTCTCATATATTTATGATTCTAAAAAAATATTAATTCCCAAAACACTTATAAAAAAATAGCATTAAGAGAAATGAGGATAGGAGAATTTAAACCTATTTAGTTTGGGGAGAATAGTTGAACTCTTGGGTGCAATCACTGCATTTCAAACACATAATCCACCAAGGGTTAATAAAGATATCTAAAACTTGATATTTAGTTCCAAGATATTAATGGTTCAAAAAATTTCTCCATCTTCTCTTTAATGAAATGATATCATATTTAAATGTTCTTCGTGATAGAATATTAAACTAGATTATTTTTCAATTCACGGTACATTTTTTTATCAAATTTAACCTCCATTGGTAACTCTAAAATTTCAAAACATATCTCTATATAGTTATCTCATCCCTATAAGAAACATAAAATCCATGTTTATAGAAATATACTATGGTTCTATTGTGGTCTGTGAAACCCAATATTGTTATGATAGAAATTATATACATCGTAATAATTTCTCATTCATCCTTATTGTAGGTCGAATGTGCATCCTTATTTCCATATGTGAAACTGCATCATTGCAAAAGGGCCATTGTAGCAGCACTGTGAATGACTTTGGGATTCTACACCATCTTTAGATTAAAAGAATGTTTTTCGAACCTCGATGCACTTTTAATGTGTTCTAGAAAGAACCATTTTCTAGTTTTATTAAAGTAAACGTGGATGGTGCCTCAAAAGGAAATATGGGTCCTGTGGGTTGTGGTTGTATTTACAGTAATCATCTTCATTAGATCCTTAGATGATTTTTGGGAAGCCTTGGAATCTCCCCTTCTCTGGGGGCCAAAATGATGAGTATGATTGATGTTGTTTCTTTCAAAAAAACATTATGGTAGGAACAATCCATAGATTGAAAGTGATTAGACAACCAATGTTCAAGAAATTTTTAATTTTGTGAGTCATCATTCATGTTGGATTACTACCCGTTGGATGGGTTGACTCTACTCTCTTCTTGACATCAATTACATCATAACACATATTCTTCATGAAGCAAACATGGTTGCAGATGGGATCTATAATAAGGGAGTAAATCAAAACTTTACATGGATGGTTGATCTTTTTACTGATTTACTTCATTTTCATGATTAGTAATATAATATTATTCTATCTTTTAGACTCATGTAATCTCTTTTATTTTTATAATAATTATTCTTTTGGCTTTGGCCCAGGAACCACCTTGTTAAAAAAAATCATTACAACATGATGATGTTCCTTATTCAGACAACCCTATGAATGCGTAGATAAAAATGCACCATAAAATAAATAAGGCCAAGTAGCATTAAGATAATGTAAACTTATAATAATAATTTTATATATAGAAGAGCCTAGTCTCTCACTATTTTCATTATTTCAAAATATACTTCCAAACAAGAATTGGGGTCAAAAAATATCTCAATCTTCTATTCGTAAATTATTTGAAAGCTATTTTACAAACTTCACAAATGATATGAAAGCCCACTCTTTATAGTAATGAAATGTTTTTTCTATAAAATATATCAGCTTTTTGCAATGTAAAATTTCATACTCAAAATTCATTAATTTTCAAAATAGATCAACAAAATCATACTTATTACATCCAAATATGATTCTATCTACATATATAATCACTATTACCTAATCCACTTCTGAAATTTTCAGAGAGGTTTTGATTAAATCCTCCTCTATTAGACTTCTCTTTTCTAAAAATATAATCCAGTAATTCATACCAAGCAAAATTTACTTTTTTAGTCCATAAAAATACTTTTCAATCCTTCACACATTTTAGATATAATATACAATAAATAATCTTACCAAAATCTCTATATATACATACTCATTCAACACTCCATTCAGAAATTCAATATTCACATCCATCTAAAATATTCTGAATTTTCCTTAATATATACTTCTAGAAAAAGTTAGGAAAAATCTATTCTAGTCACTAACATGAATGTATCATCAACATAAATTCATTGAAATTGTGTATATCCCTTATAAAAAAAAGATTATTGTATTCTATATTTCTCTTAAATTTTCATCCATATGGTTCTTTAAGACCAACTTTGTACCAATCCACTTACAATTCTTTGTTTTGTACACAAGTTCCCAATTATGTTTTTAATCAATCTAGTCTAATTATTAATTCATACAATTCACCCATGATCCCTCCTAATCCACTTCTTAAAATAAAGTGGGTTCAATATTAGATAATCAAACAGTGTGCTCTACTCTTTTAATCATTTTATTCTTAGTTGGATCATATTTTTATCCAATGATACACCTTGGATTAGTATAATCATTTTTTCTTCTTGATTGAGACATATGATGGAGATTGTTTTAAAATTTTTATTTATTAGATCCTATATTAAAAAAACATCATCATTCTAGAAAGTTATAAACACTCTCAAATATGTATTTCTTTGTTCAATTCATTTAAACAATTTTTTGGAAATAGAATTTCTAGAATCTATATTGGCTTAATTCTCACAAACTTTTATATCACATCTATCAAAAATATTTTGGAGCCGCTTTTTGAAAAAAAAATTAGGCATTACTATTTGTTTAGTGGCATAAGAATATTATTTCATTCACCATATCACCATATTTTCTTCAATTTCCTTCATTATTTAAGATATAAAATTTTCTTCAAAATACCCTAAAGTGTTTTAAAGAGTTTCCTTTCATTGAAAATTTTTTATGGAATCCTATCTACTTTTAAATTAATTAGTAATCTATTCTATGTATATAGAACCACTTAAAATGAATTCTTATAAAATTTAAATGATATGAAACTATCAATAAATGTATATTCCATATTATTTTTCTTGAAATTTATTTATTCTTAAATCCCATTACATATGAGATTCCTCACAAAAGATAAGTCATTTATAATACCATGTTTATAAATGTAATTTACAACCTTTTAACATTTTTAATTAATTCCATTATATATATCATAACATTTATAGTTCTTATGATTTCATTTTATACTCTTTTTCAAAACCTCTTGATGTAATATATCACTTTAATATTTCATATTATGAATATGGAACACCCCTTCCTAGTACAATCATCCTAAAATAGGATGAAAATCTTCTCTCTATAAGTTTATGTCTGACCAATTGAACCGTACACATCAGTGTGAAAAAATTTAGAAAACATGATGCTCTCAAATTCATTAGAGAGTACAGATTTTGAACCATATTTCATCACATATGAGTTTCCAACATTAGTATTAATCCCAATAAAAGTTAGGATTATCATCTTTAGCTTTCTATTTTAAAATATTTTCCACACTTTTTTTATTGATCTGTCAAAGCCTCTGGTGACAGAATTTGTTTTCATCTTCCAAAGATAAAAATAAAAGTATTCTAAATGTTATATAATTGATAAATATTACCCTTTTCTTCTAACATATTATCAAATTATTATCATACATTCCTTTGATGATTCATCTCTTCTCACTAAAAGTGACTTCTTAACCTAATTCATGAAGTCAAATAACTCTTAATAAATTATAATAATGTCCGCTAACATAATGAGAATGAGTATTTTTAAATGTTCCACTAGTGAGTTGAGTATTAACATTTACATTAATCATGAAAGCTTTATCATTGCCAAAAAAAGTTCCATCAATTATCCCTATTATATTTTTCAACATATTAATATTTATTATCATATGAGATTAACACCCCTATACATAATCATGGTGTTATGATTATTTGATTTATTAAAGGAAAATTCAAACAAATGTTCCTTCATGACATTCCTTGTTTCTTGATAAGAAATCATGGAATGAGTTGATACTTTTCATAGCCTCTTATTGTAATTTTTAGAATAAGAAATTAAATCAAATTCATATTCTTCATGGTGATAAAATAAAATTTTCAAGGGTATTAAATTATATTACCTTGCATACACTTACTAATGTTTTCCATAATAAGATCAGTCTCTTATATTTCAATAATCTATTACTTTATGTCGACAATTTGAGAGATAAAAATAGTAAGCATAGGAATAATTTCTATTCCCATAGGATCTGTACATTCCTAATATCCTTTATTGATATCTAAGGGATTGTACACATAATTATGTTTTAGCTTGACTATAATATATCATAGCTTGGAAAAGAAAAATAAAAAACTGACTTTTTTCCATGGGAAATATTTTATTATTATCACGTCTCCACATAACCTCATATTTTTAAAAAAATATTATAATATTGATATATTCCCAAAAGTTTATTTTTTTCCTTAATTTGATTCTATATACTCTTAAAATTTAAACTTTTTTTGTTTAATGTTTCCACATAAAATCTAATACCATTTTTCCCATAAAATTTAAACTTTTAGAACTCAACATTTCTTAAAAAATTATTATTCCACGTTCAACCCTTTATTTTAAAACATCGACTAAAATATAACATAATGAAACTTATTATTTTAAATTTTTTTGACTTTAGGTTTTATATTTTTCAAAAATAATAAACTTATTAATAAATATTTTTAATATTCTTGAATATCCATTTGAAAAATATATTAATATCATTATTAATAATGGTCTATTTCTTAATATTCAATCTATAATTCAATGATTCAACATATTTCACATGGTTAATCTCACATTTATCCACTATTTTTTCAAGATGATCAAAATTTACTTCATGTTTGTCAACATAAATTATTGACCCCTTCAATAAGAATCAGAATTTTCTATTATTATCGACCTATAAACTGAGATATTCAACAAACCCATCCAATTGCACTTGAAGGTCTACAACTTCATTGGTATGATCATTGTATTATACATAACATTTACACCTCTCCACCTAATAATAAATTATATCCTCTAAATTTCAGTTAAAATAACTTTTAATACCTTCCAATGGATAGTCCTTAAACTATTCTACTTCTTTTCCAATAGAAAATTTCAACTCAAATTAATTTCCAACTAAATTAATAGAATTGAAATTCATTATATTATGAAACTTATTATTCTATTTTGAAGATTATTGAAACTCCCCATCCTCTTGATTATGATTATTTAGATATATAGAAGTAATATGTAAAAACTTTACAAAATTTAAAGTTAATGGTTACTTACCATTAAATATGATTTTTCCTTATTTTGATCTGTATTAACATAAGTGATAAAAAATAATAACTTATATTATCTTCAATTTCATCTTCCTGATATTCTTTCATCTCAACAATCATTCATTTTATATCTTTAGATAAATGTTTTAAAGATATCTCTAGCTTCACTAATATCTAATATGAAATCGTCTTTCTATATATGTACTCAAGATTCAAATCACTAAGATTCATCCCATCAAGTAATAATAGTTTTAGATACTACACTGGGGTTAATCTTATGATAATATTCTTCAAAATATTAAAACCCTTATTCTCGTGACCATGTCAATGTATAATACCGATAAATTCAGTAATTTGGTTAAAGAAACCTGTAAATTTTTACTTAAAACCATCTTTAAATGATTAAATAATTTTTTTACCAATTTATATTTTACTTCCTTCACTTTTCTATCACCTTCATATATATTAATATGTTTTTCCCAAAATCCTTTACCTATTTGAAAATCAATCACCTTTATACAAATGTGAATATACAATAATCTTTATAAGGTATTTTGAGCCATGAAATCATCACTTAGTAACTTATTATCCACTTTTTCATGGATCATATAATGAGATCACTTATTTGTATCTTATATTCCACTGTAAATTAAATTCCTAATCCAAGAGATATAAGATGCAATCTCATTGTATTCTTCTAAATTTTATAGTTGAACCCATCAAATAGAAGAACCACCTTTTAATTCATAATGTTCTACATGAAAATAACTATATATAAATAGATTTAATAGCTAATCAATGGATATGATACAAATTTTTCTACCCTTGTGGTCCCATTGAACACCCTAATAGGGGAGGTGAATTAGGGTTTAATGAAATTTTTTATTTTTGTTTCAAAAAAATCATATTATGTATTCACATGGGAAAATGAACATTGAGTCTAATTTGTAAACATAATGAGTACTAAAATAGTAATGATCATGAACACGTATTTTTTACTTCATACATCCATAAAATGATACATAAATTGAGAATATATCAACAATATATCAATATTACAACTAACTACTAATTCACTTTTATGTGATTATAAGATTCAAAAGGATATTAATGCTCATGAAAGGTCTATAGAAAATTACACTCTTCCATGTGATTATTTCAAGATGGATAAAAAGATGTAATTGAAAAGTAGGAAGAACTCAAAATATTTTAATCCAAATAAACGACACAAAATAGAGAGGGTGTTCTCTATGAATATATGTTCTTCAAATTACAGACCATCAATTGTATTCAAAGCAATATTTTTCTTCTAATCTTAATCCTCATTAAAATTTAGTCTCACACACATCACTTCTCAAATCTATATATTCAATGATACTCTACTCTATGTATGTTCCTCCTCATATCTCCCCCCCCCCCACAACTGATTCTTATTTTTTCAATGAATTTTTATAACAACCCTTGACTCTAGTAACTTAGAGCCTATGGTTACTTCATTACATTGGTACAATATACAAGTTATCTCCTATCATGATATTTAATAGTGTAATAGTCTTTATTGACTAGATAAATACATGATTCTTGTATTAAATTAAAAAACCTGAAATAAAACATAAAATTAATGTTTGAAATTTATTATATCTTCTTATATATCCCAATAATAATTCAATGTTCAATTATGGGTAACATGGGGAATGAATAAAAGGGTGATGTCAGATTTTCAGTAAGTTAAGAAATACCAAATAATATATAATATGATAACCAAGGTATGAAAAATATGATTGGGATAAATAAATAAATGTTCCACATACCTAATATAATGAAATATGAATACCTCTACAGATGATATAGCAACATAAATATTCTCATGGATAATAATAACTAGTATCTTAGTGATAGAATTCATAATGTTATACATTACAATATTTTTATCAATTCCTTTTCCCAAGACATCATATATAAATAGTTAAGGCATACACAAAATACCCAAGCTAGTTTGTCTCATTATTCCTTCTGATTCATCATGAGGCTATCTAATTTTGACCCCCACCAATAACTAAATAATTACAATGTATTCTTAATATTTATGGAATAACTAAGGAATAAAATATATAATCAACAAGACTTTTTAATAAACATATATATTAGAAAATTATTATATGGAATATAAATATTTTTATAGACAACAAATAAAATAATATGATCAAAATTCATCTAGAAAAAAAATGTGGATGGTATCATTATGGAATATTAACATGGAAGAATAATAAGAATTAAATTATATTAAAACAGATGGAAAACACGTTTAAAATAACATTAAATTTTTTCTTGGAGAAAGAATAAGAAACACCCTTTACATTTTTATACCATTTTAGAAAAATTATTTTATAAATACAATGGAATATTAAAAAAAACATTAAGAATTACAGTATAAATTCTTAAATAATGTTGGAAAAGTATGTGAAAAATGAATTAGTATAAAAAACCTTCAAAAGTAAGATTCCTTTCATATTTTTTAAATACTATCAAAGTAAATTGAAAATCAATTCACATGTAACATTATAAATATAATTTTCATGTAGATTACTAGAATGTTTTTTCAATATTATATTAAAATAGAAATAAAAATTGTAACTTTTAAATGAAAAATTTATAAGTACTCAAAACTGGAGTGGGGGATAAAGGATACAAATTTGAAAAATATTTCAAAATTTCATTATTGTAACCCGTATAATTAAAAGAGTAGTACAACTTATTTTTTAAAGGAGGTAAATTGAAGTATGAAGATAAAATAAAAAAACCAATTTTTAGATTTTGAAAAAAGAAGGAATAAAATTGGTGGGATGAAGAATATGGTCATGGAGATTAAATGTTCCCAACAAAAAATAGAATTGAGGTTGGAAATGAAACCATTTTGACATTGGTAACTTTTTAATCAAAATAACTTGAAATAAAAAACATTAAATATATGTTTGAATACAATGTAAGAATTTATTCATGTGAAAATATATAAAAGTGTATTATATAGACATATAAATTAAAATAGGTTAATAATACAAAATAGCGGAAGAATAATAAGATAAATAACAGAGAGTCATTCAATAAAAAAGATGATTCATCAGGTCACATATTATAGGAAAACAACCAAACAAGGTACACTACAAGAATCCACATTATTAGTTCTAAATGAATAAAAGAAACAAAGGAAACTAAAATTCATCATAGGCCTTGGCACAGTCACATGATCTCTAGCTCCTAAACAACATCTCAAGTGCCTATAAAAGGGCGCTTTCCCTTATCGACCCTAGCAACAATATAACCTATTTGGGTCCAAAGAAACAACCAAATAAGGTGTGATAAATAAATATTAGTAGGAAACCACCAAATATCTATCGATATCTTTTAGTGAGTATGTTAACCAGGTACTGTAAAAAAAGAAAATCAGTAAACTAGGAAGTACTCAAATGTAAACAATCCTACATGTCTTGATTTCCATTTTCATTCATGATGTTCAGTTAAACCATTCAATTACATTGAATTTAATGAGTCTTGAGATCCGGCCTAAGCCCATATATATCATGTATAATGAATACTCAATGGACACCTCAAAAGTATTTCTAAACAAATAAAGTGAAGACCGAATCAAAGCTTTTTCTCTAGCATGGTAGGCACATTCTAGGTCAATCCATTTCAATATTCAACTCACCATCTTGACCATAGGCATAGAAAAACCCTACCCATAGGAATATCCAAATCATTTGTCTCATGCATAATGAATCATCGCTCACAGGCATAACAAATCCTTTCCCATAGGCATAACAATTCCTCACCCACAAGCATAACAAATCATTCAAGGTCAATCCTGGTATATCAAAATTTCAGCATAAAAAAAACCAGTAAATTATACTATTACACGGTTAATATATAAAAACTCATGCCAGAATCAAACATATCAAGCAACAAGTGAATTAAACTATTACTAGGCTTAAACGATAATTTGGATATCATGTGGAAAAAGTGAAACCACTAATGCCAAACCCTTTAATCAAATCAATCTCAATTTACCACAATTTTAATTCCATTATAAATTTAATTCATATACAACAACGCAATAAGGGTAAAAAATGAATTTCTTGTAGGAATCCTCAACCAAATGACAAAAAAGGTTATCTCAATGGAATTCATCCATGGGGTGGCCCTTAAAAAAACCAAAAAACATGATTAATTTAGTTTAATTCATGTCATATTCATCATTATGAGACAAAAGGGTCAATTTACCTTCATGGTTACACCCTAAACATGGGAGAATGGAAATACGACACATATAAACAACTCGACATTGAGCGAAAGGCAAGAGGCCACCTACCTCGTTGTAGTACAACTCTCCTCATCTAGCATCAGGCTTTGATCTGGCCAAGAACAGAGTAGATCTACAGAATGGGTATACATGATAGAGCTTAAACAAATAGACCCAGAGAATAAATATAGAATAATGGATTAATATGAATTGATTAATCATTGATAGGATTACAACGGATGCTACAGTGTTCAAATCGGAGATCCGATGATGAAACAGGAGTAAAACTCCCATTTGGATTTTCCTGGGTGTGTTACTCGTCAAACAAGGTTCATTTTTGTCTGTCTGGAAAAATGACATACTACCCGAATTAATAATCAATTCAAAAGAGTGCACACCATTTACATTATACTACAAATTGTGTGTGTAAAAATTCTGGCCCAAGTATTACATGGCCGTGTACCAGGATTACAAGGCATGTACCCTTCTATACGCGACATGTACCTATATGTAAACAACGTGTACTTCCCATTCACATCATGTTATAGTCCAAAAACTAGCCCCTTGACCTATTTTCCATTATTTTATTAATTATAATATAAAATGAATGATAAAAACCTCAAAGGAAGAACTGAGTTCTTAAAAAAATCTCTACTAAATCAATTTATCCTTAAATTTCCCTTTTAAGGGTGATGAAGAAAAATATATCCTGATTATCTTGTTTCCCAACCTCGGTGCAACATGAAAGAAAACTTGATCCCTAACCTCGGACTCCACAGGTCATCTACGATGATAAAAATATGATTTATAACAAGACTATGTAGTATCCTTATTCTTTTGAATTAAATAGACATCCTAAGAAGTCTTCTGCACCCGACATGGTCCCAGTAAAGTTGTCTCACCTTACTCCAGCATGCAGAGGGGTGATCAGAATGGACTGCTATACAAATCATCATAAGGTTCAAACTTTGTGGTCACCTTGAAATTGTTATTGTAGGAAAATTCCACCATGGTAATATGCTTCTCCCAAGATCCCCCAATGTCTAGGATGAATGTGTGCGGCATTTCCTCTGGTACCTGTATCATATGCTCTGACTGGCCTTCGGTCTAATGGTGGTAAGTTGTGTTCAAAAGAGCCTGTGTACCCAGCACCCTCTGAAAACTCTACAAAAAATTGATACATAAAGAGGGAATCACTCTATGAAATGATAGAATGAGGTCCCCCGTTAATTCGTACCACCTCAAAAATGTACATCTCCCCAAGCTCATCAACACTAAAGTTCTCTGCGATGGGATATAAGTGAGAAACCTTAATAAGTATGTCAACCACCACCCACACTTCATCATTACCTCTTAGTGACCTCAGTAAACCCATCATGAAATCCATCATGACATCATCCAATTTCCACTCCTAAGTAGGTAACTACAATAAAATCTTGGTTGCCCACTGATGTTCCCACTTTACCTACTGACAGGTGGAACACCTCATAACAAAACCAGCGACCTCTCTCTTCATGCCCGACCACCAGTACCACCAGCACAAATCATGCTACATCTTGGTAACTCTAGGATTCACAGCCCATGGTGAATCATGAAACTCTCTCATTAGCATCTTAGGTATATCCAGGAGAATAAAGAAACATACATGATTTCTTAAGATCTCATCATCAACCACCGTCCAAACTGGAGGGGGATCCTGACCTCCTTCACATTTTCATAGGTATAGGCCCTCATAATATGATTGTTATACCATCCTCACTCTATCCAGTAGGGTAGAAGTCACATCTAAAGAAGAAATAAAAGTTTGTCCATGACTGTCACGCACCACCAAGTGCATCTCAGAGAGAAATGCGATAAGTTAAAACTCGCTTATGGTCTCCTACAGTGCCTATATTTGAGTCCTCTTACTCAGTGCATTATCCACTTCATTTCCTTTTTACAGGTATATAAGAAAGCATAAAGTTGAATGACTGTAGGTACTCCACACACCATCAATGCCATAGATTTAGATCACTCTATGTAAAGATGTACTTGATAATTTTTTGGTTCATGTACACAACAAAACACTCCCCCAATAATTAATGTCTATAATAGCGCAAGACATGAACAATCGCGACTAACTTGAGATCATGCATAAGATAGTTCCTCTCATGTGGCCTCAAATTCCAATACCTGTATGAAACAACTTGTTCCACCTGTATAGGCACTACTCTCAGCTCGATACCTGATGCATCATGATACATAGTATAACTCTTACCCAGATCTGAAAAAATCAGTATTTGTGCTAACGTTACTCTCCATTTTAGCTCCTAAAAGTCAGTCTCAAAATAATATGACCATACATAATTCACACACTTATTACTCAGAATCTTCATCGATGCTGCTAACTGTGAGATGTCCTGTATGAAACTCTTATAGTACCCTTCCAGACTAAGACAACTATGCACCTCAATTACCTTCTTGGGTTACTCCCAGGTGAGCACAACCCTCTCCTTTTATTCATCCACTGGTGATTCATTCTTCAAGATGACACTCCCCAAGAAGTGAATCTGATCCATCAAGAAGTATAACTTTTAAGAGCTTTTCATTTAACTAATTCTCACTCAGTGTGCTCAAAATGATCTCAAGCAGTGTGTCATGGTCATGTTTATTATGAGAATATACAATGATATCATCTACAAAAACCACCACAAAATAATCCAAGTAAGTATAGAACACTCATATCATTGGTTCCTTGAAAACCATTGGCGTGCTCGTGAGAAATAAGGGAATTACCAAATACTCATATAGACCATACCTATTAAAAAACATGGTACAAGGTATGTATGAAGATCAAACATGAACATGGTGATATCTTCAACTTACATAAATTTTTGAGAACACCTAGGCTCGTCAAAGATGATGAAATAGGTAATCTATCTGTGGAAATGGATATTAGTTTTTAACTATCATCTGGTTCTGTTTCTGATTATCCACACATAGCCTGAGGGTATCGTATGCCACCTTTTAAAAAAGGATGAACAAACTCCATAGAGAAGTATTTGGTCGAATGAACCCCTTTGCCTCTAAATCCTCTTACTGCCTCTTGAGCTCCTACAACTCCATCATAGCCATCCTTTATGGAGGAATTAATAACGATTATGCTCCAAGAACTAGCTTGATAAAGAAATCCCCCTCTATTTCCAGAGGTAAGCCTCAAATTCTATTTGAGAAAAGATTTATAAAACAATCAACCACGTGAGAGAAATCTATCTGTCGTATTCCTTGGTCATCCAGATATAATCTAGAAATCTAGGATGTCATCCCACTCGACCAACGATGCTCGGTTCTAGCTTAGCATTCTTGGACATCCCACTACACCTTATATAGAAATGATCTTTCTTTTGGTGATGTGAAACTCACCCTGTGGAAATTACAATTGAAAAAGGATTTAAAGGAGGCAAGTAAGTCCATTCTGATTATGACATCAAAAACTACCATATACAAGATGTAGAGATCCCAAAAGAAGAAACACCCACCAACCTCAAGAAGAAACTCCTTACACTGACAGACACCTATCGTCCTTATGAAAAACAGAGTGTCTAGAATCATAAAATCATCAGAAGAGAAAAAACAGAGCTGAAGGCTCTCTACAACAGGGACTGATAGAAAACTATGTGAAGAAACTATATTAATGAGTGTATATGATAAAACGGAGGTGAAAAGAATAGTACCTATGATAGTAAAAGCTCTAGGATCCTACTTCTATAGGGTCTGCTGCACTGCAAATGTCTAGCATGTACTGTGGCCCTATGAAATTATGGGGCTACCCTGATCTGATCCACTCTAATGTATCTGAGAACCTGGAGTTTGGATACCTTGGCCATGACCACCACCTCGGCCTGAGAGGCATGAGGTATTCTAGTTCCCCTACTTGTGAGAATCCACTGACCCTTCTTCTCAAAGTGGAGTCAGTGCAGATCCTCTCTCACTAGATGCTAGTGGAAACTCCCTGTAGCAGCGCTATAGATGGACCGTCATGCCACAAGTTCGACACTCGACTAGGTCCATTGGGCACCGAGGTCTCATATTTCTAGATCTTCCACACTGATAGCACCTTTCCTGGCTACGAAAGAAACATTATGACCTCTTTTATCTCTGCGAGAAAGCTCTATATGACGCTTCTTGCATTTAGTCGATATAGTAACAGATCTCAGGTCCAAACCACCCCAGTTCAAACCACAATATTCCCACAAATTATGCTCAGTAATCGGTGCCTAATTTATAATGGTATATATAGAAAGAAACCTAAAAATGTCTACCTATGACTATATGTCATACCTGAGACCATCATCAAATATCATAGCCCTTGATATCTCATCACTCATCAGAATAGGTGTGAATCTCTGAAGCTCTTGGAAATGGGTAGAGTAGTCCATCACCGACATATCACCCTTCTTCAGATACATGAACTCCCATGCTCTACATGCCCTCAAAATCATGGGAAAATAGTATTTATAGAAGCCTATCTAAAAATCTCCCCATGCCATATAACGATGAAACTATTTCTATGTGGTAACATCCCACCACCTCTTTGAAGAATCATGAAGGATATAAGTAGTGAGAATTAACCTCCTCTTAGGAGGCATCTCTAGATTCGTGAAGATCCTAAGCATGGACTCCAGCCATGACCCTATAGCTTGTGGTACACCATCACCTGAAAATGTAGGTGGGTGATGCTATTGAAATACACATGTCAGTTCTTTCATAGATGTGGCAGGCTGATTTACTCCCTAGAGGGTCTGTATAAACCTAATGAAGCCTTCATGAAACTGTTCATCTTCACCTGTGTCTGGTATAAGAACTGGTGCCACAACTGGCATGTGTGGAGGGTCCATTGGTAGCCCATGGCCTACCACCTTTTGGGTATTCTCATTTCCACTATCTGGACAAACAACTCGAGGTCTTCATGGTCACATTTCTCTATAAATTATTTCACACACACCTTAGATAAAGCATAATTCATCAAGGTATGCAGTTCAAGAGTGTTGGAACTATGTAGAAGAAGAAAAGCCTCAAAAGATCACAATGGATGAGTAAAAAATGTGTGGGAATCATGCACAACATGTAAAATTATGCTCTTATATGGTTGTGTACACCTACATGCCTAGGTGTGTAAACACACCAGGTACATGATTTATAAGGATTATACACATAATTTCCCCTTAAACTCTCACATGGGTGTGTAACTCTGCTTGAATTGGTCATGTAAACATATTAGGTACACAGTGTTTCAAGATGAAACACGGCGTGTACTCAAGTATTCCCTTTTGGTGATGTACTTTTACATGGCCAGAGCCACACAATTCTGCCTATGTAAAACTACACAGGGTGTACATTAGGTACACAATGTGTTCTGATCAAAACATAACAAACCGTTTTATCTCTCACATTTCCGGTGACATTTTCATCCGTCATATAATGTGTACTCACAGTACATTACGTATACTTTAAAAAGTTCTTTCTTATGAAAAAGAAGAACACATGGCATGTGTTCAATGGACCACATGTCGTGTTGTCTGAGTTTTCATATAGTAAACATTCGAAACTTCACTGGAAATCTTTTTTTTTGCAAAATAAAGCAACAGTGTTCCAAATTATGATCTTTGGGGGGCCATACTCTCTAAGAACCAATTTTTTTCATCCACATGTACTACATAAACAACAAAATTTATACCCCATTTCCAAAACGTGATCCACCAAATTCTGATCCACGAGGACCCATACTCTCCAGGGACCAAAGTTTGGAATCCATCCAATTCAACAATAACATGTACCAATAAACCTATCATAATAGTTGGCATATCTATCACAATGTCTATCACAACAACATGCATATCTAGTACCACATCCATCACAACCACATGAAATCAATAATTCTCTCTAAAATGAATGACAACAATGCATGGATTGTGATTTCTAGGAGGTCCCTATATGGTGAATGAGATGGAATACCCTCATCTTTTCAGGTTTTAAAAATATATTACCACAATTATATCAACAATAAAAACTAAAAAACAATTGTCTCACCCAATAGTGAAATCTAATAAACTGTAACAGCTCAAAATCCAAAAATTATGAGTTCAAACGAGGTAATTTTGATTTTCCCTATACACGGGGTAGCTAATCCCATGCATAACTAATTGCCAAATTACATTTCTATTATATCTTTAATAAATAGTAATGAAAACCAAGAGTGAAATCCTTTGAGACCACTTTGTAACATACCAGATCCAGATTCCACTAAACTGGTGCTCCATACCCAGTTGGCCTCATGGGCTTAAGGACATATCCCCAAACGCCAGAGGTTTCTGACCAGAAGAAAGGGCTTAGAGTTTAATAGTGGGGAAACTATGCCCTCATTGGGTGAGTGTAACACAACTGAATAATAATATTAAATATAGGAAGTAGTATACAACATATAACTCAAAGAAATAGTGGAAGACTAATAAGATAAATAACCGAACATCATTTAATAAAAAAGATGATGTAGCATGTAAAATTTTATATGAAAATAGTAAAATAAGGTACAATATAGGAATCCACTATATTTATTCCAAACTAAATAGAAATAAAGTAATGTAAGTAGAATTGCAAGCCTTGGATCGGTCTCATGCTCTCCTAATCCTAAATAGCATTTCAAGTACCTATATAAGGGTGCTTTCCCTTATCTACACTGAAAGAAATATAACATGATTGGGTCCAAAGTGTTACCCAAACTGGGTATGAGAAATTAATCCCAATAGGCAACCACCAAAGATCTATTCCTTTATGTTTGTGAGTATATGCAACAGGTAGTGTACAAAAAAGAAAATAAGTAAACTAGGAAGTACTTAAAAGTAAACTATCCTACAAGTCATGCTTTCCAATTACATTTATTATGGATAGTTCAACCATTCAATTACATTGAATTTAAAGAGTTTGGATATCCAGCCTAAGCCCATAAATCCTTCGTAAAAAGAATAATCAACAAATACCTTAGAAGGCTATCTAAATAAATAATGTGATTACTGAATCAAAGCTTGTGAATTGGCTTGACAGACGCGTCATTGTTCATTCCATTTCAATATTTAACTCATCAACTTTCCTGCAGGTATATAAAAACCTTGTACGTAGTCATAACAATACTTTCCATCCGACCTAATGAATCCTCACCCATATGTATAAAAACTTCTCTCTCACTGACATAAAAAATCCTCACCCATAGACATAACAAATTCTTCAGGGTCAAGCCTGATATATATGCATTTCAACATAATAAAAAAACATTTAAATAACACTATTACATGGTTAACATATAACAAGTCACGTGGGAATCATAAGCACCAAGAAATAAGTTAATTAAACCATTACAAGTCTTAAATGATAATTGGCATATCGTGGGGGGAAAAGGGGAATCACTAATCTCAAACCCAATAACTTAATAAATCACAATTTACCACAATTTCAGTTCCATTATAAATGTAATTCATAATTAACAATCCAATTAGGGAAAACAAGGCATGCATCATAGGAAACCTGGTCCAAATGGCCATAAATGGTCATTTCAAGGTGACACACCCACAAGGTGGCCCTTAATCATACCAATAATATCAAACACGATTAATTTAATTTAATTCATGACCTAATCATCATAAGGAAATAAATAGGGTAAATTTCTATTCAACGTTACACCCTAAACATGGGAGAATGGAAATAAGGAACTTATAAACAAGTTGACATTGAGCAAAAGGCACAAGACCAACTACCTCATCATAGTAAAACTCTCCTCATATTGTGTCAGGCTTTGATTTGACTTATAATTGAGTAGATCTATAAAAAGAAAAAAACATGACCTTAAATAACATGATCGAGAGAAGAAATCAGGATGAAAATATTAATAATAATCTAGTACTCATTGAGAGGATTCCAATGGATCCTACGATGTTCGAATCGAAGATTGGATGATGAAATGGGGGGGGGGGATCCAACTCACATTTTCTTAGGCACACTACTTGTCAGACGAGGTTTGTTCTTGTATGTTTAGAAAAACAATGTAATGGCCGACTTAATATTCAATTAAAAAAAGTACATGACGTGTACTTTAGACTATACGTTGTGTCCATAAAAATACTAGCGCGACCATTATGTGGCTGTGTAACAGGAATACATGGCATGTATCCTTCCAAAAACGGTGTGTACCTATATGTACATGAAATATAGTTCCCAGTCACGTCATGTAATAGGCCTGCACCCAACCCCTTGTCCTATTTTCCCCCATTTTCATATGTGTAAACTAAAAAGAAAATATCCAAACCTCAATGGAGGAACTGGGATCTTACATTTTGGTTGGATTTTTTTAGAACAAGGTTGAGATAAGAGGATTTATATTTAAGTGGAATTGGGGTGTTGAAGGGATCCTTTTATAAGTTACTGGGGTGTCACATTGGTAAATACTTATAACTTTATGTTAAAGAAATGTCATATTCAATGTAAATAATCTCTAAAAGTAAGAAATAATGGATATGGGAGGGTTATTTGTCAATAAAACTCTTATCTATATAAATAGGGTATACGAATATAGATATTTTATGCCATTTTCCATTGATTTTACTTTTTTACCACAATATACTATTATCATGATAACGTATTTTTTTTAACTTGGTAACTTATTTTTATGAAAAAATATTAAATGGAACATGTCAACTAATTTGAATATTCTGATTTAAAACATGCATTTTTAGTAGATAAAACTCCTAGAGGTGGTAAGAATTAACTTTAATAAAAGTTCTCTTAATGTAATGATTTTTTTAGAAAAAACTCCCTTCTAAACAAAAAAATTTATTTACATGAAAATAATGTGTAGTTTTGATTACCATGGTATTTATTAGTTTGTGTATAAAAACTTATATTTATGTCACATTAAATAAAAACCAAAACTGAATGGTTCATTTTGAATTCTTAATTAAAGGAATAGTGTAGAAATGGTTTTTTTATTACAATAAAACATCACTTGGGTTCGAAAATATTAAACATAGATTTGGAAATTCAAAATAATAATTTTAAATGACTTATTTTAACTAAAATACCTTTTTTCGAATAGTTTTCAAAAAAAATTAATTGAATCCTATATCCTGATGATTTCATAAAAGTGACAACATTAATAAAATTTTTATTTCTCAGTAATCACCAAAAAATTAATCAATCTAGAAAACTCTCAAAAATTCATTATAAGATTATTTTGACAAGTATAATTAAAAAATATGTACCTTTCATAACATTTAAATTATAAAATTCATAAATTTATAAAATTATAAATAAAAATTTAATTAAACCATTATGTTTTATTAATCGTATTTCAAATAAATTACTAAATAAATAAATGTTAATATATTTGTTTATACATTGAAATAATCATCATTATAGTAATTATATTTCAAAATTTGTTCAATATATTTATATTTATTAAAGAAAAACACTATGAAAAAGTAATTTGAAAAAAAAAACTTTTTATTTTTAAATCTAATTAATTTTTATTTCTATAAAATTATGAATTTTAATTTATTATTTTCTTTTATTTACTAGATGTTTTATTATTATCATAACATTCCAAATAATGTTCATTTAATATGACATAACGTTTTTTAGTTTATTGTTGAATTTGTAACAAACTATTAAATATAGTATTTATTTAATGTATAATTACATATTGAAATATCACGATATTACTTTCTCCTCCCTTAAATAAATTTCATTATCAAAATTTTAATCACTACTCACTAATGAAACATTTATTTTAGGGTATCTATAAAATATAAAACCTCAAGATATAATTTCCAATGAGAGATAAAGGTGACTATATTTGGAATTACTGGGAAACTCATGTTTTACCTCATGGTAGGAAAATGTCGAAATTTTTATTTGTCACAATTTTTTTTTACAAATATACTTAACTAGTTGATTATATGATTTTTTATAGAAATAAATATCATTGATTAGTTTTCATTATTTTATTCTCAACCAAACACATAAACCAAAGTGAATATTATAATAGCTAATTAGAAAATTAATATAAAAAATAAACCATAAGTGTTGTATCCTTTGACACATTTATTTGAGACAAAAATATATTAACTTTATGTATTCTAGTTCCAATTAAATTTCATAAAAATAATATAAATAACTTACTACGCCCAAAAAAACTAACCTGAATTTAACATGGTCTAATAATATTTTGAATCCAAAATCATGGAAACTCGTGCTTCAAAAAATCAACTTAACTTTTATCCACACAAAACATAAAATCACATATCAATCAATTCCAGTTTAATTATATATTCTATTTAAAATATGATAATCTTAACCCAAAATAACCTTGTTATAAAATCACTCATAAATTCATAAGGATTATGTATACTTATTAACATCTATTTACAAACCAACTAACCCATTATCCAACTTATCCATAATTACCTCAACATCATATGATTGGTGCCATCTCTAAAAAATGACACACACTTAATTATCTCATAGCATTATTATTATTGGAACATTAGAATTTCTATACTAGTATATGTAACAAATCAATCTTCCACAATACGCTTCTCACTGAATAATACAGTAGCGTGTATTGTACGCAACTTCAAGTTTTAACACACACCACAACTAATAAAACTAGCCATTATGAATAGTAATACCCACTTTTTGAAATTTTATACTTCTTATCTTTCAAAATGGACTTCATTTTTGGATTAGTAATATTGAAATTAGCCTAGGGTGAAATTTTGGTAATTTTCGGATAACTTTCATATTTTGATGAATAGTGAAAATTACTAAATTTTAATTAAAAACAACTTTTTTAATCGAAATAATTAATAGTGATAAATTATGAATTTGAGTTTTTTTAAAGAATATTTAGAATATATATTTACCATTTAATACAATTTTCATCATTGTATATAATTTTATATTTAAACCGGACATAAACAAGTGTCAATCTTTTGATAATTATTATCTCTTAAAAACACACTTTTTGTTTTGGCAGTGTGAATTAATTATAAATTCATTTTTGCCACTTATGTGTTTTGAATTTTGAAAAATGGACACCATATTTGGAATCAGTATGTCCAAATTGTGTAAATAGGTAACTTTTATTTTTAGACACTTTGAATTATTAATTCGGTAAGTATTTTATTTACCATCGTTAAAGGGTAAATCCGGTAAATAAGGGTAAAAAATAATATTATAATAATAATAAATTACCCTAGAACGTGTATTAAACCTGTTGGTTGATACATGTCCGACCATGGACATCTTTGGGTCGATTTTGGGACCCCATGGATCCTCTTGTAAGTGAGAATGACACTTTATATTAATTAAGTTAATGTAAATACAAAAATGACATAAGCCAATATCTTTTAGAAAAACATTTTTTACATAGGGTTATATATGTTATATTTTCGACAATAAATATAAATTATAAAGATAAAACAATTTCCTATATAATGGTATTTTATTTATAATTTTGAGACATTAAATAATTTAATTTATTTATGACACAATGATGATGTAGTAATGACCTTATTAGTGAAATATTAAAATAATTGATATTATAAATACCCAAATAAATATAATTTGAGACTTTTAATGAATTAAAAGAATTTTATAGGTTAATATGAAATGTTGGTATTGACTTAATTAACTTTTTTCGAAGTAATCATGCTGTTATGATTTTACAAAAATCAAATACCAAATAGTTTCAAAATTGACAAAATAGTGTTTTTAAAACAAATATTATATTATTAATTGATATTAAATTCCTAAAAATATAAGGTTCGGCAAAAGGACATGTATCATGATATTTGTATCATTAATGGGCCACTTGGGGGTCGATTGGAGTTATATAGGATGTTTATTAACTATATAATATAAAAACAATACAAAGTGACATGGTAAGTATCAAACTAATTAACCGAGAGTTTAAACTAAAAGATAAGGTTTATATAATGACCCAAAACGATATAAAATATATTGGCTGAAAGGATTTAGACCCATAACCACCTCAGTCTTTGAATAATACTCTTTTGAGCCATTATAAACCGAATATGAATTTATTATAAAATACTACTTTATGATTTTCCTAAAGAGCCTCTCCTCCCCCTTATAAAAGGACACCACTTATAACCAATTATTCACACCTTCAGAGCCTTTTGGCATTTCCAACCTCTGCCATAATATCCTTCCAACTTCCCTCAGTTCGACCTAGAGGAATTAGTTTGATCAGAAAGCCATCCTAATGAGCCCTTTTGATAAAATCAAAATGAAGAACCCGAAGAAGAGGTAATGATTTCACCACTCTCTTTCAAGTTACTTTCTTCTTCCACTTCTTCTTTCTTTGTTATTTCCATTATAAAATAAAAACTCCAGTATCTTCTATATATTTTGATGTTATTATAAATTTTTTACAAACATATTCAGTATTCTATCCATCCTTTGAATGAAATGTCACCATACGTGCGTACGTACGGCCTACCGTCTCCATGTCGTGGTGTAATTGTTATTCAATATATTATTATTTTGATGGATATAATAATGATGTATAATTATAGTAAATAATAAATATAACATGACAATTATTCTGTATATATGTTATACCATCCAATTATATATTATTTTAATATCAAAATAATGATATTGTCGCTCGTGCATACGTACAGATTACCGACTCCACGAACGCGATGAGGTTCATTCCCCATCATATCCATTCAAGACTAAATTTCATTTGATGAATGAAAATAATTTTTAGAGACATGATATCATTCTGGATATGAATAAGATACTCGCCATCCATAACAAATACGACTCGCATAACAAATAATATAAAGGAAAACGAATCCATTAACACCCGAAACGACAATAATACTAATATATTATTAACAAATAAATGATAAAAGATAATATATGATATCATATTAATGTAAATTATTTTTTTATAATTCAATAAAAATTATTTCACCATTATACAGGAGGTTAACCTACCATTGACCAGGGAAAAAGTACAATGTATGGTGTTTCTTATCTCACTTTTAATTCCATGAGATTTCCATTGTTCACCACTTATTTATTGCATGTGGTGTGTGTACAGCCCTTGATTATATTCATTGTGTAATATAATTTAATTTGTGAATATCTACATCATCATTGTATGATCCTTCTTTCATGGGTGTATGTTTTGTATGTTACCGAATTGATAAGGGAATTTGAAATTTCAATTTCCATTCATTCGGCTTTACGCATTCTTCATTGATTATTTTACTCCAAGATTATGTGTGGAATAACAATTCATTTTCTTATGTCATAATTTCAACTCCCCTTTCTGTGGATATACTTTTGATACACATAATAACTCCATTTATAATTTCTCAAGTCATCTATATGAACTTGATAAGAGTAATTTTAACTAAATCTCCATTTGTTGTGTTAAATATCCAATTAATTGGTGTTGTCTTTAGAAGAATATGTGTGAATGTCCTCTGATTGATTTACACTGAATATCCAATCATATTGAGTGTATTTATATTTTTCACACATAATTATGCCATTGATTTATCCTTAACTTATAGATACAGTCTTTATAAGAAGTTTCATCTCAAATTTCATTCCATTGAGACTCCTTCGTTGTTATACACCAAATCACTTATATATGGTGTATATAATTTACATGGAAATAGTATATCATGAATCCCTTTATTATAATGATATTAAAAAGTTTTTATCACCTCAATTATTTGTATTCAAGTGTCTCTCTTTTGGTTAGAAACTTTAACTAAAATATCATTTTTAAATGTTTTGAAGATTTATTCTTCTAAATCTTTCTCATTAATGTCTATGTTTTAAAAATGGTTTTAAGGATTTATTTATATTAACATTAATGTTTTAAAATTAAAATTACTTTTAAATGATTCAACGTGGTATGGGATACATTGATTCGAGAATATATTTTTAAATGGATTCTTGACAAATAGCGTGACTTCTAAATGATTTAAAAAAGGGGGGATATTTCTCTCTAATAGTTTTGATGATTATTTTCATATATGTCAATATCCATCATCATTATCGATTGAGGTTACTCTGATACAATAAAATCTTCCATATTTTATCGAATGAGTTATATTTGACTGTGGATGTGCTATTTTTATACCATCCATGGTTTGTGGATAAAGTATTGACGTTTCGTATACTAGTTTTAATACGAATGTTTATGTTATGTTTCAAAATTTTCATATGTGGAATGCGTTGGACTTAGTAAGTGACGGGTGGAGCCCTCTATAGCTCATCGATGCATCGGTTGGTCTCATGAGACAAACTAGTGTCTTGGCACGAGGCCTTGACAACATTTTATTTGTAGTCTCGGTACGAGGCCTTGACTATGTGGTTATGACTGTTTGGCATTATGTATTCCATCATTATAAAAGTGGTTATTGATATTTAATGTGATTATACAACTAGTAGAATATCCATGTGAATAAGTAAATAGCATTATTTCATTTTATCTTTGCCAAATTATGATAATGTTCAAGTTTAAAAGGCTTTTGTTTTAGTTATACATTGCCTTAAGTGATTATGCTTATCTATGAAAGATTTTTATATATTGTTATCCTTACTGAGAATCTGAGCTCACCAATTTCAATGTTTTATTTTTCCCAGGATGTGAAGAAGTAATTTATGAATGACCTGCTGGAATAGTATGAGGGTATATGAAGACAAGATGTTGTTGTAGTTTTTTTACCTTATGATGTAATGTAAGACTTATGAATATATCTAGTGTTTCCAAGAATACTAAACTAATCAATCATTCAAGACTTGATTCTTTGCGATCATGCCAATGTTATGTAATAATGAACCGAATCTGGGTAACTGGGGTCGAGGCGTTACAGTTGGTATCAAAGGAAGTTTAGTACAAACCTTGGGAGCTAGATTTAGATAAACTCTGGTCAGAGCACATAGCCCTATGATTGACTTTGAGGATTAGTATAGAAGAACTTCCTAGAATTTTGGTATTGTAGAGATTTTGTGAGTTTTCCGAGCAATACATCCATGTCTAGATACGATCAGGTAGAGGCGGCTCTGGCATAGATGTACCTAGGGGTAAAACTTGAAAACACATCAATGATCTAGACTCGAACGGGAACTGGTGCACGACAACGGGCCTTTCTACACTCTTGGTTATGATACTCCTGAGGGATATGATTAGGATAATTTACATTTTCTTTACAAACTGATTTAAATTATTATATATAAGATGAGAGTAAATGAAATTCGTTAATCCTAATGTGTTTCAAATTGATAATATGGTGACATGATATTCTCTAAATGATTTTATGACTACAGTTACTCACACAATGCTTTCTGGTTTTAGTCAATGGCTGGATTCCAGGGAAGTCATAGTGACTTTGAGAATGATTTACAAGGTGGGAACGGTGTTGTAAATGAGCAACAAAATGGAATGTTGATAGGCGTAAAGGATATCGTATTCATAACAAATAAATTTTACAAAAATATGATCAACAATATATATATTAGTCAATTCCCAGACTCAGAAAAGAATTGAAATTTGATGAATGATAATAGCTCTAGAAGTGGAGACCATGGAGAAAGGAATCGTAAATTTCCATCATGCAGGAAATGTGGAAGGAGATACCCAGGAAAGTGTCTCAATGGGACAAAGAAATGATTTACGTGTGGGAAGGAAGGAAATAAAGTGAAGAATTGCCGAAGAAAAATGAAGACTATTATGGAAGAAGAAAAAAATGATCCCAAGAATCCATTTATAGTAATTTTCTATAAATGTAGGGGACCTTGCCATTATCCAAGTGAATTCCCTATTCTATAGGGTATTTTCTTGGTCAAATAAGAAGTTATGTGGAAATAAATGGTTGGATAAATGTTTATAAATTATTAGTGCTACTTGTTGATGGGTTTAGTTTGGAATAATTTTCTCTTGTATTTGTAACCCTGCAGTTTTCCATATGAGAATGATATTTGAGGAAGAATTATCTTTTATCTTATGGATATAGTTATAAATAACCATTTGGTTTTATATGATCATTGGGTTAGAGGAAATTACATGTTATTATAAATTTGGATGAAAATTAAAGGTATGAGATAACATTTGTGGTTAAATTATGTTATGGTTTTTTGAGGAATTTATCTCATTTTGGTAATGTTATAAAATATTGTTTTAGAAAAAGGACAACACGTAGACTGTGTAACAACCCATCGCATCGGAAAAAGCTGTGGGAATCGAACCCACAACCAATGTGCGATTGGGATTTATCACCTACCACTAGACTACGTGCAGTCCCAGGTTAGTGTGTCTATTATTTTTAGTTAAATGATTTTATTGATCAATAATAATTTGATTTGGGATCTTATGTCTTATCAAATGAATACCCTTAGTATAGAAAAATGATTTTTTGATAAAGTGATAAATGTTATTTTGGAAGATGTTCTCTTTGTTGGGAACACTATATGCCCATGGAAAATAGAATAGTATGGGATTCCATTTGAGGAGTAATGGTGGATTTTTATCTATGTTTTTTTGTGGATATATAGTGATTTGGGTTATTTATGGAAATGATTAACCAATAATAGAGAATATGTGAGTAGGTAAATTACTTTTAAGTATGTGACTTTAAGAGTAATTGATGTCATTTGGAGATACCATTTAATGTGGAAGACTACATAACGAAATTCTTCTTTTTTGTGATTTTCAATATTATTTTGGATTTTATCAAATGATTTTAAGGAAAATTCTTTATTTAATGCTATTTAATTAAATTTGGGGTATTTTGGTTTAATTTTAGAAATTATGATTAGTGTTTCTTTCTCTAATTAAATAACCTTTTAGGGGATCATCAGATCTTATACTAACCATTTTGGTTTTGATTAATCTCTAAAGACAAGGTAAATATATAGTTTATTCTTCTTGGATCTTGTGATTCTATAAGAATTTTATTGTAGCTCTTCTAGTGTGACCAAGCCTTCTGGAATACTCATAGTTTAAAAATGAGTTAGTAGTAGAAATTATCTAAATAATGAAACTTTACATAAAAATTATGTATATCTCTTTATGTTCTCAGTGAATCTCAGAAATTAATTCCCCATCTTTATATAATGTAACTTAAAAAAAATGTTGTCCGTTTACTTTTCATACTGAGAAACAAATGACCGTTTGTCCAATCCCAAGTTTTTGGTTTTCGTGTTGTTAACATTCTCCTGATCATGCTTTCTATCCTTCTCCATCATAACTTTACACTTAGTTTATCATTCATATCCATGTTTTTCAACCTGGGATCCTAGTATAGGTTATCTCGGGTGACCTTTGTACTTCTCTTTCTTTCTTTTAAAGTGATAGTTTTATTGACTCTTTTTCCGATATACGACATTCCATTATATTCCCAAGTCCAATTTTAAAAAATTCAAAGATGTAATTTATTGAAGTAGGGGATAATGTAACACCCCAAGCTTCCTTGGTACGCTTCTCGCTGAATAATAATGTAGCATGTGTTGTACGCAACTTCAAGTTTTAACACACACCACAGCTAATAAAACTAGCCGTTAAGAATAGTAATACCGACCATTTGAAACATTATAAATTTTTTCTTTCAAAATGGACTTCATTTTTGGATTCGGAATAATAAAATTAGCCTAGGGTAAAATTTTGTTACATTTCAGATAACTTTCATATTTTGATGAATAGTGAAAATTACTAAATTTTAATTAAAAACAACTTTTTTAATCAAAATAATTAATAGTGATAAATTGTGAATTTGAGTGGTTTTAAATTATATTTTGAATATATTTTTTTACCATTTAATACAATTTTGTTCATTGGACATATTTTCACATTTAAATCGGAAATAAACAAGTGTCAATCTTTTGATAGTTATTATCTCTTAAAAACACGCTTTTGGTTTTGATAGCAGGAATTAATTTTAAATTAATTTCTGCCACATCTGTGTTTTAAATTAGGAAAAATGGACTCCATATTTGGAATCAGGATGTCCAAATTGTGTAAATAAAAAACTTGTATTTTTAGACATTTTGAATAATTATGTCGGTAAATATTTTATTTACCATGGTTAAAGGGTAAATCCGTTAAATAAGGGTAAAAAAATAATATTATTATAATAATAAATTACCCTGAAACATGTCTTAACCCTATTTTTTGATACATTTCAGACAATGGTCATATTTGGGTTGATTTTGGGACCCCATGGATCCACATGTAAGTGATAATGACACTTTATATTAATTAAGTTAAAGTAAATACAAAAATGACATAAGCCTATATCATTTAGCAAAACAATTTTTCCATAGGGTTATGCAAGTTATATTTTCGACTATAAATCTTAATATTAAAGATAAAAATGGTTCCTACATAAATGTATTTTATTTATAATTTTTAGATATTAAATAATTTAATTTATTTATGAAATAATGATGATGTAGTAATTACCTTATTAGTGAAATATTAAAATATTTGATATTATAAATACAAAAATAAATATAATTTGAGACTTTTAATGAATACCAAGAATTTTATAGGTTAATATTACATGTTTTAATTGATTTAATTAACTTTTTTAGAAGTAATCATGCTGTTATGATTTTCACAGAAATCAAATACCAAAGAGTATCAAAATTGACAAAAAAGAGTTTTTAAAATAAATATTATATTATCAATTGATAATAAATTCCTAAAAATCTATGGTTAGGCCAAAGGACTTGTATCATTATAGGTGTATCATTAATGGACTACTTGGGGTCACTTGGAGGAATATTGTAAGTTTATTAACTATATAATATAAAAAAAGACAAAGTGACATGGTAAGTGTCAAACTAATTAACCAAGAGTTAAAACTAAAAGATAAGGTTAATATAATGACCCTAACCAATATAAAATCTATTGGTTGATAGGATTTTGACCCATACACACCTTAGTATTTTGATAATCCACTTGGGAATTTTAGAAACCGAATATGAATTTATTATAAAATAATACATTATGTTTTTCCTAAATAGCCCCTCCCCCCTTATAAAAGGACACCACTTCTAACCAATTCTTCACACCTTCAAAGATTTTTGGATCGTCCAAAATCTGCGAAAATATCCTCTCAACTTCCCCCAATTTAACCTAGAGGCCTTATTTTGATCATAAATCCATCTTAATGAGCCCTTTTGATCTAATCAAAAGGAAGAACCCGAAGAAGATGTAATGATTTCACCTCCCTCTTTCAAGTTCCTTTTTTCTTCCACTTATTCTTTCTTTGTTAATTCCTTTATAAACTAATTACTCGATTATCGTCTATATAATGTGATGTTAATATAAATATGGTACAACCATATTCAGTATTCTATCTATCCTTTGAATGACATGTCACCATATGTGCGTACGTACGACATACCGTCTCCACTTCGTGGTGTAATTGTTATTCAATATATTATTATTTGTATGGGTATAATAATGAAGTTTAATTCATCTAAAAAATAAATATAACATGATAATTATTATTAATATATGATATAACATCCAATAATATTTTATTTCAATATCAAAATAATGATATTGTCGCTCGTGCGTATGTACGGATTACCGACTCCACAAACGCGATGAGATTTATTCCCCATCATATCCATTCAAGACTAAATTCTATTTGAGGAATAAAAATAATATTTAGAGACATGATATCATTCTGGATATGAATAAGATAAATCCCATCCATAACAAATACGGATCGCATAACAAATAATATAAAGGAAAACGAATCTGTTAACACCAGAAACAACGATAATACTAAGATATTATTAACAAATCAATGTTAAAAGATCATATATGATATCATATTAATGTAAATTATTTTTGTATAATTCAATAGAAATTATTTCACAATTATAAAGGAGTTTATCCTACCGTCAACCAAGGAAAAAGTACAAAGTAAGAGGTTTCTTATCTCACTTTTAATTCCGTGAGATTTCCATTGTTCACCACTTATTTCTTGCAAGTGGTGTGTGTACTACCCATGATTGTATTCATTGTGTAATATAATTTAATTTCTGGATATCTACATCATAATTTTATGATCCTTCTTTCGTGGGTGTATGTTTTTTATGTTACCAAATTGAAAAGAGAATTTTAAATTCAAATTTCCATTCATTCGGCTTTACGCATACATCATTGATTATTTTACTCCAAGATTATGTGTGGAATCACTATTCATTTTCTTATGCATTAATTTCCACTCCAATTTATGTGGATATAATTTTGATATAAATAATCACTCCGTTTATAATTTATCAAGTCATCTATATTAACTTGATAAGAGTAATTTTAACTGAATCACCATTTTTTGTGTTAAATATCCTATTCATTGGAGTTGTCTTTACAAGAATATGTGTGAATGTACTATAATTGATTTACACTGAATATCCAATAATATTGAGTGTATTTAGATTTTTCACAGATCATTATGCCATTGATTTATCCTTAACCTAAGGATACGGTCTTTATAAGAAGTTTCATCTCAAATTTCATTCCATTGAGACTCTTCTGTTGTTATACACAAAATCTCTTTTATATGGTGTATATAATGTAATTTGACATAGTATATCATGAATCCCTTTATTATCATGATATTAAAAAGTTTTGATTACCTAAATTATTTGTATTCATGTGTCTCTCTTTTGGTTACAAACTCTAACTAAAATATCATTTTTCAATGTTTTGAAGATTTATTGTTCTAAATATTTCCCATTAATGTCCATGTTTTAAAAATGGTTTTAAGGTTTTATTTATATGGACATTAAGGATTTAAAACTAAAGTTACTATAAAAATTTTCAAAGTGGTAGGGACACTTTGATTGAAAAATATATTTTTAAATGGCTTCTTGACAAATAGTGTGACTTTTAAATGATTTCGAGAAAAAGGGGGATATTTCTCCCTAATAGTTTTGATGATTATTTTCATCTATGTCAATATCCTTCATCATTCTCGATTGAGGTTAATATGATAAAATAAAATCTTCCATATTGTATTGAATGAGTTTTGTTTGACTGTGGATGTGCTATTTTTATATCATTCATGGTTTGTGGATAAAGTATTCACATTTCGTATGGTAGTTTTAATATGAATGTTTATGTTATGATTCAAACTTTTCATATGAGGAATGCATTGGAATTAGTAAGTGATGGGTGGAGCCCGCTATAGCTCTTATATGCATTGGTAGGTCTCATGAGACAAACTAGTGTCTTGGCACAAGGCCTTGACAAAATCTTATTTGTAGTCTCGGCATGAGGCCTTGGCTATGTGGTTATGACAGTCTGGCATTATGCATTCCATCATTATGAAAGTGGTTATTGATATTTGATTGGATTATTCAACTAGTAGAATATCCATGTGAATAAGTAAATGGAATTATTTCATTTTGTCTTTGCCATATTATTCTGAAGTTCAATTTTAAAAGGCTTTTGTTTTAGTTATATGTTTCATTAAGTGTTTATGCTCATCTATGAAAGCTTCTGCTATATTGTTATCCTTACTGAGAATCTATGATCACCCCTTTCAATGTTTTATTTCTCCCAGGATGTGAAGAAGTAATTTATGAATGACCTGCAGGGATTGTATGAGGGGATATGAAGACAATATTTTGTTGTAGTTTTTTTTACCTTATGATGTAATTTAATAATTATGAATATAGAGAGTGTTTCCAAGACTACTAAACTAGTCGGTCATTCGAGACTTGATCATTTGTGATCATGCCAATGTTATGTAATAATGCACCAACTCTGGGTAATAGGGGTCGGGGCGTTACAGTAAATTTCCATGATAATTCTAAGGGTTTTTAAAAAAAATATATTTATTGTTATTTTCTTCTAAAATATAGTTCTCAAGGTTACTACTAAAGTTTCATTGATAACAAGTATGACAACCCCAAATCTTGTAACCTAGATGCAGTGCTTACTTAATTAAATTGGTATAAGAAACAAGATATCACATTCCACATGATTAAATAGTTTATTTTTCTTGAGTTACAAGATTCATACATATTCTCATTTTACATTTGAAATCCTAAAATAAAAATTACTAGTGATAACATTACTATATCTTCTTGTATATCCACAAAATCATTCAAATTTCACTTAAGAGTACCCTAAGGGTAATTTGAAAAATAAAATAGTGATCAGATATTATTATTAAGTGAAAATATACATCAAAACATATCATATAATAACCAAGGAATGAATAATATAGTAGAGAAAATAAAAATAAAATGTGTCATATAGCTAATATCATAAAATAAGAATATACATGGATGATGTATAAACACAAATAATGACATGGATAATTATAAATGGTTTCTGATTGATATAATGAATAATTCATGACATCATAATCTTTCCATCAAGGCCTCATGCCAAGACATCATACAAAAATAGGCAAGATATACACAAAATACCAAGGCATGTTTTTCTCTTCAGCTATACTAATGCATTGATGAGATAACTAATTTCAGGCCCTTCCCATAACTAAATAAGCCTAATGAATTTATCATATGAAATTTAGGAGTAAATAATATAATATCTTATAAACATGACTTAATAATAAATATTTTTTTGGAAAAATTAGCATACAAAATTTCAATATTTTCCTCATTCAATAAATATTATAAAATGACCATAATCCATATATAGAACGATCTTGGATGGTATTAATATAAAGTATCCACATTGTAGAATAAAAAACCTCAAAGGATATTAACAAAGATTCAAAACTACTTCAAAGCGTATTAAATGTCTACTTAGAGATCGAAGAAGAAATAATCATTACATTATTTATTCCATATTAAAAAAATATTTTAAAAATAAAATTAAATTATAGAAAAAAACCTAAAAAATTAGAGTTTAAATTTTTCAATGAAAAATAAAGAAGGTTGTTGAAAATGAATTTTTATGAAAAATCCTTAAAATTAATATTCCATTAATATTTTATAATGATACATAATGTTAATAAAAAGTGAAGTACGAAGTCAATTTTTAAATATAATCATCAAGGAGTTGAATAGAAAAAAAATTTAAAATATTATATTAAAAGATAAATATCAATAAGGGAAATTTGAAATGAAATAATGATTCATTACATAAATTTAGATTGGAAGATAATGGATAAAACATAGAAAATATTTCAAAATATCATTATTGAGACCAATATCAACATAATAGAAATATATATTACTTTTAAAATTTTTTAAATAGAAATATAAATATCACAATATATAATACATATTTGGATTTAAAAATAATAAATTATAATATTGATGTGAATAAAAATATGGATATGGATGAGAAAGATTCCATATAAAAAAGAAGTGAGGTCAAAGAAGAAATGTTTTTGGATTTGGTAACTTCTGAATCAAAATAAAATGAAATAGAAAATCTAAAGTAGAAAATTAAATACCTTGAATAATGGAATTTATTGTAAAATATGTCATAGGTGTATTTTATAGGTAATATAAATGAAAATAAGTGCATGATATGAAAAATGTTTTAAAGAATGTAATTTGAGATGAAGAACCATTACTTTTGACTCCCAAATTCTAAAAAATCTATTTAAAATACTATAAAATAAAAATTATAAACTTAATAACTTATTTTATAAATTCATTAATATTAATTTAATTATTATATTATTTAATTAAAATTATTCACAATTCATATTTTAGTTAGTTAATAATTATTTTTCTCATTGATTTTTTTTATATAAATTGTTTCATACATGTTTCACAATAGATATTCCAGACCCCATTAATTGAAAAATAGTTCATAATTATAAAATATTTTTATTTCTTTTCAATGATTTATTCAGCCCCATGTTCATTTGATGGAAATTATGGGTATGGTTCTTGAAATTGTGATCCACGAGGAGCTTGTTTTTGGAAATTTACTAATAATAATATATTAAATTATAATGAACATTAATTATTGTATTTTCTATATAGAATAATATTCATGAAATATATTTAGTCATAATATCTTATATATTTATTAAATAACTTTTCATATCCATCTATATAATTCAGTGATGAAAAAAAATACATCATCCATAATGGTGGTAGTCTACATGTAAGGACAAGTGACATTTTAATTTTTCAATAGATGGAAATTAAGGAAGGTGGATAATGGTTTGAATTTTTTGAAAAAATATTATGTTATTTAAATAACTTTTATTCCTAAAATCTAATCTTATAACTATCCAAGTGAGATAGTGATCAAAATTTAAATATTCATTCATGGAGATGGTAGTTTGGTCAAATGCACGATATGCATTTTCATTCTTCGAATGGGTGGGAGAAAGAAAAAAAAATTATTCCATAAAGAAAATAAAATTTAATTTACATAATGATACAAAATTTACTTATTTTTTATATTTAGTTTGGATTTTATGGATGTAGAATATAAATTTAAAGAATCAAAATAAAAAAAGAAGTGATTAATAGTTTTTACCTTACTCATTGGGACAAATACTTGAGTCTTATAAACTTATACTTTTGTGAGACATGTAACACTATACAATACATAAGTGTATTTGCGTTTAATTTTTGTAGAATGTGGTTCTACTAAGAGGATTTATATTTGAGTAAAAGTGAGGTGGTTAAGTAAATCATTTATAAGAGATTAGGGTGAAGATTTTGTAAATACCCATAACTTTATGTGAATGACATGTCACATTCAAATTAAAGTGACTAAAAAAGTAGGAAATAATGGATATTGGGGGGTAATTGGTTTATCCACCTCTCATACATATAACTGAGGGATAATTGTTTAGATATTTTAGGCCTTTCCCCTTTGATTTGACTTTTTACCACAACTTACTTTTACCATAGTAACTCATTGTTTCACCTAGTTAACTTCTTTTCATGATAAAAATTAAATGGATAATATTTTACAATTCAAAAATTATGATATAAATTTTGAAAATAATTTTAAAACATTCAAATAATATATGCGGTAAAAATTAATTTAATAAAAATGTGCAAAAAAAAAAAAAAATTGTTTTTTAGAAAAATATCTTTTAATCATAGTTGAATTTACCACAAAATCATATATAGTTATTATTAAAAAGATAATTACTAGTCCATTTAATAAAAGGATATTTATATGGATTTCAATTAAATAAAAAACTAAATTTGTCAATTTATATACTTAATGAGTGGAAAGGGTACAAAATAATTTTTTAGTAGACTAAAAAATAATTTACCTTCTAAAATTTCAAACGTAGTTTTTTAAAATTCAACATTATATTTTTAAATGATTTATTTTACCTTTTAAATATATATTTTTTATTTAAAAATAGTCTAAAAATCAATAACATATTTCTTATATCATGATTATTTCAAAAAAGTTACATTATTTGTAAAAACTATATTTTTCACAATTCACCTAATAAACAACCATTTTAGAAAAATCCCAAAACATTCACCCTAAGATATTTTTAAAATTATTAATATTGAAATTATGTTAATTTCAGGATATTAAAACTCTAAAACTCAGATATTTATTAACTATAAATAAAATTACCTTTTAAAAATTAAGTGTTCATAATTTTATTGCACTAGTAAATAATTAAATAAATGTTAATATATTGGTTCATATATTGAAATATTATATATTATCTTAATTATATTTTAAAATTTCAAATTATTATTTATTATTATTTAATAAATCATACATAAAAATAGATATTTAAAAAATCATTTTTAATATGAATTCATATTAATTATTGGTCCTCTAAATGTATGAATTTGTAATTGAATATAATTTTTTATTCAATAGAGGTTTTATTTGTTTTATAAAATTTTCTTAATAATGTTAATCTAATATATTATTTATCATTTTGGATTAGTGTTTCATGTGAAACAAGATATTCAATATAATATTTATTTATAAAAGGATTACATATTGAAATCTCAGGGTGTTATAAGGTTTGAATTTGAAATTTTAAATTCAAACATGAATAAAATTATTGTTCAAATCCTACCAAAAGATTGATTCCCATTTTAGCTCCATAATTAAAATTTGTCAAGGAAGTTACTAGATACTTAAATAACTACCAATACATCCTAATATTTACATACAAAACAATTATTTTAAATTTTGTTGAAACCCTTAATCATGACGTGTATGACTGCATCATGGCATGAAAAAATAGTTTATATATAACTTATGTCAAATCCTAGATAGGTTGTTATGTGACCTGTGAATTCATATCATTAGTAGTCTCTAAAAAATATCAGTTAAATATTCTTTGAAATTATCACGATGTGACTTACTTTTGTAAGGAGTAAGATATTATACTCTAATAAACAAATGAATCTTCCAAGGTTTCTACACATAATAAATTATTAAGTCGTATAATGACTACATATTTTCCAGAATCACTGAAACAATTTCCTGAATCTACATAATGGTTTAGAACATAAAATCATTATTTGTACGACTCTTATACAATTGTATATTTACTCTTAAAAAGATATACTTTTCCATTTTTCAAATGTCCAACCTCATTTTTAGTGTGAAATGTAAACTGAATACGTGAATGAACTATACAATTTTTTAGAATAATCCTAAATAACTCTTCTAAATGTAATTCCACATGACTCACAACAATAACTATACTTATTTTTATGCTTCTAGAAATTACTCCAAGAAATTAAGACTCTTTCACAATACTTACAAAAATATTCTTATTAAATAAAAAACGAATTGAGATATATTGTTTCAATAACTATAATTGAATAATTAATAATGATGTTTCTTAGGAATATTCCACTGGCACCAGCAAATGATATCACACTTCTCTGACCCTTATTCTAGTAAATCCCCTTGAGTTGTAATTTCACATAACATTCTTGAGTTTAGTCATTATTTTCAATATTATAAACCATCCATTTCTATTATAATGTATTGAGGAAAAAATAATTCATGTGTGGTTGAGGGAAACCTCTATAGCTATTATAAAATATGAATTTTTATGATTTTATTTTTCATGTTTGTGTCTTTATATTTCATTTTTTCATGCTTTAGAGACCTATAGAGATAAAATTGAATATATTAATAAGTTTGGAACATGTTAAATGTGTTATAAAAATAATTTCACTTAGCAAATTCAATATAGATTAATTCAAAAAGGAAATTATTTTCATATTCAATGTTTTTGAACTTAATTGAATGACTATAAATTTTTGAATCCCATTTCATAAAATACTGTACGTTATTATAATCAATTTCATCAGAGGCTTGTAAATTTTTTTACATATTCCTCCCAATGTAGTTATTTCTCTTATAGAACCAAGTCAGGAATAACTAACTAAAATTAGATGTGAATAATATTCAAAACATTATAGCATTTAGGTACCTATATTGAAAATTATTGATGAATTATTTTCATTGAAAATACAATTTTATAATAAACATGTATTCTAGAATACCTTGAAATATAACCATTATTAGACCCTAATAGAGAAGAATGTTCTTATTAAGAATCAAAATTAGATGTCCAAAATCCTTAATGACTCGTAGTTGAACTCCAATTAGCGTGGGTGTTGTTTTGTGAGAAGGCCATAAAGAATATATTTTTTGAGATGTTATGAGGAGAAATATATAGTCTAAGAAACTTGGAGTGGAATAATTCATCAAAAATTGGAAATTAATTTCACTAAAAGTTTTAAATCTAAATATTACTCTTTACCATCAAAATATAAAATCTATGAAGAATTGATAAAAAGAAACAAACCTATTGAACGGATGTATAGAAAAGTAAAAAAGTCTCTAAATCAAAAGTGATTATTGTTTGAATATTGCATGAGATTCCAATTAACTAGAATTTAATATTTAATATTTGTGTGAGTAAATAATTAGGCGGTGATTTAGAAACATAGAAAGCCTATGGCAACCCCTTCATGAGTTCAGAATGAGAAAAACATTAGTAACAATTAATAATTTTTATGATGAGTGAAATACTTCATGGAAAGTATGTATAAATGATCATTAGGGTATTGAAAAAGTATATATGAATCTAATATAATTATTATAGTGAATATATTTGAGAACATTTAGGATGCATGATAAGATTTAGTGACCATGTTATTAGAGAAGGAACTCACATTGGAGGGTGCTTTGAATTTTTTTGGGGTAATATTTTTTATGTTCACTTTTTCAAGAGTCTAAGGTTTATGTATGGAGGAATTGACATATAAAATAAATAATTTTTATTTTAGTAAATTAATATTATTCCCAAATATTTATTTTTCATGTATTTTTATATTATTTTTTATTTTATGTATAATTCCATTGGATTTTGGAAATATTTTTAAAAATTTATGAGATTATGAATTTAATTGATTTATTTGAAAGAAACAATGAATTGTTACTGATAAATACTTTGATTTTATATTGTAAGTTTATTTAGAATATGGTGGAAGTATATTTTTTCCAAAGTAAGGATGTTTAGAAGAAAAAATTAGGGTGTCTGAATTGTATGTCTTTTTTCCCAAAAAAATAACCTCAAGATGAATTTTTTGGAAGTATAATAGTCTTATAGTAATGGGATAACATTCAGAAATATTGTTATAATTGGAAAAGGATCATATGTATAATTATTATTATAAACTAGCTATTGAAACCCTCCAAATGAGCTCTAGAAACCCCATAAAGGGTGAAATACCTAAATATGGGTATTATTTTACCCACAAAAGAAAATGAAGAAGACGGTCGATAAGACCCATGGATACCATGAACCTCTAATAGATGCGTGATTCGATGTCCACTATAAAGGTCACACGAGGGAACCCTGTGAAGTGCATAACCTATAGAGGATCCCATGAGACCACCTTTGGAATGTCCTAGAACTCTCATAAAGGCACCCTAGATAACCAGTTGTCATGTTGTGGCTTTAAGGTGAGAACCCCTAGGACACCTGGATAGTCAACTAGCAGACTCCTGAGAAAACATCTAAAAATTATTTGAATATAGGAAGAATATATCCTCGTTTTGGCTGGGGCTCACCAAGTGACTGGGGAACATGAATTAGGATATGATCATATTTCTATCGATGAATTCCAGTGGCATACTCCAAATTTCTGAGATTGGGAGTATATCCATGTTCTAACTGAGGATAACCAAGTGAGAATGGAACAAGTCTCCAAACATGCTCAAATTCCTATTAGTGAATCTATTCACCATATTCCAATAGATCATGGAATCCATGAACATATTACTACTTTTTTTAATGAATGAATATGCTCTCACTATTCCAAGGAAACACAAGAGGAGGCTCATATCCAGTATACCATTCTGGAGTTCTGTCAGCATATTGTGATGTGTAATGTATATCCGAAATAGGATCATATTCCAGTTCCGACTAGGAATCACTAAGTGAGAGTGGTACACCCCTTGGGGAAAGCTCATATCCCAACCAAGAATGACCAGAGGCGTATTCCAAAGGCTCGGGATCATGCTCATTACCTTTTCCTAACCAACACACTCCATGTTATAATTGAACATTCCTTGGGACATGCAGAAATTCTTATAAATAAGGATATTTCTCATAGACATAATCCATAATCTTCTTAGTATCAGGCTCATACCCTTGAAACACATGACAGTTATAATAAAATTACAACAACCATCATCCAGTAGGCTCATATCCCTACACAACTCCAAAAGGAAGGTCAACATATTCCACCCACAATGAAAGTCAAGACCCAAGCTTCTAACATGCTCAATTCTAGTGTCTTTGAGGTCATTAGATACATATTATCAATAAAACAATGGTTCTTCAACTGATTAATTGAATAAAAAGACGATCATGACCACGATATTCCACATCACGGTAGTGTAGAGATGGATTGCAGGAACTCGACCCCTAGAATCCACCAAGGTCAACCTCCCCACGATGATATCTCTCATGGAAAAGAAAATCCCCCCCCCTTTCCCAGACACTTATGCATACTGAGTTTCCTAAAACATAGACACCTTCAATTAGATAGGTGCTTGAATCATTGGGGTCAACCATATATAGTTTCCCATCAAATTCTAGCAGTACTCCAATTGGGTCAGTAGGAATCCTTTATAAGAATTTTCTATGGTCTGAGAAGATGGAGGCGTGTATGCCCAATGAAGAGGTAGATGATATTGAAATATGGAGATAATTAGATGGAAAAACATGCCCATCATGTTATGGAACCTTTAAACTTCTAATAATGAGATCCCAAAGGATCTAGAGAAGGAGTGCATGGCTTATCTATGCAAAAATATATGGGATACACATCAGTGAATTAAAGATCAACATACCCCTTATCAAATATACAAATTTGAACTTCAAAAAATAATGATGCTAAATTTTCATCTGGATTTGGATGGTATCTTCATTTCTTGTGATCCAAAACCGGAAAAACTCAATGCAAATATGCAACACGCTATCCCCCATTGCATAAAAAACCTATAGAAACTGATCTCGGAGGTCACATCATGAATCCATAATCACATATCCGGAAATTATGGATTCTTACACTATTATGTACCCTTATAATAGCATAACACCATAGAATTATCATGTGACAATGTTATAGACTCTTAAAGAATCATTGAACAGGGTAATGCTCAGGCTATTTGGTCACTACTTCAGAATGAACCCACTTCAAAGATGCCCAAATATCATGAAATAAGGGAATGGATAGACAAAAAACTTCAAAATAAGACCCTCAAGAAAATGGGATTACATATCAGACATTGTGTTCAATGTTGCGATCAACTGGACAAATTCTCATGAATAATGATTCTCAACAAGGGTTGTAAACTGACCGTGCTCCTATGTGACCACAACAAAATTGTATCAAATGAGAATTAGTAGAATCTACCATAACATCTATCCATTATCAGACCCACAAATCTATGATGGTAGATTATCTACCACTGCCTCCACCCCTTGAATCATTAATTTCCAAGAGGGTTCATTAAATATCATCAGCAGCTATAAGAAAGCTCAATCCCACTAGGTTATGGGAATATATATCAAATTTTCCATCCCAATATTCAAAAAAACTTTTACCAGAATCATTGTATCTTCATCAACATATTAAAAAACTACCAATTGTGGCCTTGAATTACCCCATCCCTCTGGGATGGGGGATTTTTCCTCATCATTATCACCACCGGGGGAATCAGTCTTCTCTTGGTTAGGAAGAAAAGTTCAATGGTTGATATCCTATATGTTACTCTCAACATAAGAAAACCCCCTACTATTTGGGTCTTGTTTGGAAATATTTACCGAAAACTCTCTTAAGGTCATTATTCATGTACCTATAATGGAAAAGCGTAATGAAAAGATGATCAGACGTCATTAGGGTCGCAATCCAAAATAGACCGATATGCAAAAGGGTTCAAATAATAACCATAATGATGGAATATTAGGATCAGAATGTTTCATTGAAAGTAATGGAACAACCACCATTTATTGATATGCCTCTATAAAAGCCTTTACTATCAACAAAAGAGATATGGTGGATCCATATGTGAGTATAGAGGGCCATAAAATAGAATATTTACTCTGACCGGAGGGAGATTTTGATACACCAACTGAGGTAGAATGCACATGAAATCAAATAAGACTCCAAAATATGGATCCTTATAATAGAGACTTGTAACCTGTTCAGTGGAAAACTACAAATGAAAAAGGGAAAGATATGGCCACATCCATGTCACCACCCATAAAAGTCGAATTTCATCTGATTCAAGAATAGTTGTCACAATATAAGAGTGTCATAAAAATAATCAAATGATTCAAAAATGAGAGGACCAGGGGAAATATCCCCACCAGGTATCATCTTTAGGAATATGTGAGTGTTCTCCCTCCCATAGAATATCATTTATCAAGAGACGTATCTAAGAATTACACTAGATTTGGATTTAGGAAGCCGATCTATATAAATGAGAATGTTGAAAATGATTGTAACTTACCCTTGATGATGAGATAACATATCCCTCTCCAGGGAAACAATTCATTCATAGGAAGAATTTTGAATCATTGGGAGGCGAAGGCAACACCACCTTAGTAGTACCCACCCATTCTATTTAAATAAGAGGAACCTTTGAAAATGATTCCCCCAGAGCTTATGAGTGTCATCGAGTCCCATGGTACCCAAATGGATGTCTTGTAAGGGTGGAATGAACCTATAAAACATAAGAGGAAGCCATATCTCGATTGGGTTGACGAAATTTTCCAACATCTAATTTTGGAAACCCAATATTTTCTACATTTGATGGTGCATATAACAATAAATATAATCTCAAAAACATCATATCCCGATGTGGGATGATGATGATCTATCATGATTAGTAGGAGGTGAAAAAGAAGAGATGTTTTGTAAAAAATATGATTGGGATTACATTTTTTGGTTAAATAGTTTTCTAGTATAATCTATTTTTTGATGGGAAGAGATTCATCACCAATTCATATATCAGTTTATCTCTATGCTAAGTAAAATGACGATCATCAACGAGAAAAAATGAAAACAATGTGAAAATGAGAGGGTATATGACATCATTACAAGGGAAAATGGTCAAACCTATTCACTCAATATCCCTCTATCATAGGAAAAACTATTGGAAATATATGATGAAAATATTTTAGATGAGTTACATCCACCTCTAATCCCATTGAATTGTCTAGGTGGATCCAGTGAGTTTGAAAAAAATGAAAAAATGTCTTAAGGTCACCACATAACGAAATCGATCCAAAACTCAACTCATTCCTTTAACATAGAGGATAATACTTGGAAATAAAAAAAGAAGTAGTTTTAATTATCATGTTATAAGTAATGATCATCCAAGAACATAAATATGTTCCAACCCTACCAACACCTCTTATCATGTGGCGATAACCATAGAATCGCCCTTATCCAGAATCACAGTGAAATCCTAGTCTCGTAGGATTTGAGGAATAGATGAATAAAAAAGTCCCTATGAAATGAACTTGTACACAGATATTTCTTAGCATCCGTGGATTATAAACTGCTCAAGCTACCACAACCCATGAGGCCTGATGAGGTTAACCTCACAATCCCCCATGACTACTCCCTATTGCATAGAATACTGGGTCATAATATCTAGGACTATTTCATCTTCAAATATTTTCTTCAATGCATGATAAATTATGGAACAGTTGTGTTGGAGAACACTCCAGAGTAGGTGGTCTGTATAACCATTTCCCATTCATAAGAAGAGAATGGATGCGAAAATGTCCCAACTAGGTGTTGGTGGAAGTTTGATAATTGGATGGATTTAAAATCAATTGACTGAGCTCATTCCACCCTGAGAGCAAAGCTACGTAGACCCATAATAGCTCTACCACCCAAGAAAGATACATTAGATGTGCCCACAAAGGGTGGTCATGACCAAAATGAGTAGGAATAAATAGAATATGTGGATTTTTATTCCACTCCAATGTAATCTCTGACCCTTTCTGAGATCTTCCATGAAACAATGAAACATGGGAACCACCCCACCAAATTAAATCCTCATGAGATGAAGAGAAAATCATTGGTCCTATCAATCTAGTACATCTCAATGACAGATTATTCGATGATGAATACACCATAGAATATGATTTGTCTATGTATTACTATGGAATGGGAGGTATTATGCACAAGAAATGAGGATATTGGGGACAAAGCATTCATGTTCATGGTCAGACCCAATATTTTGGACGCATCCTTAAAGAATACATATATGACGTTTAGACACATCAGAAAGTGATCTAGAATTCCAACAAGGCATGGTGGTTTCGGAAAACCCTACATTAGTTTTCTTCTCCCAGTATTCCCGCATGACCTCTTAGCATGGGTTATATTATCTAATCATCCCATGAAATATCAAAGGACAGAATAACCCACACCATTAGCAGTACATGTTCCCACGACCTATTCCCAAGTTCTCGGACTATCCACCTAGAATTCCTAGATTATTGAGACACATGTCTAGGATCAACCCCATATTGGGAAGTGGCAACATCTAACACAAAAGTATAAAATTATGAAATAGCTGGATATTTCCAAATCCAAAATCTCAATCCATGATGCACTCAATCATTTGAAATAACTCAAGGATGAACTCGTTGAAGACCTTTAGAGTCATCATGAATTCAAGATAGAAGATTATGTAGTTGAGGTTTATTGAGTGGTGAACATTTTGTTATAATTTCATGTCACCATCTTGTTCTCTGGCCAATATCAGGAATATGTTATTCCAGGACACATCAGACCCCTATATGTTTTGGGTAGACTAGATAATATCAATATTTGAGGGTCCTTGATTGAAAATGGATCTGAGATCATCTTAATCTAGTTTGGAACCCTCCTATGTTTGGGATATAGAAAAGGGGATTTATTTCCCACCAACCTGACCATTGTGTATGATATGAGTAATTAAAGACTTCTTGAAAAGATGAAGCTCAAAACTCAGTTTTGGGACCTCACATAAGATTCTAGGTTTATGTCCATCCAATAAGACATCGCATTCAATTTCCAACATGGAAGGCCCTAGATCTATTTCATCATTGAAGTACCTTTTACATTTCATTAATGTTTGAAATACACCATCAATGGAAAGGTCATCACTCTACATGGCGACAATTCCTACTTTGACACTTGTGAGACCACATATACTAAAGTAGGATTGTATAAAAGGGGTGGAAAACCCATAGTGGATTAATATATACAATGTTTAATTCCCAAATGGCTTGAGAACTACCATTAAAAATATCTAGAGTTTTCTCGAAATCGACTATATTCTCCTCATAAACCAAGTTAAGGTGATAGACCTAGTCCCAGTGGTCCAAGCCCCTTCTGTCCCTTATGAAAGTGTGAAAAATAATCATCTCCAACATCTCTCTACAATGACTCAGGATGAAAGAGATGATAATGTCTCTTTTAATAGACTATCTCACCCTAATGGTGATAGACAAGCCCACAAATTACCATCATCATTTGAAAATTCCTTCATAGACTCAAAAATTGAAGATGACGAGGATGAACATAAGAATAGCCCTCCTATATTTAGGGAAGTAATATCCACAACCATTGATGAGTCGAGGTATGAAAATCTAGGAACAGAAGAAGAACATCGACCTACCCTGATTAGTGCATCCATTCCTCTTGAATTTCATGAGATGTATGTTGCATTTCTAAATAATCACTGATATTTGTTAAAATGGAATTGTGAATAAAATTTTAGATTGAATCTTATTGTGTCTACACACCATCTCATCATACTAGACAAGCATCAAGGATTTAATCATGCTGCCAGGAGGATGCACCCCTCTCATGCCACCAATGTAGAGGCATAATTTAAAATATTGATCAAATCCAACTATTTTCATAAAGTAAAAAACCAAATAAATATTAACAACATTGTCCCCATAAAAAATAAGAATCATCAAATTAGGATCTACATCAATTTTAGAGACTTTAATCGACACTACCGAAATGGAGATTTTCTATTGTCAAACAAAAAACTATTGATCATTGTAATAAATACCTTCCAAGACATTTCCTTCATGGATGAGTATTCATGGTACAATCAGATAAATATGGCCCCTAACGATGAATAATCCACTACCGTTAGAGAACCTTGGTGGATCTTATACTACCAGGTCATGCCCATTTGGCTTAATGAACACTAGCGCCACTTACCAGTGTGCCATGTGTCATATCATTAAGCCAATATTAAGAAGAACAACCAAATGTTTTGTCAATGACGTGGTGGTCAAATCAAGATAGTGATATAGTCACTTCAAGGATCTCCAAAAAGTCTTAAAAAAGCTATTACAATATAGTATAAAGATAAATCCACTGAAATTTGATTTCGAGGTAACATTTGTAATGTTAATTTTCATTTCTTTATACCACCATGGCATTGAGGATGACCTAGAGAAGACTAATTCTCTTTCATCAATGTCACCCCCAGAAATCTCAATGAATTGAGGGGGATCCATGGGCCCTCACATAAATTTGGCAATTCATTGCCAACTTGGATGGTAAATATCTCATGTTCACCTGGTTAATGAAGAAGGGAATCACCTATCAATGGGGCAATGACTACTAAGAATCCTTTAAGAGTCCCAAGAAGAATCTACTACAACCACCATTTTTTGTTCCTCCAGTGGAAGGGAGGCCACTCATTATATAGGTGGCTTCCAAGGAATTCCCACTAGGAACCCTCCATTCATAGAAAAATGATACTGGGAGTGTAAATAATCTATACCACCTAATCCGAAACGTTCTAGGTATTGATGACCAACACTCTAATGTCAAGAAGAACTACCTTTCACTCATCTTTATAGTTAAAAATTTGAGGCATTATTTTCACCATCATAAAGTCCATATGTACTCTTGTATTGATCTGATCAAGTAAATCCTTGATCGTACTATGCTAACATGGTGGTAGGTCTAATGGGAAGTCATTTTATAGTAATATGACATCTATTTTGTATTAAAGGTGTTGGTGAAATGGAAATTCGTTACCAATTTTTTCACAATACATCCAACCATAGAAAATACACTAGTGGGAACCATGCTTCCAAACATGGAGGTTTTCTATGCCCATGATACTCCCAGAACATTGGAGATGTATTTTGATGGTGCCTCTCTAAGTCATTTTTATAAAAGAATAGAAAATCTAAAATAATATTAGGTTTCATTAGGAATTGTATTCGTATCTCTAGAAAAACCAGTTTTCCCTACACTTTCTAACTATATAAAGGATGAAAAAATAATGAGTCAGAGTACTAGGCCCTCATAGCTAGGTTGGAATTAGCCCTACATCTAGAAATACTCTACATAAATATAAATGGGGATCTAGAACAATTAATAAAGTGGGTCAATGGTGAATATGAAATAAAAAAGAAGAACTCTTGTCCTCACTATCCATATTAGAGGCCTCATGGAATAGTTCTATATTGATCCCACATTGTATTATTTTCCCCGATCACAGAATTTATATATGGATGTATTGGCCAATTTAATCACTTCCTTGGCCAACTCTGATCAGGAAGAATCAACCATCTGCATCACACACTAAATAATGGTTTCACAGATCATCTTATGTGATATGAAATAAATAAATTAGGTTAACACTTCCCTAGGGAGGGATGAACGAGAAACCAACCCTGAATAGATGGATTCCATAACCAGTTCTCTCTAAAATGGATCTTTCATGACTGATTGAGCTATAATTGGATAGATTCGACACCACATAATGAAATTTACACTCCAGATCTACACAAATAAATACAACTACCACTAAAAATGTCGACTTGGCAGAGACATTATCAAAGGAATAGAAAAAAGAGAGATTTTATCCATTATGGAAGAAGACCATGAAGGCTCCTACGTTGCTCATCAATCTAGGACCAGGCTCCCCCATCAAATCTGGTGGATGGGATTTCACTAGAAAACCATGATTCAGGGTTGTTTTTGGAATTCACCAAGAAATATCATGCATGACATATCCATGAAAACATCATCCACCAACCCCCATAATTTCCAAATATGACTAAATATTCCTAACCATTTTCCATTTGTGGAAGGGATATTTTGCGGAAATATACAATAGACATAGATAAGTTGTTCAAGTATATCCTTACTACTCCTAAATTATTTTTAAAATGGGTTAAAAAAATACCCCAAAAGGAAATCAGGATGAATAGTATCATAAAATTCTGTATACCCCATATCATCACCAGGTTTGTAGTCCTCCACCCAATATTGATAGACAAATACACCAACTTCTGTTTGATGTAGGTCAAGAAACTATACCAAGAGTACAACATCAAGACCAATCACTCATCTCGCTATAATGTATTTTCAAATTGATAAATAGAGGCTTTCAATAAGACTCTATCAAATATTCTTCAGAAGATAGTTAACATGGATAAGAAGTCATGGCCCGACATGCTCCTCCAGGCTTTATGGGCTTACCATACCATCACATGTACTGCTACACAAGCAACTCCATACTCATTGGTTTAATGAAGCGAGGCAGTGTTACCCATAGAGGTAAAACTACCTTCATTTAGAATATCCATTTGTGGACAACTCTTGGATTATGATCAGCTAGAAAAGTGGAATTTTGAACTAGAAAAACTTAATTGGGAATTGGTTACACCCATTGCACAAACCTAAATTTGAATAGAACCATATTGAAAAATACTTTAATATAAAGGTTTTCCTACATTTATTCCCCTAAGATGATCTAGTGCAGGATCTCAGAACCCCAATGATACTAGGAACGGAGCCTTTGAAACTAAAACCCAAATGGGAAAGGACTTATATCATATATAAGGTTAATCACAATATAGATTACTCATCGGAAGCAATGGATGGAGAGTGTTTCACACACCCAACCAATGCTATGTTTCTAATGAAATAATTCATATAACTTCCATAGAAGAATAAACATTATAGTTATAGGAAATTAAAATACAAAACACCCAATCATGTCCTTGATGTATGACTTAAAACTGCATAGCATTTCATCCTGACCACAAGATGTTAAACTATAAAAACTTTTCCTTACCACATGAGGTAAAACTGCACATACTCCCTCAATGGTTTATCTTCATTCATGTTAGGAAACAAAAATCCTCACCACATGACTTTAAATTTCATGGTAAATGTACTTTACACATGAAATGAAATTATAAAATTCCATGATAACTACATGTGGCTTGATTCCTACCGTCACAGGATACACATTGACTCTTATACCTCCAATCTCGAGTCTAGTCACAACATACAACTCATCTATGTCATGTCATGTCATATCTTACTACACTGAGTAAACTTTCATGTAATATGTCCTTCAACATTATGTTAGAATTAATTATTTTTCTATAATCATTTATAGATTGATTCCCATTTTCTATGAGATACATAGGGATTACTTGATCCTATATCATGGTCTAACCACCACAAGATGAGAAATTCTCATGTTGTACCCTTGATTTCTTCTACATGGTGATATCAACCCTCACTCTTCCATGTTTCCCAGACCTAGAATATATCACGTGGTCTTAAGAGTCACAATAAGGGATTACTAGCATAAGTAATTCCTATAATCCCTCAATAGGGTTATCATCATCCTACATGAGGGAACATAAAAGGAATACCATTAGTTCTACCTATATAATGTTAAACTTCATGGTTAATTTATCTTTATAAGACATAAAACTACAAATTCCTTTGGACCTTGATTTAGAAGATAACTATAGTTCATACTCGTATCCTATTATACCTCTATATAAGAACAACATGTGACTTGATTCCTGACATCACATGATATGTACTAACACCCATATCTTCAGTCCTGGGTCTAGTTGCAATGAGTATAAAATGTTCCCCCTCCCTACATATAGGACACACTTTCATAAGAATGTATTTTTTCCATGAACTATTTATAGCTTCATTCCAGTCCCCATAAGATACATAGCAATGCTAAAACCACTATTCCTGGGAACATTTAAAATATTACTTTTTATTTCATGTCAGGTGACCCACATATTTAGCACATGAAGTTAAACAATTGATCCTTCTGATGAATCGTTTTCCTTCATGATAGGTCACCCATATCCATACCATATGACATTAAACTGCATGGGTGAGTTCCTTGATGCAAGACATTAAAATACATTGTTTTCCAAGAACTACATGTCGGTTGATTCCTATAATCACATGGAATGTAGTGACACTCAGATCTCCAATACTGGTACCAAACAAAAAAACAAGAGGAAACAATTCCCACCTCCACATATAGGTTAGAACAGAATAGATTGTTTCCTATTTAATAACTACATAAAGCTTTCTTGCTATCATTATGGGATATGTAGTGATGCCTAGTTCTCCAATCATATTATCATATATGAAAATTTATTAATGCAATATGCCTTGACTACATAATTTTTGAGACATTCCGGATTATCATTCCTAAGTACGAGTTAGTTATGAGTACAACTTACTTATACACACAATTTATTATGCATAATTGTCTGCTTTGGTTCCCACATTCTTACCACATGATGTTAAAATTCATGAAGATACATCCTTACCACCATAAATTAAACTAACAAAAGGATTCCTAACAGTATGACATTAAACTTCATTGAGGTATGTCCTTGCCATATGACATTAAACAACATGAAACACATCCTTACCATATGATACTAAACAGCACAGAATAAATCTCCTCTACATGATGATGAACTATGCCTACCATCACTCATTTTTCACCCCTTATCAAATAGAACAAAATATACATACCACTGTCAACTAGGGTAGAGGGTTCATCCACTCTCTTTTTATCACATTGATCCACAAGTCATACATTGTGTCTCGAGTACCATAGGTTTGTAAAACCTTCCATTTCCCCTAGAGAAGATACCCATCTCCAATAGACCATTTTATTCACAATGCATGTATGCCCATAAATCATACGTAATACGCTTACGGTTTTCAACCAAATAGTTCACTATGTAAAAAGTATTTCCAATCCATATATGATTGATCATCGCCATTAAAAAACTCAATACCTTAGTGGGATATAAACTACTCTCGGTAGGACTGTTCCATACCATCACTCATGAATTGAGAACCAAGAATGATGGCTAACATATTTTCATCTCATTCTCCAAATCATAATGGAGTAATCTTGACCCTGGGTATCCTAATTATTCCCTTGTGTATCATTCCACATATTAGGTCCATTGGTATCACAAACCTAAAATTCATTGGCTTAGGTCAAATTTTGTATGATCTTAAACTCTAGCCTATGATAGTCCTAATCGCAAGACCATAAACTAGAGGAGAAAGAGGAAAAAAATAAGGTTTAAAATCTACTAAGAGAAGCCTGAGCTAAAGTAATATCTTCACCAACTAAACACTTTGTCTCTAAAATTTATGAAAGAATTTGGTTGCAAATAAATAAGGCACAATGTTCATTGGGTCTACAATTTTTCAACACTGGTAAATTCCAATCTATGATCACTAAATCCCCTAGTTCTGAAAAATGATAGAGTAATGTTTCTTCACATCTCCTCACAATAATAATATGTTCTTTAGGTGGTGACACAACTTTTATGGTTCTCTAATCCTTCATGGATGTTATTCTTTCCAAAATTCAAACTTCCTGATTTTTTCCTTCAATCACTTTAAAAATTTCATATCCCCTAGAAAATATTTCCAGTTTCAAGAGAGAAGTTTATTGAATATGAATGTATGTATATGGCTCCCACATAAAGCTCTTATGGCCATAAATAAAATGTTTATCTCTAAAAAATTGTATTACCAATCCTTGTGACCTCTAACACCACTATGGATGAACTAAAACCCACAGTGTGATCTGAAATACTCTTGGTATGACTGTCTTGTGTCATCCTTTAACCCTGGCACTTAGACCATGATTTAAAACCTTAGTGACAAAATATCAAAGCATATTTCACATACTCGAACATACATCACCTTTTTAGTGCCCTCTCTCAATAAAATTATGAGACAATTCATTCCTAATCCTTTGACATCCCATAACTTTTGATTTGAAACCAAAACGATTTGGGCTCAATGATTACTATCAAGAGCTAAAATACCATAGGGTTCAAAAACCATTCCTCGATGGTCCCATCAATGCCTATATTCAATATCTAGAAATTTGATTCTCCATTAATCACTCTTATCCCTCATAAAGGAGTATAGATTTTCATTTTATGGCCATGATATCAATGCATAAGGGCTTAGAACAAAAAAGGTATCTCCTTCTTGCAGGAAATGATATTAAGACCTTTTGATCCCTATGAACACTAGGGAGAAACTCATCCCCTTGAAGTTTTATGGGTAATCCTTGAAATTGTTTCCATATTACATACTCATAGACTCATACTTTTGGGTTATGATTTATATAATTCATATACAAAATATTCAGGTGGGCCTACAATTCCTAGTATTTCTCCCTCAACCATTATTTCCTCTCATTAATCTCCAATGACACTTCGGAAAGAGTAGAGAAACCTATTTTGGGAAATTCTACTACTGCACGAGGACCTAGATCTACCTACAAGAGGAATCTCCTCCTTACATGAATGGATCTATGATCCTTGTGATCCCTAACAACAAAATGGTAGAACCTAACACCCCAGAGTGTTTTGGGTCATTCTTTCCATGTATGAACCATATTCCATGTCATTGATCAAGGCCTAGAAGTAATAAATTAAACCACATGGAATCCCATGGTACAAGATAAAATACCGTAAAATAAAGAAATAAAAGGTTTGAGCTAAAAGTACATAAAATAAATAAGTGGATGGTCTAAGCTAAAAGACCCCAAAATAAAGTAATAGATGGTGAAAGATAAAAGACCCTAAACTAATGAAATAGAATGTCTGTGTTAAAAAACCCTAAACTAATGTAATATAACGTCTGAGCTAAAAGTCCCCAAACTAAAGAAACAGAAGGTCCAATTTTTTTCCCTAAAACCACATAGCTAGAAGTTCTGAGATAAATGACCCTAAATAAAAGAGAGATAAAGACAGAGATAAAATAACCTAAACTAAAGAACAATACTTATGTAGTATTCAATGATGCAAAAGTTTTTCAAGGCCCACCACATGACATTGAAAAAAAGGTCTTCTGTCACAAATATTATCAACATCCGAAAAAGATAGAGCACTACCCAGAATACCATAGGTATCCTAATAGATTAAGTATCACACAACACATTGATTAGCGACAACACAATAGGCTCAAGTGAGCATTTACTTTCCTCTGAACCTATCTATTTTCCTCACAGACATTTCTCCAGTGGGGGGATATTATTTAGGGCCACCAAATGAGCATAGGAAAATCCATAAATATATAAATACCTGAATATGGGTATTATATTCCCTATAAATGTAAAGGAATAGGATGGTAGATGAGACCCACAGATCACATGAACCTCCCAGAGATACGTGATCATGTGACCACCATAAAAGTCAAGTGAGGGAACCTTGTGCAGATCATAGCCTACATAGGATACCATGAGGACCCCTTCAATAATTCCTTCTACTCTCACAAAGGTTCCCCAGACAACTAGTGGACACACGGTGTCTTATGAGAAAGTACCCACATTTAACACAGCTAGTCAACCGATGAACACCTGAAAAACCATACAAAATCCTATGAAAATAAGAGGAAAACCCAAAAAATCGGGAGCATGTCGTGGTGGTAAAAATCACATGATGAATCATCGATGGGAATAATAGTGTTACTTGACAAAATTTAAGCCAACATTCATGATACCTGAACTTTTTATAATAAAAGAAGGAAATAAATAGGGAGGAGGCGATAACCTCTCGTTTTCTTAAAATACATACGATGAACCCATGTCATGTCGCAAGATGATATGAGACCCCTTAAACGTGTCTGTCCATATCACGAACACCCATTGACATATCATCCTCAATAATTGAAGATCCTAGAACATATCCTAGAGATTTTATTCCCCCTTTGTATCCATGAGGATTAACAGATGGAATTTTCCATTAAATTCTAAGATATATCCACATGACCTTATTGGTAATGCGATGCATAGTCAAAAAGTAGGGATATACTACATTCATTCAACCTCATGAGATACCGAAGCTTTGTAAAATTAAACAAGGAAAATAAATAAGGTGTAGGAGGTATCCTTTCGTTGTCATAAAACTTTTGAGACATTCCTAGGAAGTCCAAGGAATAGTCCCACAAGACCCCTTGACATGTTTTCCTAATTTCATGAAGTGTCACTAATAAGTCATCCCCATCACATGTATCATTCCAGAGAAGTATATAGAATTCAAAAAGAGGCCTCTCGACATCCATATTGATCTCATGAAAAATTCTTGGACATGTCAATATGACAATCTAGACATGCATTTGCATGACCAAATAATAAAAAAAAATCATAGAATGGAAATAATATGATAAAATGGGTTTTGATGGGATAAATATGTGGTCATTGGATGATACATGTCATACCAAAAGTTATTCATGACAAGGACCTCATAAAGACATGAGATGTTGAGGCCCTTTTCAAACTCCAGCATGGACTCGCACGATATGTGCCATGTGAAGCGGTCACCAACCAGTGTGGGGAGGACTATAAATACCCCATCCCATCCTCAAAGAAGAGGTCCAATTATTTACATCTGGTCACAACAGATGCATCGATAAACCAAAGAACCAAAGCACATTTCTTATAATAGATAATATAATCAATATAAAACCTTTCATCGTGTATGATTCAGGGAACATACAGAGAAACCATGTGGAATGCATTATCACTTCCTGTAATTGTCATAGATCAGGAAAATTATTTCTGGTAGCACACATAAAAAGACATAATGCACATCCCCTATATCATGAAAGACATAAATTAATATAACCATAAATAAATCCAAGTCACTAATGAATAAGGGATGGATCAAAGACAAAGAAAATGGTATAATTACTCAAATGAAATATATGATGATCCTCATGTTCTTCACATAAGCCATCCAAGACATGTGAAAACACCAAGAAATGTTGACCATATATCATGAAACATATTTAGAATACTATTTGGATCATGTGAAGTCTTCATTATATGTAAAGAAAATATCCATGGTTCCCCATGGGCATGTCACCCAAAGTATCACGAATCCATATGATCTCTCCCACTATGTCCTACAGTGCACTTCAGACATGCTTCCCAACTCACATGGTGACAATAGTGTATGTCAACTATGTCCTTTGGTGATACCTGAGTATATCAGTTAGCTCTCATGTTTCCCTCTGGGAATTCGAGCTATGCATCATGAAGTCCTCCCGCCATGTTAGCCAGGACACATAGTACCCTTGAAGACATGACACATAGACTCTTGTATTGCCCTCTATTTGTGACAGTCCACTCTATCTATGAAACCAGGGCATGTTAGTTGGATTATATGACACCAATTGGACAAGATATTCTAGGTCATGTAGTATATTTTAGAGTCAAATGACCAGTTTCATGATGTCCTTCGAACATGTCAGTCTTGATCATGAAACAACCCTGAGACATCCAATCCAAGATAGGCATCATCCCTTAGACAATCAAAATGGATCATGTGGTTTACCATGGAAATATCATGTGAAAATCCTCAGATATGTCAAATAGAAAATAAATACAGGTCAATTGGACTACCGATGTAGGTTTTATAGGCAAGAATACCAGGTCACCAGGGAAACCTCAATGTGTAGGCCCCAATTATCATAGAATATTAGGGCTTTAAAACCTTTTTCATCATTAGTGTATAATCCAAGATCATAAGGGAATCCATAGTGTGTAAGCCTTGATCAAGGAATTATTAGAAGTTTTATTACATCCATAACCAGGATACGTAAGATTCGTCCATGAAGCATGATCTAAATATCACATATTTAATGGTCCTTCCCAGTGTGTAATTACAACCTGCAGAAGTAGTGATATTGATTATTTTCCATCCCTTATTTTCTCACACCAAGAATAAATCATGTGGGATTATGGAATTTCAAGAATCATGAAATTTTCATCATGGACCTCTAAAATAGATAAGGGAAACATCAGTTTGTATGCCATGACCATCGACACAATATGATATGTCCCACATATAAGGGAAACACCAGTGTGTGGTCCCTGACTGACTGTATATGAGTACATTGATTCCATCCATAGCCATGATATGTAGGATGACTTCTTAAGGCATGAGCTTGAACATAAGTAGGAATCCACCTTAGTGTCAATCCTGACATGTCATCAAAATTTCATCAATTGGGACCTAATCATTTTCTTGGACATTCCATTTTACCTCATCGATCACCAGACTGAGAATCCAATTGAACTACAAAAAATCGGAATCCTTCCATAATCAGGATACATTGGATGCCTCATTGAGGCTCGTGGTCCATATTACACATCCCAAGGGAAGTCCCATCACATAATCCCCACAATCATATGTAGTGAGACTGATTACATATTATCCCTTGTTTATCACACATATCATAACTCATATGGTATTAGGGAGTTACGATGGTCACCTCATTCATATCATGAATCTCCACCATCCAGGGTAGTCTTAGTATGTAAGCCCCAATGAGTGGAATTATACAAATATCTCTCACAAATGGGAAACTACCTTGGGTCTAGTCCTAAGGGCATGGTGAAACTAAGATAAATATGATCCCTAATATAAATAGGATTCGTAGAACATCCCATTTTAACACGAGCTCAAGTATATAGTAACTAAGAGACCACACATATGTCTTCTTTGTATGATGTTAAAAAGGAAAGATTTAACAAACTACGTGGGTTCTAATTTATTTTATAACAAAGATATGTAAGATTACTCATAATGGTTCAATCCCCGCCTCAGAATATTAACCTCCTTTATACATGTAAGTAAATTCAAATTTCCCAGTCATACGTCTTCAACATATAAGAAGATATTCATTACTAACATACAGATAACGAGAATTAGATATATATTTATAGATAGATTCTATTTTTAAAAAAAAGTTGGGGCCGAAGCCATATTTTATATTTTAAATCAAATCAAAGACCTATTTTAACTGGGTAGAGGGAGACCCATTACATAGCCTGAAGTCCCAGTGGGCTTGTAGCCCATTACATAGCCCGTAGGCCCAATTATTTGGCCCAATTTCCATTCTGTGAATAGTAACCAGGCTGCTACAGTACCCGCACAGTACCGCCGCTGCTATAGTGCCCTGCCGCTGGTACAGTACCCACCGATCTTCATTACCTCCAATGCTACAGTTCCACTACAGTACTTCTACAGTACCTGAACCCAATGGGTTTTGAACCCCCATTATTTTATGTAGGATTACAGGGGTCTTACCGCTAAGCCAAACCCCAACTACATATATATAGATAGATTCACTAACATGAACCCTTCCTCTATCACTACTAAAAATTAATACTTCTACAGTGATATAATATGCCTTTATCGGTGCTATAGTGTTGGCTACCTCAGTAAGGTTATGAGACCAAGGATTTTATTATCCCAATAAATTCACTAATGAAGGGATGCTTTATTCTCCTAAATAAAAGTGCTGATAAATAATAATTTTATGAGAGTTTTTAAAAGTGGTAATAAAAGAAACCATTTATCATTTATTTTACTTAGTACTATTAAATATACTCTTTATTAGTGTTTGTAGAATCACATTTAAAGATTCAATTATCGACTCTTGACAAAGGGATAATAAAGGAATCATTTATCAACACTTCAACAATCACTTATAAAGGCTATCTTTATTAGTTCATTTTAATGTTCTGGTAAAGGGTTATTTATGAGTGCATTTAAAAGTTCTCAAAAAGGGATCCTTTATCAGTTCATTTAATAGCACTGATATTGGGGAAGGATGCAGTGTGATGCTATAGTACACTATAACAACAAAAATATGGCATTTAATTTACTGTAACAACAAAATACATCACACAAAAGAACAAAAATAATTAAAATAATGAGATAAAAATACTTAATTTAAATGAAATAATATTGCTAACACAAATAACAAAAATACTATTAGAGAGTACGTAAATAATTTTTTACTAAAAATAATGTTAATTTAGAATAAAAATGCAAACATGGAGTCATAACGATCACATCATGAGTCAAATTTAGGTTTTCCTAATTCCTACATGTCCCAAATGACTTATGGATCGTTTTCCAAAATTACCAAAATAGTCCGAATTCTTTTTCTTGGTTTTGAGTATGTTAGTTAATTTTTTTTAGAATTATTGTATTTTTTAATAAAAAGGGGAACTAGGAGTCATAATAGTCACACCATGCTTCATATTGAGGTGTGTTTGATTCCTACACATTAGATATGAGTTGTGGATTATTTTTCTAAATTAAAAAAACTACCTGAAAGTATTTTCTCAGTTCTGAGTATGTCTTTTTTTTCACTAAAATTAATGTCAATTATGAATAAAAAGATGCAATTGGATTCATAATGATCACACTATGTCTCAGATTGAGGTGTGACTGATTCCTACACATCACAAATAAAATATGGATCATTTTCCTAAAGTGTCAAAACATTCAGAAAAAAATTTCTGGGTTTTGAGTATGTTGCTTTTGTTTGTTACAAAAATGTCATTTTAAACTGGAAACACACACTATGTTATATAATTATGGAATCATGTGTGGGATATACAAGAGACTCATTCAAAAATGTCAAAAATTAATTATGAATCATTATAAAAAACTATAAAGACTATTAGAGTGTGATTTCTTGGTTTTCATTGAGTGAAAAAAATTAAATTAAAATTTTTATTTTAAATTGATAACAGACACATGTAGTAATATCAGTCACACCATTAATTGGATTGAGGTGAAGCAATTTTATACACATAAAAAATGACGTATAGTTTTTTTTACTAAAGTACCAAAACAACTTGAATGAATTTTCTTGGTTTTGAGTTTGTAAGTTGTTTTATTCACTAAAATTAATGTCAATTTTGAATAAAAAGACACACCTGGAGTCATAACAGTCACACCATGAATCGGATTGAGGTGAAGTTGATTCCAACACATCTGAATTGAATTATGGATCATTTTTGTAATTTTGTAAATAAAATTAGAATGTGTTTTCTCAGTTTTGAGTATGCCACTTATGTTTTTTTACTAAAATTTTATTTTCCTATAATATATTTCTAAAGGATTTCCATCATTATAGTTTGGACATGGGGACACTAATTGATACCAATTAGAAAAATCATCATCACTGTGAGCACAATAAAACCAATGCACATTGACTTGGTGGGGTGTGATGTCTTGATCCCAGATGCCACTCAACGAGTTCCCCGAGGCCACTGGGCTACACGACCTCAAGAAAATCTCCTCGAATGCTAGAGGCTTCTGATGGGTAGTGATGGCCTAGGCTGTGTCTATGGGGAGACTATGCCATCATTACCAAATTTCAGCACAACAGATGAGTGAAAACATAGGTAAATAGCTGATGCAATATATGTAAATAGAAGGCACATCAGAAAATAGAGACAATAGTAAAAATAACTGAAACAACATGAATAACATTCAAAAAAATATGATGATAGGTCATGTTATAGAAATTGGAAAACATGGATACAAGACAGTAGGAAAAATATGTTGCATAATAGTATAAAAGAAATAAAATACTATCACAATCATCTTGAGCTCTGGATTATTCATCTGCTATTGAGCTCCATCCTAAACAGTAAGCAATCATGTGTTTGAAGTTGTATGCTTCTATTTCTCAACTCCTACAACCATGTAATCTGCCTCTGGTACCAAAAGGTTCCCATAAAGGGTGTGAGATAAATCGTAGTGGGCCACTACAAATGGTGTCAATAACATCCGGCCCGTGTAATGGAAATGTTATAGTGTGAAACCAGGAATATATAAAGTAAAACAATACAATGTAACTAAATGCCCATGTACCTGCTTCATCCCACGGATAGAGTTTGAACAAGTAAAAAATTCATTATTTTATTATTATCAGTTTATAAATAAGTCACATTTTAGTAATTATAAAGGATCCATGTTTTAACCAGGAAACCTGAAATCTTATTTCGTAGTGAATTCCCAAGGTAATAACCAAGGAAATGTAGACCTCAAGGGTCTCCAACTCAGAAATAACTGTATCCTCACATGGGGTAAGAATATATTCCAAGGATAATAGTCCAAGTAATTCCAAAATGAGACACCTACTAAGTCCATGGTGATCATCCAAGGTATGAAGGGGATACACTGAAACAGGGCCCTATGGGCATTAACCACATCACATGCTTGTCAATACTGGATCCAAGGAGTGTATCCAAGGAATCCTAAAATGATATTAAGGGATCCTATAGTGTCATATTGGGAATCCATGAATAGAAAAGGATCAGGATCTTGGTGGGTTTCATCCTAAGCATGTTGTATCCTTGAATTTAAATGGGATTCTTGAGTGTTCATGTAATTTTATGATCAGAATCCAAGGAGATATTGAGTCCGACCATTCCTATTTGATACGAAGACATGTAATATTTCATTTGGTTAATTAATTTCCAATAATTAGTTTGTTAAGATCATGTATCATGAAACCATTGGTTTAATACTTTCCTTTTATTATTGTGATAAGGTGAAGTAGCATGAAACCTTTTAATCAAGTCATAATTAATCAATATGTCCATTTGGTTCATGAATTTCCTTTCATTAGTGTGAAAAGGCCATGTAGCATGCTATCATTCATTTAATTAATTAAAAGAATATTCAATAATTAAGGTTCATTAAAATACCTTCCATTAATGTGGTATGGGTTAATATTTTCAATCTGCACGGTTATCCAAACCATTCACCAACTATGCACTAACCGTGTGACATGTCCAATTTCCCCAAAAAGATGGGTTCTAGGATATGAACTTTCCCCAAAAACCCCTGAGACCTTTTCTAACTCATTAGAAATCCATATTTGGTCCAAAGTAAAGAGTTGGACCAAAATATAAAGGATCCGTCCCTAATTCAAAAAAACAGGGTTCTTACAGTCTTCCCCCCTTAAAAGAACTCATCCTAGAGTTCACCTTCCATGGGTAGAGAAACAATTTCTGAGAACAATTATGGCCATTGATTAAAGATGTCAGCTTCCATATCCAATGTATCATTCTGTACTCATCTATTCTTGTATAGATCCCATACTAGATGGTTATACTTTCCATATAGAGTCTTCATGCTCTATACAACTATGCGTACTAGATACTCCTCAAAGGTAGCATCAACATCTAACTGAACTTCCTCAGGATTAAAGGTATGAGATGGATCAAAATGATACCGGTGAAGCTATGAGACATTAAAGACATCGGTCATGACATATTACCGATTTAGTAGAAATCGATAGGCTATCGAGCTGATTCTCTCATGAATCTCAAAAACCCTACATAATGATGCAACAACTTTACCTACCTCTGTAACCATCTATGACCAGGCCTGGGTGATACCCAAAGAAAAACATGATCACCGACCTTGAAACTAGAGGTTATCGATGGCAGTCGACATTAGATTTGTTTCTATACTAAGAGGTAGTCATACACTTTTAGACCAACTGAACTTTCTTTGAAGTCACATGAAAAATATGAGGACCTAGTAGGGATGCCTCACCCACCTCTCACCAGCACAGGGGTGAACAACATGGATTACCATATAAGGCCTAAATAGGAGACATCTGAATTGTTGATTGGAAGTTATTATTGTAATAAAACTTGTTGAGAGGGATATACTACTCCCATGAACTACTGAAATCAAAGACTCATGCTTGGAGAATATATTCAATAACCTCTATTGTCTACTCTGATTCTCCATGGGTTTGAGGGTGAAGTGATGTTCTTAGAAAAATCAATATTCACATAGCTTTATAAAATCCATTCAAGAACCATGACACAATATGAGAATCCTGATTTGAAATGATATAATGAGGGACCCCATGGATTTGTATGATATCGTAGACATAAATTATTCTCAGCTCATCCACATAAAAGATTTCCCAAATAGGAACTACGTGGGATGATTTCATTAGTCGGTGAATGACTACCCATATAAAATCACATCCCCAAGAAGGCCTAGATAAGATAACTACTCTATCCATAGAAACATATTCCCCTTTCTATTATGGAACTGTAAGAGTCTGTAACAAGCCTGTAGGTCTCTGGTGCTCCGCTTACACCTACTGATACGTGGAACACCTACTGATATAGCCTGCTATCCGACGCATCATCCCAAGCCACAAATACTGGTATCGAATGTCTCGATACATCTTCGAGATTCATAGATGAAATCTCCATTGGGAATGGTGTGACTCACACATAAAATCCCCTCTCATGTTTGTAGGTAACCATAAACATATAAATAGAAGCAGGATGTCGTCTCTATCCATAGACCAATATACAAGTGTGTTATCTCATGATATACTCTCATGAAGAACCAAGACTTCCTGATATGAAAACTTTATACTTTTCACAATATCAAGGAGGGAAGAGGTAACTACTAAGGATGAGAGGTAAGATTTCTCATGACTATCATGAAACTCTGGATGTTGCTTAGAAAATATGGCCATTAACTTTCATTCATATTTGGCTTCCCATATGACTTGTGATTGATTCTTTTGACTCAGTGAATCTACTACCACATTTCCTTTCCATGGTGTATAGGCTATCTCAAAATCAATGAACTGTAGATATTCAAGCTGTATCCTCCATCTAAGCATGACTTCATGCTGAGAAAAGATATATTTTAGGCTCTTGTGGTTTGTGTACACCAAAAAATGATCACCCAATAGATAATGTCTCAAAAAAAATAAGGAATGGAAAATTATTGCTAGATCAAGGTCATGCGTTGGGTAATTTTTCTCTTGAGGCCTCAACTTTTGAGATCCATACATGACAAATCTGTCTTCTTATATCTGTAATTCTACTAGGAGGATTCTTGATGCATCATAAAAGGCAGTATAACATATACCTGGCTCTGGAATAGTAAGAATAACTTCTGAAAGAAGCCTCCCTTTCAACTCCTAAAAGTATTTGTCACATTATTCTGACCATATGAACTTTTCACCCTTCTTGGTAAGGCCAATAATAGGTGAATAAATACATGATAAGTCTTGTATGAAATCACTGTAATATCTAGCTGGCCTTATGAAACTCTATATGTCAAACATGTTATTGGGATTCTCCCAAGATACTACAACACTAACCTTTTCTAGGTTAAAATATACGCATGATTATGAGATAATATGACCCAATAAGGGAACATTGTCGATCCATATATGGAACTCAGTAGGTTTGCTATAATGTTGATTCTCTCTCAGTATACTCATCATGATCTCAATATATTTCGCATGGTCGCTACGAGTGCGAGAATACACTAAGATGTTATCCACAAAGACTATGAAAAATATTCCAAATAGGGGTGGAAATACTTATTCACTAGATCCATGAAAATAGAGGGCACATTCGTAAGACTAAATGACATAACAAGGGACTCATACTGACCATACATACTACAGAAAGCTATACATGGCATGTATAATGTCCTAACAAACACATGATGATAACCTGATCTTAGGTTCATCTTGGAGAAGAATATTTCTCCTCATATATGGTTGAATAGAAAACTTATTTGAGGAAGTGTATATTTGTTATTGACAGTAAGCGAGTTCAACATTCTGTAATCCACACATTGATGTTAGGTTCCATCTTCATTCTTGGAAAAAAGGATGGGCGAACCCTAAGAGGATGTACTGGGTTGTATAAAACCACAGGACTCTAAATCCATTAACTGCATCTTGACCTCACGAAGCTATATAGTTTTAATCTTATGTTGAGTAATGGACACTGGAGTTACTCCTAGAACAAGATTGATCATAAAATCTATATCTCTCTCAGGAGGTAAGAAACAAGAATTATTGGGAAAGACATCCCTAAAATGATCCACTACTGGAGGTAAATCATCTTATTCTAAACCCTAATCCTCTATGAGAAGATTTTCAATCTTGGTGGTCACTACACCGAGACCATGATGTTCTAGTCCATCTCTACTGAGCTATACATGCCCCTCACACTTAGGTAGATAACTTCAACCATCTAATGATTTAAATGATACCATGCGACAATAGGAGTCCAAAAACAAGTGGAAGTGAAAAATCTAATCCATCCCAAGAATGATATAGAATCCATTCATCTCAGGAACAAAAATCTTCCATAAGAAAGGTTAACTAACTACCTTAATAGGATAGTCTCCACACTGTCATATTCTCTCTATTCATACCACTAAAGGTGTATCTAGGGTCATTACAATGTAGTTATGTTGTATCTCTCCTCCGAGACATTCCATGATATAAATAGAGATGAAAGAGTTCGAAACACCTATAAAAAATAATGTATATAATATAGTGGATTCCACAAGAATAGTTCCTTGTGTTGTAGATGGTCTGGTAGCTTGATCCTCAGTTATTGGGTGTAGTGGATGCACCTGACCTGATCCCAAAACATGTGCAATAGATGAACTACCATGATCATAACTGCTCTGTCGGTACTGTTGGTGATCAGGGTGCTGGATTCTACAGCCATGGCCTCCTCCTTAGCTAGACTTGTTGGTCCTATTCTAACTCCCAGTCTGATGCGGTGTAAAAGAACTCTCTTATGAAGGTGGAGCTAGGTGGATCATTTTAAACTCGCTTCTAGTAGAAAGGTCCTATAGAAATGTAGAAGATGCCCCATATGGCTACAAGATGGACACTCTAGTTGGCCTCTATTACACTAAGTATTTGAATGACCTCGTTGTACACACTGATTACACACAAAAGAGATATCAAAACAGGCACTCTAGTTGTCACTTCGCTGATGAAAAACTTCAAGAGAACATTTCCTGACATTGGAAGAACTAGTGTCCTGACGCGGAACTGATCCTTTAAACCTGGTACAATTTCCTTCCCTTAGGTCGCGCTCAGTGATAAGACCCCGATTCACCATATCATAAAAATATAGGTAGGTGAAAGACATTGAACTATGTACAAATGGCATACTGGAGCCCATCCTAAAAGTTTCTTGCCCACGAAATCTCATCCCCGAATAGGATCAATGAAACATGTTACAACTCTGTGAAATGCTCTGAATACACCTTAACTGACATAAAACCCTACTCGAGAAGCATGAAATATTTGGCTCTGTCAGATCTCAGCATCTGAGGAAAGAAAGGACCATAGAAGGATGTCTGGAAATCATAACATAGAATGCCTCAATGACCACCAGGCTGGGTAATCACATCCCACTAACACTTGGCTGGGTCCTGAATAATGTACATGGAAATCGTGAACCTCCACTATAGAGGCATCTATATATGTTCAAAGATATATATAGAGGCCTCTATCCAAGAATCAGTATCCTTCATAAACCCATTCCCTAAGAAAGTAAGATGATGTTGATGCTGGAACTCATGAGCAAGATCATCCATAATAGATACAAGTTGGGGAGAACCATAAATGACTACAACATACATTGGAAACTATCACAAACTAGGGAATGGGTTCCCAAAAAAGGTACAACAAGCGATGCCTTGAGTGGAACTCTTAAAGGTAAGACTGGTTGCTGAAGGCCCACCACATATGGTGCATGGTTGTTTCCACCTTCCTATCTTATGACATGAGGACTTCATGGCAACATTGATCTACAATATCCAAGCACACGCATTAGAAAAATCTTAAGATGAAATATAGAACCACTAGAAGAAGATGAATGTAAGAAAACTCACTATCCAAGGCATTCTACCATAAGTACCCGCTTAGATGGCCAGGTATCGATATGTTCTCATGTATACATTTTATTTCATTTTAAAATTAATTTACATGTTCACTCCTTTAACATTCATAAACATGAAAAGGAAGGATAAGTATGTGCAACTAGTTCATTTTAGAATTCATGATTCACTTTATATTGGATTTCCATTTCTGGTGAATCAGTTCCCATACACCCATCACTATAAACAACACCCATTTATTTATAGCATAATATATTGAATTAGTAAATTACATATCCCAACCCATGAGTCCTATAAACCTCATGAATTGAGACATAAAATCACCCAATCACAACCAATAGTAATGTACGAATAAGCTAACTATCACTGCATCACTTAGTAATAACAGAAATATAAAGCAATGCAAAGCAGTGAAATGCACCAATATGGCATAGAAATATGCATGACATGTGAATTATAGGTTCCTACAATGATGAATTTATCAATTATCCTTTCCCTCATATTAGTGGGCCAAGGATGATTAAAAATAATCAAACAAAGTAATAATCAACAACTCCACAAATCATGTGCATCACACAATGGTGAAATAATATTAGATGTAATAGGGAAAATCATAACATAAATAATAATTTAGGAAACTTGTTTTTTAACCCGAACATGGGTTTGTGACACCCAATAAAATCTTTTGACCAAGTCCCAAGGATTCCTAATATCCAATATATTGTATCAAAATAATAAATCAAGAAAATAAAACTCTTTTGATACCACTTTGTGATGTCCTAGACCCGGATTCCACTCAATGGGTGCCCTGAGCCTCGTGGTCCACATGGACTCAAGCACATCTACCTAAATGCTAGAGTCTCCCAACTAGTAGTGAGGTCTTAGGGTGTGTCTGTGGGGAGACTATACCCTCATTACTAATGTTTGGAGCAACAAATGAGAGAAAACATATGTAAATAGAGTATTCGATATAAGTAAACAAAAGTCAAAACAAAATATAGAGACAATAATGACAATAACTAAAACAACTGGAATAACATTCAACAATATATGATGACATGTCATGTACTAGAAAACTGGAAAACATGGACACAATACATCATGCATAAAACGTTCCACAACATTATAAAAGAAATCAAAGACTATCCCAAGCATCTTGAGATCTAGATCGGTGATATGCTATCAGTATCCATCCTAAATAGTAAGAAATCATGTGTTTGAAGCTGTATGATTAACTTTGTCAACACTTGAAACCATGTAATCTGCCACTAGTACCAAACCACACCTGAATAGGTGGTGAGATAAATCTAAGTGGGCCACCAACAATAGTTTCAATAACATTTTCCCTATGTAATGGATATGTAATAGTGTGCGACCATAAATATATAAAGTTAAACAGTACAATGTAACTAAACACCCAAGTACCTACTTCATCCCTCAGATGGTGTCTGAACATGTAAACAATTCATTATTTGATTATTACCAGTTTATAAATAAGTCACATTTTAGATATTTCTAATGTTTCAGGTTGTAACAAGGAAACCTGTAATGATATTTCATAGTGAAGTCCACATGTAAAAAACCAAGGTGAAGTATACCTCAAGGGTTTCCAACTCAGTAATAATTGTAGCCTATCATGGGGTTAGAGTGAAATCCAAGGAGCATAGTCCAAGAATTCCATAATGAGGTTCCTACTGAGTCTAAGGTGATTTTCCAAGGTTGTTTCCTTTGTAATTGGGGATAACCTCATTTTTTTAAGGTTCAAACATTACAATAGGTTTCTAACGTGTTTGTTCGTAGAACTGAAAACATCCAATGATTCTATATCCATTTGGACATACTATCCAATGGTATGTGTTCATTAGTTTTGAACTGATAAGGCTTAAGAATTTGCATTGGTCAAGAAGATGGGAGGTCGGACTCATCACACCTTTTTAGGGGACTTATTTCCTACACCGGGACTCTCTTTATAGATTTATGTTATGTTCGTGTATCCTTATTAAATTACCAAGTATAAGAATGAGCTTTCCTTTAGATCTGGCAATAAATGATTGATATGTAGGAAATTTAGAAAATATTTTATATGTATTTGAGGTTCTTCATCGATAGAGAATAATCTGTATTTGTTAGAGATTCTTAGTCAATGGTATCCTTTAATACATTATATAAATGTCTCTTGGTCATTATAATGACCATACTGGTTTTGAACCCACTCAGTGGGGCACATTAATTTTATTTTCATTCAGAAGGACATGGATTATTTTAGATTTGGGATCGTACCCTCAGATGGGTTACCTACGTATCCTTTATGTAGAAAAGGAAACAGAACCCACATAGTTCGAGAGAAGGAGTATGGTGTTTATGTATGATTGATGGCTCAAAGAAAGATGTCATAATTACTTTTACGCACTAAGCTGACGTGAGACATGCTTGGTGTGAGAAACAAGAGGTATTGGTAAAACCAGACAATTGTGCCATGAAATATGCAATCATAAGAAATGATGTGGGGCATATGTATGTATGATTTCCCAAATAGATAGAGATCAGGACTTATTTCAGAGAAGATGTCCCAAAACAGGGTCCATAAAGGTATATGTGCTTTTATGAAGATTTTGATACTCTAACATGGGGCTTACTCTTGAGAAATATGCCCAAATTAGGAGGAACTTATGATTGGGTTTTATTCCTGAGAAGGAATCCTATATCAAAAGTAAATTAAGACTGGTTAAGAGAAATTAAGACAGGGGATTACTCCTGAGACGGAGGCCCGGGTTAAAGGAATTTGAAAACTGGGGCTTACTCCTAAGGAGGAGGCCCGAGTTAAGATATTTTTAGAATTAAGGACTTGGGGCTTACTCCTAATGAGGATTCCCAAAATTGGGGACTTTTACACTAGGTAATACTCATGTGGAGGAGACCTAGGTTAAGGGATTTATGATTGGGGCTTACTCTTAAAGAGGATACCCATGTTAGGATAATTTGGATTGGGGCTTACTCATGAAAAAGAGGCCCAAATTAAGGATTCTCTCATCTTAAAGGATGAGGTTGGATGAATGAAATCTCTAACCATAGTGACATAAAGATATGTAAATCACTATGTTTTTAGAGATGTTCCACAGAATTCCATTCAGATAAGGAAGCCAATAAGAGGACCATGCTGAAGAAAATGGCTTTAAAGATGGTTTTGAAGGATGAATCTTGAATAGGAGAGGTGGATATGCATAGGAGAGGTGGAATGGGCATGAAGGGCACCCAAAATGAGGGGGTAGGGGCATGTCTTGCGTGGGCGCGCAAGTGCTGGTCACGCAGGTATACCTGCGCGACAAATGGGTACTTGCGCGGTGGTCCACCCTTAAGGTAAAACATGGGCGAGGATTGGCTCAAGCCCTTAGTATTATCCCTAGAGTCTTCAAAAAATAGGCGTACAAGTTCTGTTGAAGGGGAAAGGCAGCACGCAAGTGTGGCCATTTCCATTAAGGGCTGGCCACTTAGGCACGCAAGTGTTGATGAGTTTCAACACTTAGGCCTTCCTCCCTCTCTTTAGATCTTCCATTCTAGGTAAGAAATTACTTTATAAGTGTTCGGAATCTTCGATAAGAGACTATGGTGTCGGGAGCTCAAATCTATGTTTCTAGAATTTTCTTCTCTCAAATGGGGGGCCCAAAGAGGGTATTTATAGGCTGGAGAACACCCTAGGCGAAATTCAAAAGAGGACGCGCAAGTCACCTGTGCGACCACTGGGCGGCACACAAGTACACTTGCGCGACCTTAGTGGAACTTTCGCGACCCAAGTGTATTTGAATCTTTATTCATGCCTTTGTCAATTTTTTATGTTTCTTCAAAGGATGAATCACTTTGGGTTCAAGGTATTTCCCTTTTCAATTTGTTAGACACTGTGACGGAAAGGAGCGTCAACAAAAGTCCCCCATCAGAGTTGGATCCAAAATAAATGAGGATATAACTCTGAGGAAAGAAGAAAACCAAGGAAAATTTGGCGCGCAAGTATTGAATGCGCAGATTGTGTTTTTGAGGTGTTGATCACACTGGCTTTGAGCGCACTGGATTTTAGGTGCTCAGGGTTGTGGCCAAGCATATATATTTGCGGCCATTCTCACGCAAAGTACCCGGATTTCAAATTTTCTAGCTCTCGCCACGCTAGTTACCTTTGCCGCGCAGGTTGCTCTGTTTTCCCTAATTTATTTGTTGTTGCACTGCTGTAGAGGTATTTGGACTTGCATTGTGATACCTGTGCGCCAAAATATTGTGCGACACATCCATACATGTGTGACACATTCATACATGCACACCAAATTTTAGACTTGTGTGCCTTAATCCCTTAGACAATTTTTTGAATTTATTTACAAATTTTATGAAAGATCAACCCATTAGAAGTTAATTTATTCAACCATTGTGTAGATTCAAGGGCTCCCAAGATAATTGGAACAGTTGATGAACTGGATAGCAAGAGAATTGATGATATGATGAGAAACATTTCCCATGATTACTATACCTTCTGCGACAGCACTCTCCCGGATTTGGCTAAGTATTTGAAGAAGTATCATCGTGACTTCCGCCAGAGCATTTATCTGCCTTTATGTGGCTATGGTCATTTGCGAGATGTTACAATTCCAGAGGCGAAGAACTATCTCCCAGTTTATTGGTTTCAGAATTACACCAATTTTGCTTCAGCAAATATCTCATGCGGAGGAGTATTTATAAATTATGGAATAGTAGAGAAGGCATGTATGATACATCATATCCCTTGTACGCCAGATCTGAATCCTTATAAGCCCGAGCTGCAACCACATTGTTATCCTTCAATCTTTCAAAATTATTAGATGAATCAATCTGAAGGCTGAAAGAAGAGCTGGAACTTCCGTCCAGGAGGAGTTGTGAAGCCAACCTGGATGTGGCCATACTGGGTGTGACAAACCTGTTCAGATTTTTTCGAGGATTTTAAAGGAGTTGCGATATATGAAGCTTTTTGGGCTGGGCAAACATATGTTTACAGGCATGATAACATCGTGATGTAGATACTCATCCATTGGAGCTGAAAAACCAATTCTTTACATCTGACTCTTGGAGAAGTAGGAGTCAGTCTGTGGGATTTCCACAAGATCTCACGGGCTCCAGTATTGGGTGATATGTTTGGTGAATTCGTCCCTCCCAAGGTGACTTGTAATGGTTCGGAGAAGACTCCGGTGTTATCTCGGGAATTATTGAAAATATTCCACAAGACCAAGAGTTTGAAGATGTCCATAACTCATTATAGAAAGGATATTGATCCAGAGGAGTGGATGAATATGTTTCTTATCAAGAAGTAGGAGAAGGAGCCTAAGGAGAAGGGATCGAAGAAGAAGAGGCCCACTCATCCTACAACCTGCCCCAAAACAGAAAAGAGGGATGATCCTGGCACATTTTGGCCGACTCTGGAAGCAATAGAATTTGGGAAGTTGGAATATAAGGTTAATCAGAGGATCCCAAAAAAGGATCATCTGGCATGCTTCTTGGCCTTATGGCTCAGTGTTTATCTTTTTCTAGTCAGGGATTCGAAGGGAGCCGTTAGGCCAAGGAACTTCATTATCGTAGCTAAATTGGATGAGGGGAACATGGTTGGGTTGGCTACCCCCATTTTAGCAAATATTCACAGGAGCTTACTCCATGACTTCATGGGTAAGTCTCCTTTGAGAATAGTGGGACCATTCCATGTTTTTTGGGGATGGATCGCCCCTCACATTAGGACATTTAATGTACAAAATGGAGTACAGATCCCCAGAATTTCATTCAAGCCATCAGTGCAGGTATTCTCTGGAATTTCTCCACTAGATCTCAACTCTTATGAAATGAAGGTGAGGCTAAGCATGTATAAGGAATTTAATTTATTTACTTATGTAAATCTGCCAACCAGGCAGTTTGTTGATGATGGAACAACCAGTCTGGAATTAAGGGCATACATGCTGACCTGCAGAGATAGTGTGCTGGTCACCAGGACTAATGGAGAGATTATATGTGAGGCCTATGCTCCATATAAATTTTCACATCAATTCAAATGTTTGCAGCAGACTACTGTATCTACCCCTATGCATGTCAGGTCAGAGAAACATTCGATGGTTGCTAGACAATTATGGTTGTTGACATCTAGAGAGAAGACCAGTGTAGTGTTTGATCAAACAGTCAATAAAGCAGAAAATTACTTTACTACATGGTATGCTGATAACTGGATAACATCATACACTAAAGGGGTGATGAATCACCTGGTTTATTAGGCAGGGGAAATGAAGAGAACTATAGATAAATAAACCCTTCCTCAGGAAGGTGATTCTTCCCCACCTGAAGCTGATTCGCCGGATTCCTCATTTAGGACTGACTCACCGGATTCCCATGATGGGAATGCTGAGGACCAAAAAGTGGAAAATTGACCTCGTGCCTGATATAATCCTCCAGTCAGAATCAAAATACCCACTCCATCAACTCCTGGTGAGTTACTTAATTGTGGAAATTTAATCACCATTACTTTATAGAGTAATAATTTTTATTTTCTTATTCTCTATCTGTAGTTGCAGGAGATGGGAAGAAGCTGAAATCCAAGATTTTAGGACCTTTCTCGTAGCCTTCTGGTACACATACTGAATATCTATGACCAGAGGCTGTCCTGACATGGCAGAGTTTATATTGTGGTGCTGAAACTTCATGGATGGATTTCTGTGAGGGGCTACACCTCCCTGAATTAGGGAATCTTCTGGATTCTACAGATATCTGTTACAAGGATAACCTCGATGAAGTGAGGGATTACATCAGAGAGATGGAAATGCTCATATATGCTACTGAAGATTCCATTCCTGTCACCAAGCAGGTGAAGGAAATGATAGATCATGGCACCGCTGAGGAGACTGATGCTTCCGGAGATGAGGAGTGGCATGATTACGTTTCCCCTGAAGATGTAAGTCTCTTTCCTTATTTTCATTGAAAATTGATTTCATTAAAAGATTTGTTACTCAAGGATATTATTTTCATCATCCTGCACCTTGAAAATAAAGGAACTACTGAGGATCCTTCACTATAGTATAGCCCTGGTGGTACTGCCATCGGGACTGCTGTTGAATCTCCTCACGAGTTGGGTGAGATATCTCCAAGATAGTAGGCCATGGATGAGGAGTTGGAAATGGATCTCCATTCTACAATTCATGTACCTATAAAGGAGACTGCTGACACTCCCAAAAATCCAATGAAACAAAGGCATCGATGGAGGAAGTCCACAGCTAAATGCTTCATCAGTAGTGGTATGTCCTTTGAGTAATCTTGAGTCTTAAACCATGAAAATATTGCACATTTTTCTTGGGATTTTTGGGGCTTCTTCAATTTAACCGCTGAGGGAGAGGACTAACCCTCCTTTGAGGACCATAGAGGGTAGTGGTGAACAATCAAAAGTTCAGGATGACTTGGATACTCCTAGAGAAGAGCCAGCGTCTGTTCTCAGTATCCCTCCTGCTTCTGTTGCAAGAAGAGAAGAGCCTGCTTCTGGTAAGTTAAAAACGCTTCATAAAATGTTGAATGAAACATCAACTGAATTCTATTCTGTGATACATTAGGTTTAACCCCTGCATTAGAGCTTTTGGAGGCCATTTTCAACTGACGCCACCACATTATATGAAGAAGTTGTCCAGGTTCAGAGACTGCAAGATGAAGGTTGCCAAGAAGACATATCGAATGCTCTCACTGGTGAGATTAACACGGATTTTGATATTACATTGGATGAAATTATGGTACTCGGCATATCTTTTGAAGATTTTTTAGATCATGTTAAAATACCATGTAATTTAGAAGATTATGGACATGACTATTATCCTTCATCCTATTAAAAAATAGATTCTTATTACATGTCTAATCATGATCAGTTGAAATGAGTAGTTCAATCTGAGAAAACTGTTGAACTATTAATGCCAGAATGTGGTACAGAAAACCCTACTATTGTAGAGAAATTAGCCCAAACGGAGTTGAAACCCATAGAGCTTCCTCAAACTCACCCTAAAAATCTTGTTGATGTTAGGAAAGACGGGGAGAAGCCTTCTCAAGTTACTGATCTACCGTCGGTTAAAGGATAACAATTTTTGCGACTGTACTTAATTTGCAAGACAACGAATCAACTTTTTTTATTCTTAGAAACTAACCAAATCAATCAATTGATTATGAATGGACATCAATTTCAGTGGCTTGATCTGGAGGTGAAGCCTCAGCCTCCTCCCCAATGAGAATTCAAATTGAAGAAACACAGGTCAGGGGGAAGGAGTAGAATAGGGCACTTCCCTAAGTTCATTAATCTTTGATTATATTCCCCCATGTGAGAGTGATGCTGAGTCAGTTCCAGAAGTACAAAAGGAGCTCCAATTTTCACGACGCAAGGCATGGAAAAACATATGGAAAATTATATCTGAAGTTCCTCTTGAAGTGATATCATCAAAGATCCCGTGACTGGAATCCCTGTTTGTAATGCTGTGACTTGGCGGTTTTGAATATCAAAAGATCCATGCCACAGTGAAGAAAGTCATCTTAAGGAGGGAGAAGGAGAAAAAGTGCCATCAAGATTTTACCAGGGTGAAGCTATCAGCCAATAATAGTGAATGTGAGGCTGCGGTATCTTGAGCTGAGTTTGATTATGCTACCAAGATGAAGGATCTAAAGCATAAGATCAAAGATAAAGTCATCCAGCAGATGAACCTTCAGCAACAATTAGATGTTGTTACTGGGGAACTTGACCAAATGAACAATTCACTGGAGGGAGCTCAAACGAGTGGTATGAAAGCCATCACATATGCCAAAAAATCACTCCATCAGGCTGAAAGGAGTGAAGTTGGTCGAGTGCATGAGCTTCAAGTGGCTGCCGATGAAGCTCAGGATGTTGTACATCAAGTGAAGAATTATGTTGACAGCCTCTTGTAATTATTGGAAATAAGAAGAGACTCCAATATGTGGACATCCTTCTAATTCTTGTGCATAAAATGAAAAATAGTTTCATCTTCAATCATTTGTGCACGCATTTTCCTTTTCTACCTGCTTTATATTTTTACCTAAGCCAATGGGCCTAGTAAGCATAGTTCGATTTTTCCTAGGATTATTATGAATAACCCTAAAAACTTTTGAAACTTTTTATTTCTCAGTATTACCTAAAATAATACAAAATGTTTGTTTAGTTAGCTGGAACTTGGATTTTATTCAGATTTCCCTTGTATTTTGTGTGAAGTTTAAAGTAATGCACGTAGGACCTAAAAGGGACAACGATTAAGGTCGAAATAGCTTTGACCAAATTAATAAAAAATGACTAAATCCCTTGACAATTGGTCTGAAAAAATATTACCACACTCAAGTATGAGGGAACATATGTAAACTATGACTTGAGAAATTTTGAATATGAGGAATGAAATGAAAAATGGCTAAAAGGGATTAGAAGAATTAGTTCCCAAGAATGAATTTACCATTATTTAACAAACCCATTAGGGGGTTGAATTATTTAGGTCCACCTAAGGGAATTGGTTGCATAGTCAAATAATAACATCTTTTGGCTGACAGGTCTGTTACGTAGAATGCTTATTCAAGGCGGCCTAAGGGCACGTGCAACATAGTCAAGAAAAAGAACTCTCAGAAATTTACTTTTCTACTGCTAAAAATCTAGTGAAAGTTTATGAGGATTCTAAATTTTCAAAGCATAGATTTTGTTGTATGGAGAGAGGTACTTGAATATGGAGAAGATATTTCCAAACAACATTGTCTAAGAACTAGATGAATGTCACTCCTACAAAGGTCTGATCCAAGCGTAGAGAAGAGAAATATAAACCATCTACTTGAATACTTTCAGATCATCAAAAAGTGTATGTGACAAATATATTAAGTATGGCTATTTTTTGCGGATCCCTACATATTTTCATTAAGACCAATAAGGACAAATGAAGTTTTCTTTTCAAGAATGAAGTTACCACTATTTAACAAACCCATTAGGGGGTTGAATTATGCAGGTCCACCTAAGGGAATTGGTTGCATAGTCAAATAATAGCATCTTTTGGATGACATGTCCGTTATGTAAACTATTTATGTAAGGCCACCTAAGGGAACGTGGTGCATGGTCAAGCAAAATAACTCTCAGGTTTTGGACATTTTGTGACCAGAAGTCGAGAAAAGGGTTATGAAGATCTGAAAATATTTAAGGTTAGGATTATGACTCATAAAAATGAGTATTTTCCAATATATGTAGAGATACACATATCAATGCTAACCATAATCATGTTGTGTCTAGGTCTTGAATTGAAATATTGGACTTCACTACGTATCCCATAAGGATGGGAATAAAGCCATATGTAGTTCTTGAAATACAGTTTAACACCATGTGGGATGAAAGTATGGGAGATCTTATTTTAGGGTCATAGAAATCGGACCATAATAATAAATACACAGTGTGTGTTTTCACGGGGACTTTTCAGCTAGGGGACTGAAAGTGGAATTTGGGGTTAGGCCGAAAAGACTTTGGGGTGGATTCAAGGGACACTCGAACGTTCCTACGTATCCCATATGTAACAATTGGGCTCCGCCCACCATTTTCCCCACAGACACGTGGTCCCAACCCTGGGGCCCACCCATGTTCCTGAACGGGTCATATGACTAATGATTATCCCAACCATGTCCTTTACAGTGTGCTTTTTCCTCACTCGCACAAACCCTTGGAAACATCCCAGAGGGTCACCCATCCTGATCACTACTCCAGGCCAAACACTCTTAACTATGGAGTTCTAATCAGACAGGCTCCTAAAAAAGAAGGTGCACCTTGTTGACATGTGCCATATCATTTATCCATTTAACCCTTAATCATTTGGGGATGTTAGAATCACCCCCCTTTAGAGATCAATGCCCTAATTATGGGCCCTACATCTCAACCCAGGCAGTGCACCGCACTTAAGGCCGGGTTCCTCCTCTGATACCAAATGTAACAACTAGGCTCCACCCACCAGTTTCCCCACAGACACGTGGTCCCCACCCTGGGTCCCACCCACGTGTCTAAACGGGTCATATGACTAATGATTGTCCCCACATGCCAACATATGTCCTTTCTAGTGTTCTTTGTCCAAACTCGCACACGCCCTGGGAAACATCCCAGAGGGTCACCCATCCTGATCACTACTTTAGGCCAAGCAAGCATAACTATGGAGTTCTAATCATACAGACTCCTGAAAAGGAAGGTGCACCTTGTTGACATGAGCCATATCATTTAGTCATTTAACCTTTTATCATTTGGGGATGTTACACCATAAGAATAGGAATCAAGCCCACTTAGTTCTAGAAATACCCTCTGTACATATTTGGTTCGTACAAGTGAAGGGTGAAAAGGGGAATTTAGTGAAATGATGGTTTGACCAAAGATAAAAGGCTCAGGCATAGCCATGTATGCATGTAGTCTTTGGAATATAACATGAATAGAGATCAATGTAAATAATTATTCCTTCTCAGTTTAGGGTATCAAATAATATTGTAGTTTATTTTCATATAGGACAAAAAAATGTTGTACAATTTAACGTCATATTGCAAGGAAAAAGGTGAACCAATGTAATGATGTTGATTCTGGGGGTGGTTTCACGAATCAACATCGTATGAGATGGAAGTGAACCGACATGAAGGGATTGGTTTTGGGCTTGAACCTTGGGAGGTTTCCTACGTACCCAGCCTAAAAGGCAAGGATCAATGTCCACGTAGTTCAATTAAAAATGAATTAGTGATCAAGTTGTTCCTGGGGACAATGACCTAAAAAATGATGTTTGGGATTACACATGGTTAGTGTCCTAGAGAGGGTGTTATGGTTGAAGTTTAATTTAAGCTCTTGTGATTCATACTCGGTGTGAGAAACAAGAGGCAGCAATAACCCTAACGATGCACAGTTTAATGTCATGTAGGACATATGAAGGGACTATGCAATTTAGAGTATTGTAGTGAGGACTATCGGTGTTGCATAGTTTAGTTTTATGTAACAGTGACAAAATACAGTTTAATGTAATGTAGGACGTATTATGGTATTTCTATACAGTTTAGCATCATGTAGTTAGGATGATGGGGACAATACAGTTTAATGTCATGTTGGACAAAAGGGGGACTGTGCAGTTTAATGTCATATAGTAAGGACAAAAGAGGACACAATATAACGTCATGTTGGACGTATTAGAGATTTTTTCACAATTTAACATCATTTTAGACTATGGAAAAGGGATGATACATTTTAACATCATGTTGGACGAAAGTGCGAATAATTTAAGGTCATACGCATGGACCGTAATGGTGCAGTTTAACTTCTTGTTGGACATGAAAAAGAAACGATACAGTTTAATGTCATGTTGGAAGAAAGTGAAAATAGATTAAGGTCATATGCATGGACTGTAATGGTGTAGTTTAACATCTTGTTTTACAAGAACAATAAATGATATAGTTTAACGTCATGTTGGACGAAAGTGCGAATAGTTTATGGTCATATGCATGGACCATAATGGTGGAGTTTAATGTCTTACTGGACATGAGGCATGCAAATAGTTTAAGGTCATATGTATGGACCATAGATAATGTATTTTATGTTTATATAAAATACTTATTCATAAATCTGGAATTGGATGGAGTAGTGATGAGTTCTCCATCCATTGAGATTAAATAATAAGTTCCATTGGAATAGAACTTATGCATGGAGTAAGGTCCTTCCCATTTTGGTTCAAGCTTGGGAGGTTTCATTCCTGGTATCATTGGATTTCCGAGAACCAATACCAATTCTCCCTGATTGAATGAACGAAGATGAAATTTTTTATTGAAAGCTCATGCTATTCGATTCTGATAGACTTCAAAGTGATGTAGGGTGCACAACATTTTTTCAACTAATAGTTCCAATTCATCCAATCTCTTTTGAGGTTGTTCATCTGTAGATGATTGAACACAAATGGGTACTATGAGAAAATGTAATTGAAACTCAATTGGAAAGGTTTCTTCCGTTCTATATACCAATGAATATGGAGTTGACCGCGTTGTAGTACGGGTGGTGGTCCGATAATCCCATAAAGCCGGAAAGAGTTTATCAGACCATGACTTCTTATCTTTATCCACCATCTTTTGAAGTATGTTTGAAAGAGGCTTATAGAAGGATTATATCTGGCCATTGGCCGCTGCATGATACCGAGATGAATGACTGGATTTGATGTTGTATTCTTGATACAACTTCATCACCTAGAATGAACAGAAGTTGGTGCCATTGTCTGTAAATATGGTATGAGGGACACGAAATCTGGTAATGATGTTAGACTTGATGAAGTTAACAATGCTTTTAATACTAACGTCTTTGAGAATTATTGCCTCTGCCCATTTGGAAAAGAAGTCAGTAGCAGTAAGAATATACTTAAACTGCTTGGATATAGCTGAAGGGTAAGGTCCCACCACATCCATTCCCCATGTGGAAAATGGCCACAAGTATTTAGCTGTATGAAGCAACTATGGGGGCTGATGAATGAAGTTGGAATGTACATGTAATGAATGACACTTCTTTGGGAAATAAACACAATCTTGTATCATTGAAGGCCAAAAGTATCCAAGACTTCGAATTTGATCAGACAGTCTATGTCCAGATTGGTGGGCACCACAGACTCCTGCATGCACTTCTTTCATGACAACCATTGTCTCTTCACCATCAATGTATCTGGAGTGAACTCCATCAAAACCATGCTTGTAGAGAATTTTCTCTAGGTGATCTAGGATTTCATAAAGAGTAAAATTGACCACACATCTCTGGACTTGTTCTTTCCCAGCTCTATCAGGTGGAAGTGTTCCATTTTTATGGTATTCCCTAATAGGTGTCATCCATCCTATAATATGACCATATGGTTCAGGAATGGGACTAATTTCATTTATTTCCTCTATTCTAGTTTGAACATAAGTTTAAATTGTATGACGGTGGGAGGTACTTATGGTTGTCTCGTCCTGATTTGGATCTTCCAGAGTTGTGGCTATATTAACCAGTGCATCATCTTGGGAATTTTTTGATCGCGGGACATAAGAAAATGTCGGTTCCATAGGAAATTTTTCCATTAACTCTGTAACGTAATCATACAAAGGGATTAGTTCTTATTTTCTGATGGCATAATCCCCATTGACTTGTTTGATTACTAGGTCTGAATAACCTTTCAACTTTAAGTGATTCACTTGTGCTTGAAGCGCCAACTCCAAGCCTGCGATGAGAGCTTGGTATTCCGCTTCATTATTTGTACCACTTCCCACCATTGAGAAGGAATAGGGTAACACTGCCTTTTCTGGAGAAATGACCACAATTCCTAATCCAACTTTGTTTAATTTTGGATTTTCAATTTTCCTCCCTATTGGACTTTTGGAAGCACCATCAAAGTACATTTCCCATGTTTGAAGACTATCTTGAATAAAGAAGACTTCTTTATATGGAAGTACAATATCTGAAGATGTATCTTCTACTGAAGGGTGTTCATCAAGGAAATTAGCTATATCTTGGCCCTTTATTGCATTTTGTGACACATATTGGATATCAAATTGCTGCAAAATAACTGCCCACCTTGCCAGACGTCCTGTAAGAATTTGATGACTAAGGATGAATTTGAGAGGATTATTACGAGATACCAATTGTACCTCGTGATGTTGCAGGAAGTGTCTCAACTTCTGAACTGCAAAAATTAATGCTAGGCAGCACTTCTCAATACTTGAGTATCGGTTTTCTGCTTCAAGCATAGTCCGACTGAGATAGTAGAGGTTATTTTCATTCCCAACATCATTCTTATGAGAAAGAAAGGCACCTAGTGATCGCTCCCATGCTGTCACATATAGGATATGTGGTCTTCCTTCAACTGTTGGCTTAAGTACCGGTGTACTCAAGAGGTAATTTTGAGAATATCTAATGCTTCTTGACATTATTCATTCCACTGGTAAGTAACTCCCTATTCATCAACATGGTGAAGGGTTAACTTTTGCTTTCCAAATTGGCTATAAAATGCCGAATATAGGCTAATTGTCCTTGAATCCCTCAATTATTTCAAATTTCGAGGAGGTGACATACAAAGGATTGACTTTGCCTTCTCAGGATTGACTTCAATACCACGATGATGTACAAAAAAGCCGAGAAATATTCCTTAGGTTACCCAAAAAGCACATTTTATGGGGTTCATCTTCAAATTATGTTGTCGAAGTTTGTGGAATACGATTTCCAAATCAGGAAAATGATTAGAATGTTGTTTGGATTTAATCACCAATTCTTCCACGTAACATTCAACGAACTTCCCCAAAAAGGGTTTGAAGATATGATGCATGGAACGCTGATATGTTGCGCCTGCATTCTTTAAGAAAAAGGGCATTACTTGATAGCAGAACACACCCTGAGGGACTCTGAAGGCTGTAGATTCTTCATCTTCTGGAGACATTCAGATTTGATTATACCCATAATATCCATCCTTGAAGGAAAGTGCTTCATAGACAGTTGTTTCATCAATTAAGAGTTCTGTGATCGGAACTGTAAAATCATCCTTAGGATAATGTCGATTAAGATATCTGAAATCAATGAAAACTCTAATTTTTCTGTTCTTCTTCTTCACAGGAACAATATTAGCCAACCATTTGGGATACTAAACATCTCTGATGAATTTATCTTTGATAAGATTATCCACTCCAACATCAATTTTGGAAGCATAAGTTGGGTGTGTTTTTCTAGAAGCTTTATTGAATCCTCGATGTTCTTCTAGGAAACCCAAACGATGAGTAGCAACATCAGGATCAAGGCCTGGCATCTCTGTATAGTTCCAAGAAAATATATCTCGATTTTTCTTCAAACATGGAATATACATTTCTTTCTATTCAGGAGTCATGGAAACACTTATTAAAGTAGGTCATGGATCTTATTTTGTACCCAGATCTATTTCTCTGAGTTCATCCACGGTAGTAGAGATACCCTATTCAAATGCTGGAGGAGCATCCCTGAGCTCTTCCTCTTCTTCATCAACATGTGTTACTTCTTCTGTTTCTACTGGCGTAGTATATGATGAATTATAATTTTCATGATCATAAGAGATGTTAAAATTTGAACATCTTGAAGAAGAGGCTTGCATTTCTGACCCTATTGACAGTGAAGGGTCTTCCTTGGGTAATAAAGAGGATATGATGGATTGATAATCTACATCATCATTCACATCTGGCATTGCTATAAATTTTTCTGACCTGGTTAGAGAATTATAGACTTTTTGGATTTCAGATGATGAAATGAATACATCCCCATTTGAGCGTTCATCATTTCTTGGTGAATCACCAATTTATCGAATGTTGTCTGGCTTGATTACCTTAATTGACATTATGGAAGTTTCCATAAGAGTATTTCGATTTGGGTCTATCCTGTCAATTTGACTGATAGGAAACACATAATTTGTACTCACATGTTTAAATGGATTTATTGTAATCTTTTCCAAACCATATTGAGCATAAACTTGGGTAATCTCCCTTGTTGTAGATTTCTCCTTTCCCTTCAAGTGATAGAATTCCACCTCAATGTATTGAGATTCACATTTCTTGAATGGGGCCTTATCACCATACAATTTCCCAACTTGACCATCAAAACAATACCTGAGACATTGATGGTATGATGAAGGGATATCCGCATGTTGATGTAGCCAGGGTCTTCCAAGCAAGATGTTGAAGGTTGAGTCTTGATCAACAACCATGAGATCAGAATTGGATACAAGATCTCCAAACTGATTTCTGAGTGTAATCTCACCCAGTGGTTCTTGTTCATTTTTATCATATCCTTGTAACATCATAGTAGAAGGAGATAAATCATATTCTATGAGGTACAATCGATGAAGTGTATGAATGGGCATGAGGTTGACTCCTGAACCATTATCAATGAAATCTCTTCATATGTCTACACCATTGACCTTTCCAGATAAGTACACAGGTATAATATGTCCATGCATCACATCATCTTCATCTTCATTTGTGAAAGATATCACTGCATGGAATTATGCAATATTATTCTCTACATGGTCGGCTTCAGCTGCAGCAATTTTAGTTTCAAACTATTGAGGTCTTGAAAAAGCCTCAACAAGTGCCTCCTGAAGATCCTTTGATTAATTTAAGGCATCCAGAACTGATAACTTGGCAGGAACATGGGCCAGGTGTTTTAATACATCATACTTTTTATCCAAAGGTCTGTGTTTTCCAACAGTAACATTTGGTTTAGCAGGTGCCTTGGAAGTTGATGCTTTGGAAGTTGACGCATCTTGTATCGGGGTAGGAGTTGGTAATACTCTTGGCTTTGAAAGATTAGACCGAATAGGTCTATTTACTTGATGAGAGGATAAAGGTGTAACTTCTAACCGATATTCTAGAATAACTGCGCTAGGATTGAATCTGTCTTGTGTGGAAGAACTTGTTTGTTCTTGTTGAGCTCGTTGAAGGGCTCTGCCATGAGTTTTTGATGCATACACAGTTCTAGCAGGGGTAGAATTGGAATAGTGAACTCTGAAAGATCCATGTCTTCCCCTATATCCTGAGCCTCTGGAACTCCCTTTGATTTCTCTGTTTGATATAGGGAACCCAGGTTCATCGATATCAAAACTGTGATTGGCATAAGGATCTGATAAGTGAATCATGTTAACAGAACCAAAGATTAACTCTTCATCCGATGAAGACTCTGTCTGACTAGACAATTTAGGCTGTGTCGTTTGGTGGTACAGTGCCCATGGCTTTGAAGTAGATGACGTAAAATTTTCCAGAGTCAAAGACAACTTGGGATTTGACATGATTTCATCTTCTTTTGATTGCACTTCTTTTTCTGAATTATACTGTTTTTAAGTATTTTCCCTCTAATGAATAGGGTTTTACTATGGCATTCATGGTAGAAGACACAATTGGTTTCTTCAATTGTGTTCTCAAAATATCATGAGTTCATTTGATCATTTTTCTGACCATCCAATCATCATAATATTCCACATGTTTTTTCTTGAATTCTTTCCACTCACCTTCCTCCTATGGATATATAACAGTAACACATGCTACCTGAGCTAAAGAACCTTTCAGTTTGACTTGTCCCGAGTCGACCATTTTTTGCAGGAGGTCCTTGAAGACAAAACACTCCTGGATGGGATGCCCCAAGATATGATGAAATGAGAAATAATTGGGATGGTCCTCATCTCATTCTTTGTTAGGCCTCTTGGGCCTTGGCAATTGAACCAAATTATTTTCTAGAGCCGAAATGAAGTAGCCAGGAACTTGTTCATTTTGGATAGAGTAAACTTTACTCTTCAAATCCTCAAATTGTTTCCATCTTTGATCTCGTTGACCATCATTATGAAATGGCCTCTGTTTTTGGAACTTAGTAGATGTAGCCCTTCGAGAAGATGAAGGTCTTGAAGTAGAAGTAGGTACAGGTGCTTGTTTAAGCATAACTGTAGCATTCTCTGCTTTACCCATTCTCCTTCCTGGAGTTGAAGGAATTACATGAGTTTTGTCCATAGTCTTCATAAGATAATCTTCAATCTGTTGACAAATTTAAGTAAGGTCTCGAAACCCTCCTATATATATCACAGGGATCAAAGGAGTGCATAGCTCATTAAAAAGATTTGCCACAATGATTGGAAAAAATTCCTCTTGAGGGAGTGCTAAGCTCAGGGAATATTTTAATCCCATCCAGTGTGCAATGAAATCTGTAACCCTTTCATTCTCCCTTTGCTTGTAGTTTTTATGATCAAAAACTATTGTCTTTGGAAACGTTGAGCTGAACTGAAGAAGGAATTTTTGGCGAAGATCCTCCCATTCGGTAATTGACTGGGATTGCAAGCTTGTGTACCAGACAGAGGCATGCCCTTGTAATGACTGTACAAAACACATGAGCTTAACTTCTTCTTGTTCCCGAAGGCTTTCCATCGTAGGATCAAAACATTAAACAAAATGTGTTATGTGTTTCTCTGGGTCTCCTGAACCATTATAGATTGGTAATGTGGTAGTTGTAAAATTTGATTGGGGAGGAATTGCATCAACCCATTCAGGGTAAGCTCTCTTTTATGGCTGAATTTGATCACGCTTTCCCTCCATAGCCTCCAACCGAGCTGTTAATGACTCAATAGTAGTTATTAACAGTTTTGAAACATCTAGTTGAGATTGGACCTGAACAGGTGAAATGAATGGAGCTTGGGAAAATGTGGTAGTCGGTACTTCAACCGATGGCAACACTGCCGTTTGTTGTTCCACCTGACCCATAGGATTAGACCTATGAGGGTGTACTGGCAAAGGAGGATATTCTTGATCCATCTCAGTAGCTGCAACAAATTCCTTTGGCTGACTGACTCCATAACCCTTAAGAGGAAGACTACCCTGAAGTAGTTCTACATTCATCGTCCTCAATTCCTTCATTTCTTCCTCCTGTTGTGCGAATATTTTCTCTAATAAGAGCTATTGGCCTTCTCCAGAGGAAGGGTATGTAACTTGATTCTTTCCCTTCCATTTGTTGGATCCATTTCAGAGAGGGGGAAGTGTGTTACTTGAAGGAACACCCAGATTCTGGGTAAGCCTTTGATTTCGTGTACGCACACCTTCTTCATTTGTGTCTGTGCATACAACTTCTTGAGAAGAAACTTCTTCATCTGATCCCTCTGAGTGAGCCTCTTATGGTGGATCAGCAACAACGGAATTAATGACGTTAATTGATGCATAATTCATTGCATATATTCTATCAGCATTTCTACGATAATGTCTTCATCCATGTCCCTAATGAGGCATTTCCTTTTGTTGATTTGATCCCTCGGGAACTTCTTGACGAACCATAATTTGGAGGGAATCTCCTGATAATTTGGATCTTCGTTCCACTTGGGGACTCTTCCCTAATCGAGAGAAGACTGACTTTTTTTGAGGAAGAGATTGAGGATTTGAAAAAGTCCCCAGTCCACTGGACTGTGGTATTCTGACTGTTCCTCATCAACTCCTCGAATCCTATTTGTTGATTCCGGGGGTTGGGTTAAAAGAGTCAATAGTCTATCAAGCTGGGGTGGTTCTTGACATGCTATATAAGAGTATTTCTTGAAATCTCTCCTGATCTTGCGAACTTTAGTCCATAAATTGGCGGGATGAATCAACCTTCATCCACTTTTATCACCAGGATCAAAAGGCCGTTGGATGATTTCTGACAGTTCTGTCACTTGATGATGTGCTTGCTTCAAACGAGAGGCATGTTCAATATTCTCATTTTATTGATGTAGGAGTAATTCAACAACTTTTTCTTTGTATACATGATTTTGAGAAGAACTAGTTGAATCTTGTTCTAGATAAATCATTTGATTACAAACAAAGACAGTTGACTATGGCCAGCCATGGGAAATAACATTGCATGAGACCATTTTTGGCGGGCTTTGCTGACTAGAGAGTACAGTGAAATGTAGTGATCCATTAACACCCCATCCCTTGATATCAATACTAGATGGGGCATTGTCAATTAACTGGCGCAATCTTTTTAGTGTGCCAAGGCATGGACGCTGAAGGGATCTCTGCTGATTTTCAGCCTTCGGATATTGAGAAACTGAGAGAGAAGCCAAGTCAATTTGGCGTTGTAACCCTTATATTATCTTGATATGATTTTCATATTCATGATAAGATAATATTTTTTTTTCAAACGATAATGAAATTTCCATATGTTTAGACAAATATCATGAATTCCATCTTCCATCAATATCTCTGGAATGTCATACTGAGAGTCAGCTGAAAGCCAAAACATGACTGACACTTCACCTTTTTCTAGTTGTTTTCTCATATTCATTAGTTCCTTTTTTTCATTTGATGAAGATTCTTCTACCTGATTAGACCAGAGTTGTTTCTTTCTTGTTGCTGCATCAGATTCAACAATATCGGTAGAGAATCCACCAATCAAACTAGAAGATGAACGAACTATGGGTGGTTAGGAGATTGACCTACACCCCGGGCTATCGTCTGATTGAGAAATTATTTCAACTGCTAGCAGTGAAGCAACAGACATGACTGGATTTGCATTTTCAAGTGCCCCAAGATAAGAGGGATTTCTCATAACTACATTTTCCATTGGAACATTTTCCAGGCAATGTGCATTATAAATATGGAGAGGACATTCGTAGTAAAATTCATCATCATGGGGAGGAAAACCATGGTGGGTTACAGCAAATGATGAGAAATATTTCTCCTTGGTCTTCTGGACACACAAAGGGTTCCTATGGCTCTCATCTGAAGACGAAACTTCGAGATCGACCGAACTTTCATGAAGCAAGACTTCATGAGGAAGTTTCTGATGAAGACCTTCAGAATTAATGTTCCCACTATTGGGAAATGAGGGAGTTGAATCTTGAATTCCAACAGATAATTTTATGAGGGCTTCAAGAACTCCAACATTGAGCAAGTCCTTATTACAAATTGCCCCTTGATTCCTTGACTGTGATGGGTGGGTCTTCTTTTTAGACTCCTTCTTACTCAATTTAAGAACCACTTGTTGACAAAAGTGGTCATTATGGGCAGGTGTATGTGCCTACTCAGAATAAATGATCAGGTTACGCTGATTATCTCTGCTCAAATCAGGCGTATGTGCCTGACTTGGTTGTCCCTATGATATGGGGGAGTACGCCCCACAACCCTCTTGGACTGGAACAGAGGTGTGTTTCTATTCCAGAGTAAACTGTTCATGTATCACTCCACTGGTAGGGATAGATTTATGTGTCTTCCTCTGAGATGCTGCTGAAGCTGTTATAAAATCCTGGTAGGCATCCATAATATGAGAAAGGATTTGCATCTGCTGTTTCACCATTGATAAAATGTTCTTGGTGACTTCAGTTGCTGGAACGGGGATATAAATCCATTCCATGCTCGGAGTAGGTGGGTGTTTCTTCTCATGTCCTCCTTTTCCTGTCAGTGAATCCTGACAGTACTAAAGTGTGGGGGTAGAGAGTTGAGTCTGCCTCCTATTTGTCACTGGAGTTTTCTGGCTGAATTCTCCGAATGCTACTAAACAAGACTATTGGTAGGCTTGATCAATAATAGAAGGTGTATGTTCCTGCTGATTTCACTCCGCCGAATGTGGTTGACGAGCTTCCTTCAATATGACAGACGAGGCTGCTGGCAGTATTGATGAGTGTAAGTAGGTGTATGTGCCTGTTTACCAGTTTTCAACACATTGGGTTTGCGGGATCCATCGTATGCAGTCAGATGAGCCTTCTAACTAGCTGATTATTTATAAATAGGTGTATGCTCTTGTATATAGTACTCCACTAGAATTTCCTGGTGAGATTGGTGTGCTGCTGCCAGATGAGTCTGTTGGACAGTGGAATTAAAACGGACAGGTGTGTATTCCAGCTCGTTGCTTTCCACCAAGTTAGGTTGGTCAAATTCTATGGATATGGAAGAGATGAGAACCTGCTCATTTTTGACCGTATTTCGCCTTTAGATCTTCTTCTTGACTGCTCGGGTTTGAGGAACCTGACACGAATGCCTGGAGACGATACCCTCATCATGTTGAGGACGCACTGCCGCACAAGTCTGGCGGTGATTGTTGATGGGAGCCCTCGGGAAGGACTCCTGTCGCCTTTAATTAAGGCCCTGAGGGACATTCTCATTCACCTCCCCAGAATATGGGAGTAAATGTTTATTGCATTTCAGGTATAATGACCCAAAACGGTTGGAGATTGTGGTTGGTACCACCTGCTTCTTGATCGCTGGTCGTCACTATCCGGACGACCAGGGTGAATTATTGACTTGGAGGGCTTTTCGAGCAGCCTACAAAGTCTGAATAGTATCGTTTTAATGGTACTTCTTAACCATTGTATTTGATACCCAGCGTTGAATATGATGAGTAGGTGCTGTTGTCCTCAGAGCGGACAATGATCTACTAGGAGTAACAGTAGAGGCCTTCCAGGCAGAAGTATTCACAACAGAAATATTCACGAGTGTGAACTAAAGAGATGCAATTTTTGTAACATAGAAGATATTGGAAAATAGTTCCTGTTTGATATAACATACGTAATCAAGATAAGTTCAGCTACTACATCTCTTGGATAAATACATATGTTATTGATTATCTTGTTGGCCCTCTCATTGAGTTTAAATAGGGGCCTAACAAATAGGTAAAACATCACTTTAACTTGGTTAAGGATTCACGTTGGGTTCACCATTTTTTGTTTCCTCTAGAATTGGGGATGACCTCATTTGTTTAAGGTTCAAACATTCCAAGAGGTTTCTAACGGGATTGTTCATAGAACCAGAAACATCCAATGATTCTATATCCATTTGGACCTATTTTCCAAAGGTAGGTGCTCATTAGTTGTGAAATAATAAGGCTTAATAATTTTCATTGGTTGAGAGGATGGGAGGTCGGACTCATCACACGTTTTGAGGGGAATTATTGTCTACTACGGGACTCTCTTTATAGATTTAAGTTATGTTTGTGAATCCTTATTAAATTACTAAATATAAGAATGTTCTTTCCTTTAGATCTGACAATCAATGATTGATATGTAGTAAATTTAGAGAATCTTTTATATGTATTCGAGGTTCTTCATCGATAGATAATAATCTATATTTTTTAGATATTCTTAGTCAATGGTATCCTTTAATACATTATATAAAAGTCTCTTGGTCATTATGATGACCATACTGGTTTTAATTCCACTTAGTGGGGCACTTGAATTTTATTTTCATTCAGAAGGACATTGATTATTTCAGAGTTGGGATCGTACCCTCAGATGGGATACCTACATATCCTTTATATAGAAAAGGAATCATAACCCACGTATTTCAAGTAAAATAGTATGATGTTTATGTATGATTAATGGCTCAAAGAAAGATGTCATAATTATTTTTATGCTCTAAGCTCATGTGAGTCATGCTCAGTGTGAGAAATAAGAGGTATTGGTAAAACCAGACAGGTGTGCCATGAAAGATGAAATCATAAGAAATTATGTGGGGCTTATGTATGTATGACTTCCCATATAGATAGATATCGGGACTTATTTTAGAGAAGAAGTCCAGGAACAGGGCCCATAAAAGTATATGTGCTTTTATGGAGATTTGGATACTCTAACTTGGGGCTTACTCCTGAGAAAGATGCCCAAATTAGGAGGGACTTATGATTGGGTTTTATTCCTGAGAAGGGACCCCAGATCAAAATTAAATTAGGACTGGTTAAGATAAATTAAGACTGGGGCTTACTCCGGAGAAGGAGGCCGAGGATAAAGGAATTTGAAAACCGGGGTACTCTTAAGGAGGAGGCCCAAGTTAAGGGATTTTTAGAATTAAGGGACTTGGGGCTTACTCCTTAAGAATATGCCCAAATTTTGGGACATTGAGACTAGGGCTTACTCCTAAGGAGGAGGCCCAGGTTAAGGGATTTATGACTGGGGGTTACTCCTAAGGAGGATGCCCAGGTCAGGAGAATTTGGACAGGGGCTTACTCCTGAAAAAGAGGCCCAAATTAAGGATTCTCTCATCTTAAAGGATGAGGTTGAATGAATGAAATATCTAACCTTAGTGACATAAAGATATGTAAATCATTAAGTTTTGACAGATGTTCCATAGAATTCCTTTTAGATAAAGAAGCCAACAAGGGGACCATGTTGAAGAAAATGTCTTTAAAGAGGGTTTTAAGGCTGAATCATGAATAGGAGAGGTAGATAGGAATAGGAGAGGTGGAATGGGAAGGAAGGGCACCCAAAAAGTGGGGGGCGTGCATGTCCTTCATGGGAACAGAATTTCTGGTCACGCAGGTATACATGCGCGACACATGGGTACTTGCACGGCGGTCCACCCTTAAGGTAAAACTTGGGTGAGGCTTGGCTCAAGCCCTTAGTACTATCCCTGAGGCTTCTAGAAAATAGGTGCGCAAGTTCTATTGAAGGGGTAAGGCAACGCACAAGTGTGTCCATTTCCCATAAGGGCTGACCACTTAGGAGCGCAAGTGTTGCTGAGTTTCAACACCTAGGCCTTCCTCTCTCTCTTTAGATCTTCCATTCTAGGTAAAAAATTACCTTTTAAGTGTTCGAAAGCCTCGAGAAGAGACTAGGGCTCCATGAGCTCAAATATGAGTTTCTGAAATTTTATTCTCTCAAATGGGGGGCCCACAGAGGGTATTTATAGGCTGGAGAAGACCCTGGGCGAAATTCATAAGAGGGCGTTCAAGTCACATGTACGACCACTGGGCGGTGCGCAAGTACACTTTTGCGACCGTAGTGGAACTTGCACGACCCTAGTGCATTTTAATCTTTGTTCATGCCTTTATCAATTTTTGATGTTTCTTAAAAGGATGAATCACTTTGGGTTTAAAGTATTTCCCTTTTCAATTTGTTAGACTCTGTGATGGAACGGAGCGTCAACAAAGGTATAACAGGGCTATGTAGAGACAGGGCTCTATGGTCTTTAACCATAGGACTTACTGGTCAATACTGTATCTAACGATTGTGTCCAAGGAATCCTAAAATGATATGAAGTGATCCTACAATGACATTCTATGTATCCAAATATATAAAAGGATCATGATCTGGGTGGGTTTTAACCTAAGAAAGGCCAATCCTTGAATTGGAATGGGGTTCCCAAGTGCTCATTGAATTCCCATATTATAATCCAAGGTGATCGCGATTCAGAGCGTTACTATTTGATTATAAAGTCATGTATAATATATTTTTTTCATTCCTTTCCATTAATTAGTGTGGTAATATCAAGTAGCATTGAACCATTGGTTTATGGATTTCCATTCGTTGGTGTGATATGGTCATGTAGCATGTAACCTTGTAATCAAGTCATAATAAATCAATAAGTCCATTTGGTTCAAGCCTTTCCTTTCATTAGTTGACAAGGCCAAGTAGCATGAAACCCTTGATTTTATCCATTTATGGAATATTAAATAATTAAGGTTCTTTCCACTACCATCCATTATTGTGTTAAGGGGTGATATAGAGATTAAACCTATCAATCATTAACATTTAATCTGGTCAATCCATATACGCAAAATACATGCTAATTTCCATTTCACATTTAATTATCAATTGAAGCACATACCATAGGTTAGTAAAGTAGTTCAGAAACATTGTAAATTACATTATTAAATTTAAAATATAAATAAACCCATTTAATATATAAAACCATACCCTTATAGTGGTCAATCTAAGGCACACCCGAATGGTGGTGGAAACGTTTCAAAACACTAAACAACAATTATAGCATAACCATAGACATGAAAAAAATAGATTTGTGGTCTTAACCACCAAACATTAATCACATATATGGACATAAAATATCCATATAGTTCTAATGTTTATAAGCATACCATATAAATTCAATAAATGGAACCAGATGAAATCGGTAGGCCCCACTTGACAAATCCAAAATCAACGATCTTGAGGGATGAGTTATAGACCACCCACCTCAGGGTTGTATGATCTTCATCCTCCAGTATTGGCCCCTGATTTGGATCTAATAACAGAATATCTAAAGAAAATAGGAAAACAATCCTACCCCAATAAATTAGTCGAGAGAAAGAGAGAAGGATAACGGCTCAAGAGGACTTGAGTACTTACCTTTGTGAATCTAACATGACAAACATAAGCTTGATCAGATCCAAGATGAAGGAGATGCTTGAATCCCCAACTTTTACCTTCCAAATGATCCAAAATGAGAGCCATTGAGGTAAATCCCATATAATCTTGGATTAGGGAAGAAGTAGTGGGGTTAATTAGATCCTTAAGGGAAAAAAGGAAAATTTACCCTCAAAATAGTTTGTGGACGGTTTGCATGCACAGTTTGAGAAACCATGCACAAACCATGAACAGGTACCTGGAAAGAAGGGGCACTCGGACAGTTAGGCTACAGGACTGTGTGAAAATTGTGTGAAGTGGTTTTATATAGAAATTTCAATCTTCACAGTTGGCCAAACCATGTGACAATCGTGCACAAATTGTGTGGCCTGCGATGCTGTGTCATTGTAATTTTTTTAATCAACATATTTTTTATCCCCTAATAATTCAGTAGTTTCAACATCAACAAGATGTTCTTTTGTGGGATTGGTAACATCATCATGCGTAGAATACATTTTCTTCATGTGTAGTCAAAAATTTAATTTGTCTTGAATAACAACAATAAAAAACAGTCCATGCATAAAATTCAAAATTTGTATGAATCTTTCATGAAAATTCTAACTTTCTTGAATAAATATATGATACCTCAATACTATAGTACAACATTCCTTCACTGGATTTATTTTATCCATCCTCATATATATTGATTTCCATCTTTCTCTTGATGATGGACTAGAGTCCCTCTTTTGAACTACCATTCCTCCCGTCATCATGGTTCATAAGTTCCTTGATGACATACCTCCCAAACAGTTATTATTCCATTTTTATTTTTGATATTTAACTCCCTTATTTTCTATACATACACCTTTGTTTATTGAACTACTCCAACCATGAGTCATCCAATACCATGTACACATGATTATTTTGGATGACTATTATTCAGAGTACTTCAAATAACATAGAATAGATGGAGGATGAGTCTCAGGAAACAAAATGCAATAATAATTTTTTGGGAGATGAAAATTTAATTTCCAATGAGGTTCAAAAATAATTCAAATACAATTTTAATTATGGATTCTAACACGTTAAATTACAAAAATGAAGTAATTAACATTAAAATTATCATGAATTCCACATGAATTAATTTTATTCCACTCACAATTATTTATTGTTTACCACTTCCTTTGAGATGTTTAATTTTTTGAAAGGGCTTATAGAAGATTCAATATTAAGGTTGTATTGGTCTGAGGAAGAGGGGATATAGTGGAAACTAGCCATTTCTTTAAGCTTCTAAGAGAAAGTATAGTGAATATGAAGCATAGAATAGGGCAAGAGATCTCTGCTCATTGTGGGAAGAATACTTTTGAGAGTCAGATTATCACCCATTTAAATCTATCAAGGTTGATGGGGAAGAAAAACAAAATGCGTGTTTGGAATGTTTTTCATCACAATAAATGTGTGACATGAGTAATTTTAGGAGTTAAATCATTATTGTTTCATTCTAATCAATATATTCTTAACTATAGATTTATAATAATTTCCAATGTGAAAAAACTGAAATTAATGAAATTTTTTATGAAGTGTTGTGAAAAGTAACCGATTGAGTCGTATAAGAAAATTAAAATCAAGAAACCAAACAAATTAATACATTTTGTTTTGATTAATTTTCCATTTTCATTTTATTGTTCTCATGAAGTATTAAATGTGAATGATGAATGGTTGAAAGTGTCTAATAATGAGTTGGGAGAGTCCTTATTCAAATCCATGATGGTGACTTTTATAAAGATTAATGAATAAAATTTGAGTGGGAGGTATGTCATCATGGAACATTTTAACCACAATGATGGGAGGAAGTAAAGTTTGAAATGGGGAGTCCAATCTATTATCAAAATATGGAAGGTAATAAAGCATTTGTGGATATATTAAATAACGGTATTAAAGGTTGGTTGTACTGCAGTACTAAAATATTGTTTCTCTAATAAAGATAGTAACAATTTTCAAGCTTGGAGTGTATTTTATTGGGTATCTATCTCACCAAAATTAATCCTTATTTACACATCCTAATTTATAAAAACCATGTTCCCTTTTTATGAAATGTTATTTATGATTCTAATGACTATTATGTTCTGTATTCTTCTTTTAAAAAAAAGATTGATCTACAATTTTAAGTGGTCTCGTATTAAGTTGGATTGAGTTTACAAAGTAGGGGTGGAATTGTTTAAGTATAGTATATTTTGAGAGAGAGAGATAGATAGAGATTTTGGTTCCAATGATGTTTAGAGATTTTTGTTCCAATTTGGATCCATAGATGGATTATGTACTTTTATCCAACAATGAAAAAATTGTATGAAATATTCAATTCAACATCACAATGAACATTTTTGGGTCATTTTGAAACCTTAAAGGCTTGATTTTTTTTCTAATATGAATATATCAGCTTCAAAATATACTCATTTCTGACTCATAGATGATTATTCCATAGCATAATTTGATCTTTAAAACACATTTTATGCCCGTCAATTCATCAAATAAATCAATGATTATAGGAAAAGGAAACTGTTTCATAATAGTTACTCTACAAAAATTAAATTCTCTATATAAAAATGTATACATTAATCACTATTCCTAGTAAATTGGAATAGAGCTCCCCAGAGTGAGATACTAGTTCCAATGAAGCCATTGTACTCAATCTATTCTATCTATGTGTTTATATCTAAAATGTTATAAATTCCTCAATATTCCTCTAGAATGTTTCAGTATTATAGATTAAATGAATCTATTTAATGTAATCCTAATTTTATTATTATGAATATTACCTTAAAATGGTAGAGGAACCATAGATATTATAATTTTCCAGCATTGAAAATTTTACTGCATATCTTGAAGTAGATCTATAATTACCTATAGGACTTGAATATTTTTTTAAAATGTTGGGGACGAAGCCTCAATTTATTATTAAAAAAATACCTCTTTAGTCTGGGTAGAGGGAGACCCATTACATAGCCCGAAGGCCCAAGTCCACATGGCCTGAATATAAGGATTTAATGCCCATTTTTTGGCCTAAAGGACCCCTTGGTGAACAATAATACAAGAGTACCCACACTGTTACAGTACAACCACCACTACAGTTCTTGTTATAGTGCCTCCACCTCTATAGTGTCACCGCTGCCACAGTACTGCTATAGTGCCCTGTTATAGTACTGCTATAGTACTAGCAATTCGTCCCTGTCTGGATTTGATCTTTGGTCTTTTGGATGCCAAGCAAGAGCTTGTACCACTTGGGTACAAGCTCGTCGGCATAGGACATGAATATCAATATAAGTTCTAGCATACAAAAAAATGTTTATTGGTTTCTTACTATAGAAATATAAGGGTTAGAGTGGTGAAATATTTTATATAAATGTACATATTCACATAATTGGATCTTTCTGAAAAATAATAGTCTTTCATAAAGAGGCAAAAAATAATATATACTTAATGTGAACCCCTGCCCATCTCTATCATTTATTTTCCTTGTAATAAGTCTTTTCATACTTTAAATATAAATTAAAAGATGCGAGAAGCATTCATTTAAATATAGGTATGAAACAAATAACTAATAGTATTGAAAAATGGGGTTATTAAATAAACTCAATAAATTAATAAGTTATATAAACCTAATAATAACATATAAATATATAAAAACCCCTATTTATTTATTATTCATGTTTTTATTAATATAAATTTATAATTTATTCTTGAAAATAAATTACACAAAGAAACATAAGAACACCAAATTTTAAATATTCTTACCAATTCCTACATATCAACTCCTAAATAAAAGGCAGGAGACTCGAGAAGAGAGGTCATGGAAAAAATAAACAAAAAACAACCAAGAATTCATATGGTAACACAAGTAGAAAACATAATTATTCTATATATATGAATTTATGGATTACTTATTATGCCTAGAAATTTTTTTCTTTTTCATATAAGCAATAAAAATATCCCTACTTTCACTCTTATTTCATTTTGAAACATTTTTGACTTAGTATACCCAAATAGTTCCCAATTTAGGCCAGAAATTCACCTCAAACACACATCCTGATCGGTAGAGTCTTGTGTCAATGCTAAGGGATATTGGTAACTTGATTTAGAAATGGGATAAACTCTTTAATGTTTAACAAAAATCAATTTAATCATTCTATAATTCCATCATTACCTTTACAGTAGCATATGGTGCAAAATTTATTTTATTTCGGCATACATGCCCATACACATATGTTGACTAAGCTTACCTTATGAAAACGTCATTCCCATTCATCTAAATTATTGTATATGGAGGAACAAGATAAAATAGAATCACTCTTTTTATTTCATTGTTGAGGATATGTGATGTTGGGTTTGTCATAGTTAAGAACAACACAAATAAGAAAAACATGGAACCCCAAAAAAATCAAATAATGAAAGAGGAAAATTAGAAATTAACATACATTAGATTATAGAATTAATTCGTCTATGGGAACGTAGAGGAGTCACACCGACATCATATGAGTTCAATGAGAGCTCGAGAATCATGAGTTACTAAGTCGTGTTTAGGGTTCTTTTAAATAGACCAGCGACACTATTAATAGGGCTTCTAGAAAAGCACTGATAAAGATTCATTTTACTAGCTCTAAATTGATTAGTACTGATAGAAGGTATATTTATGAGAGATTCTTGAGAACTAATAAAGGTCGTGCATTATCTGTGCTAAAAAGGGGCTGATAAAATACATCTTTATTAGTGTTAATGTTTTTGTGCTAATAATGATTTTTTAACAGTTCTTCTTGAGTGATGACAAAGGACGATGATTATCAGCACTAAAAAAAAGATAAATATGCCTTTTATTATCGCTAAAACTTTGGTGTTGATAAATTATTTATAACTATAATTAATTATTTATTATAATATTATAATTAATTCTTTATATTTATTTAAACACTTATTTAAAATATAATAATTACAAGTATATAAAATAATAAATTCATACATTTATAAATATAGTAAATATAAATTTATAAATATATTTATTTACTAATATATTTTTAACATTATTAGTGGATATATAATCGTTAATACTTGAATTTTTAAAATGAGTGATATCTAATAATTCCAATTGAGTAGACTTCAAAAATATTGAAAAAATGTTAATGTTTTATTAATGAAATATAAATTATTAAAAACATTATATATATATCGAAGTAAATATGAATACATATTAAAAATACTAAAACATATTAAATTAATATATATAATTAAATAATTGAAGATGAAGAAATTCAAAAATTAAATAAAAAATATAAAAAATATACCCTAACTGTAATAGTATTTATAATAAATAAATAAAATTGAATGATTAAAAACATTATATATTAAATGTTTCATTTTGTAAAGAAATTCTAAAATATACTAAAATATGAAGAAGAAAACTATATAAATATTATATGTACGTGTTTCTATATATTTCATAAATATATTTGTCTGTGAGTTGTATATAAAAATGAATTAATTACATATATATATATACGTGAAATCAATGTAACAAGAGACATTTGATATATTTTAAATTGAAAAATCAAAGAACATAAAAATGAATAAGATAATAATAAGTTTTTAATTAACATTTTATTAGTTTTTTATATATTTATATTTTGTATATATTATTTATTACTATTATCTAATTACTATATATATGTATATATTATACTTAATCATTTTTATTAATAATTTGTTCGTTAATAAATTTTAAAATGATTTTATAATTTATTCAATTTTTTTATTATTGAAATTTATTTATTATATATATATAAAATAATATTTATTAATATTTATAAACTATATATATGTTTGTTAAATTTATCCATTTTTATCGTTAATTATTTAATTAATAAAATATTTAATATCTTTTTTAATTTACGCATTTTAAAATTTTTATTTGTTTAATTATTTCATTTTATTTTTTTCCACATCTATATATTTAATATATATTATTTTTTAATTTTTTCCAATTTATAAATATTTATATTCAATTTATTTGTATGTAACAATATTTATTTCATTAATGAAATTGTTAGTTTTTTATTTGTTTAATCATTTTATTTTATTCTGGACCTTTATGAGTGTCAAGAAAGATCAGATAAAGTGTACCCTTTATGAGCACTAAAAAAATCAGTGATAAGGGCTACCTTTTATCAGGGCTAGAAATAAAGACCTGATAAATTGTAACCTTTATCAGTGCTAAACTAAAACACTGATAAAGGTGTCAAGTTTCAACACATTTTTCTAGCACTGGAAAATGTCAGCGCTGTTAAAGTCATGTTTTGTAGTAGTGTGTGTACAAAGAGAGATGACATTTTGTGCATGAAATAGACATAACCTATAAATAATTGTAAGGGTAACTAGTCCAATATCAGGATTAGAAAGAGATTCAGGATCATGTCTTAATTATATAAGAGAGTCCCAAAGTGGGCAGCAGTTCCTTAAAAAAGTGTGCGATGAGCCCAAACTCCTATCCTATCAATCAATTCGAGTTCCTAAGCATCAATGGGTGCAGAACCCTAATTTTACACCTACATTTGGAAATAATATTCATAACTATTTATGGATCACTGAATCATTGTGTGTTTCTATACAGATAGAATATGGTGATATGATGTTAATGATTTTGTAATGAATGAGCCCCCCAAAATCAACCATCTAAAAAAATTGAACCCGACTAAGTAGGGGTTCCCAAGTCATCCCCTTTTCACATCCCAAGTCATCCCCTTTTCACATCAAATATATAGAATATTTGGTAAAACCAAGAATGAGGAAAATATTTATAAGAATAATGATTATATATTGGATGATTCATATAGAATTGAAAAATGATTTGATTAACTGAAAAAATTTACATTGGGTTCAGGTCATGCATAAGATTCCTCCAAGACCATACATATGAGAATGTATCATAAAAAATAATTAATTCATAAAGAGTGTTCATGAATTTTGAAAATCTCATGTAAGAGTACATATAAAATATGTAAGAGTATTTTTGAACTATATGTGATTCAGAATGAGAAATCCTTATATTTAAATTAAATAATATTTTTGAGTTTTTGTATTTTATTTTTGTGTAATTTGGTATAATTAACAAAGGGTAAAACCTTATTCCTATAAAAACTGATGTTTTATTTATTAAATTGATGCATAATGAATTTTCCATTACTGAAAAATTAATCAGTAGATCTTCTAAGCAATGCATTATATATTTGGTGATTTGTAAGGATTGTTCCATTTCTATATTATTGAATGTTATGAACTTCCATCAGATATATATGATCATCATATCATATGTAATAAATACTCTCTTGTATATAATATTACTTTATTTTCCTTTTGGTTAATGGGTTTCAAGTCCTATATAGTATGTAAGAAACTTTTTGATTATACATGAGGTTTTTTCCTTTACTGATGGGGAAAAATAAAAATAAGATGTAATATCCAATTAGAGACATATAAGGTTCTAAAATTAAATAAATTTTATCCAAATATCTTACATAATATATTTTGTTGATTTTTATGAAATTCAAAAATAATATGTATAATTTTTCCCTATACCATTGAAAATCGAGACCTCAAAACAAATGCCACACATATGATTCCCATGATCCTTATACTTTAATATATTTCCATATAATTTTTTTACCACATGCATTAATCTATTAGAGAATAATTATAAAACCTAAAAAAGATAAATTTTAAAGGACTAAATGTTACTACCCATGTCAACAAGGTGTGTCAACAAGGTGAAAATTTCTTTTCAAGAACCTACCTAATTAGAACTCCATAGTTTAACAAGATTATATCAAAGTAGTGTCAAGATGAGTGACCTCCTAGGATGTTTCCCAAGACATGTGTGATTGAAGAATAATATCTCTAAAAGAACATTTTTTTGTCCATTGGTAAGAGTCACTAGTTTGATGATTCGTTCGGGCATGTGGGTGGGCCCTTGGGAGGGGAAAACATTTGTTTACAAGATAATTGTTGGTACTTTGGAGGCTAGGACCTTAGGACCATATTAAAAATGAATAGTGATTATTATATTATTGGATCATATTTAATAAATTTATATCATAGGTTGTTCCTTTCTATATGTTCAAAGACACATTCTGAGTAGAAATTTTGCCTGCAAATGGGGGAATGATGCTCTAAAGGTGGGGAGAGAATGTAACAACCTATAAAGTTAAAGGGTAAAATGACTAATTATTACTAACTATGACAACAATGTGAAAAATTATTTTCAGTATCTTACTTTATTATAACTCCATAGTAAAGAATACATTGATTGGAGTAGTGTGAGGATGGATGACTTCCTAGGAACTTTACAAGGTTTTTTGTGTGTGAGGAGAAAGAACGCGGAAAGAAAATGTTTATCCTATGGGGATATAAATTAGTCCAATGATTTATTTATGAATTTGGGTGGTCCCTAGTGTGAGGGAAAAGTTTCATTATGATAATAGGTCTCATATGGCAGTCTATGATCTACTTTCCATATAACAAATGTGGGTAGTATATGCTGTTAGTGGGGTGTAGTTGTTTCAAGAAGGGAATGTCATTGTGAAGATGGTTTGAAGGGATTAAAAATTCAAATATTCATTTTTTTATGAATCCCATTATAATATATGGGATATTAAAAATAAAAGAGGATAATATCATAAAAACATTACTTAAAATTGAATAAGTAAGAAAAAACTATTAAAAGAGTCTAGAGGATGAGAAGAAGGGGGTTAATGTTTTAAGATTTATTTTATTATACTAGTGTATTTTTCTATACTCCCTTTTTGATACCAATTTACTCTAACATATATGAGAAACCCCTTTTATTGGAATATTGTGAAATATGATCTTTTATTAATGTACAAGTCTACAGTTCAACGTATAAATTTTTTTTTGTTGATTGATATCTCTATTCAATGTAAAAGTACTATTTTGAATGAGATTATATACAGTTTATTATTTGTATGAATTTTATAATAATTCTTTTGATAATAATAATTATCCCAATATGAATTTTATATTATATATGATGGAATATGAGACTTAGTGGTGAGTATCTAGTAATTTTTTATACATTTGTGGAAGGAAATGAATTGTGTCTGAATTACTTGTGAGGAACCTGATCTGATTGGGATTTACCAAGTAGTTTAGGGGTATATTAGTGTTAAGGTTTTAGTGGATATGTTCCCACACACATATGAAGGATTTTTTATCAATCATGAATAAAACATTATGAAACCTCAATATTTATCTCAACCTATAGTGAAGAATAAATTGATAACAAATTATTTCACTTACCAACTGATTAGAAGAAGAGTTAACCATTTTTAATACTATGATAACAATAAATTTGATAATAAAACTCTTGACCTAGTATGATATCATCAGTTTGATAAAACATAACTTTATTATATTATTTTTATGTTCCCTCAATATAAAATTCACTAAACCACCAATTTATATTAATTTTGAAAAATGAATTTTCAACCCATATTGGAGACTACAATTGGTTCCCAATATGCTATTTTATAGACTTAGATAATTAATAATCTTTTTTACACCCCATAATAGGTGAGTGAGATACTATAACCTAATACATAATAAGATGACATTATATTTTAATGAGATCCTGAATCATTTTTCTATTAGTATATCTTCATCATTTGAAAATTTAGAAGATGAAATAACTGATATAAAAATTGGTTTGAAATATTTAATGGAAAAGGTGATGAAGTGGAAGATAATTTTTTGTTTTCAAATAATATTTTAAGTAATTTGAATCATCTATTGTTAGAAAATATAATATGATGAGGTTTAATAATTGTTGAAGGCTCAAACTGAAATACTAAAGGCTAAAAAACAGTTGAGATGGGTATGAATGAAACACAAAATGATGAGGTTATAGATATATTTAAAATTAATAGAGAATTATTAATGAAAAAATAACCTATTATAATATGAGTTTTAATTTATATTGTGGAGGAAGTAAAATAAAATTAATATTAAATTTGACTCCTTTTATTTCTATAATAAATGAAAGAAATACTACTTTGAAATGAGATATTGTGAATTTTGGAACTTGTTCAACAATTTCTAAAGGATTTTACCACTGAATATAATAATGTGTAGACTCATGAAATTTATTTTGAAAATACTATTATTATAATATGAGGTACTATAGATTTTTAAGATATCATTTATAAGGTTCAAAAGAATCCTGATTAGTGTATTGATGAATTAAAAATAGTTGGCACAACATCAAAAAAATTAATTCTTTCACTAAAAATAATATTTTATTCTTAAAGGTTTTTATTCATGAATTGGATGATTTAAACCATAAAGTTGTTTTAGAATCTAAATCCGAAATTTAAATTTAAAGAAAAAGTGATGAAGATGATCAGGTAGGGGATTTAGATATTATTAATGATGAGACCAAAAAGAAGATAAAAAGTATTCATGAGGAATTACTAAATAATAATACAATTTTGGTTAAAATTAAGTATCTCTAACCTAATCATGATCAAATTTATAAATAGGGTGAATTTGAACCTAATCCCTCTAATAGTGGAAGATAATATTTTGAAGGAAAATAGATTATTGTTTTCAGAAAATCAGTTAAATTAGCACATGAATTCGATTGGAATTATTTTACGATGGTCAAAAATCATGTTGGATATAATGAAAATTGTAGTAAGAAGATGTAAAATTTTAAAAGAGAATTAACTATATGAATAGTGCTGTTAATTATTTAATTAGTGATTCAGTACATTGAGAAACATTCAAATGAGCATAACTTTTTTCCGACAAACAAGGATATAAAATTGATCGGTTTTACATATTATGTTGTGAAATTTTATATGAATGAAATGAAAACGGAATGTGATTATTTTATAAATAAATGATATGAGGTTTCTTTATAGTTAAATAGAGATGGAATCATCTTAAGGTTGGATATGTGTGGAGAAACACTGTATGATATTTAAGGATATCATAATATTTGAAATATTACTCCTAATAGGTTACCTATATCTAGATACCTATCTAAAAATATTTTTGGACCACATGAATATTTTCTTAAGAAAGAAATTGAAGAGACACATTTCAAATGGATAATGGATGTTTCAGTAGTAATGAAAAAATAATCACTTCTTTTGATGATTTCTTACTAATAAACCTTTAGATTGAATTCCTGATTCCATTTATACTCCTAACTCATCCAAAAATTAGGAAAGAAATTTCATCAAAATAATGTAACCTTTGGATAAAAAGGATTAATGTTTATAAATCATGATAAATATATGAGTATACTGAGAAATACTTTAGATTAACATAATGGTGTTTGTGTTGGAACTGAAAAATATGTATTTTGTATTGTATGATATACCATGTTTTTAGCCTATAAATTCATGTGATGAATATAATAGATTGATATATCCCAATATATTATAAGACATGTGATTTCTCTATCATATATTATAATAGGATTATAATATAAAGTGAATAATTTTTTATATGTTTCTACCATGGCTTATTTTGGCTATGAATCAATAATTTAACTCATTTATGGAAATACATAATTTTTTGAACATTAAAATGATATTGAGGTTACAATAGTGATGTGTTATTTTTAATTCATGATAAACTCAATATGATCGGTATTGATTCTTGAATCCATTCATTAAATGATGGAATCCAATTTAATGAAATAAAACCACTAAAGGATCTACACAAAACTATCTAGCATATTCCAAAAATATATATTCTTTCTTATTTACCATTTATCTTTAGCAATATGGTGCTAGAATACCTTTATTATCATCGGGTACTCTCAGTATGAATATGGATACAAGTGGATAATGTAATACCTATGTAGGTATGTGTCTAAAATCTATTTCTTGGTGATATCTATAAAGACAAATCAATATAGAAAATTTAATGAGGTGGTTAGATCCATCTTTCCTTTCTCACATCCCTTCTCCTCAATTGCATAGGTCATGGCCGTAATGCAGCCACCCCTCCTTGGTTCACTATGACTGAAGAGGGGGGATGATCATCTTTCATGTTCACTTCTCTCCCGTAACCTCAACTTCTACCCTTTTGCAGACCCCTCTTCCCTAACTTGCTTCCCTACAATTGAACTCATCCTTAAAGTACAATATTGAACAAATAAAGTTATATCTGTCTTGATTTCCTCATTAGAGTTCACAGAAGAATCAATGATCATGTATTTAACTATGGTGGCCCGGCTTCGGAAGAAAATCCCCACCGTCGATGCCTTCAATAGTTTTGTGTGCACTTCTTGTAATAAACAGGACTGAGATATTGTTAGTAATTTAGATACGAAGCATATCTAGATCCATATCATGAATAAAGACGACCTGGTTTATGGTAGGGGTTCTAATCCATGAGCTAGGAAGGGTTTTTGTTTTTCCCACTTTCAGTGGTCCTTAGATTTTCACCTGATGCAAGACTCTCCTGTCACTACTCTCTAGATCTCTCTCCCTCCGGATTCTCGTAAACATTCTAGAATTAGGAGATTCTATGGTTGATCGAAAACATGGTAGTATTCTACCTTTTCCTGGATTCTCGTATGAATTCTATATGTCATCCTGTCTTTCTGAGGATTTGTTTATAGTTGATTATTCAAGAGGCATGCTAGACTACATTACCATCGAGATTGAAGGTGAACTCTTTTGGCATCATAAGGTATGCTATGAAACCTGGACTGACTATTTTGGGTTTTTGTAGTTGTCATGGGAACCTGACATCAGTATTCCAGTGTGGGTGTAGTCTCAACAAAGCATAGAACTCGATGGAGGGGGTGCTATTTATGATAGAAGTGATGTGGTTCAGTATATCCTTCCTATGGAGAATCACCTAGATGTCTTAGAACATGACTACTTTCCTACCTATATATACACACTATGATAAATGCAACCAGGGCTTCCTATTGAGAGTCAGGGAAGAGGGAGGTCAACACAAATGTGGCAGATATCTTTGGCCACTTGAAACCGAACCTGGGTGTCCCAAATAGATTAGAAAACCATAGAGATGAAGAGGATTAATTACCTGGATTAGTGGACTTAGGGCCTATGACTTTATGACTTGCAAAAATACACAATATTTCAATAGGTGGTTCATCTAATTAGAAAGGGAATTCTAATTTGATTGAGCTGTCTAGAAACAGAATACAGGAGGGGTCTTTATGGGATGAAGTAGTTCAGACAGGACAAGGATCAAGGGGGGGGTCAGAGGAGGTGAATGTTTTGGGTTCCATGGACCCAAACACATTCAATTCAAATGACTTATCATATTATACTATGGTGTACACAGGTATGAAGGGTGTCCTCGAGGTAGGCCTCAAAGGGAAGAAATCATATAGTCAGTTTAATGTTTTGGGAGAGGGTGACTGTCATGCACTTGGAGAAATGATTTAAGTGGAGGAAGCTCGTGATGAGAATCCCCCTACGTGGCTAGAGCACCGTGAAGAGGAAATAAACTCTACCTAGGACTCTCGAACTATAGAGTCTCAAGAAGTACACGTTATAGATGATTATTTGAGATACTAATCAAATAATGTAAAGAACACCATTATAGACTCAGATGGATTTATTAAACAAACATGAAGGTCATGAAGAAAAAAGAACTATTTTAACTTACCTAGTCCCCCTGGTTCAATATATTCATGAAAAGGTAAACTCCCTCTATCATGTGAAGATAACAACATCAAGAGAACGCAAAAAGGCCCTGAAAATCTTGTGGATATAAGGACTCACTATGAGAAATAAGCTCAATAAGGTGACTCTTCGGTCATCAATCTTGTGCATGTAGAAAAGGAGATTGCTGGGTTAGATACCCCCAAGTTGAAATGACCTAGTGGAGTGTGATTGTTGGGAAATTATTTTAATTTTCAATGAAGAATCATTAGAGTAGGAACTAGTGGCCAATACAACACATGAGGAGTTGTGAAATTTTGGAAAGAAGATCTCCATGGAGGAGTTTATGCAAACCTGGTACAAGGTGGAAGACAATATTAATGTTTTTCTCAAAAATAATCCGAATACAAAGGCCAACATGTTACAATGGAGTCTTTAACTAATTAAGGTGTATATAAGACTTAAATAGGAATTTAAATATTTGGTCATTGCTTATAAAGTTGTCTGACTATCTACTTTTTTACATGCAAGGATTTTCCACTTTTTCTTTAAATGTTATTTATTTAATAAATAAATATATGATGGTGGATCTAGAAAAATCAATCATTTTCGACAAAAATGAAGATCACTGTGATAAAGGAACATGTATTTATTTATGTTATTCTTTCTACACATTGATTCATAATTAAATATAAAACATTTTAAATAGGTTTCTCCTACAATCATGATCATTTTATGATTCTACAAAGCTATTCTATGGTATGAGAGAAACTATCATTAATGAATCAACATACTCATTTATTGTTTTAAAGAACTAATGTATCATATTATTATTGAAGACATGTCATCTAATATTATATGTAATGGTTGAATGTAAACCATTATAGTTTTTGGATTTATCATATTGGATAATGTAATTATATTTTTTATAGTGATAGGGTATGATAAGTATGTATAGAATGACATGATACATGAAAAACCCATGGTTTCGTTTTATGATATAAGATACAATATTAAATATCATATTCTATGAATGAAACATGGGTTATGTGAAAAGAAATAATTAATTTATAGTTAAAATCAAGTCTATATTGTTTATAACTAATATCTGATATGTAAGAAATCACATATATGTATGTTTTTAAATTTGTGTGATAAAAATAATAACAGTAGGTTATCCCACATGTAATATTTTTTTCATTTTCACAAGAGATACTAATACATATGAAATAACCTATACATCAAATTCACCTATTTCCATAGAAGTAAAAAATGTCATGTAAGGTTTTTTTATGATAATATCACTTGTTGGTTACCCCATACATAAGATTTTTTTTAATTTTCCACATAAATCATACGTAATGTTTCTCTCCAACATATACCATAGATTTATCTTGATAATTCCTCTAATATATCATAAAATATTATATAATTAATGGAAAAATTAATATTTTGTATATAGTACTTATAATTTAAAAATAATTTTGAAAAATATGTTTTTAGCATTGTAACTAAGTTATTTTCTAGCCTCAATTAAATATGAAATGTTCATTTCAATATCTAATGTTTGGAAAATAAATAATTTTTATTTATTTTTCTATTCCTTTTTAATATTCATATATAAAAATTCTTTATAAAACAGGAATATTATGTATTATTTAATCTATATGATAAATTGATTCTTATATGTTTACATGCCATGAATTATAGACTAGGTACAATTACATTATATTTAATTTTAATCTACACTCCCCATATTTTCTAATAAAAGTTATTAGTTTGAGTTAAAATTTTTAATATGGTTTATACATATTGATTATTGGAGTTATAATGAATTGGACTATCTATTGAGTAAATTTTACATTAGTAGAGGGACATTGGATTGAACTTCCCGCTTTCATGGAGGCTTATTCTTTCTTCTATAACGTGGGAGTGTGGTGGTATTTTTCATATTGTATATAGGTGAAATTATTATTATAAGAGATGATTTATCATATTTACACTCTATATATATGTGGTAAGGATAATGGTTATCGAAGAATGTTATGGGTGAAGTAGCATATAGAATATGTATGGAGATCTGTAAAGATAGATCTAAGTGGTGTCTCATACTAAGTTATAACACATATATCAGTAATGTACAAAAGTGTTTTATCATACAGAACTACAGAAATGGGTCTTTACATATGATTCATTGTAACAGCCCAAGATTTTATGAAAAATATTCTTTTTAATTTCACTAATGTCTTCTGTTGTATGCTACACCAAAAGGAGCTTGCACAACATGCATCCATGATTTGCATTGCATTACACGCAATCGCGACCTTCCTCGATAGCGTGTGTAGTACGCAATAACAAGTTTCACTAAACAACGATATGCTATTAAAATATTATTAAAACTAGCCGTTATGAATAGTAATAACCACTTTTTGAAATTTTGTAAATTTTATTTTTCAAAATGGAATTCATTTTTGGATTCATAATATCAAAATTAGCTTAGGGTGAAATTTTGGTGATTTTCAGATAAATTTCATATTTTGATGAATAGTGAAAATTACTAAATTTTAATTAAAAACAACTTTTTCAATTGAAATAATTAATAGTGATAAATTATTAATTTGAGTGGTTTTAAAGTATATTTAGAAAATATTTTTACAATTTAATACAATGTTGGTCATTGGATGTAATTTCACATTTAAACCAGACATAAACAAGTGTCAACCTTTTGATAGTTATTATCTCTTAAGAACACGCTATTTGTTTTGACGACGAGAATTAATTTTTAAATTAATTAATGAAACTAATATGTTTTGAATTTGGTAAAATAGGAATCATTTTTGAGTTCATAATATCAAATATAGCTTAGGCCTAATTTTTGTTATTTTTCTGAAAGCTTTCAATTTTTGATGAATAGTGAAACCACTAAGTGGTAGTTTAAAAAACTGAATTTTTCATAAAACTTAATTTTACCACTTCTGTGAGTGGAATTTCAAAAATCTGAGAGACACGGTTGATGTCATTAAGAAAAATGTGGTTCAATGAGATGAAAATAATTTTTGGTGAATAGTAACTTTTTACTTTTATTTACCACGGTTAAAAGTAAATAGGGTAATTAAGGGAAAAATGATATTATTATTACACTAACATATGTCCAAATTCTATTGGAGAAGTGTAATTCGACCAAAAACAATCTTATGAATAAAATATGGCCATTTAGGCTCACTTGGATTAGATTAGGACATTTATTATTATTTAATTCAAAGAAGAGTTAAAAGAGTTAAAATCAAAGTTTATTTACTAAAAAAATTTTAATATAGGGTTATACATAAGATAAATTCGATTGTAAATATTAATTAGAAAGATAAAAATATTTCCTACATAATGGTATTTTATTTTTGATTTTTAGACATTAAATAATGTAATTTATTTATGACACAACGATGATGCAGTAATTATCTTATTAATGAAATATTGACATAATTGATGTTATAAATAACCAAAAAATATAATTTGAGACTTTTTATGAATTACACTAATTTTCTTGGTTAATATGACATGTTAGTATTTATGTAATTAACTTTTTTCGAACTTACCATTCTGTTATGATTTTCACAAAAATCAATTACTAAATAGTGTCAAAATTGACATAAAATAGTTTTTAAAACAAATATTATATTATTAATTGTTATTTTATTTATAAAAATATAAGTTTCGGACAAATGACCTAGATAAGGTTATATATATTGATAATAAACAACTTGGGGTTCGTTTGGCTTCTTATAGTATGTTTATTAACCTTATAGTGTAAGAACACAAGAAGACACGGTAAAAGTAAAATTATTTAACTTAATGTTAAATCTAAATGATAAGGTTAAAATAGGAACCTAAACTTGTATAAATTCTATTGGATGAGAGGATTTTGACCCATCCCCACCTTAGACTAGAAATAAATAAATTTTGAGGTATTTAAAACCGAACTTGACTTTATAATAAAATAATATTTTTAGTTATTCCAAAGGTGCCCCTCTCCTCCCTTATAAAAAGGCACCTCCTCCCTCTCTTCCACACACAACTTTGAGCCTTCGAGATCGGACAAAACCTGCCAAATTTCTCCTCTCCACTTACCTAGAAACATCCTAGAGGTTCTGGTCTTCCTCAAAGACCAAGTTTAGTGCCCTAAAAGAAGGTCTCAAAGAAGCACTTCAAAGAAGAGGTAATGTCGGTTACCGATTCTTTCATCTTTATTTCTTCTTCCACTTCTTCATCCTTAGTTGTCTAATTATGAAGTAATAAAAAAAGTATCACTCATATACTGATATCTTATTATAAGTATGAAACAACCCTATTTCACCATCTATCCATCCTATGGAAAAAGAAATCACCGCGCGTGCGTACGTACGGAATACCGTCTCCACGCCGTGGTGTAATCTATTTTCCACCACCACCATACATGGATGAGTATAATGGTGTAAATAATGACTATATATGACTACTATAAAGTGATATTGATTCTGAAATAGTATACATAAACTCCAATACAATTCCATGATCATAGAAACGATATCATCACTCGTGCGTACGTACGGAATACCGTCTCCACTATGTGATGGGACTCGTTCTACATGATCTTCATTTCATAATGATTATATAAATGAATTGAATGAATTAATATGATACATATTACACTAATACCATTCTGGAAATGAGGTATCTATAACCTAAATAAATGAATAATAATTTATTCGAAAAAACACGCATAAGAACAAAAAGTTATAAACACCCAAATAACAAGTAGCAATGAAATATTACTACTAAGAAGCTAAGAATATGACCATATATGATATCATAAAAATAATTAATATTCTGGAATAAGTCAATAACATTATTTAAATCATTATACAGGAGGTTCGGACACTAACAAAGCAAGTCGGACCTAAGGTAAGGGGAAATATCACAATCTCATTTTTATCCGAGATTGTTTATACTTTGGCATTTACTGGGGTGTATTTTATCATCCATATCCATGTTTCCTCAATATGTAATGTTATTTATATCCACCTAAAATTCTTTAAATCCAATTTTACCCTTTGGTGGGTTTTTAGTAAAAGATATCAAAGGAATCTTTTGTCGTTTTTCGTACGAGGTACTTTTTGAATTTTCCGACAAAAGTAAAAAGAATGTTTTTTTAACTTATACGGCATGAATGGATTTTTAAAACATTATTTCCAAGAAGCTTCCTTTACAAGTTTTAAAGTTTATTTTTAATCAATTTCTTTTAGTTATAATTTTATGACATGTTATGAAATGAAAAGTGTTTCGGAAGTAGAAAGGATATTTTCCTCAAGAATGGAGTTCAAGTGTTTTATCAAAATTATTTTCCATATAAGATAATAAAGGGTTCTTTTTCTATACCTATTATTACATGTATTTGATTATGTTGTGATGGAAATATTTTTTATGAATTCCTTTATCTTATATGAATTGCTTTATGATGTCATGATGTTTAAGAATCCCATTTTTATTACATGGGTTATGTTATGATGTATGGTTTATGATTTTGTGGCACACATAAGAATGGTATCATTATGAGATGGGTGGGACCTATATCTCCCTCCAATGCATTGGGTAAATATTTTATATCTCATGAGATAGACATGGCTGGAATGGTAGGTTATACCGGTTCAGTGAAACATGACTGAAATGTGGGTGACTCAGTTCAGAAAGGGACTTTGTCCACTAAGATAGTCTTGGCAATGATTCTTGACTAACAAGAAATGATTCTCTATGATTATGTGTGTATTCCACAATGTTTAATGTTTTAAGTTATGATTATTGTGATTACATTTCATTTCCATGAGTTATCACAGGTTATGAAATTATGATCTCTTTTACAGGTTAAGATTTCCAAAAGTTATGTGCTTATGTATATGATGTGATTGATATTTCTATTGTTTACCCTTACTGAGCATTTGAGCTCACCCTTTTATGGTTTCTTTTCCCCATGATATAAATAAAAGTTTTAGGTATAAAAAAAAGGAAGATCTTTATGGGAGATGTTGAAGATCTTTCACCAAGATTAGAAGATTATATTCCAAGTTTCCAAAGACACTAAACTATTACGATCCTTGTGTGTGTGTGTTTTTGTTATGTACTAAGTATTCCACAAATGTAATGTAATTTCAATGTACGTTAGGCTTCGAATCTCTATAGTTGGTATCAGAGGAAAGGTTTAGTCAACCTTTGGAAACTAGGATGCGTGAACGGTAGTGAGATCCCTAGAGATATTTCTAAGGTATGTCTAGGGATGTCCCTAAGGATAAGTATACGTATAGGATATAGTCCTAGAACTATGGTAACGATATTAGATTAAACCAAAGATGTTAGATATTGAAGTTACTTCCCCTTTATTATGATTTTTTCCTCTCACACTATTATTTTTGGGTTTTAGAACATGGCTGGAAACAAGATGATTCATGATAATAGAGGATATAATGGACAATGGAATGATATTCTTCATGGGCAACCAAATGAAATGGGATTTGGAAGTCCAAACATCATTATTATGCCGAATCAGCAATCTCATAATATGATCAATAAAGTAAAATTTGGTAAGTTTCCTGACTCAGCTAATAAGAGAAATATGGAGTTTCATGATGATCATAGAGGAAAGAAAGTTCAATTTACCCTATGCAAATCATGTGGGAAGAGGCATCAAGGAGAATGTTTCAAAGGAACTGGAAGATGCTTTGGGTGTGGAAAACAAGGACACACGCCAGTAAGTGCAAAGGAAAAGGTTCAGTTAACACCAGGGATGAGGATAATGGTATTGCTACGACATCAACAATGGTTAAATGTTTTGAATGTGGAATGTATGGGCATTATGCAAACCAATGCCCTAAGGGAATGTCTCCTGAAGAGAATCTGTTTGGTCTTATGGGTAGTATTTATGTTGATGATGATGAAGAGACTACAAATGATATGTGAGATGAAAGAATTGTTGAAGCTCGATCAATGGTTTAAGAATGTAGTGTAATGATTACATGTTTATCATGTGTAATGTTGTATAAGTAATCTCATGGTACTATGTAATAAACAGACATCTAAGGATTGTTACACTGTTGTCTTTCCTTGAGTTTTGAAAGTGTATGATTAATGGTACCAGTATCCATGAAAGGTTATTCAGATATTTTTGGAATGTAGATGATATGCGCATAATGAAGGGATAAGGAGAAAATTAAATGTTTGATAGTATTCTTGATCTCCTGACTGATATAAGGAGAAGGTTATATCATTGTTTGAGTATATAGAATTTTTGGATTTTGGTATGTGGAAAGAGTTAGCTTTTGACTGCATTCATGTTTTCACTAAGGTTCAATGGGTATTCATTCTTCAAGAGAATACATGATGAAGGTATTCACATATTTGTAATTTGACCAACAAGATATATCTTATGATATATGGGGGATAAATGATGGAATTCACGTGATTGTTATGTGACATTTCAAGTAATCATTTTTATACTATGAGCTTGGACCGAAGTATTTTGGATAAGCCTAAAGATTGGGATGGATTATGTTGGACATAAATTAGTATTCTTTAAGGATAGAAGTTTTTTCGATATTATTGATGGGATGTTATAGTAATATAGCTTTAGAAAAAGGACAACCTGCAGGACGGGCGATAGCCCATCGCATCAGACAAGGCTGTGGGAATCAAACCCACAACCGAAGTGCGACTGGCCTTTATCGCCTACCACTGGCCTACAGGAAGTCCCTGTTTAGTAGAAACTAGATTTATATTATTACGCCGTATGATATATGAAGTATAAGTTCATTTTTGGAATCGTATACGATTAACCTCACCATAGATGGAAATTTTTCAAAGCACAAACAACAGTGAAATTGTACCAAAATCATGTAAGTATTTCTTTAATTCATCAACTTTAGGGAAACGATCTTGAAATCCAAAAATGTTTTCCTAGTGCTCTTATATCTAATTAATCAGATGGTACCTTAGATCGTCACAAATTTATGGATTTGTGATTGTTTGCTTTTCCATAGCCATGTTCTCTACCACTCTCCATCAGAACATGATGGTTAGATTTTTCTTCCATATCCATATTTTCACCTATGTGGAAACCCAGTGATTAGTTTATTTGGGTAAACGTTACGTTTCATACTTTCGTTTTTAAAGACTGGTTTTGGTATTCCTTTTTATGATGTGTGTTTCTATTAAAGAAACTTTCTAATAGTAAACCATTTTTAACCCTGACGAATTTCAAGGGCGAAATTCATTTTTAAGGGGGGTAGAATGTAACAACCCAAGATTTTATGAAAAATATTCTTTTTAATTTCACTAATGTCTTGTATTGTACGCTACACCAAAAGGAGCTTTCACAACACGCATCCTTGATTTACCTTGCATTACATGCAATCACGACCTTCCTCGATAGCGTGTGTAGTACGCAAAAACGAGTTTCTCTAAACAACAATATGCTATTAAAATATTATTAAAACTAGACATTATGATTAGTAATAACCACTTTTTAAAATTTTTTAAATTTTATTTTTCAAAATGTAATTCATTTTTGGATTCTTAATATCGAAATTAGCTTAGGGTGAAATTTTGGTAATTTTCAGATAACTTTCATGTTTTGATTAATAGTGAAAAATACTAAATTTTAATTAAAAACAACTTTTTCAATCGAAATAATTAATAGTGATAAATTATTAAATTTAGTGGTTTTAAAGTATATTTTGAATATATTTTTACAATTTAATACAATGTTGGTCATTGGATGTAATTTCACATTTAAACCAGACATAAACAAATGTCAATCTTTTGATAGTTATTATCTCTTAAGAACACGCTATTTGTTTTGACGACGGGAATTAATTTTTAAATTAATTAATGCAACTGATATGTTTTGAATTTGGTAAAATAGGAATCATTTTTGAGTTCATAATATCAAATATAGCTTAGGCCTAATTTTTGGTATTTTTCTGAAAACTTTCAATTTTTGATGAATAGTGAAACCACTAAGTGGTAGTTAAAAACAGAATTTTTCATAAAACTTAATTTTACCACTTCTGTGAGTGGAATTTCAAAAATCCGAGAGACACAGTTGATTTCAGTAAGAAAAATGTCGTTCAATGAGATGAAAATAATTTTTTATGAATAGTAACTTTTTACTTTTATTTACCACGGTTAAAAGAAAATAGGGAAATTAAGGGTAAAAATGATATTATTATTACCCTAAAACATGTCCAAATTCTATTGGATAGTTATAATTAAACCAAAAACAAGATCAGGAATAAAATATGACCTTTTATACCCACTTGGATTAGATTAGGACATTTATTATTATTTAATTCAAAGAAGAGTTAAAAGAGTTAAAATCCAAGTTTATTTACTAAAACATTTTCAATATAGGGTTATACATAAGATAAATTCGATTTTAAATATTCATTAGAAATATAAAAGGATTTCCTACATAATGGTATTTTATTTGTAATTTTTAGACATTAAATAATGTAATTTATTTATGACACAACGATGATGCAGTAATTATCTTATTAATGAAATATTGACATAATTGATGTTATAAATACCCAAATAAATATAATTTGATACTTTTTATGAATTCCACTAATTTTCTAGGTTAATATGACATGTTATTATTGATTTAATTAACTTTGTTCGAACTTATCATTCTGTTATGATTTTCACAAAAATCAATAACTAAATAGTGTCAAAATTGACATAAAATAGTGTTTAAAACAAATATTATATTATTAATTGTTATTTTATTCATAAAAATATATGTTTCGGCCAAATGACTTAGATAAGGATATATATATTAGTAATATACAACTTGTGGTTCGTTTGGCTTCTTATAGTATGTTTATTAACCTTATATTGTAAGAACAGAAGAAGACACGGTAAAAGTAAAATTATTTATCTTAATGTTAAATCTACATGATAAGGTTAAAATAGGAACCTAAACTTGTCTAAATTCTATTTGACAAGAGGCTTTCGACCCATACCCACCTTAGCCTCGAAATAAATCAATTTTGAGCTATTTGAAACCGAAATTGACTTTATAATAAAAACATATTTTTAGTTATTCCAAAGGTGCCCCTCTCCTCCCTTATAAATGGCCACCTCCTCCCTCTATTACACACACAACTTTGAGCCTTCATGCTCGAACCACCCCTGAAAAATTCTCCTCTCCACTTCCCTAGCAACATCCTAGAGGTTATGGTCTTCCTCAAAGACCACTTTTAGTGCCCTAAAAGAAGGTCTCAAAGAAACACTTCAAAGAAGAGGTAATGTCCGTTACCGATTCTTTCATCTTTATTTCTTCTTCCACTTCTTCTTCTTTAGTTGTTTAATTATGAAGTAATAACATCAGTATCACTCATATAATTATATGTTATTATAAGTATGAAACAACCTTATTTCACCATCTATCCATCCTATGGAAAAAGAAATCACCGCGCGTGCGTACGTACGGAATACCGTCTCCACGCCGTGGTGTAATCTATTTTCCACCACCACCTTACTTGGATGGGTGTAATGGTGTAAATAATGACTATATATGACTATTATAAAGTGATATTGATTCTGAAATAGTATACATATACTCCATTACAATTCCATGATCATAGGAACAATATCATCACTCGTGCGTACGTACGGAATACCGTCTCCACGATGTGATGCGACTCGTTCTACATGATCTTCATTTCATAATGATTATATAATTGAATTGAATGAATGAATATGATATATATTACACTAATACCAGTCTGGAAATGGGGTATCTATAACCTAAAGAAAATAATAAGAATTTATTCGACAAAACACGCATAAGAACAAAAAGTTATAAACACCCAAATAACAAGTAGCAATGAAATATTACTACTAAGAAGCTAAGAATATGACCATATATGATATCATAAAAATATGTATGATTCTGGAATAAGTCAATAAAATTATTTAAATCATTATACAGGAGGTTTGGACACTTACAAAGCAAGTCGGACCTAAGGTAAGGGAAATATCACAATCTCATTTTTATCCGAGATTGTTTATACTTTGGCATTTACTGGGGTGTATTTTATCATCCACATCCATGTTTCCTCAATATGTAATGTTATTTTCATCCAACTACAATTTTTTAAATCCAATTTTACCCTTTTATTAGTTTTTAGTAAAATATATGAAGGGAATCTTTTGTCGTTTTTCGTACGATGTACTTTTTGACTTTTCCGACAAAAGTACGAAGAATGTTTTTTTAACTTATACGACATGAATGGATTTTTAAAACATTATTTCCAAGAAGATTCCTTTACAAGTTTTCAAGTTTATTTTTAATCAACTTCTTTTAGTTATAATTTTATGACATGTTAAGAAATGAAAAGTGTTTTTGAATTAGAAAGGATATTTTCCTCAAGAATGGAGTTCAAGTGTTTTATCAAAATTATTTTCCATCTAAGATAATAAAGGGTTCTGTTTCTATCCCTATTATTACATGTATTTGATTATGTTGTGATGGAAATATATTTTATGAATTCCTTTATCTTATATGAATTGTCTTATGATGTCATGATGTTTTAGAATCCCATTTTTATTACATGGGTTATGCTATGATGTATGGTTTATGATTTTGTGGCACACATAAGAATGGTATCATTATGAGATGGGTGGGACCTATATCTCCCTCCAATTCATTGGGTAAAGATTTTATATCTCATGAGATAGACATGGCTGGAATGGTAGGTTATACCGGTTCAGTGAAACAGGACTAAAATGAGGGTGACTCGGTTCAGAAAGGGACTTTGTCCACGAAGATAGTCTTGGCAACGAGTCTTTACTAACAAGAAATGATTCTCTATGATTATGTGTGTATGCCAAAAAGTTTAATGTTTTAAGTTATGATTATTGTGATTACATTTCACTGCCATGAGTTATCCCAGGTTATGAAATTATGATCTCTTTTACAGGTTAAGATTTCCAAAAGTTATGTGCTTATGTATATGATGTGATTGATATTTCTTTTGTATACCCTTACTAAGCATTTGAGCTCACCCTTTTATGGTTTCTTTTCCCCAGGATATAAAGAAAGGTTTTAGGTATAAAAAAACGAAGATCTTTATGGGAGATGTTGAAGATCTTTAACCAAGATTAGAAGATTATATTCCGAGTTTCCAAAGACACTAAACTATTACAATCCTTGTGTGTGTGTGTTTTTGTTATGTACTAAGTATTCCACAAATGTAATTTAATGTCAATGTACGTCAGGCTTCGGGTCTCTACATTCATGGAATGAATATTATAATGATTCATGATCCTTATAATGTGTCAATCATAGATGGATAGGATTCGTTATGAATCTACAAAAGGTTCAATCATGTATTCCATGTTATGTACTCAACTTGATTTAACTTATTCTTTAATCATCACAAATAGATACCAATCCAATACAAGGGATTCAATGGGTAGTAGTTAAGAAAATATATAAGTACATAAGAATATTTAAGTATATGTCATAAGTATTTATAGTTGAGGATGATCTCATTGTAAAGTGTAACAAAATTCAATTCTACAATCCAATAAATATAATATGAGATATCAATATGGTTTCATGTTTTACATAAATAGTGGAGATATTAGTGGAATTTTTTTTAAACAAGCCACTTTAGTAGAATCAATTATAGAGGAAACATATATCACCACATTACATACTGTAAAATAATTTTTTATATATAAAGAAGTTCATTTCTAAACTCGTGGTGATTCCAAGAACCAAGCAAAAAAAGCATCACAATGAAAGTAATAGATATTTTTATCAAGATAAGGAATGATGGTCTCACTAAAGGATGAGATACATCCTATTTCAAGTACCACATTATTGGATATATTATTTAGAGGGTTGATGTAAATATCATTAGGCTAGATATAGAGAAGAATGTAGTATTTCCATTAAAATGTTAGTATAAAAATCCTGTGGATCAAGTCAAATATCTTGGTATAAGATACATGTTAGATTGGATATAATGGTTGTAAAATATACAATGATTTTATAATAAAGTATATATTTATGAACCATTTATTGATGTGTGAGGAATTTTATATTATATGAATAATAAAATGATAATATCCCCTCAATGTATGATGTTTATTGTTTTTTAATCGATTATCATCATTGAGTATTATGAGTTTTTGTGATTTGTTAGTATTATCATCAATAGAATACTATAGTATATATAATGATTTTTATTCATGATATAAAGAATAAACTTATGAGTTAATCATTCAGAATTTATTATAGGGGTTTCCCCTATAAATTCCATGAAATAAAAATTTATCTATTAATTGATATACTTGGGGGTGTATAGATATTATAGACAACTATTATCAAATTTTGGTGAGATAACTAGCATGATAACATTCCTACATTGACAGGTTTTCCTAATAATTCCTTAGGTATTACCCAATAATGTGGTAAATTCTTATGTTTACGATCATTTCTTTGGTTGGGGCTCAACAAATATTGGATTTATCCACTCATATGAAAACTGAAATACATATAGGGCCCTGATTGAATTATATTGAGGAAATTTATGGACATTATTAACGATATGATATGTGATGTGATTAACTACTTCAATAAGGTATATGTGATTTAATAATATTGTAAACAACTTGCATCTGATTTATTCATATATCTGGTTAATCTATTTCAGAGAATCATAAATATGTGAGATGGACTAGAATGGATTGGAATGTCTCATTTATATTAATCACTTGATGAAATCCACATTGAGATTATATATGAATACATATGATGTTTATGATACATATTATAGTTGAAATTTTCATATCGAGATATGAGTGTGTTTGATCAAGATTACACCAAACCCCCTTTGTATCTTGAGTAGCATTATTTTTTCCATATGTTTCAATTTGTTTATATACATAAAATCCATATTAAACATTTTTTTCAATGATATAAGGAATTCTAGGATCATATAGTTATACATTAGGATAAGGATTGATGTTTGAAAAAAATATTTATTCCAAAAATGAAGAGGGTTTGAAAAAATGTATCAAAAATAATTTTGATGGATTCATAATGATTTGTGATGTTTTTCATAAATTCATTTTGTGATTTTAGTAAAGGTATGATATTACTATAAAATTTATAAAATTGGTAAAAATATTTTTCAAAATACCATATGTCATATCCTCTAATATACATGTGGTTCATATCAATAATTATGATATATTAATATAATATATGGCATTTGATGGCTCTATCATAACATACAAATGTATTAAAAAAGTAAGAGAATAAATTTTCCCACATCACATTCATGGTTTACATTAATTGTGATTAAATGGAATGATTAATTTATGTATATATATAATCATTTAAAACATTTAAATGATTATGAGGTTTCAATAGGAATGAAATATGGGTAACACATGATGAATTTCATATGATGATAGACAGTGTTCAAATCCATTCATTGAATAAAAGATCCTATATGAAGGGTTGTGATAACTTTAGTAGAAATATATAATACAATATAGACTATGTAAAATCTTTCCCTTCCTCTATATTCATCATTCATATTTTTAATGAAATTTATAGTACAACATTGGTGTTAGAGGTTCCTTTCATTAAGAATGAGAATATTAGTGGCAAGTGTCATCATGGTGGTGGAAATAGTTTGACGACTATTGTTTGGTGATATGCATCAAGAAAACATTAATTGTTTTGATAGAGATATAAGTCGCTATAATAAATGTAGACCATTTAATTAATATTATTCATTCTGAATGTTGATTCATGATTATAGATCAAACTATTTAAAATGGTTCTTTTCAATTCTAGGATCAATAAATGATCCTACAATATCTATCAGATGGTTTTATAAAAGACAGATCTAATGATGTAAGAATCATTCAAAATATAAAATTTGTTCACCAAAAAAATTTAAAATATACGAGTATTCTTTCATGGACCCTATATATTAAAATAAAAATTCTAATTGAAATTTTATTTATTACTATATAACTGATTCATTTACGGTTATTTATCTCTATTTTTTATCTATGTAATTTTTTATTTAGATCTTTAATAAAATATAATGAAAAATTCACTTTCACATCAAAGTTAAATCTGAACAGTTTGAATTTTTATATGCAACATTAATTATTTTATAGATATTTATTTATATTCTTTTGTGTTTCAAATAATTGGGGATAATATTAATAATGACAAAAAATATGACATTACATTAAGTTTCTCAATTGATTTATATTCTGAAAATATGAAAATTTATGTTTACATTTTATGGAATCTTTGATTATCAAAAGGGGGATATTATTTGATATGTTTTTGTCCTCAAACATACTCCAATATATTTTAGTTTTTATTCTTACAAAATTCCTTGTTTGTTTTAATGATAAATTTTAATTGAGAGAATTTAGGTTCCTTATTTATTTATTAAAGTGTTTCATGATGTGAATCTACATCTTATGTTTATGTTTTTTATGTTGAAGAAATTATTCATGCATAGTGTATTATATATAGATAAGTAACTATAATTTATTTTTTTATTATTGAAAAATACTTTTATATGTCAATTATTCAATGATTATGTGATATTATGTATGTAAATTTTATTCTTACCTATGTGAAATATACACTTTCATATACAAATAATGTTATAAGTTAATCATACATTTGAATATTTTTCAAAGTATATGATCCTATATATTTTGTAAAATATGAATTATATTGGGAGTTTACTATTATATATTGAGTTATATTCATAATTTGTTATTATATTTTGAAGGTTACAAACAAAATAATATTATGTATTATACAAATTCATAATTGATTCTTATATATTATTAGAAGTTATACTTACATATTTATGGATGAAAGTTTGATGCTTCTCAAATTTTCAATATTTAGAGATGTATTAGTTATGTTTTTCATTTACTAAATCCAAAGAGTTTATTTCTCAACATTCAAATTTCTTTTATGAAATACATGATTTTAAGAGAATATCTGACCGTGTCAAATCAAATTTATTTCCATGGAAGATTGAAACTCTTCTAACAAGTATGAAGTTATCTATTTTTCAGAATAATATAAAGTGTCTATTTTTTAATTAATTAAATTCATGTTCTTATAAAAAAATTAAACATGATAAAAGAAAATACTTAAAAGTCATTGTATAAAAATATTCAAATTATTTTTTCATCAAAAATAAAAACTAAAAATGAATTGTTGAAATTTTTTCTTTAATGTAATATAAATAAATTATATTGGATTTACTACTAAACTCTATATAATTTATGATTGAAATTTTGAAATAAGAAGAAGGAAAAATATATTTTTTCTATGTGTAATTTTAGGATTAAAATACAACTACAGATGGTTTTCAATGTTATAATTTAGAGATATATTTTGCTAAATAATTTTCATAATCTCTCAGCAATGGTTAAACACAATTGTTTGATGCTTTGTTTAAAATATACAACATTATTATTCTATTTCTAGGGTGAAAATGTTGTTATTATTTATGTTTAAGGCTTATGATAGATATTTTTGAGTGATAAATATCCTACTAAAATATATTTTATTTTTTTATAAATAGAAAAAATATCAGCTACATATATCTAGTTATGAGATACCTAGTAAATGAATCTAAATAAAATAACCATACCAAAATTGGGTTTTGGTAGAGTAGAGTAAGGTAAGTTTCTTGATAAACTAGTACAACTAAAAAAAGTTCCAAAGTATTTTAATTTTCTTCCTATACATTTTTTCAAAACATATTAAACATACACAAGGTGGATAGACTCATTGAAATATTGAAAAGGGAAGTAAAACGTTTTTAAAAGGTTAAATTAAAAAAGGTAGTTCACCTCCCACTTGAGTCATTATTATTAACGTGGATGGTACAATATAATATTCATGTTATAAATATTTTTTAGATAATCTTTCAAACTTTAAAAAAATAATTGGGTACTGTTTTTTTATTTTGATCAGTAGACGATGATGAAAAATTCTAAGAAGACCTTAATGGAAGGATCTCAGAAAATAATTAATAATATGGATTGTGAGGCTCTACATTATGCATCACATTTAGGAATACATATATATGTGATCATTTAAATGTTATAATTAGAAAATATTTCATTTGGGAACATTTCTTTCACATGTAGACACAACAAGGACACATTCACTTTATGTAGACCTCTGAGTGTGATAAGAGATCAAGTGATGACTTACATGTATTCTTGTGGATATTCAATTTTGTAAAGATAATTTCTTTATTTTCATCTACCATGTTTTTTATTAGAATTTTTTTCACTTTTTTGATGATTTTTAAAAATTTATACAAGGTTGAATTGATGAAGTTGGACTCAAGTATCTTGATTTTTACAACTATTCATGAGGATATGGTCATGTTTTGTTAATGGTTCTTAGTTACATTATGGTATGAATGATTGATAGTTATGATACAATGATTATTGTGATAGTCTGTAAAATTTAAAAATATGAAACATCAAATTTCATATTAAAACTAATCGCAAACTTCAAAAATAAATATACAACAAAATAAATTATATAACAATACAAAATAAGAAATATAAAAATGATTCTCTAGAAACTAAACAACAAAATATTTTAATCATGTCAATATAACATATGATAACTATTTAAAAGACATATTTACAATTAAGTCAAACACATATAATAGTTTCAATAAAAATAATAAAATTGTATATAAATAATTAATTATCTAGATCCAATGTAAACATTCCAACCTCATCAATTCAACCACGTATAAATTTTTAGACATCATGAAACCACTGATTAAATTCCAATAGAAAAAATATGAGAGGAAAATATAGAGATAATCTATACCTAAATAAATATCCACATGAAAAGAGGTAAGTTTTCACTTGATCTCTTCTCACACCCACAAGTCTACATCAATTCATCTCAAGACTAAAAAATCAATATTCAATACAGCATTGTGATGAAAACCTATCAAATTTTTAGGGGATTGACTTTTAATTAAAGAAACTCCATACTCAATATCTTGAGTGACACTGATTATAACAATAGTTGAATAAAATCTTGATATACAAAAGTTATATTTTTATATTAAATAGTTTCCTCATTCTAAAAAATAGAAATACAAGATTTAGACTCAATAAAATAGTTATAGTACAAAAAACAAGAAAACATACTTTTTTTAAATTCCTTTCATATTCAAAACATAAAAATGGAATTATTATTATTATTATATTACAACCGTCATTAAATAGTAATTTTCAATGATTCAAAAAAGAAATTGTACAAATTTCTCTTAAAACATTTTCTAAACAAAAATTTATTTAATTATAAAAAACATATTCATTAAAATAAATTAATACTAATTAAAAATCAAAAAAAATAGAATAAAAAAATAATTTTATGGTATATTTAGATTCAAATTATCCTACATTCTTCATTCATATGTTTATTATTAACAAAAACAGAACTAGTTTCAATTCACCAAATATGAACTAAAAAATTTAATTAAAAAAATTCAAAACTGAAGTAATAAATTCTAATAGTTTAGCATAGAATGAAAAAAAAAATAAATAAATAAATAAATAAATAAATAAATAAATACCATGATTTTTGACTTTTGATCCAAGTTAGATCTACAATGATAATCGTGTTACGAAAAAATAATTTAGTATGAAAAAATAAATGAAATTTATTATAAATATGATGTGAAAGAGGGGACTAAGAAAACGTATGATAGTGTCGGGAATAATGTAGGATCATTGAGGGAGTGGGGGTGGATTGGTGAAAAATATTCTATTTTTTATTTTTTTTTCTTAAAAAAAACCGTCATCACATGCTAGACTGAGTGATCCCAATTTTGAACTCATACACACCCTAAGGAAATAAAACAAACATGAACACCTGATGTATAATGTTAACTACTAAAAAAGTGTAGATAATCCATTCCATGATCCTAAATCACCTAAGACTGCATGGTCTACTAGAATCACCATTTTTTATAAAATGATCGGAGTTTATCTTTGAACTCATGTTAGGAGAATACATCATAGTAATCTCGTGACACATGAATACATGATTCTTCCTTAATAAATAATTTTTATGATATTGTCTTTTCTTTTTTTGAGGTATTCATTGTCCTTTTACATTAAATGAATCTCTACCCAAAATTTATAATTTACCCCTAAATCATTACACAATATAACTAGTGTGAAATATCATATTTCACAATAAACAAAATAGGACTGATGACCACACACAAACCGAGGGTATACTCTTCATCATTTTCCTCATTTTCTTCTGCTTATTCTTCCATAAACTCTTCTCTATACATACTCCATATTCTATCTCCTCTTCCACACTCTCTCTTCAATAGTCATGTAGACCCCTATTTTCTTTTATTTTACACAACAACAACACATTTCCCCTAGTAAAAATCAAATATCAAATTTTAAATTCAAATAACTAATCGAATTCAACTACTTTTATACTATTCTTCAAATTTCTAGGATTCTTATTTAACCTTTAGAACCATTAGGGTCATAACGGTGTGATAATATACCTCAAAGCCTGAAACACTAGTTCTTATGACAACCTCTAAAACATATTCTCTCTTTATAGTGTCGTAATCTTATTCACAAGACAACCCTTATTTTATTTTCTATTATGTATATATAATCATGAAATGATATATTCATCATGGTGTGACCCTTATTCTCAAACGACATCTCTTTATGTTATTTAATCCATAACATAACAGATTCAACCTCATAAGTTTCATTTTTTGGTAAAATTACAAATCCTTACATTTCTGGGAAACTATTATATTTTAAAATACTTATGTATGCAAGAAAACATATATGAAACCTTTTTTCATGAAATTTTGAAACTTTTCAACCAAAAAAATGACCTCACGTATCGAAAATCCATATGTATCACAATATTGAAAACCATACATATGCGAATTTTTTTATTCGGTGGGAAAACCTCACATATCATATATAAAATCCTATATATTGATTACTTTTTAAAATTTCCTATTTGGTCTTCCTAGAGTTACTCTTACACATCATGTAGGTTACTCTTACAAATATGCAAATATACTCTTATATAACATCAATACCTTCCATATTGAATCTAACATGGATTATATTTGAACTAAATATTTTTAACACAACTGCGCTTCTAGAACATAAATTTATTTTTTGGATTAGTATCTTCTGAAATTGATATCACATGGTTTCATCGAATTAATTGATAATATGACATCGATCTAAATTATTCTTACATAGTGTATTACATTAGGATTAATTCATCTACACCACTATATTTATTCTCATGCAACCCCAATTCTAGTGAGTTAATCATCCACAACTATAAAATCATAGATATTATCACATGTATGTAAATTTTAATGATACATATATCTTAAATACTATATTTATACATATACAATATATAAAATTCAACAATTTGTCACTAGATTCATCCAAACACCTCCATACATCTTCTAAACAACACTCTTCAATAATAAAATTTATTCGATAATCTTTCAATCAGTCCAAATAATTGTGGTGATATTTTCATCAAAGAAAACACTATTCAACACTTGAGTATTAACAATATTTATGTGATGAATCAACCGAAAACACGACAAACATATCCAATTATTCACTTTTTTAATGCTTATTTTTCATCATCTGAATAACTTATTCATTCATGGGGTCAAAAATCCTCTGATTTAGATTATATTAGTTATACCATCTTAAATAAATACCACTCCTCGGTTTCTAAAATAGATATACCACAATACCTTATCCATGCGTCCTTATATTCTAGAGGCTAACGACAAGTTGTGAGGGACTAAATAATATATTTTGGAGACTCTGACCTTGAATCGGTGTAATAAAAACATGAAAAATAACTAATAAATATCCACCCTAAACGTAAAATTATGTATAAAAAAATGACCTCAATGTCATAAAAAATATACCTTGTTGAAGAATAAATTCTTATATTCACTAATCATACACTAATTCTATCACATATAAAAAAGTTAAAAAAATTACCATATACCATCCCTAGGCCTCATCAACTCCATCTATGAATACCCACTGACATGTCTTAGCCTCATACACAACATATCTTGGACACTAAATTAGAAGTATATATAAGGTATAAATGTGAAACAGAGTTTACAGGGTGTTATACATACATCTCAGTATGGTCTCACAAATAACCCCTAATATACACCATCTTATAATTTTATGTATGAGGAAAATAAACCTATCTCACTATTGTGTTGGACATCGTGTGCTAACAAGGACAAAATAGCTCCATTCAAATTGGGTCAGATTGTTCTAACTAGGCCACTATGACACTAAATCATATCCACTTTGAATATATTCTAGAATCCAATCATTATATCATTACATGAAACCTATATCTTATCCTATACCCAAAAACCCTAGTTATGGCATCCACTAAATCCTATACCCCTACCCATTAGATGGGGTAGGACTGTATGTATAAGTCTTAGACTCACCTCCTCACACAAGGAAATCCTAATAACATAATATCACATAAAGGGAGTCCATCCATATCCCAAAAATACCTTTTCTCTAATTATAGGGTTTCTATACCCAAAAATTCCTCTTCTCAATATAAACTGCCATATCAATCAAGCTGGTCCCACTACCGAAAATGTTTCACTCAAGGTTCGGTCATCTATCTATTATCTCATGACATAAAAACCAATACTTGGACCGCTCACTTAGTGGAGACCACACATTCCTTATACATCCCTCTCACTCATGATTAGTTCACAACCGAACCAATCCCCTCTCCATGGGTGGGCTTTAGAAACATAGGTGGACCACTACCATCTCATTCAAGGTTCTCTCTTCAAGCACCCTCTCACTCAGAGAAAGACCATATATCCTGATCACTTACCTCTCACTTAGGGTAGGGTCCCATACATACATAGTTTCTCTCTCACTCAGGGTGATGGTTATAAAAAACATGCACATGAAACAAAATTAGGGCAGACATCCCATAACACAAGATAAAAACTCATCATATGGTTCTAGTAACAATGTACCTATCCACTAACCTCAAACAAGATTCACCATCCTACTAAAATATGCTAGTACCCTACTAAATTTCTCATCTCACCCACCAAGGTGTTTACTACGGTAATTGAGACCTATTTCTCTCTATTCTAACTATAACTAAACCCAATTATATCTCAGTTTCACTTAGAAAGGACCATACCAAGTTAACCTATTCTAATCCTCTTAGAAACCCAATACCATGTTTTCTAACGATACACATGCCCGATAATTGGCTCCTATAATCCACTTCCATTTGGAGATCTCCCTACCACACACCACGCCTTGGAGGACTCAACCCTCTCATGGAACATTCCAATAGTCCACTCCATACCCAAAGAGGGTGTCACACAACATCTGTGAGATATATGGCTATCTAAAAGATAACTATAAGTCATAAGCCCCTCATTCTTGCCTGAGTAGCCCTCGTAAAATCAAACTAGGATTCATTTTTCCCATCTTACATCTCGAGGATTATGTGAGGTTACAAACCAAGTCAACTAGAACCACATCCCCTTAACAATATTGTCTGAAGACAATATAAAATTTACCCAACTACTAAGATGTAATTTTTCTAGGAATTAGATTCTCTACACCAATCTATCGCTTCTATAGGACACTCATAATCCCTTAACCTTTACCCATTCCCATGAAATATTGATGCAAGAAATAGATCATAAATAAGATAAATATAATTTATTATTATAGTGACTACCAATCTGTAATATAGAGTTCAAATCCTCACAATTATCCACTCAATATCTACTAATCACATCATGTCTCAACCAAGATTGTACCAACAACCAAGCCCCTATGTGACACTAAAATTTTAAAATAAATAATTATAAAAAATTATAATTAATTATTGAATTAAATCCAAAGCGGAATATCCGCTGTAAAAATCATCAGGCCTCACCAATTATTAAAAAAAACCCCAATGACATGATTTCAACCTTTTGATATGTTTTCTATCTATTTGAAACTAAAGAAACATCATTCAAGATGGTTTACACTATCCTACGGTGGAAAATATGAATAAAATGAACCTAAAATCACTACAAATCATAAGGCATTAGTGGAAACCCAAACTAGAAAGAGTATGAAAGGGAATGTACCCATAGTCACTGTGCAATGTAACCCAAAACAACCCCATTAATTAGGGAGTCAAAGGGAGTAAGAGGGTGGAGATATCTATCCAAAAAATGGTACATTATCAATACCCCTATTTCCACAATTTCTATGCAGGTGACCTTGAAATGATAATTTTTTCACTTCTAAAAAACTATGTGTAAACATCCCTAGGATGTGGCCATAGAGGCCATGATGTAATGCCCCTCCCATTGGGAATCCCTACTTTATTTAAGAAAAGGCGCATCCCTAGACTCTGAATATGATATGGATAAGGTCTCTATAGAATAACCCACCATGGGGGCATCCATATGGAAATCCTCACAGTGAAACTCCATGATTAAACCATTTCATTGCAACATAGTACTCTCCCCCAAATCACCATGATAATAAATACCTTTGGTAGAAAGATAATTATTCTCCCTGGGCCACACTATGGAATGACTCTATTGTATATTTCCCCAAAACCACAGCAGTCTTATAAAAAATAAATTTCCCCATACAAAACAGACCCAAACTACCATAGTTTATGGTGTGGTCTATAGCCTATAACCAAAATTAGTAGAGGGGTCACCCCCACCATGTTTTAATGTTCACCCAAACATCAAAAGCACCTTTAAGGAATCATTCCATGTCAGAAAACAGTATATTGTGATGTTAAAATTTTTGGATTCTTGACATAAATGCTAAATAACCAAATATACCTTTCCCCAAAACAAAAAATTCAAATTTATTCTATGAAATAGTGACCTAAAATTTACAGGTTGTTACAAAATTCCCAAAAAAGGATTTGTTTCGTCAATAAGGATTTTTTAGTCCTTGAAAATATTCCTTGAACTACCTCAATCATCAATTCACCACTAATAGAAAATATACCATCCTCAAACACATAATTCTATTCTATTTCAAAACTATAAGAAAAAATGAACACTATTCACTAAATTCCAATCCACTTTCTCAACACCAATTACAACACTATGATATTTCTTGAAAAGTATTTTTTATCCCAAGACACCAAATTGTTTTCATCAAATTCATCTTAAATCTCATGGTGCACCCCACCATATGGATTAACTTAATAAAGGCCAATTTCAAACAATAACTCTCTCCATCATTACAATATCCTCCATGAACATTATTTTCTAGTGGTCTACCAATATGATATATGTAGTTTACACCTCTCATCATATGATTACACATCAAAACACCAGTCATTCCTCCCCTTTCTGACCTCAACCAAACTAATCAGTTGTGTATGCTGGCACGCCGCTGCACCACCTAGCCCAATCATGACACCTTAACACCTGGAGGAGTCATGTGATCTTTTGATAACCCAAAACAAAGTACGAACCAAACTCCCTATGGAATTCCATAGGTGTATCACCAACCAACCACACTATCCATGATGTTTTCACCCCGAGCATTGTAATAGCTTTGATATGACTCTTTCTCTTAGATCACCTAAACTCCATCCTAATCATGATATCAGTGAAACAAATCCACCCAAATATATGCCAAAATACCCAATCATTTATCCCATGATAAATTATATCACATTATATCTTTCTCATAAAATGACATCTGAATCCCACATTGATCACCCAATAACCAGTATCACCCTATCTATGACCCCTAGAATACATGGTTCATTATTCTATGACTGATAATATTATTCCTTCCATTAGAGTATCCTTATCATCTCTTTAATGAACTAAAATTATGATATCCATAGACCATGATCCATCCATTACCATATGAATTGACTTGACATGACTATCATGACCCCGCATGAGTACCGGTAAGGAACACCCAATGTTTCCTGTTATAACACATTGACATAGCTTAACCATAAAACATGTAGTCGGATCGGTGAGTCACATAGCCTCAAGCATGTCACCCTATATGACAGAAGCATTTGACTAGCAGTGAGGGTATCAGGATGTGATAGTGAGGAGACTATACCATCCTATCAGAGTATCACAATTGTAGTGATGAGAAAAAACATTACATAGAATGTAGTAAATAAATTAATAATAGATAGTAGTAGATGGAATAATATAATGTAAACTGAATATAAATTTTCCCAATACCAGTTTCAAAAAAACATGTATTTCATAATGATATGACATAAATAAAATAGTAGACACAATGTTATAGTAAAACAAAAAATTAAATAAAATAAGTGAAAAGAAAATCCCAAGAAATATATACTCATGATAATATTAAGTCATATCTCAGTCATGTTCTCTTAAATCCGAGGTACATGAAATCAACCTAAGTTTTTCATAAAAAAGTTCTATTTGGGTACCCCAATCCAATGGTAGCCTAAGTAGTCTGTAACATATAAATCTCAAGAGGATGAAACCCATGGTGTCCAGCCCAATCTAGTCTATAAAATATAAATTATTCAACCCACATGTCTAGCTAAATAAATTACAAAACATAATGAATAATAAACAACCTATACTAGTTCTTAAGGGACACCTGATGGATACAACTACTTTGGCTCATAGTTGGAATAATTTTGAGGAGGAACTATATATATATATTTATAGTAATAATAAATATAGTATAGTTATCTTTATCAAGTATCTATGTAAACCATGTGCATACTGAAGCCAAATTGCCATAAACCTAGGATACTATTTCTGGATGGACCAAGATGTAACTCACAAACATCCATCACTAGAGGATGTTCTCATTGGTAAACCCTTGGGTTTCTATAAAGTATAGTAATATATTGATTCCACCTATGTGATCCAAGTGTGAGCCGATGCCTAATAGTCGTATACCTAGAATACTAGTGTTTGGTGGACCAGCATGTAACACATAATCATCCATCACCAGTCTATGATCCTAAAATCTCCAACATTATGGTACATGATCTACATCATGATAGAGTGGGGGACATCATGCCCATCACTCGGGATGGCAAGTGATCATGCCACAGAAACACTCTGAGGTGGATCATGGTGACATACCCCATCATCCATATATAATAGTGGTGGTGTTTGATTCCATATACAACACCCAATGTATGTTTGAGTGGTCTATCCATCTCACATTCCATACCATCATAAACAATGTAAGGGTGAGTGGTATATCAAGATCATATTACTTACCATTGGAAACAACTTTTATAAATGGTTTATGGTATGTAAAATGAGAATGGAAATTACCTTGTATCCATTTAATTTAAGAGTTACCATACATATTTAATGTTTCATATTCAATTATAGCATACTACATAGGGGAAACCATCCTAAGATTTTAAATTTTAAATTTGAAAATAGAATAGTCACATATATTTTAATATCATAAACAATTAAATTCCCATGATCCATGCTTATGAAATTAACCAATGGTGTGGTCATACTACCCTATTCAATTAATTTTCAAAATCACCATATAATTCAAGATATTAAATTTACTAGAGAAAGACAAACCCTTTTGATATTTTTAATTAACACTTCTGAGGTGTCATTGGAAAGGGGAAATCACATACAAGTTTAATTGCAATACAAATATGGGATAAGTATGTAAAAGGTGTCTTGATTCATTTGAAATTAAAATTGAATGGAGAAAATCCATTGATGGAAGTCTATAAAAAATTGTTATAAAAATGTCACATCCCAAATGGTGAAAACAAGGCATATGGAACAACCAAGAAATATGGCCATGTATGCTAAAAATCACTAATCACTATTTTGAATCATAAGAAGATAGTGCACCTGCATTGGAGGGGTATTGTTATAAAAACATAACTATGTTTACCAAAAACATAATTTATAATATTTAAACATTTATTCTAGAATCATAATTAAGAACTAATTAAATGCAAGGAAAGTGTGTAATTTATTCATTAATTAAATGGGAAAGAGAAAGGGATCCTACCACAATAGTTACACAAAATTCAATATCCAATGCACATGACATTTTAACTCAAATATTCTCCATCCCACCTCAAGGAATAATCACCTTCACACATACACAAAGACACCTAACCCTATGAATATATTCACATGTCCATGAATATGTACAAGGGGATGTTTACATATAGATTTATACATATACCCTTTTACACTTACCTCCATATTAAATTTTCATATTATATGTAAGAACACGTAGCTCCATATATAAATATATATTCTCTTTTGATAGTGAATATATATATAATAGGGAAACTTACTTATATATATTCCTACCTATGAATATGTGGGTAAGTCACCATTGACTTTGGAAACTCGAAACCACACGAAAAGGTCTGATACACTACAAATAAATTACTAGAACCTCAATCCCACTAAAAGAACAAAAATAAATTTAGGATATAGAGGGCCACTAAAATATAATTATACCTCAAGCGGTGATGGGAACTAATTTGATCCAGAGCGCCTCACCTTCGGTGGCGGTTTTTGAAACACAGATGATGGAGACCAAGGAGATCATTGAATTCCATAAAATTAGAAGAAGAAACAATATTTAGGTTACCCTTTTCCTAAGGTTTTTCCATACCACTCCTAGTGATGGAAAGTGGTAAAAATAGCTAGAAGAGTGAAGATGTGAAAGAAATCAACCTTAAATTGAAGAATAAATGAGAAATCACGAAGATATTGGTAGAGATCAATGATTGAAGGAGGAGCCGGACATGGGGGTTTCATTATGCGTTGGATAGGAAGGGAAAGAGATACTAACGTGATGGGTAAGGGGAGAGGTAGGTTGAGTCTTTATTGTTATTTCCATTTTAATTTAATTAATTTTCATTTTCCCAAAAAAATAAACACCATAGAGTTTTCCAAATCATGTGACGACCTTGTGGTGAAAGTGTGAGGTTAGTACCAATATGGCCCTAACTGTGTGGTCTAGGTGCATGATTTGGGAAAAACATGCATAAACCATGTGCTTCATTGTTTTCCACCTACTATAGCCACACATTTTTCTGCTAAGGATCACACGGTTTTGAAACAAACATTGCACCCTATATAGAGCACCCAAAACACCTTATATCTACAGAATGTGGTTAAATACCTCACCAAGACACCCAAGGGACCTCTTGGTTGTTTACCTAAGTCAAAAAACATCACATTGAAGTGTTCCAACTATTAGAATTACGTTCCAATGTTCATGTTTCAAAATGACATGTCCCGTAATCTCCAAAATTCAATTTCCCTTGTAATTTATCAGTTCAAAAGCACATGTCATTACAACATCCACACCATAGAACTTATCATCCTGGAGAATCCTTCGGGAACAACAAAATATTAACCAACCTATAAGGGTCATGAAGTCTCATTCCAACGGTTATGTTACATTTCCAAATTTTGAAGATACCTTTATTCACTTCTTAGACATATGATCCATAATCCATTAAAACTTGATCAAAAACTCATTTTCCTTCTAAAACATAGAGATGGTACATACCTGTTCCTATTTAGATGGAGACATGATCACATCATTGTCTTATTAAACATCCAACCCATGGTTCTCCCCTTATTAGGTCTTAAAAGTTTTAAAGGGAGAATCTCAAATTATGACTCCTCCATAGTTGGAATTGCCTAAAAAATACACCGCTTCAAATTTAATGATGATCCAGGAATGATTTATTTAAATAGACCAACATTATTACTTATGAATTCCTAAATAAGAATTACCAAAAAGAAATGACTGAATCCAAGTTGACCAAGATGAAACTAGTCAAATATGATTTCATTAAAGACATATCCAACCCTTCAAACATCACCAACCTTAACCTGACGAGGTGTTTAAAAATGGTTCCATCACTATACATACACATTAAACAATAGAGATAAGAACTCGATCCAACTATTGCTAACTTATCATAAATATGCTTGGCTTAGATGACTGACGTATTATAAACCAAACTGTGAAGCCTTCTAATGACACATCAAAAAATTACAATGCAAATGTCCACAGAAGTCCCTACAAGACTTCTTGCGCTGTATCTAATAAAAATAATCCACAAGACTGACAAGAAAAGGGTTAAACTCAGACTCATTTAACATGAGTCCATTAACCCAAGGCATTTTATAATCCATGATCATAAGAGAATAGTTTTCACAAGGTCACAACATCAAAATCAGATCATTGACTGAACCCATAACAACATATTCTTGGTAGTTGAGTTAAAATAAATAACTTGTGTCTGAGAGTCTTCAAGGTCATTCCAACTAAGAAATCCATGGGACACTCAGAACAACTGGGCATGTAATGAACCACACATCCAGTTTACAACATATAAAAACATCTCACAAACATCCTAATATTTTTAAAACTTTTGGGTGTCGTATGACCACCACTCTTTTAGCGTTTCAAGGATGATGTCAATATAGGGGACATGCAAATCACTATAATAGTAATCTAAGAGTATTTAAATGTATTATAATCAATCATACCTATTTTATTGAAAGAATAATGATTGAACCACCATTGGTCGACTTCGAGGAAGAAGCTCGACATCACATACCAGTGTATCACCAAAAACCAGTAACAAGCCTTTTCCACTCGAGGCATTTTATGATCAATCAGACATCACCAATAAAGTCCTCCAATACCAAAATTCTTTCTCAATGGTTTTATACATATCCATCCTCATCTCTATTTTATTGATGAGTAAGTGATGACACATATTAAAAACATGAAATCTATAAGGACATACAAGCAAGATGAACATTTTTACATAGTCCTCTTTAATTGTGTTCATTCTACTCATAAGGAAACGTACCCACCATGATAGATGTGAAACTCCAAACCTTAGTAGATTTCTAATCTTTGAAAGAAGAGATATACCATACGATCATAATTTCACTAGGTCAAATTCACCTTAAACACAATTGTTAGGCACATGGCCTAAAAACCTAATCAAACTGAACGACATCTAAAAATACCTCAATCTCTTGAATGGCTTCCCAAGGATGAGGAAAACATGATTTCTACATCCCTAGGTCACTCTAATTGGAGATGTCCCAATAATGTACTAAACAAATCAAGGCTCCAAGATTTCACCACACTCAAATGGTTCGTTTCGTCACTTTTCACTCAATGGGCACCACGTATATAAAGGCATACTACCCCGATGTTTTATCAGAAAAAAACATCCTATATATTACCCATAGTGTTATAATCCCCATAAATTCATGTATTGGATGACATTAACCTTGAGGACAACATACTGAGTCATCGATCACTAAAGATAAATAAATGGTAACATGACCTTTAAAACATCTGACCATGGCCTTGGAATGTTTATCCTACTAAAACCAAGCATCACATGATGAGCATTATGGTAACAATTTTCAATGATACGAATACATCCCATCCAAAAAAGGTTGTCATTTAGAAAGTAAGAGTCACAATATGGAAAACGGTACCTGAATGGTACCAAATGTTGGAAAATAACATAATTTAAAAAATAATTTATTCTTTAAGGGTTCCTCCTAGAACAAGATATCCCCTTATGAAATAAAAAGAGTAAACCATATCAATAGGTCATGCCAAACATAATGTCACTATGCTTAAAATACAATCAGCTAAGAAATTTCTAAAAGAATAAGGCTTACAGAAAACCCACACGTTTCTTCTCTAAGGCTACACAAAAAGAAAACTCAAATTACCCTTACATGAGGGCTAAAAACCAAGGTCACCACCTTAGTTTACATTTAAAAAAAATATTCATTGACATTTAATCATTAATAAATTAAAATATTTTGAAAACTAATCCCCATTGAAACTTGAAATTCTCAAAAAAAATTCCTTTTAAACATTTTCACTTATTGACATCCTGTCTTTATCTGTAAATTTATAAAAATTAATTAATTTATGTTATTAAACATAAGAGGAAATATGAGGGAACCATTAATAAAACTTGTATTCATTATAATGTAACCCAATAGTAGTTTTTTCATTTATAAAGATTGAAAATAAGTTAGGGGCATTGATCGTACCATTATTCACTATGTCATTTTCACCCTTACATCATTGTATTAAATTGAATCTGAATTGTAATTTCCAAAAATTATAAGAAATTTCATTCCATGTTTGAATCATTTATTTTTTGTTTATCACTTTTAAAAATGGAAATGTTACTTTTTTTCATGATTCCATTGTAGGAAGAGGTGATTTGGAAGACCAATGAAGAGGTCCAAGAAAAATGGGCCAACCTGCGCATGATCCATGCACAATAGGGGACTCATCCATGCACTGCTCCTGAACTGTGCATCCAAATGGGATGTAATTTTGTGGAATGGTCCAAAATTCATTGGGATACATTTTATATTAAACAACACAAGACTCAGTCAGCCATCTTGTGGCCCAACTGATCGGATCATTCCCGTACACCAAATCTGCATGAAGTCAAAATAAGTGTGTTGTAATCTGTCCATATCTCAGGATCTAGTTGTCCAAATTGTGCCAACCATTCAGTGGAGAAATTCAAGAGGTGGGGATATAACTTTTTTATTTTCTAAAAAGCGAGATAAGGCTTCATGGAGGTCAAAACCCATGTGACAACTGGTTTTAATAAATCTATGTGCTCAAAACCACTTTCTCATTTTAAAAACAAATGGCACCATGGGATCCTCATTTTCAAGTTAGGATAGAGGGAAAATCTCTGGTATTTTGGAGACCCAAAGGAGTCCTTTCATCATCCAAGAAGTTCTAGAGGCCCCAATCCTCATATGAGGATCATGGATGAAGGCTAAGATCCACCCGAGACTTCTCCTCTTCTCGATGGCGAGCTAAATGGTGGATGATAATTTTGAGGGAGCAACACATCCTTGGGAAGGAGTTCCTATACTTGATACACTACTGGTTTTTTGTAATATGTTTTTAGATTTTTTCACTTATTTTTTATCTAAACATATTTCTCCTCTGAATTAATTTCTAGGGTTTAATTAACTGAACCACTTTCATTTCCACACCGATTGGGTTGAAGTTTCAAGTGGGAAACTTGAGTTGTTACGATTGGGAAACACAAGGATCCTCTTTCTCTCACACATAAAAAAGAAATTAGTATTATTTGGTATCGTTTAATCTTTTATTGAAGTCCAAACCTTGACAAAATGATTGTTATGTCATGGTTTGTTACTTTGTGCAATGTTTTGAGAGGCAAGAGGGGAATCAAGATCTTGACAACACTGAACCAAAGAATTAAAAAAAATGAGAAATTTTTAGAAAACGTAACTATCCAAGATGTGTAGTGAACATAAAGTGATCTACTTATCTCATAATTATTATATCACCACCTTATTCTGTCAATTATTAAACTTTTTATGTTAATTTATTTTCTTAAAACTGTTTTCAAAATTACCCCCTCTTTTAATAATCTTTATAAAAAATGCACAATATAATATACCATCACTCCTTGAGAGACTACCTAGGGTATTTCCTAGACCACAAATCAACCTTAAATCATAATAAATTTGATTTTTCATGATAGCACAATCAAATTCTGGCACCATTTTCAGGGAGATTTTTTTTAGTGTGTGTTTTAGAAGATTTTTGTAAAATTTGTAAATATTTTTTTTATCTTATACCTTTACCTATATTTTTGTGTTCTGATTTATTTCCTGTGAAGGTTTTGTGCATGAAGCATTCTAATCTGGGAGATTTACCACCTTTTGAACCTGAACCTGTGAGTATCCTATGTCAGTGACCCCAAGATACAGAAGAGAACCCTTTAAAGGATGACACACAAAACATAGACACTCTTCTTGATCCTTCCTCTTCCTCTTCTAGAACCAATATAAAAACTAAAAAAAATGTGCATAATATGGCTGAAAACAAAATGAAATTAAATGAAATAACCTCACCAGATATTGTTATCCAACCTACCTATATTCAAATACAAGGTGAGGCACCCAATTTGGATTTAAAATCTGGTCTAATTCACTTATTACCAATATTTCATGGACTTCTTGGAGAGAATCCACACAATCACCTAAAAAAATTTCATACTATGTGTTATAAATTAAAACCTGAAAATGTTGATAGATAATAATTAAAGCATAAAGCATTCTCATTTTCATTATAAGACACTGCAAAAGACTGGATTTACTATGTTAATTCACCAATTTGTGGCTGGGCGGACATAAAATGCCTTTTTCATGAAAAGTATTTCTCAGACTCTCAAACTACCACTATAAGGAAAGAAATATGTGGTATAAGGAAGTCACAAGGGGAAAAATTACCTGAATATTGGGAATTATTTAAATGGTTATGTTCAAGCTATCCACACCACAAAATATGTGATAAATTTTAACTCAGTATTTTTATGAAGGATTTAATCCTATTGATTGAAATATGATTGATGTTTCTGCGGGTGGTTCACTAATTTATAAGACGCCAATTGTTTCAATAACCTTAATTGAGAACATTTCACAAAACAATAAAATTTGGTTCATGGTCCAATGTACCCATTCTAGGTGTCCATGAGGTGCAAAGTACCGAATTCGAGAAGAAGGTAGACACAAAGTTCGAAGAGGTAAGTACCCATTTATGAAAAATCGCTCTCTCCCAAGGGAAATCTCAATCTCCTCCTCCCATCCATTGTGGAATGTTTTCTTCTAACTCCCGTTATTCTGACCAATGCCTCAAATTGTGAGAAAATTCTGAGAGTTGTGAGGCAATCTTCCCATGAAGCCCCTATAACCAACCCTTTAGGCAGAAACCATACTATCCTTCCAACTCTGAGTGGAAAGAAAACTAAGCTTATAGGAGAGGGGGATATTCAATCCAACCTCAAAAACCATGGAACCGACAAAGTCAGAGTAGTTATCCACCACCTGCACCCAGAAATCCTCAACCACCCTAAAGGCCTTTCCAACAACCCCCTCCAAAATCTGAGCTTAGCCTAGAATATATGATGAAACATATGGCTACCAACAATATCCAATTCCAAAAAATCACCCAAGCTACCATACAAGACCTACAAAACCAATTTGGACAACTAGATAACTCGGTGGGGGTAATTTAATGTCAAGGGTTTGGTAAACAACCATCTCAATCATTCGTCAAACCTATAGATAAAGGAAATATTTGTGTTATCACCCTTAGGAGTGGAAAATATAAGATTCCTCCATTACAGTCATCCCCTCTAGAGGAAACCTCCATACAAACCATTAAAAATTTTCCAAATGATGCTAATATTTGTCACGAGAAAATCCCTTCCCAAGGAAAGAGTGTGTATATTAATGAGACACCTAGCCCAACCATTCCTCTTCCATTTCACCAAAGGGCCACCCATCCTTGGAAACAAAAGGAAAATAAAATAGGTAAAGAAATATTAAAAACATTCAAACAAGTGTAGGTAAACATCCCGTTGATTGATGTTATGAAACAAATTCCAATATATGAAAAATTTCTGAAGGATATGTGTACACACCGAAGGTGACTTCATAGATATGAGAAGGTGAGCTTGGGGAGGAATGTTTCAGCATTGATATAGCCATCACATGCCACCATGTGCAATGATCCCAGAATATTCTCAATTCCATGCACCATAAAGGAGTGTACATTTTCTAATGTTATGATTGATTTAGGTGCTTATATAAATGTGATACCTCAATCCATTTACTCTACATTGCAGGTTAGAGAACTGACACCCACTGGAATTGTTGTTCAACTGGCTAATCGAAGTACAACACAGCCTTCTGGTGTGTTAGAGGATGTTCTGTGTGAGGGTGTAAAATTAAATTTTTCCTGCTTATTTTTATGTGCTTAAAATGGAAGATGATATGATGAATAGACACACCCAATTTATATTGGAGAAACCTATCTTGAAAACCACCTAAACCATAATTAATGTCCATAATTGTACATTATCTATGTAATTTGGTGGTGACATAGTTTATTTCAATATCCTTGATTCCATAAAGCACCCCTCAAAAGAACATTCCTCTCTCTGTTAATTCTATAGATGTACTCCCATCCCTTGAAAAAACTTTATATCATTCCCCTGATCCCCTTTCTGAGTTTTCTTCATTGATAGAAATTCTTGGAAATGATTCATGCATTTATTGTTTTAGTGGTCTTGAAAAGTGTCATGCATGTTTATAAATTGATGATTTCTTGAACACTGAGGATCCACTGACCATCAATGGTACTTCTATGATTGTAAAAGCTCATTCCTCATTTAAGGATGATACCATTGAGCAGTAATATGATACTAGTGACCTGTCGCTTTCACACACACTTCCATCAATCAAAAATCAACCTAAATTGGAACTAAAACAATTGCATCAAAATTTAAAATATTTATATCTTGAGAATGGAAACAAAATGCCCTTCATAATTTCTTGTTCACTCCATCCTAATCATGAATTGTGAATGCTTAAACTTTTGAGGGAGAATAAACAAGCTTTGGGATGGACACTTGTTGACATTCCTGGTATTAGCCCATCAATTTTAACACATCATATTTTATTAAATGATGGGGATAAACCAGTGAGGAAGGCACAACATTGACTAATCCCCAACCTCTTATAAGTTGTGAAAAATAATGTAACAAAATTATCGTATGATGGAATCATTTACCCCTTCTCTAATAGCCAATGGGTTAGTCCCATTAATGTAGTTCCTAATTAAATTGGCCTTATAGTAATCAAAAATAAAAACAATGAATTGGTTCTAATTAGTGTGTAGAATAGTTAGTGTGTCTGTATAAACTATCACTGACTAAACAAACACACTAGGAAGGACCATTTCTCTATTCCATTCATTAACCAAATTCTAGAAAGGCTCGCAGGTAAGTACCACTACTATTTCCTTGATGGATATTCTGGATAATTTTAGATCCATATTTCCCCCAAGGACCAGGAAAAGACTACTTTCAATTGTCCCTTTGGCACATTTTCATATAAGAGGATGCCTTTTGGTCTGTGCATTGCTCTTTGTACTTTTAAATGATGCATGGTTAGTATCTTTTCGGAATACCTGGATAATTGCATGGATGTATTCATAGATGATTTCATTGTTTAAAGAATATCTTTTGATGAATATTTAAAATTCTGGCTTCAATCCAATGTCACTATATTGAAAATAATCTTGTATTAAATTATGTGAAATGCCATTTCATAGTGTGAAAAGGTATTGTTTTGGGACATGTAATTTATGGGGATGGTATCCAAGTAGATAAATCAAATGTGGATTTCATTTATTCCCATACATTACCAAAAATGTATGGGATGTACTGCCTTTCCTAAGTCATGCTCGATTTTATAATTTTTTCATTCGTGACATTTGTATGATTGAACTCCCACTCTCCCGGTTACTCCAAAAAGAAAAAGAATTCGTTTTTGATAATGAATTTGAAGAAGCTTTTAATAAATTAAACTAGAGTCTCCGGTCACCCCCGATAATCCACCTACCATGGTGGGATTTACCGTTATAGATTATGTGTGATGCCTCTAACTATGAATTTGGAGAAGTCTTATCACAAAGGGTCAATCAAGATCAACATGCCATTGCATATGCCTCGCGTAATTTGGACCATGCCCAAGAAAACTACACCACAACTGAAAAATAATTCCTTTCCATAGTGTTTTCCTTGGAAAAAGTTTGGTCATTCCTTTTGGAGTCAAAATTCATATTGTTCTCAGACAATGGAACCCTCCGGTATCTCCTTAAGAAACAGGAACCCAAACCATGTCTCATTTGTTGGATGCTCTTCCTTTAAGAATTCAATATAAAAATTAGAGATAAAAAGGGAGAAGAGAATGTGGTGGATGACCATATCAGAAGGATCCCCCCATCCTTATACATTGACTCATCCCCATGTATTCCTATTAATGATATGTTTCCCGATGAGAAATTATACCAAGTTCAAGATGATATCCTTTTGTATGATGAAATTGAAAATTATTTGGTAGCATCTTGAATTCCTACTGATTTCAACAAGAACCAAGAAGACCGTCTAAAAAATGAGTCTTGTTGGTACATTTTAAATGACCCCTACATGTGGCGCACATGCAGTGATCAAGTATGTAGGCACTGTGTTCTTGATAGTGAGCTTTAGTTTGTGCTTATGTTCTGCCACACACTTCCTTGTGGGGGCCACTTTGGTCCCCAATGGGCTGCTTGCAAGGTCCTCGATTATGGTCTCCTTTGGCCCACATTGTTTTGGGATGCCCATGACTTCTGTAAATCTTGTCCTCATTGTCAAATAATGAGGAGTGTATCTAAAGAAATGATATGCAACAAAAACCCTTGCTCTTCCATGACATTTTTGATATTTGGGGAATTGACTTTATGGGACCATTCCCCAATTCATTTGTAACCTTTACATACCTATAAGAAGTTGATTATGTTTAAAAATAGGTAGAGGCACGAGCGACAAGGACAGATGATTCTACGGTAGTTGTAAAATTTTTGAGAACCCAAATTTTTGGTGGGTTTCGCTTACCTAGGTTCATTATCAGTCACCAGGGTTCTCATTTCTACAACTGAACTATGCAATCAATTTTGCGTCGGTATGGGGTAATTCAAAGACTGTATACTGTATATCACCCATAGACCAATGTTGAAGGCAAGATGTCAAATAGATAGGTAAAACGGATTCTTGAGAAAATGGTTCCACCAAGTAGAAAAGATTGGAGTCTTCGACTTGATGTTTCTTTATGGACCTACTGTACTACATTTAGAACTCACATTGGAAGGTCACCCTATTGGCTTGCGTTTGGAATGATTTGTCACCTCCCAGTTGAGATTGAGCACTGGGCCTACTAGGCCATTAGAAAATGAAATTCTAACCATTATGGTGTAGGTTATTAAAGGAAGTTACAGATTTAGGAGCTAGAGGAAATGCGCAGTGATGCATCTGAGAACTCCAGGATTTATAAAGAGTGAACCAAGGCTTCCCACGATCTTCTCATCCTTCATCATCTGTTCCACATTGGGAAGAAGGTCCTCGTCTACAATGCAAGGAAAAAGTTTCATCGAGGTAAGTTTCATCCCCATTGGTTTGGACCATACACTGTTACTAACATCTCTCCATTTGGTGTTGTCCAGGTTCAAAATGAAGAAATCAAGAAAACCTTTACTGTCAATGGGTAGTGGCTGAAGCACTTCCACGAAGCCCTTCCAGAGTCCCCAATGGAGGAAATCTAAGTTCAAGAACTCTTCTATGAAGAACACACTCTAGGTTTTATCCTTCCTTACCACATTCTATTTTATTATAGTGAGGACACTGCACACTCTAGGTGTGGGGTGATGGGTATATTCCTGGTTTAGTTAGGAATTTTCATCAACATTCATAATTTTCTCTTTTTTGCTTGCTGAATAGTATTGTTACTTTTTTTGCTTTCCCCTCCCACTCATCATTGTGCCAGAATATTACTTTTTTCCCACTTTATCATGGAAAATGATGCCCATTTAATCATAGATGTTAGTGAAAATGCATGTGGAATGTCTGTATTTTATGTTGTTTTAACATTCAAAAACAATATGATGAAATGTTCATTTTAACAAGAATTCTATACTATGGTGTGACTTTATTTTGAATTTTAGTTATTTTTTGATGATATAAATGGTTGTATCATTTTGAAACAATTTAGAAGAATGGTTCCCTTTTTGTGAATAGTTTAAGGGGAAATCATTTCACTTAATCTCTCCAAAAAAATTTCATCGCACCATAATGTATGAAAATTTATTACTTAATGGAAGGTAAATATAAGATAGGTTGATTTTTCTCTACTTTAGAAAATATTTTTTGCATATGTTCATTCCTTATCTGATCTATTTCATTACTGTAACAAATTTACCTATGCATGTGCACTTATTATCCGACTATTGTACTCCATAAAAAAAGGGCTGTATATTGGGGAGGTTGAAAACCACCCTTCCTCGACCATTTATCTGGTTATAACTATTACAATTAGTTTGGTGAGGAGATCAAACATGGGTTGGGAGAAGAGTGTGTGATTTATTCTACGTGCAAATTTTTAAAAAATAATAATAAATGAGGGGAGTGAAGAAATGTTCAACATATGGGGATATCTTGGTTGATAGATTATGGTTTGACTTCTGAGAATGCTTATGTGTGTGAGTCTTGAAATTTAATTGAAAAGGATGTGGGGAAATTTCGGTGGAAAGGGTCTTGTAAGTAGACAATTATTGAAATTACTTATATATACTGAATAGAAAGTGGAAATAATAGCCTGAAATGTTTGTCACACACACATGTGGAGAATTAGTGACATGATTAACTTTTGAATTATTTTCTTATATTGGTATTATAAATCTCTTGGAATTTCATTTGGATATAATTTTTGAGATGCCTTTTTTAATGATTGTTGAGAATAATTCCTCGGTAAGATTATTTGAATTGGTTACATTTCTATCAGGAATTAATTTTAATTGAATGATAAATCTTTATAATGTTGGAAATATCTACATGCATAATTTTTTCAAATATGACTTTTCCCAATACTAAAAATATTTAGGTTTGGGGGTGTCATCGTACCACGATTCACTATGTCATTTTCACCCTTACACCATTGTATTAAACTGAATTTGTATTGTAAATTCCAAATTTAATAAAAAAATTCATTCAATTTTTTAATTTTTTATTTTGTTTCTATCACTGTTAAAAATGGAAATGATGCTTGTTTTGATGATTCCATTGCAGGAGGAGGTGATTTGGAGGACCCAAGATGATGTCCATGAAAAATGGGTCAAACTACGCAAGATCCATACACATCGGTGGACTCATCAGTGCACTACTCCTTAACCGAGGATCCAAATGTGTTGTGATTCATTGGGATGCTACACACCTATTTGGGATACATTTCATATGAAGCAACCGAAGAAAAATTCGGCTATCTAGTGCCCCAACCGACCTGATATGTACAACACACTGAATCTGCACGAAGTCAAAAGTGGTGTGCTGTGATCTATCTTTATCTCGGGCTCTAGTTGTCCAAAGTTTTCCAAACATTAGGTGGAGAAATAAAAGAGGCAGGGATACAAATTTTTTATTTTCTCCAAAGTGATATAAGGTTGTAGGGAGGTCTAAACCCATGTGACAAGTGTTTTTAATAAAGTTGTGTGCTCCAAACCACCTTCTCATTTTCCAATTAAATGGAACCTTGGGATCCTCATTTTAAAATTTGGCAAGGAGTAAAATATCTAGTATTTTGGAGACCCAAAGGAGTTCTTTCACCATCCAAGGAGTGTTAGAGGACCCTATCCTCATAGGGTGATCAAGGATAAAGGCAAAGTTCCACCCGAGCTTCATCCTCCTCTCGATGGTGAGATAAATGGTGGATGATCATTTCGAGGGAGCTACACATAATTTGGAGGGAGTTCCAACACTTAATATTGTACTGGTTTTTTGTAATATTTGTGTGGATTATTTCAATTATGTGTTATCTAAACATGATTCTCCTCTGAATTCATTTATTGGGTTTAATTAAGTGAACCGCTTTTTATTTCAACACCGATTGGGTTGAAATTTCAAGTGGGAAAGTTGAGTTGTTCCGATTGGAAAACAGATGGATCCTCTTTCTGTCACACATACAAAATATATTAGTATTCCTGGGTATCATTTAATCTATTCTTGAAGTCCAAACATTGTGAACACGATTGTTGTGTCAAGGGTTGTTACGTTGTGAAACGTTTTTAGAGGCAAGAGGAGAATCAAGATCTTGACAACCATCAACCAAAGAATTAAACAAAACCATGTGAAATTTCTAGAAAAATGAACCATCCATGATGTGTAGTAAACATGAAGTGATATCCTTCTCTCATAATTCTTAAATCACTACTTTATTCTATCATCTATTAAACTCTTTAAGTGAAGTTATTTTATTAAAACTGTTTTCTAAATCTCCCCTCTTTTATTAATCTTTATTAAAAATACACACTATAAGCCACCAACAATCCTTGAGAGATGACCTAGGGACTGCTCTAGACTATAAAAAATCCTTAAATCAGAATCAAATTTACATGTCATGATAGCGTGGTCAGGCATCTCATAAGGAAAGTTCCCCAACCAACCTATTTTTATCATGTTGTGAATTTAGAAGTTTAAAAATTAATTTCAATTTTGAACTTAGATATCCATTTAAATTTATATCCATTCCAAAATATAATAAATGGTCACACATAATGCTTCAGTTATATGGGTGTCCATATAATAGTCCATAAAGGACCCATACACTTTACCAGTTGATGTTTTGGATCCCCTTTAGTCAAAATAAATTCAATTATCATTAAAAATTTATTATCCTTTTACAATGGTTTGAATATACAGATTCCCTTTTCCCAATTATAAGGTACACATACACCATAAAACTGAGAACTGGATCCCATCGTAATCACAACTAACAAATTTTATCCCATGCATCTATCGATATATTGAAAACAATATTAAGAATCTCATCCTAAGTATTAAACACAGACACATTCTATAACAAAGGATAATGGAGTTTAACTTCCTAGACAAGAAAAATACTATCATGCAATGGAAACATGAGGCAGACATATAATCATATATGCATGTTATGCAAGCATGAATGACATAACACTCAAGGAACATAATCAAATCCGCAAAAAATCTACAATTGAAACTACATTTAATATAATATGCATGACATTTGAATTCACTATGCACCTATAATGATGTAGGAAATCCTAATTTCATTCTATACTAGGCTAAGGGTAAAATTCCATAATTCAATAAGTTAATAAGTAGCGGAAAATACACCATTAAATCAAGGTGAAATCATATCAACTATAATAGAAAAATGCATGGAAAAAATTACCAAGCCTTTCCTCTTGGTTATTTTCCCGTACATGGGGTGATAATTATAAGGAATTTCTATTGAACAATAATCAACACATTCCTAGTCTCCTAAATAACTGCCCAAAATAGTAAGATAAAAGAAAAATAATGGTTAGGATACAACTTTGTAATGGCTCGACCCGACTTACCATCAAAAGTTGTAGCCGGACTGGTGGGTCACATGTCCCCAAGTGTGTCTCCCCTTATGCAAGAGGCTTATGGCTAGCAGCAAGGGTCTTTGGATGTGATCAAGGAGAGACTATACCCTAAATTTTGAGTAGCACATCAGTAGTGAAGAAATAAACATCTAACAATAGAAGAAGTAGTAAATAAATGAATAACATATTGCATTGGAATGTATAATATAATATCAACTTAATATAAATAAGGAAAATTCCTATTTTCAATAAGAATGCATGTGATAATGATATTAAATATCTAATAAAAAATACATAATGTGATAGAAAAACACAAAAATAAATCAAATAAATGAAAAAAAGAAAATACCAAGAAAGAAATCTCTACGAGCATCCTGATCTCTCGCTCAGTCCTATGATCCTAACTCCCTATTAAAAGAAATCATTATAGGCCCTACAAAAAGAAGGTCTAATTGGGTACCCTTGTGCAATGTCCATGATATATATATTATGCAGTTTTCATGTATAAGGAAATAAATAATAGAATTGAATAAATAAAAAACAACCCATCGAAGTTCCTAAGGGACACATGATGACTATACCCCCTTTGGATCATATCTAAAATATGTATTATTAGGAACTATATATATATGATATTTTTCTATATCATCCTCTTATATGAACCAGGTGTGTACCAGCACAAAATGGTCATGTATCTGGGATATAATTTTTACCTGGACCAAGATGTAGCTCATATACATCCGTCAACATGGGAAGCACTAAAAGTCTAAGGCTCGGGTATATATAAAATAAATTAATATATTCCATTCACCCAGAAAATGAAATTTTGTAACAATTCATAATGGCCATATATCTAGAATAATAGTGCAAGGTGGATTAGGAAAAAACACATCGTCATCCATCAGTAGTTTATGACTCTAAAAGCTTGAATGATAGAGTATATTCCCTATATCCTGATATATTGGGTGAATCCATGCCCATCACTTGGGATGGTTAGTGAGAATGCCATGGAAACACTATAAGATAGATCATGTAGTTACATCCAATCATTCATATATAGTATCCATGATGTGAAATTCCATATATGATACCCAATGTAAGGTCGGTGGACTATTCATCTCCCATTCCTTACCATCATATATAATGTAATGGTGAGTGGTCTATCTAACTCACATTTCTTACCAATGGAAAAAACCTCTACAAGGAGAGCATAATATGTGTAATTAGAATGGTAATTACATTACTTCCATTTCATTTCACATTTTGAATATAGATATAAATCAGAATATTCTATTATATCATACTATATAAGGAAAAACATATTATTTATTTAAATGTAAACTTTAATAGATGCGTTTTCATATATTTTTCAACTTTTTAAACCATTAAATTACCAAGAGACATGCTTATCAAATTAACAGGAGGCTTGGTTGTACTACCATTTTTAGTTCCATTTTAATCTAACCATTTAATTCATGCTATTAAATTTACAAGAGTAAGAGAAACCATTCTAATAAGATTAATTAACACTTAGGAGGTGTCATTGAAAATTGAAAATCACATGCACATTTAATTACAATTAAAATATGGGTGGACCACTTATAAGGTGTCTTGATTCATTTGAAATTTATATTCAATGGGAAAACTCCATTGAAAGACATATTTAAGGGCTATATTATAAACATATCACATTCCAAATAGTGATAATTGGGCATAAATAACTACCATGAAATATGGCAAAGAAAGATAAAAAATTACCAATGAGTACTTTTTAGCTTATTAGATAGTGCACCTTCGTTGGAGGGGTTTTATTATAAAAACATGACTTTTATATCAAAATAATCATTTATCATATTTTAAAAATTATTCTAGAATCATAATTCAGCACTAATTAAAAGAAATGAAAGTGTGTAAAGCATTCAATAAATTCATTATTTAATTTAAAGGGAAAGGGGAAGAGATCTTAGCTCAAGAAGTAGACCAAAGACGAAAACTTTGGCATTGGACATTTTAACTCGAATTTTCTCCTTATGATCTTTAGGGATAAGCACATTCACACATATATAAGGACCCAAAACCCCTATTCAAATATTCACATGGCCATGAATATTTATAGGGGGATCATTACATGTATTTTATATGCATATACTCGTTTACACTTAACGATGTATGGATTTTTCATATTATACATAAGCACAACTAGCCCTATATATATATCATTACTACCAGGGCTTAATATAAATATAATAGGGGAACCTATATATATATATATATTACTAGCTATGTATAAGCGGGTAAGTCACCTTAGACTCTTGTGACTCAAAACCACATGACAAGGTCCAACACACTACATATAATTTACTAGAGCCTCAAACCCATGAAAACAACCAAAATAAATTTAGTCTAGAAAAATTATCAAAAATAAATTTGCACCTCAAGTAGTGACGACAATCGATATGAACCAAATCCCATCTCCTTAGATGAAGATTTTCAAAAGACAGATGATGGTGACCGAGGATCCCATTTCATGCCCTAATAACATAAGAAGAAACCAAAATTTAGGTGAACATTGACCATGTGTATAACCGAACAACAATAGAAAATGAGGAGAAGTAAATATGGATGGAATTGGAAAGAGGAGGGAGTAATTAAACATACATTGGAGAATCAGAGAGAAATTGTGATGATATTATTGAAGAACTTTGGACAAAGGGGGAACTGAAGTGGGGGTTGTGTCATGTGATGGAGAGGAAAGGGAGGGGATTATCGCATGATGGGTCAGGGGAGAGGTTGGTTAGGTCTTTATTTTTATATTCATTTTAATTTAATTAATTTTTATCTTCTTTAGAAATACACACCACACTGTTTTCCATACTGTGCATCTACCATGTGGTGAATAGTGTGAGGTTACTACCCATTTGGCACTAACTGTGTGGTCAAGGTGTAAAATTTGTAAAAATTATGCATAGCCCATGTGCTTCATGATTTTCCACCTACTTGAGCCACACAGTTTACAGCTGAGGGCCACTTGGTTTTAGACAAACCATAAACCCTATACAAAGCACCCAAACCACCTGATTTCTGGACACTGCACTTCTGAAACTCAACAAGACTACCAGGGACCTCTTGGTAATTTACCCAAGTAAAAAAATTACATTAAAGTGTTTTAACTCTCATATTATGTTCCAAAACTCATATTAGGAAACATCTCGTCCAGTAATCACCAAAATTCACATGCCCTTGGAATTTTGTCCTATTTAGAAGCCGGGGTCGTTACACCCGTTATCACATAATAAGAATTTAATCAATAAATATCTAAAGAAATAAAACCAAATTGAATATATAACTATATAATAGACAATGTTCCACTCTCCACTCTATTAATTCCCTTACACACTTATCCTAGATTGTGATTCTTAATGAATTCAAGCATTACACATGTGTCTCTTTTTCTAATATGTGCTCAACAATCCTGTCAACCCTATATAACTATTACCATATATATAGCACTAACATTATTATCAAGATCCCATGTGACCATTCCCATTATTATTTCACTAAAACCAACATTCCTTGACCACCCACACAACCACTCATTGGTCCATAACTCAAAAATAAAATTTCATAACCAGTGCGCAATCCACCTGACACATCAATGATTTTCACAAAAACCCATTATAGAAATCACTAAGAAACTCAAGAAGAGTGATACTTTGAATACCCCACTCATACCTTCTGTCCCACAACACATTTATATAACATCAAAACTTAATGGGTGAATTATCCTATGAAAACTAATTTCACAACCAGATTCATGGTCCCATGAGTCATATTCCCTCAAACCATGGATCATTTTCCTAACAAATAGACCATGATTAAATACCTTTAAATATCATCAAACAATCCCAACACATTTCAGTAATGATAATTATAACTACATGATAACCTACTATATGAGAATCTTTCCAAAACCATGAGCGTCTACCCACACTCCCACAAGGCCACTAAATGTGCACATAGAAGTGACAAGGCTATACACCAAAATCGTCTCATCCATTAAACCAGTCTTGAATCTAAAGTATAACAAAGAAATCAAAAAATCTATTCTAAGTCACCTGTCTTGAATTTTATCAGCTCCATTAGTGGAATCTATAGAACTTCCTAGTTTATTTATTTAGAATTCTACCAAGTGGTTATATGTGAAAACACTATAGTGATTGGTCATAATATAGGGATTTACAAAAGGTAAATAGGGTTGAATTGTCATATTTAATTTATTTTAATGAATTATCTTCTTAAATTAATTTTTTTAAAAAATAAAAATAAAATTAAAATGAACACAATGATTTTTATATTAGTTCAAATTATATTTATCCTATGTCTACCCTTTAATACTCTCATGTGAAGAGAAAAATTAATTCCACAAGAATGGAATATTATAATTTTAGAGGGGAATCAAAACCTTTTACAAAGTTTTCTAATACCTAGAGGCTTAACCGTATACTATAATTTGTATAGATGTAGTCATAATCTAGAAGTATTCCTTTTGAAGTGGTTGAAGAAACAAAACTATCCATTATTTGGACCCAAACACAATAAAATCCTAATATAATTTACCAGCAAGGAATAACCCACAAATTTATTTTGATTAGGGTGGTATTACCAAAAAATGAATCCTATATTTTGAAGATTATATTAATCCATTAAATTTGACACACATAAAACGAATATAAATATTTAAGAACCAATAATACTATTTGAACAATTACTAATATAGTGTTGAAGAAGAAATGTCACCTTAAAAAAGGTTCAAAATTATGTACTGAAGTTGGTATTATCTATATCATTGATCAACAAAGTGTGACAAACATTATAGTTTTAAACTATCCTATACCTTTATGATTCACTTATCTTTCCAATTTTCCCAAGATCCTTTTTAAAAAACTTCATGTATAGTGGATTCAAAATAATAAAACCATTGAAATCATTCCCAAAGAAAAACACACATGTGACTTCAAAAAACTACAATATATTTCATCAATGTATCTTTTATATAAAATTATTCATGTGAATTCATAATTTTATGTTAATCAAAAATATTTTTACATGGGTTCTCATAAAAATTTATAGAGAATAAACAAGATGTGTATATAGACTCATTAAAATAATTAATTAAGCATAAAATATTAAAAATTATTTTTTTCCATAATCCTTATAATAGTCCATAATATCCCAACCAATTATAATATATTAAAATACAAACAAGTTTTAATTTTTAATCACTCTCATGGAATATGTAGTGTGAATATCACACTACACATAAATCTCTTTATAATTTATTTAAACCCGTATAAAATAAATACAAAAGGTTCCTATGAAATCCAAATGATTAATTATTAACTATAAAAAAATAAATCAATTAAAATAATTGAAATAATTAATTAATAATTTCATATTCAAAACATTAATCCAAACATATCATATTTTACTATTTTTTTAAAAAATGTTAAAATATATGGGTTTCTAATTTATGTATTTATTAGGAATTCATAATGTTATTTGTATGAATTTAGAAAAATATATTACTAAATAATTTCTATATGACATCATAAGTATATAGTCAATTACTTCAGTAGGATGAAGTTGTTACTATATATGGATCTTTGTAGTAGGTTATGAATTTCTTTGTGTGTGTCTTCAGAATGAACAAAAAATTGATCAAAATAAATGTGCAGTTAATTTAAATTTTATGGTTGATTGAAAATATATGTGCAATTGACTGAAAAACTATATGTAGTTGATTATACACTTATAATATCTTTGAATGTTAGTCTGTGATTGTATTTTTTTAGAACTGTTGATGGTAATGGTCAGTTGTTTATTGTGGTTGATTTTGGACATGCATTTAATACAATTTAAATATTGTCAGTCCCTAATAAATAATGTCAATCCATTATATTTATGGTCAATCCATACATTTAATTCATTATATATAGACATATTTTCAATCGAAATTCACTAAATATAAATAATAGATAAACTAAACAATGTATAAAAATATATGATTTAAATGATTTAAAACCCTTGTTTGAGGGAAAAATGATAAATTTATAATTAGTACCAGAATAAAAAAATTGGTTCAAATAGACACTTCAATAATCTCCCCAATTTTTATAATTACAAAAACTAAGAAATAGTTACCCAAAAAGTCTCCCCTTTTGTGGATTTAATCAAAAATGATAATTTCAAATCATATAATCTCCCAGTTTTAAAATGTAGGTCCTCTAAATATTAACTAGGAATGAAATTGACTCTTTTAAAAGTAACATAAAAAATAAATTTTTATCTCCCCACAAACCTATGTATTCTAATGTATGTTCAAAAATTAAATGAAAATAGTAAGGGTTTAGGGAATCTCCCCATCAATTAAATCTTTTATTCATGGCTTCAAAAATATGTAACATTAAATTAGTATGTATAGATTTGAAAATATTCTTGTATAAATTATTATAAAATCCTAATCAATAATTTAAAAGACTCAAAGATCTATCAAAACATGTCATTATATTCAAGGAATCATATATAATGATATTTATAGAATTCAATTATAACCAATAGTTAAATCAGTTTCCATTGAACCATATAGTATAAAAATGATATCATAAAAACTATATATTAATTAAAAAATATTTCCCCAAAATATGTAGTTAAACATCTAAAATGACATGTTTAAATTTATGCTTCTCGAATTTATCGAAATCCTATGGTTTGGTAAAAATATCAGCAAGTTGATTTTCTATAGAAATAGACTCAATATTAAAATATACTTTTAGAACATCATATCTAAGAAAGTGAAATATAATTTCAATATACATAGTCCTAGAGTATTGAAATATATTTTTACAAATTAAAATAGAATAATTGTTATCACAATAAATAGAGATTTTATAAAAATTAAATCAAGAATCAATTAGAATTTACATAATCCATAATGATTGTGAGAAAGAAGTTGTATTTGAAACATATCTAATTTTTGTATTATATAATTCTATAACATTATATTTCTTGTAATTCTATAAAATTAAGAGTTTACTAATAAAGGACACATACCTATTGTAATTTTTATATTTATTTTTTAACGATAAAAATTAGAATCTAGAAAACATGTTTATTCAAATGAACTATGTCTAGGACAAAACAATCTAAGATTCAAAAAACCTTTAAAATAATTAATAAAACTTTTAGTTACTTTTCAATGAATTTTCATGGTATTAAACTAAAACCTAGAACATAATAATACACTAAAAATTAAATCTAGCCTAGGTATAGTTAAATATAATAAAAATCCAATCATTACAATAAAAATCATAATATATAATTATTTTTCACCTTTATCCTTATCATGTTTACAATAAATAATTATATGAGTATTTGAAATTTTTATTGAATCTAATCAAAATATTTTGAATAAATCTTTTGAATAAATTGATTAATTAATAAAACTACCATCATTTAATTGAAAATTTATTGGATAAAGAGTGAATTTAGGTTCTCCGATTATCCTAGAAAAATTCACTTATCATCAATTATAAAAAAAACATTACAAAATTTTTCAAACGAAAATATAAAAACAATAAAAACAATATATAATTCACTAATTAAAATATATATGGAATTCCTTATAATAAAAATTAGGAATTAAATTTTCCTTTTTAAAAATAATTATTTATAAGAAATAATGAAAAATTTTCATACCAAGATCTAAAATATTTCATTAAAAAATAAATTTCTTTTAAAAGATTTAAAACATGAGTTGGATTAGATTCATTCTGAAAACCCATTGGTGATTTACAGAAAAATATTTGTAGAAATATATCCATTTAAAAATCCAATTTTGATATCGAATTTAATTTTTTTGATTATAATGTGAGTTTTCTATTCAAAAATAATATTTATTTATTCCAATCTTGTAATCAGGTAAAATGACTCTTCAAAAATAAATTTCTTCTTTGGGATTTTATCATCGAGCCAATATTCTATCCAATTTTTAATTATTTGACTAGATTTATCTTACTTGTTTCTAATGACTTATTTGGATTGAATAATATTTTAATAATTTTGTGGTTAATAAGGTTCAAATCATGTTTCTATAAAATTTACTTAACTAATAATGTAATGCAATAGGAAAATACGGTGTGACTCCATGGGTGACCCTTTTAGCGCTCATCATGCAAACCCTAACTCGTGCAAAATCGGTGATGACTGGGTTTCCTCTTAGTGGATCTAGAGAGTAATGGCATATTTCAATTCTAAATGGGAGTTATCCTTTGAAAGACTCATTCCTAAAATTAAGGAGGAAAAAAATATTTTTGATGATATCCTAAATTGTGCCCCGCTTGAAAAATCCAAATGGATTAATCTCCTCGAAGCTCTTAAAGGTTTAGTTCTGCATAAGCAATCCTCAATGAAGACTCATCTATACTAAAAATCTCGATGATGGTGGTTTATTAGTCGATCCCAACCCTTAATCTATATAGAAGCATGCCAAATTTTTCATTTTATTTATTTGGGGTCCATTTCGTATCTTAAAAAGAATAAACCCTAGCACACTCCTAATCTAACACCTCAGAATGCTCATTGATGGGGATTTTCAAACTGGGAACTAGTTCCAATTGGAAGGGGTTATTTTCTTGTTCTTTTGACCTGTCATGATGGCTTAGATCGAGTGTGTAAAATAGGTAACGTTCAACTTAATCCCATATTTCTTCACATATCTAAATGGGAGTATTCTTTTAACCATTTCACTCATAGGAACACTATGGAAGAAATTTCGGATTGTTTTTACGATCTGAATTGGTAATTTTGGAAACCAAATATCTTAAATAGCATATCCTCTTCTATTGGTGTCCCTCTTAAGATTGATCAATGAACATTAAACAGTGAATTAGGTCTCTATGAAAGAGTCATGGTAGAGGAGAATTGTGACACAAAACTTCCACGAGTTATCAGCTTCAATGCGATAGAATATCGAATAGATGTTATGATTGGAAATGACCACAAGAATACCTTATGTGAACTATGAAATATTATTTGACATTCTATCTTTAACAGTATAGTGGTGAAAAAAATTCACCCAACCTAATGAAAAATAATAGACAGATGTCATGAGGCATAATAAGGACAAAGGTACTATCCTATATAAACCTTAACATTCAAAAAATAAAAATTAAAGATGGGTAAAAAATAAAATGACTCTAACCCTACAAAGAAGGAATTGAGAGAAACTTTGGCTGAATTGGTGGAACTAAAAGGAAAATGTAACTTAAGTGAAATGAATTATTGATGAAACAGATAAACTTGTCCTGGATATATTAATTCTATGTCAAAATGAATTAGGTCTAGAGGATCCTGAGTATTGTTAAGACTCAAAGGATGAAACTAAATAGATTTTTAATAATGTTGGCCTTAAATCTCATTTTGATATTCCAACTGGCAGTACTAACACTTCTAATAATGAAGATCGACCCCAACAACATCCTAATATTAATGATTCTAGCTCATATTTTCATGTATGTAGTGATTCTAATTATAAGGTTGTGGATAATACCTCCCCAATGAATTCAGAGATAATCCCTACCACTGAGATGGATCAGAACACACTCTTTGATGGTGCTATTTCTAATCAACATGGAATAGATTTAGTGGAGAACCATGGACAAAGACACAATACTTTCAGTAACACCTCTAGGATTTCTTAGAATATATATATATAAAGAACCCTCAAGGACCAGCTAAAATCTCTATAACAACCACAATTGGCATAAAGGGAAGGAATGGGGACACAAAATAGATAGATAATACCTATGAAAAGAGATATGTAGAAGAAGAAGGCCCCCATGAGGACAATAAAATCACTTCATCAAAATAAAAAATCCATATTGATGTTGGCTGCGGTGTCATGAATGAAATCAATGACCAGAATACATTCAAAAAACTAGATGACAACATAAAACAAAATGATGAAGAATATATATCCAATCATCATGTTTGTGGTGATGAATCAAAAACCTAGGTAGAAAATAAGATTGTTAAACATTATAGAATTATTCCTAATAAGATTCCCATGATCAAGTAGGATAGAAACTCACAAAATAGCAAGGATAAGCTTATTAAACCTTCCAGGAAATCAAAAAGGAAGAAGAACTCTAGTGGTAAAAAGGGGGAATAGTCCCAATCATTGGTTCAAATTAATTGTTTCTATTGGAAGTGTTAGGGTATTGCTAAATATAAAATTATTACATCTTTAAAAAGACTTTTATTCATGTATAAACCAAATCATTTTTCTTTCTATTATCCTAAAATTAACATTTCTTCTAGCTTTATTGGCTTAGATAAATTGAATTACACTTTTATAGGTGTTAATTATAACAATAGTTACATGGATTCTCTTTAGATATTTTCTCACTCCTATTTAGGTAATGTATATGTTTTTAATATTGACACTCAAGATCTAACTTGTGAACTGCCATTTCAAAAAATACATATATTCTACTCCATTATTTATGACAAAAATAGATACCAGGATATAAGATCTCAATGGAAAAACGTTTCTTCATTGAATAACATATATACAAGATCCTTGGATCATTTCTGAAGACATTAATTCTATTCATGGACTGAGTGAAGAAATTGTTCTTTATCACTCTAACATTTATTTTAAAGAATTTAAATCTTGTATTGAGGACAACAATATCAATAAGATAAATCTTGTAGGAGCTAAATATACTCGGTATCAAAGACATTATAACAAGGTTATAGAAAGTAAAATCAATAGGTATTTCACCAATATCTATGCCCTTGATAACTAAGATGCTATTTATAGCATCACCCTTCTTGGAATTAACTTGAATCATCACCCAATTTTAGTTAATCACAATACTATAGTTTTCGGCCTAGATTTCCCATTAGATTTAACAATGTCTGGACCTTTGTGATTGATTATTATAAGATTGTTAAGGAAAACTAGAATTCTATGAACATTAATAACAATTATTTTTTCTGTATTATAAAATTAACAATTTTAAATAGAAAACTAAAGTCATTATGAAAAGAAAAAGTCAATCAAACTGATAATGAAATATCATTCCTGGAAAACAATCTCAATCAAATTCAAGTTCACTCCATGAGAACATACTTCTATAATGATCCTTAATAAGAAATTTATCTTTTCACTAAATTAAACACTCTCCTCACCTTAAATGATAATTTTCAAAAGAAGACCTTCTAAATTAACTGGATCAATGATTGTGATAGAAGAACTAAATTCTACAATGCTCTGCAAAGAACTAGGAAATGTTATAGACCACTTACCTTCCTTAAAGATAGAGATATCATCATTGATAAGGAGGAAGGTTTGGTTAATCTTTTTGTCTCCTAATTTTGAAATATCTTTAATGGTCCTAATATTAATAAAGAAATAATGCCGGATATAATTCCTAACATAGTGGGAGACAATTAAAAATCTCTCATGACTAGCATTCCTATAGACCATGAAATCAAAGAGGCAGTATTTGTCTGAAAAAATGATGGTTCCCCTGGTCCCTATGGATTCAGATATTATTTTTTTCAACAATTTTGGGATATATTCTAGTATTATGTTTGAAAAGTGATTAAATCCATTTTTATGGATTCCTTCTTCAAGGGATTATTGCCCAATTCCTCTCTCTTATTCCCAAAGTGGATAATGCTTCCTAAATTCAACTTTTAAGACCTATTTCTCTCATTAACACTATTTATATAATCTTCTCTAGACTTTTGACTAATAGAGTTGCTCCTATTTCAAGAAAAATTGTCCCTTAAAACCAATTTGGCTTCTTTAAAGGAAGAAACATCCAAGAATTCATCTTCCTTTCCAATGAAAGTAATTTTTTAAAAAAAATACTAATATAGGAGGAAGAGTTTCCATAAATATTGATATTAGGAAATATTTTGATACCATGGACTGGTGTTTTTTTCATTTTCCTCATTATGTTTATCTTTAGTGACATTTTTTTAACCTAATTAAAATTAATTTTGGTTCTACTCGCATCTCTATTTTGATTAATGTTTCTCTAAAGGGCTATTTCAATTTCTCAAAAGTCATTAGACAAGGGAAACCTGTCTCTACCATCATTTTTGTTGTTGTTGAGGACTACCTTAGAAGACTCATCAACAGCTTGGTTGACCATGGTAAAATCTATCCCATCATTACCTCTAGGATCATTATTGTTTCCTCTTTCCTCTTTTATGTAGATGATATTATTCTATTCCATCATGGGGACAAAAGTAACATCCAAATTATTAAATATTCCCTCACTCACTATGAATATTTTTGTGGGAAATCGATAAACTAGAACAAATCATCCATTTTATTTGGTAAAATATTATCTCTAACTAGAAAGAATACTATAATAAATGACCTTGGTATTAAATAAGGATCTCTCCACTTCATATACCTTGGTGTTCCTCTATTTTAGTGAAATATTAAAAGAAAATACTTCTATAATATTTTTGATCAAATTAATAATGAACTCTTCTCTTATAATGGAAAATCCTTATCGATGGTAGGCATGCTTTGTCTTGTAATGAACACCATTGTTTATAAAATTTTTTACTCCATGATTGTTTCTAAATTTATTATTTAATTAATTAAAAACATAATAATAGAATTTTTTTTGATTGGAAGCACACTTGAGAGGAAACTTATCATTCTTCACTGGAATAATTGTTGTAAGCCTTGTGACAATAGTTTCCTTGATATTAAGAGAATTGGCCTATTTAGTGAAGCCCTGTAAGCTAAAATCACAAAGAACATTATAAAAAACAATTCTCCGACCATGAATTTATATAGAGGTAGATTTTATAACAAGATCAGAAAAGGTATGACATTGAACATTGACTCTTCTCTCTGGCCTTCCATCAAGAACTCATTCCCTAAAATTATGTCTCACTCTAGAGGGATTTTTAATAAAGAATATTATTTGATGTTTTTTCTAGATAACTAGAATGGTAACCCCATTTCCTCTATGTCCGATTCCATGAATTTTCTAATGATATTAAAATATCAATAAATAACTTCTTACATTCTAAAAATATGGATTTAACTAATGAGATAAAGACTATTATTACCAAATATTTTTTTGTCAACACATATGATTTTTTGGTTTGGGAACTGGATAATGATGGGGTTTTAAACTCTAAACATTACTACAAGAATAATTTTGATAATACAATCCCTGATTTTTCCCTGTTAAAAAAAATTAACATGAAATGGGTTTGATCTTATAGATTCACCTTATTCTAGAGAATATAACACAATAAAGTTACCACAAATTAATGTCTTCAACTATTTGGTATTAAATATTATTCTAAATGTTGTATGTGTAATCAACATAGAAGGGATGCTGACCACCAGTTCTAATATTGTGTTACTGCTTCCACATTATGGAAATACATATTTGACATTTTTATCTCAGTTGGATTGTTTTGGACTTCATTCATATTCAACTTCAAAGATTCACTGGTATGGATGCCTCTCCTTAAATTTAACTACTTTTTGTTGTTGTTATTATAGAACTGGTTTACATCATCTAGTATGAGAAAATTTATATAATTGACAATAATAATACTTTCAATCTTTATGGTGCTCAGGTGAAGATATTCACTACTATCAAGAAAGATCAAATGATGAAAAAGGTATCTTCCAAAACTCTGTCCAAGATTTTTTTTTTCTTCACCAGTTATGAATTAAAGGAAGATTCAACCAGCTAAAAGTTATGTTGGAAGTCTTCAAAAAAAACTCTCTCCATAGCTGGAACAAAATTAATGTGGTTGGTGCCTCAAATGTTATCCCAGGCCCCGTGGGCTATAGTATAGTGTGAAAGAATAAAAATGGGAATATTCTGGGATATTTCTATGGTTCTTATGGTCTTTCCTCCTCCATAGAAGTAGGATTGTTCAGCGGCATAATTGTTGTCAATAACATGAAGAAGAAATTATGGAATAACATATGGATTGAAAGTGACTCCACCACCATCGTGCAAGCCCTTCAACAACTGGTGGTTAACCTGGTGTGGTCCCTCACCACTAGAAGGTTGACATGCCATGAAATGCTGACAGAGATCAATCATATAATCACCCATTCTTATCGTTAGGTGAACATGGTGACAGATGGTGTCTCTAATAAAATGTTTTACACCGATATTTCATGGATGGATGACCTCCATGAAGATCTCATCCCGCTTCCTTAAAAGGACTGTAATAAATTTCCCACTTTCAAATTATTTGAATCTTGTTTTAACATTTATATAATTTAGTACTTCGTCCTTTTGACCAAGGGATCATCGTTTATGAAAAAATATAACTATTAATTTGTTGTAATAATACAATTTTAATTAGAAAAAGCTTCATCAATATTTTTTGGTAAAAAATAATAAATAAAATATTGATAACAATAAAAATTATATAAGGAATTCTTATTTTTAACACCCGATATTATAACACTAATTACATTTTCAACCAGAAGATCATTATAGAGTTTTTATATTTGGCCTTGGGAGAGTCTCTTCCCCTCACTCGGTGCATCTAAATATAAATTTTTAGGTTCCCCAAAGCTAAAATATCCAAAACCATCATCATATTTTCTTCCTTTTAAATTGTTTTCATAAAATTTGACATGATTTTATTCATTAACAAGTATTTTTTTTGTTATAATCTCCATATGATTTATTATAATTAGAATATTCTATAAAATTATTTCATTACAATATGAATTAAAATCTTCCATTTAATCATTTTTATTAAGATTGTAAAAATTGAAATCAAATGCTCTGAAATAGCCAACACTAGGATATTCCCTTTGATATTTCTTAAGGTATTAACTTTAATAATGGTCTATGTGTAGTTATTTTAGAAACATTACAAGAAGAATTAAAATCCCTTAAATTGAAGTAATTTGAAAAAATATACTAATTTATCATTTTACTACAAATTTATTGTAATGTATTATTTATTTCATTAGACCAAAAAAATATCTTGTGGTGTCCAAGGAGCTAAAAAATTATGATTATATCCATCATATTCATATAATTTATTAATTTTAATATTCGAAAAACTACCACCTATATCAATTCTAATTGAGAAAATTACATATCCCTTTTCATTTGAAACATACTTACAATATGTAATAAATTTAGATAAAGTGATTTATTTATGTTGAAGAAAATAAGTCCATGTATAGCCACTATATTTATTTAAAATAAAAATAAACACTCTTTTTTACCTGGACATGTTGTTTTCATGGGTCCAATTAGATCCAAATGTAAAAGTTGAAGTGGTCTAGAAGTTCTTACCTTATTAATTGATTTAACACAAACCTTATATTGCCCAAACATTAAGCACGAATAACATACATATGCATTGTCCAATTTTAGATCAAGAAAATCCAAAACTTTTGATTTTTATAAATATTTTGTATAAACCCAAAATTTTTATGTACTAATCATCTATACAATAAAAATTTGTAAAATTTTATGAAATATAAACATTTAACATTTTTATCGATCAACACATCAAAATTAAATGAATAAATTTTAAATTTTAAATTATTATAAAATAATATTGATTAATATTTGAAAACTATACACATATCATTCTCCAACATAACAATTATTCTATAATAAGAAATTGTGATATAATAACAAAATTATGTTCCAGACCTTCAGAAAACAAGACCATTGAAATGATAATAGAATTTGAACATTTAACTTCTAAAAATATATTAGTTTCCTAAATAATTATCTCCAAATGTAACACTTCCACTATCACATTTATTTGAAGTTAAAAATTTAGAGATATCGTCAACCATATATTGAGAAAATACACTCTTCATGTACCATGTATGTTTTTTTGAAACATTCAAGGAACAATTTCATAATAATATATTGAATAAGTTTTTGGTTTTCTTAAATATTGGGGCATAATTGGTTTATAAAAATAATTAATTAAAACCCAAATGGTTTTAAAAAATTTATTTACTTGTAATAGAGAGGATGATGATTTAGAGATAAAATAATTATTGTGACAAAGAAATTACAAATATCTCAAGGAACAGTCATTTGCATAATGTATCTTCATTTTACATAAAAAACGTGTCACTTGAAAAATTTACCCTTGAATCATAAACAAATTTTTTTATAAATATTCAGTAATTGATTATCATATCAAATAATATTTTTAATTTTATTTACCTTATTCATCCATACCATTTTATCATAATTTTCCATTTATAGATCAAATATAGTAAAATCAAATTTCAAAATTTTAATATCATTTATTATATTATCATTATATTTTAAAACATAATTGAACTAAATTTCTTGAGAATAATCACATTTACAATGATAATTCTTAAGTCCATGATTTTTAATTTGAACACTTTCCAAGTCATAATAAAATTTATCATTGGTAATTGAATGAGTACTTCACAATTTTTCAACTTCTTTAAGAAGCTAATTTATTTTAACACATGTAGAATTCAATTCCTAAAAGGTTGTGCTACTTAAAAATTATTTCCTTATATGATCATTTTATTTATAATTTTTATACTTTTATAATCATTATACATACAATATATTTACCCTATCTCAAGATTTAATCTCTATATAATTTATCATCATTTGGGTTTTCAGAATAATAATCAGATCATGAATAAAAATCAGATCCACTTACATGGTTTTTTTAAATCCATTAAACATAGGTTTTCCACACCCTTTCCAGAACAATATTATTCACTCGAATTAAAATCCTCAGTGTAATCCCTATGACATTCATGGGATCTTTTGAATTTAGTTTTCTGTTTTTTGTTGTCATTAACATTCTTGATCTAAGGGGACTTTGGTTTGATGTGTCCTCTCTTTCTATATTTATAAAAAAAGATCAGATTAATAATTAGACATAATATTACTTTTCTTTTTATCATTATTTTGAGGGTAATCCCTTTTATATAATCTTGAGTATCCTTTCTTCCTTCTTTCTTAGGTAACCTAAATAACATTTGACCTTTATATTCTTTACAATTTATAAGTAATGGATTAAGTGGAAACATAAAATCTTGATTTACATGTAATGTCATTCTTTTTCAAAAATCACTTCTTGAGACGTATTGTTTTCTAACATATATTAAAAAATTATTTATTAATCTCATCTAATATACATTCTTCCAAATGATTACCTTCATTTTTTATAATTTCATATCATGAAATTTGTTATGTAAATCTATTAAATCATTTTTCTACCAAAAATTAATTATCTATAATTTATCCAGAAGCCATATTTCCTTTTAATATAATAGTAAATGTATAAAACATTTGATTAACAACTTTATTATCTCCCATTTATAATTCTATTTATTAATAACATTACATGTCACTATTTTTTTAATATCTTAACCAAAACTAATTGATTAAATTAAAAAATTCACCATATTTCATGTGTCATTTTTATTGTAGATAAATGGTTATAATCAATTATATTAATTAAATTTTTTAATGTTTAAATACTTTATAATTATAAAATATCTAATTTCATCATTATTAATCAATATATTGTGATGAACTTCAATTAATTTGTACGAAAAGAATGTAATGGTCCAACTATCAAGGACTAGGCAATTAAATTAATCTTGTATGTGAGACAACTAACATCCAAAATATATTCCTTTTATGAATTGAGGTGTTTGAGGAATCCAAGAATCATTCTAACTTTTTATTTTTATGTCAAATGATATTTTCTCATTGATGTTTAAGTTACTATTTGATTAGAATAAATAAAGACACACACACACACACACTAAATCATGGTGTCATGTTTAATTCAATTTTTTAGTCCCAACATGAATATGGTTGAATGGATAAGAGGGAAAAATTGGATTATATAATTAATTTTAAATACTTATTAGTGTTAAGAAACATTTTACAGAAGAAATAAAATAAAATGGACACAATGATAATATATTATTTTAGAACAAATTGATTCTAGTTTTACTCTTCAGTCCTCCCAAATATAAAGATAAATTACACCAACTATAATAGAATATTTTACTTTTGAGGGTGAGTCACAACCCTTTATGAAGACATTTTAATCCAGGGAGGCTAAACCCTAAACATGTTTATTCACACCTGGATTCATAACCTAGCTAGTTTCCTTTTGAGGTGGCAGATGAAACTAAACCCATCTATATTTGGACCAAGGAAACCCTAAATCTCCTTGACTTGTATTAGTTGGAAAAACCTAAGCATACATTTTTATGGGGGTGTTATGACCAAACATAATGTTCCTACCTTTTAGAAGGCAGTATAACCCATAAAATTACTAATACATAAAAATAATATGAAGATCTAATAAGTCAATAAACTATTTAAAAAATTAGATATTGAGTGTTGAGGAAAACATATCCACATATATATAAAAGGTTTAGAATGTTGTAGCCTAGATGATATTATCCAAGTGATTTACCACAAATGTGTGTTTCATAATATAATTTGAAACTATCCTCAACCTATGTATTTCTCTTACCTCAATCTTTCTATCAAACTCCCTTTCTAATTAGTTTCTTCAGGCAGAGTGGATTAATTTTTTTTAAAATAATTGCAATTTTTTTGGCTTAAATCATTTCAGATATATCACTTAAATGGATAAATTTATAGTTTTTAGGTGTAGCTTTCTAAACTAATTAATTATCCATTTAATTCACAAGAAAATTATATTCATTGGGTTCAATTACGAATTTATATTTTTTTTTACAAAAGTATCATTAGAAAAATTAACATATCCATAAATATTTCATAAAAATGTACTTCAAAATCTATGGAATAATACTTGATATCTAAACCATATAAAAAATATTCAAATTCCATGATGTTTAAAATTTGAATCACTACAATTAAATATGTAGAATGAATATCTAACCATGTATGAAACTCTTTATAATTTTTATCGTATGAAAGAAAATACATAAAAACAATTTTGTATAGAATTAACATGATTAATGAGTTATTATAGAATATATAAATTAATTAAAATAATAACTATTAATATATAATAAATTAATATTCTAATATTTAATGAAAATAAATCATATTTCACATTTTTTATAAAAAAAAGTGTGAAAAATTATGATTGTGTAATTTAATTATTTTTTATGTATTTATAATAATTTAATATGACTTTATAAAAATAAATTACTTTAAATAATTTTTATATGATTTTATATGAATATGGTCTATTGATTCTGTAGGATGAAGTTTTCTAGTAGATCCATCCTTGTGGTTTTTCCAAACATCCTACATATGGTTGATCAAAATCCACATAGAATCAATCAAAATGGACATGTCTTAGATTAAAACTATATGATTTATTGAAAGTCTATGGGTTTTTGACTGATACTCTCTGTGCATTTGTTTTAGCAATTATAAAAATATCAACTATCAATCTATGAGGGTAGTTTGTTTTGTAGAGTTGATAGTCAAGGTCATGTGTCTATTACAATATATTTAGGACTTGTAGTCCATACATTATGTATATTTTTTATGAATAATACATGTGGTTGATCATTTATACATATTGTCTATCCATTATACTTAAATAATTTTTTAACCAAAAATCACATAATAAAAATAAAATCTAAATTAATTAAGGAATAAAAATATTACAAAAAATGATTTAAAAAACATGATAGAGGGAATAATACAATAAAAATTTAATTATAAAAACATAGTAACTAAATTGGTTCAAGGAGCCACTTCAACACAGTTATGTTGTTTCTGACAATTATTTAATCGAACCCCACCATGAAAAACATGATGGGTTCATTACCAAAGCATCCCATGCTTGCACTGACCTACTAAGGGTCACTGTACATCACAAATATGAAGATACTATATATAAACTATTGGAGAATGTACAACATCCGGATACACATGAACTACCATTAGAAATAAAATACCATGGTTATGATAAGTATAATTCCACTAAAACGTTATATGAGAAAATATTATATAAGTTACTAATGAAACTTTAGACAAGGTAATCCCTCTCTTCAATGAAAGTTACCACACACAAGCACATGTTTGAAATGTGAAACATACATTCAAAATATAATTACCAAGTCATAACTTTCAAAAATCCAAGTGTCAAACTATAAAAATATAGTATTCTAAAAACAAAAAATACTTGAATAAACATCTCAATCATAATAGTGAAAACCAATAATAATAATCCATTACCCATAGTTTCTATAACTTCCCACTCTGAAATGTGTTCATGATGCACCAGTCGATGGAAAATCAGAAGATCAAAAATTCTCAAAGACTACCATCTTCCATCTCCCCAAACAATAGACCAAATATAAATGATCTAATATTACTTTTTAATTCACTGGTCTGAGACCACTAATCATTTTCTAGACTAGAGATTCAAAAAGGTCTCAAGAATTCCTCTTCAAATTATAGAGTGTGAAGTTTAGTTGAGAGGGACTAAAATATGTATTGGAGAGAATATTCCACCCAATAAGAGTATGAAAATTGTTGAAAATTACTAAACAATCCGTATTAAAACCATTTATGTATTCATAATAAAATAAATAAAATTATATAAAAATAATTCTCATATGGAATGATATAGCCCGACAACAATAGATTTCTTAATGTGATGATCACATATAAAAAATAAACATAATAAAAAAACATAAAACGTACCTCGCTACCATCCCTGGGCCCTATAAATTATGTCTCCAAATACCCATCATGTTTATTTATCCCAATGCACTTCAAATTTTGTGATCTGACCTGAAAATATCTATAAGTTTTGCACACACACCAAAGTGTATGAAGAGGGTATAAAAAATAAATCAATAAGTGGTGTCAACAATTTCCCCTAATAAAATCCATCATATACCTATATACATAAGGAAACGAAACTCATCACACATGTGGATTAGTAATTATGTGTTATCCTAGTCACAATGACTCCATACACATTGGGTCATCATGTTCTAACTAGAAAATCATGACACTTGATTGTATATTCATCGAACCTACACCAAAATCTATTCATTTTCTCATGCCAAAGAATCCATATACCATTACACACCGAGAAACTCATGTTAGGAAATCTAATGAAACCTCTAACACTACTTGAAGTGAAAGTGTAGGATCCGACATCCAAGTGTTTGAATCGATTTTTCCATCAAGACCTCCATTCCAACACATTATAACTATATGTAATTCCATACATATCCCAAGAACTATGTCTATCAAGGTAGGGTATCTCTTCTGAAAACAAAGACATGTATCAATTGATACCCCCTTCTTACTCAAGGTTGTACCCTTGCATGCTCCTTCTCTGTCAAGGAATGTTCGTCCATCCAGTATTGGATCACATCATAATTAGGGTCTAGAGCACACACATAGGTGATGTTTTAATTCTCCACTGAAGCCCTATTAATTCTGATGGGGTCACAACATGACCACTCCCCCCCCCCCCAAGGTGGGCATGAAAAGTATAGTTGGATAGTATCATTTCACTTAGGGAAGTCCCTACTTGTTCCCTCCCTCTTAGGGAAGGGAATTGTAAATTGGATGCTACCATCTCACTATGAGTAGGTTCTATTATAGAACTCCATTACCTTTCACTCAGGTTATAGGGTCATAACCCACACACACATATGAAAAATCATGGCACATAGACCATCTCACAAGCTCACAACTCTCCATAGTGTTCTCATCACTTGGGATATATCCCTTTTCCTCAAACATATATCATCATCCATATACAATATATTGACCCTCTCAAAATTACCATATCACCCATTTGGGAATCCACTAGGGTCCTTTAGACCCATCATGATCTCTACTCACCAGAACCCAGCCCCATCACATCCCTCTCCTGTAAACTAAGAAAATTATCAATATAACCCACACTAAGCCCAATGAAAACCAGATTCCTTGTTTTCCAATGATCCAAATAGACCCTACATGTTTCATATCATAGACCTCCCATAAGAGAGATCATAAAACCACACCAAGGCCCATATGACTCATCCCTCTCATTTAACATTCCATGAGTCCACTCCACCCTCAAAGGGGTATCACTCGTTATGTGTGAGATGTATGACCATCTCAATCATGATTACAAGGCTGTAGCCTCTCATGTAAATTCAATATTACCTATAAAATTACACTAAGTGTAATCATGTCTCATATGTAATACTTATACATTCTTAAGATCACTCCCTAACTCAACCAACACCTCATCCCCTTGGTGACATAGTCACCAAGAAATATAAAATCTACCAAATTCTTAATAATAACTTTTTCTAATAATATTGGGACCAAATACATTTAATATATTATTTAAGGTTCTCATGGTCGATAAAAGTTTACCCAATCCCTTGAAACAAACATTAATGAAAAAAATCATGCATTAAAGGTATATGGTTTTGTATTATAGGTAGAACCTACCTCCAACATGAAGTTACCATCCTTATGATTCTCTAATCACCCACATTTAAGCATTTCCATGAATTATCCAAGATCATACTAACAAACATGATCCTATGTCAAACAAAAAATAAATAAATAATTATAAAATCTATAATTAGTCCTTAAATTTAATACAATGAAGAATATTCACCGAATAACTCACCAAAAATATTAGCTTCACCGAATCTACACCTAATAGTTAATATTGAATTTTTATGGATGGTCTCTATCTATGAAAAAATAAATTCCTGTCATTCTATATGTTTTTCAAAATTATCATGTTAAAATTATCATAAAACCTTTCCAAAAGCACTATAAATGCTACGGATAGATTGGAAACCCGAAAGAAAAAGGAGGAGGATAAATTTTGATAGAATTGCCATGAAATAACCGAAAACATAACCCAGTTTCATGAGGAGTAAAGGAGTGTAAGGGAAGGGGTATATTCAGTCCAAACAGTCCTTTACCGATTCCCATAGTTCCAAAATACCGAAAGGTGTTTACCAGAAAAGGAATGGGTTTTCCGAAAAGAAAATTAGGTTGGGACCCCATTACATTTTTTCTATTAGGAGCCACAGATAAAAGTCCCACACTTAGGGAATCTATATTACACAAACCCATGGGTTTTGGGATAAATTCCTACCCCTTAACTCTAGTTATAATAATGAGTAGTGCTCTAGGGTGCATCCCACCTAGAGGGGGTGGGGCAGCCTGATGGTCTACCTCCAGGGACCCTCCAGCATGTAGACCTTAAACTTAAACACAATTATCATCACATGAAAACACTATAAAATGGTTCTATTTAAATTTTTAAAAGAAACTCCCACACACACCCTCATACTGTAGCATTATCTATTAGCTACAAATAAAATCACTAAAGGGGTCACCCTGACCCTGCTTTAACAATAACTGAAGTACCTAAAACATTTTGGGCCATGATCCTCATCAAAAAATTTATTTTAGAGATATTATAATGTTTACATACCAACTATGAATCAAAATTCATTAATATAAACATGAAATGCGATAAATAATATAAATTTTCTCTAGAAAATATAACCTATAGTTTTTATGTAGTTACCAACACCCCACCATAATGATTATGATCCTTGAGAATTGTTCAGTAGGGATCAACCATAGACCATAACCTACCTCAATATTCCCCTCAACACAATAAGGATTAAATAAAAATAGTATATTTTGAATTATCATTATTTCTATAATTGGAATCTCCAACTAAAAAATTAATTCTAGTGGGAACCAATTGGTTAGATGTGGTTTCCACTCACAACAACAAATTTTACACAAAAACACCAACCATTCCTCCTTGGGCCGATCTTTCCTAAAATATCTTGGTCATGGACATGGTAATTCCACCACACATCCTCCCCCAATCAAGATTCCTTATCACCTAAAGCCACCATGGGATCAAACAAATACCTACAACAATATCTAAACCTGACACATAATGTAATTTTTTGGTTGGATCACCAATCAACTACACTGTCTTTCAAGATCTCACATCAAGCATCGTCACACCTATAATAAAAATTTCTATCCAAATACCTTAACTACATTATAAACCTAATGTAAATACACTGAATACACCCAGAAACACATATGAATACCATATCTAGTATTCACCAAAGAACTATATCACATTATACCATTCTCATGCTCTAATATATAGTGGCCACATCAATAGTCCACTGACTATTCTTATTGCATCCACTGACCTTTCAACATCACAGTCACTCCTTTTAGATTCATATGACAATCACCACACTGATAGAATCATTATCATTACCATACTAAATGAAAACACCAATATTTTTATCCCATGTCTTGTATAGTATTTCACGTAATTACTAAATGTGGACATATCGATATCTGCTGAGTTTTAACATGACACACCCCACATCACTGATTCGTGGTTCACTAGAATTCCATCCTACAACTTCAGCCAAAATCGTCTGACTATAAGGGTCTCATCCTCTTAAAACCAATGGTTCACTCCCTAACACTAAATCCACTTACATAACTCTTCGAGAAAGATTCTCTATGAATTCCAACATCACACATGTGCCTATACTTTCATGTTATGCTCACCAATCCTATCAAACCATGAATCATTTTTGAAGGATTAATCCATATCAACTATGCCATGGTAATCCAATCAACATTCATGGTTACCTATTATCACATAGGTGACACAACCATTATCATGGACACCCAGGGTTTCCATACCAATGAGAATATCACTAAACCTAGAATTCCATGTCTTACCAAACAGATTCTCACTAATCCACAACTCATTCGGAACCTTGAATGAAAATCATATGACAGTCATCAAACACTATTAATTTCCCAAAAAATCAATGCTAGGGATCAATATAATCCTTGGGGAATGTTATACTGTAATGAACCCTCTCACAGGTTCTTTCCCACCAAACATCTCAAACCCATCTAAACCTAAAGAGTGAACTCTCACATAAAACATGATCAAAAAACCTAACTCACACTCCCATAATTCATATCCACTACATCCAAGGTGTACATCCCTAACTCACTCATAATGCACTAAAAAATCCAGTATCATCAAGCTAGCTTGATCCATCTCACTAATGCCATGTCCAACTACATGATCACCCACCATCTAAGAATCATTATAAAACCATGATGATATATAGTTTCTCCCAACATGCCCCTAAAATCATATCTAGAATCAATAATGATATGAACCGAATCATTCCCATCCTCTAAATCCAGCATCAATGAAAACATCACTTAAATCTCCTTACACATAAATATGGAGGTTGATCACATATATTTCCTCAACCATCTCAGGGGTATTCACAGAACCTCTTGATTTCGTTAAGTAGATTGACACAAAGATTATATATAGGAATATTTCTATATAGGATGTTTTTGTAATTTTACATAATCAAACCCCACCATAACACTCATGAGGGGTTCAATAGTAGGTCATCCAATGAATACACTAACCCATTAAGGGTCACTATAAATCTATAACATAAGGGACTATATATCCATCATTAGAGAATATATTACACTAGATGTACATGAACATCTATATAAAAGATGAAACTATGGTGATGTTGAGTACAATTACACTAACATGTTATTTAGGAAAATTACCTATATTTTTTGACACTTTAAAAAACTAAACCTATTTCCTTAGTGATGTTAACCGAACATAAGAGTATTCATGTAATGTGAAACCAGATTCCAAATATGATGCATGAGATTCCAATTGATAAATATTCAGGAGTAAAATTAGAAAAATAATAGTACCTGATATTCACATCATTTTTAAATAAACATCTGAATCATAACAGTGAAAACAAAGAAAAAAATTCATATACCAGGTTACCTAGACATTGAATTGGAAAGTTTTTTCATGATGCTTCTATCCAAGGTCCACAAAAAGCACAAACACATTCCTAGATCTCTCGCCTACCACATAACCAAATATCAAACCAACCAAAAATTATATAATACTATTTTTAATACCCCAACATAAGACAATTCATCATTTTCTGGATCAAATAATCCACAAGGCCTTAGGTCCACCTCTCCATATGCCATAGGCCACTGACTATTGTAAATGGAATATATCAACCATTATGGAGACTATAAAACTGAATCAGTATAACAAAACAATTTAAAATAACTAAACAATATCCACCATAGATAAGAGAGTACACAAAATAAAATAAACACAATTCTATAAAAGATTCCTCACATGGAATCATACCGTCATACAACAATTGACCACCCACTGGAACAATCTCATATAATAAAATTAAAAAAATATAAAACATTCCCTACTTCTATCAGTATGCCCCATTAACCCCATCTAAAAATACCTATCAAGTTGTATGAGCTCTATCAACTACATGTCATGTTCTCTAACATGAAAGAAACTATATGGTATGTAATCACACTAGGGTGTCTGTATAGAGTGTAAAAAATAAATCTCAATAGGTTATCAAGAAATTTTACTAATATATTCCATTAAATACATGAATTCATTGTTGAAATAATAATTTTAAACAACGGTTTTAGTCTTCAGGTGTAAACCATGACACCCCAACTCCATGAACGTATGTTCATCATATGTTAACCAATACACAGTGATATCTGATCACACATTAATTAAAACCATACATGAATCTATTCATCATTTCACACCAAAAACTCATTTCCCATCCCATAATCAAAATATTAGGGTAGAGTCTCCATAAAATCATTGACCAATACCTTATGGGATAGCGTATGATGCTGAATCCTAGTTTGATACTCATTTTCTAAATAAATGTAGTATATAAAACACCTTCCCAGTAGGAGAGAACCATGTTTACGTAAATCTCTCCAAATGACATTTTTGGATAAACAAAGTCCAGTTAATTGGTCTTATTATCTTAGAATTAGTTAGTATCATTAGACCTAGTAAAGTTGAGAGATGTAGTTTTTTGGGAGTATGCTAAGAATGACTTTGATATAGATAGTTTATTGGGGTTATCCATGTGTTATAGATTCATCAACCAAAATTTATTATTCCTAAAATCACCTCTTTTAGTCTTAACTAATATGGGTGTGAAATTTAATTATCCAGAAGCTTGTTAAATATCCATTTATGTTTTGAATATAAGATTAACTTCATCTATGATCTTGATTCTTCTGGGCCTCGTATGATGTATACAGTCTATTCTGATTATTTGGTTATCATGTTGATAGAATTTAGGATGTATGATGAGTGAGTCATGGTATATGGGTGTCATTAGTGGAATTACCATATGCGTGATTTCTAGATAGAATCTATTGATTATTATTTAAATATTTGGAGGTAATATTTTCATTGGGAGTGCATTGGGGTATTAACTGAATAGAAAATCTTCCATTATATCATTACATAGCATGATTTAAATCTCTGGTGGTGTAGGAGGGTAGAATATATGAAATCCTTTGATTTTGGGATTTCCTGTATTCCTAGAAAAAATAAATGTAGTAGTTAATACATTGAGCCGAAAGACTCAAACACAAGTAGTTCGGGAGGCCAATGGTGAGTAGTAACTCATGGTCTTTTTTTAGTGATTCATGTTGAGGTTTAGGAGGATCATGAGAAGATATTCCTATCAATATTAGAAGTAACCTATACCCTTATAGAATGTGTATCGGTGAGGATTCATTCAGAAATCAAGGTCCATATCTTGAGGTTTAGTATCTCAAATAAAGATACATCACTTGATTGGACCATTGATGAAGAAGTGATCTATAAGTTTTGTACACACTCTAAAGTGCATGTAGAGGGTATAGAAAATAATTTAATAAGTGGTGCCACCAATTTCCCAAAATAAAATCCATCATATACCTATATACATAAGGGAAAAAAACTTACCACACATGTGACTAAGTTATTCTGTGTTATCCTAGTCACAATGACTCCATACACATTTGGTCATCATTTGCTAACTGCAAAACCATGACACTTGATTGTACTTTCATCGACCCTATACCAAAATCTATTCATTTTCTCATGCCACATAATCTATATCCCATTCCATACTGAGAAACCCATTTTAGGAAATCTAATAAAACCTATAACACTACTTGAAGTGAATGTGTAGGATCCTACGTCCAAGTGTTTGACACAATTTTTCAATAAAGACCCCCATTCCAAAACATTCTAAATCAATGTGATTCCATACATATCCCAAGAACTATATCTATCAAAGTTGGGTATCTCTTCAGAAAATGAAGACATGTATCAATCGATACCCCTTATTACTAAAGGTTGTACCCTTGCATGCACCTTCTCTGTCAAGGTATGTTCATCCATCTAGTATTGAATCACATCATAATGAGGGTTTGGACCACACACTTAGGTGATGTTTCAATCCTCCACTGAAGGCCTATCAATTCTGATGGGGTCACAACATGACCGCTCCCCTCTCCCAAGGTGGGCATGACAAGTATATTGGGATAATATCATTTCACTTAGGGAAGTCCCTACTTGTTCCATCTCTCTTAGGTAAAAGAATTGTAAAATTGTTGCTACCCTCTAACTATGGGTAGGATCTATTCTAGAACTCCATTAACTTTCACTCAGGTTATGGCGTCATAACCAACACAGACATATGAAAAATCATGGAACATAGACCATATCACAAGATTACAGCTTTCCATAGTATTCTCATCTCTTGGGACATATCTCTTTTCCTCAAACATATATCATCATACATATAAAACATGTTGGACCTCTCAAAATTCACATATCACCTATCAGGGAATCCACTAGGGTCCTTTAGACCCATCATGATCTCTACTCACCAGAACCTACCCCCATCACATCCCTCTCTTGTAAGCTAATGAAAATCTCAATATAACCCACACTAAGCCCAATAGAAACCTGATTCCATGATTTCCAATGATCCCAATAGACCCTAAATGTGTCATATCATCGACCTCCCATAGGAGAGATCATAAACCCACATCAAGGCCCATATGACTCATCCCTCTCATGGAACATTCCATGAGTACACTCCACCCTCAAAAGGGTGTCACTCGAAATGTGAGAGATGTAAGACCATCTCAATCATTATTACAAGGCTGTAGCCTCTCATGTAAAATCAAAATTACCTATAAAATTACACTAAGTATAATCATGTCTCAAATGTAATCCTTATACATTCTTAAGATCACTCCCTAACTCAACCAACACCTCATCCCCTTGGAGACATAGTCACCAAGAAATCTGAAAACTACCAAATTATTAAGAATAACTTTTTCTATGAATATGAGGCCCAAATACACTGTATATCTTATTTAAGGTGCTCATGGTTGATAAATGTTTACCCAATACCATGAAACAAATCATGCATTAAAGGTATATGGTTATGTATTGTAGGGAGAACCTACCACCAACATGGTGTTACCATCCTTATGATGCTCCACTCACCCACATTTAATCATGTCCATGAATTATCCACGATCATACTAACAAACATGACCCTATGTCAAAAAAATATAAAAACTAAAATTAATCATTAAATTTAATCCAATGAGGAATATTCACCGAATAACTCACCAGAAATATCAACTTCACTAAATCTACACCTAATAGTAAATATTTAACCATTATGGATGGTCTCTATCTAAGAAACATGAAATACCTATATTTCTATTTGTTTTAAAAAATGATCATGTTAAAATTATCATAAAACCTTTCCAAAACCACTACAAATGCTAGAGATAGATTGGTAAACTGAATGGAAAAGGAGGTGAAATTTTGATATAATGGCCATGAAATAACCGAACAAATAACCCAATATCATGAGGAGTAAAATAGTGTAAGGGAAGGGGGATATTAAGTACAAACAGACCTTTATCGATGCCCAAAGATCCAAAATACCGAATGGTGTTGACCAGAAAAGGAAGGGGTTTTCCCAAAAGAAAATTAGGTTGGGACCCCGTTACATTTTTCCTGTAGGGAGCCATAGATAAAGTACCCTAACTTGTGGAATCCATATTATAAAAACCCATGTGTTTTGGGATAAATTCCTACCCCTTACCTCTAGTTATAATAAAGTGCATTGTTCTAGGGTGCATCCCACCTAGAGGGGGAGGGGAAGCCCGATGGTCTGCCTCCAGGGGACCCTCCACCATGTATACCTTGAGCTTAAACACAATGATCATCACATGAAAATTCTATAACATGTACCTATTTCAATTTTTAAAAGAACCCCTCACACACACCCCATGCCACAACACCCTCATACTGTAGCATAATCTATCAGATACAAAAAAAACATTAATGGGGTCACCCTGACCCTGCTTTAACCATAACTGAAGTACCTAAGACATTTTGGGCCACACTCCTCATATAAAAATATATTTTAGAGATATTATAATGTTTACATACCAATTATAAATCTAAATTCATTAAAATAAACATGCAATGTGATAAATAAAATTAATATTCTCTAGAAAATATAACCTATAATTTTTAGGTAGTTACCAACACCCCATCATAATGATTATGATCCTTGAGAATTGTTCAGTAGGGATCAACCATAGGCCATAACCTACCTCAATATTCCCCTCAACACAATAAGTATTCACTAAAAATAGTATATTCTAAATTATCATGATTTCTATAATAGGAATTTCAAACTAAAAAATTAATTCTAGTGCCTACAAATAGGTTAGATTTGTTTTCTACTCAAAACATCAAATTTTATACAAAAACACCAACCATTCCTCCCTAGGCCGATCTCTCCGGAAATATCTTGTTCATGGCCATGGGAATTCCATCACACCACCTCCCCAAATAAATATTCCTTATCACCTAAAGGCACTATCAGATCATCCAAATACCTACATCGGTATCTTAACCTAACACATAATGTAATTTTTTTGTTGGACAACCAATAAACTACATTGTCTTTCATGCTCTCACCTCAAGCATCCATACACCTATAATAAAAAATTCTATCCAAATAAAGTAACTCCATTCTAAGACTAATGAATATATACTGAATACACCCAGAGACACATCTGAATACCTTATCTGGTATTCACCAAGGAACTATATCACATTATATCATTCTCATGCACTAATATCCTGTTTCCACATCAATAGTCCACTGACCATTCTTATTGCATCCATGAACCTTTCAACATCATGGTCACTCCTTTTAGATTGATATAACAATCACCACAATAAGAGAGTAATTATCATTACCTTACTAAACCAAAAAACCTATATTTTTATCCCATGTCTTGTATAATGTTTCACGTAATTACTAAATGTGGACATCTTGATATCAGTAGAATGTTAGCATGAAACACCCAACATCACTGATTCTTGGTTCACTATAATTCTATCCTACGACTTCAGCCAAAATAAGCCGACCATAAGGGTCTCATCCTATTATAACTAATGGATCACTCACTAACACTAACACCCCTTACATAAATCTTTGAGAAAGATTCTCTATGAATTAAAACACCACACATGTGCCTCTCATTTCATGTTATTCTCACCTGTTCTATCAAACCATGAACCATTTTTGAAGGACTAAACCATATCAACTACGCGATGGCAATCCGATCAACATCCATGGTTAACTATTATCACATAGGTGACACAACCATTCTCATGGACACCCAAGGTTTCCATACCAATGAAAATATCACGAAACCTAGCATTCCCTGTCTAACCAAACATATTCTAACTAATCCACAACTCATTTTTCACCTTGAATAAAAATCATATGACAATCATCAACCACTAATTATTTCCCAAAAAAATCCATGCTAGGAATTAATATAATCCTTGGGAAAAGTTATACTCTAAAGAACCCTCTCACAGGTTCTTTCCCACCAAAAATTTCAAACCCATATAAACCTAAGTAGTAAACTCTCACATAAAACATGATAAAAAAAACTTGAATCACACTCCCATAAGTCATATCCAATACATGCAAGGTGCACATGCCTAACTAACACACAATGCACTAAAAATTCCAGTTTCATCTAGCTAGCTCGAGCCATCTCACTAATTCCAAGTCTAACTACATGATCACCCACCATCTAAGAATAATTATGAAACCATGATGATATATAGTTTCTCCCCAAATTCCCTTAAAATCATATCTAGAATCAACAATGATATGAACAGAACCATTCCCACCCTCTAAATCCAGCATCAAGGAAAACATCACCTAAATCTCCTTACACCAAAAGATAGAGGTAGATCAAATGTATTTCCTCAAACATATTAGGGGTATTTGAAGAACCTCTTGATTTTGTTAAGTAGAATGACACAAATACTATATATATAGGAATAATTCTATATAGGATGTTGTTGTAATTTCACGTAATCAAACCACACCATAACACTCATTAGGGGTCCAATAGTAGGTCATCTAATGACTACACTAACCCATTAAGGGTCACATTAAAATTTATAACATAAGGGACTATATATCCATCATTAGAGAATATATTTCACTATATGTACATGAACATCCATATAAAATAACAAACTGTGGTGAAGTTGAGTAAAATTACACTAACATGGTATTTTGGAAAATTACCGATATTTTTTTGACACTTTAAACAACTAAACCTATTTCATTAGTGATGTTAACTGAACATAAGAGTATTCATGTAATTTGAAACCAGATTCCAAATATAATTCATGTGATTAAACATGAAAAATATTCAGGATTCAAACTAGTAAAATAATATTACCTGATAATCACATCAATTTTAAATAAACATCTGAATCATAATAGTGAAAACAATGAAAAAAATTCATATAACAGGTAACACAGACATTGAATTGGAAAATTTGGTCATGATGCTCTTTTCCAAGGTCCACAAAAAGTACAAACACATTTCTAGATCTCTCGCCTACAACATAACCAAATATAAAACACACAAAAATATTATATAATACTATTTTTAAGACCCCAACATAAGACAAGTCATCATTTTCTGGATCAAAGAATCCACAAGGCCTTAGGTCCACCTCCCAATATGCCATAGGCTGCTGACTAGTGTAAAAGGAATAAATCAACCATTATGGAGACTATAAAACTGAATCAGAGTAGAAAAAAATGCAAAATAACTAAACAATATTCGTCATAGATAGAAGGATACACAAAATAAAATAAACAAAATTTTATAAAAGATTCCTCACATGGAATCATACAGTCATACAACCATTGATCACCCATTGGAACAATCTCATATAAAAAATAATAAAAACAAAAAAATATAAAACATTCCCTACTTCTATTATTAAGAGACATTAACCCCATATAAAAATACCTATCAAGTTGTCTAAGCTCTATCCACTACATGTCATGTTCTCTAACATGAAAGAAACTATATGGCATGTACTCACACTAGGGTGTCTATATAGAGTGTAAAAAATAAATCTCAATAGGGTTTCAATAAATTTAACTAATATATTCCATCACATACATGAATTCACGGTTGAAATAATCATTTTAAACAGGGGTTTTAGAGTTCATGTGTAAACCATGACACCCCAACTCCATGCACATGTGTTCATCATATGTTAACCAATACACCATGATATGTGATCACACATTCTTTAGAACCATACATGAATCTATCCATCATTTCACACCAAAAATCTCATTTCCCATCCCACACTCCAAATATTATGGTAGAGACTCTATAAAATCATTGACCACTACCTGATGGGATAGGGTAGGATGTTGAATCCTGGTTTAGGACTCAAGTTCTAACTAAATGTAGTATATACAACACCTTCCAACTTATAGTGAGTATATCCACACTATTATCACTACCCTATATCTAATGTTAGGGTCTTTCAACCCAAACTTATTCCATGTTTCAATCGATACCCCCTTTTCACACAACGAGGTCCCAATACGTTCACCTTCTAACTCAAAATGATTTCATTCATGTAGTCCAATATCAAATCACAACCTAGTCCACTAAGAATCAATTAGGGAAGGTCAAACGTTCCTTATACCACCCTCTCACATATTAAGGGTCACAAACTAACTGTTACCCTTTCCTAAGATGGTTATGACAAGAGAATTATGAGACAAACCCTCATACTCTAGGTGATCCCTAGCAGTACCCTCTCACATAGGAAAATTACATATATCTCGATCACTTCCCTCCCACATTTGTTAGGGTCCAATCCATGTATCCCTTATATCCCAATAATGTTGAGGATCATAAACCATACACACTAACATAAAAATTGGGAACAAATCCCATCTCACAAGATCACAACTCACCATAGTGTTCATGTAACTTGAGACCTAAACCCTCGCCTCGAACACATATTATCATCCACCCCCAATATATCGGTCATGTAAATATTCTCATCAGTCCCACCTGGGTGCCTAAAACAGCCCTCCGTACAAGTATCAATATCTTTTCAGTAGCACTAAACCCCATCACATCCTAAACATGCTAAAAATGATGTACAAAAGAAAACAAACTCTAATCAACTTGGAATCAAGAAGCTATGTTATCAAAAAACTAACACAGATCACACTTGGGTCTTATCACACACCTCCATCTGGAAAAATCTCAACCCAAATAATGACTTAAAAGACTAATATCACTAATAGCACATGCTAAGACCCAAATCCCCCATGAAGACGGCTTCACTCACCATTCATGAGACCTAAAACCATATCACCCAACAATTCAAGTATTAATATGGTCATTCATACTAAAATAGCCATAAGAAATTATTTCTAGGATACCCATTTATAATCTTGCATCCCGAGACATAACTGAGGTCACTAAAAAAATAAACCTATAACGAAACCGATTATTATTAAGGTAAATATTTTTTTAGGTTTAAATTCCATTTTGGGGGGGTGTATACCCAAAGGAATAAGGAATATATCAAGAGTATTCATGTATTTTTCAGAGCCTGGGACTATAAAAATTATATAGATGGATTGAACCATAGTGTTAACACATATTTAGTGCCAACTATGTGACTCAACCATGTGGGAATCATAGTTCATAGAAGGAGACCGCATGGTTTTTCCTAACCATGAGATATGGGCCACATGTTTATGAAAATAATTCACTTTTTTAATACATTATTTTCACATGTCTTGTGAATGGTTAGATAAACTACGTGTCTAGCCTGTGTGTGTGGGATACCTAAGAAGTGTCTAGAACATTGTTGGAACCCGGTTCGACCATCCATGTATCCAACTCAGTGACCCCTTAAATGAATAAGAAATAAAAATTTTGATGTTGAAATTTTTTAAGTCCCTATAATACTTTTTTTCATCTCTTGTAGATAGCTTTACCCCTCTTTAGATCTCTCTTATCCCTCATTTCTAGGGATTTTGATAAATTTTTAGTTCAACATCTGTTTTCATCTCCATCAGTAATGTTGGATCAGCAATGGTAATATTCCTAATCCTCTTACTCCCATTCCTCATTTATCTTTACATCTCTTATGATATTTTGGCACATTCTCATGTGCCCATTTTTTTCTTAATAGCTCCATTATTCATATTTGTCATGTTCTAGATTGATTTAATGAACATAACTAGATTATGAGAGTGATATGCACCTAATGTTGGTGGTATAACAATTTTATATAGAAATTTAGGTGTTTTTATAATATTTTACATTGTATTACTTGTCATTATTTTCCATGTATTTTCATAAGAATATATTTTACCTTTCCAATTAATTAAATCATTCTTGCATACAACTTTTGATCCTTAATAAATTTCTATAGTATTCCAACCCTATTGATTTCTACACCTATAGATGTGATAAGTCAAATTCCCTTCATAATACAAATGATCAAAATGAAAACCACATTCAAGGTGGGTTGGTTTTTCCTTGATGGTGATATTCCTTGATTTATAAATGATGTTTTTTAATTTAATTGAATTGATGTTCATGGAATGACCACACCACATGTTGAAAACATATAAACATGTAATATATGTATTTTGAACCCAAATTTAATTGAGATAAGATATATTAAATTATTTATAGGTAATCCCTCATGATTATTATTGTTATGCCATGCATAATGGTTGTTGAACATTAGTTAAGGGACTTGTTGAGAATTGTGTTTCATGCTTCTTTAATATGGGTGATGGGCATGGAGTATGAAACGATTTATCCTTATTTGAATGATGGAAATGAAATTCCATGTTCATTTGAATTGGGGGTTGGGTATGATGGATCACCCCAGTATCTCGAGTTATCATCAAGGTGTCTCACATTCTTATCAGATTCGGTTATTATTACCTTTTTTGGAGTCTATATTTCACTAGACGAGTCATGGATGCATGAGTTACACCATGGGTCTAGCTAGAACCTAGTATCTATGTATATTAATATTTATGTCCATTTATATATATTGTATATACAAGTATGCCTATTATATATATAGGATTACTTATATATATGGTTTCTGAGATAAGACATATTTCGACCTATGATGAAGTAGTTAAGGTCTTCCAGGAGTCCTATCATAACCAAAATAAAATAGAATTTACTTTCCAACTATGCTTATAATTCTATATTCCTACACAATTCTATAATATTCAGACAATCCAAATTTTTGTAGACACTGTTTGTGGTGGTATGTTGAGTTTATCACACACAATACTCATTCCATTATTGATACCGTAGCTAACTTTTACTGCTGGTCTGTATAAGGGAAAGAACCCTGTCACAAATTTTTTATTTTTATTTCTTATATCATAGATCAGTGGATAATAGGACTAAGTGTATACTTGTAATGATATATGAGATATATTTTAGTCATTTTTATATCATTTGTATATTCTTATGCCATGTATCCCCAGTTTCCCCTTATTGAATTTGAGAACACCATGATATCATTATCTTAAATAAATTATCCTATGCCATGATTATTATTATTATTATTTAGAGTTTATCTTCCATTGTTTCATTACGATATTTAGTTTCCCACTACTGTTGGTAATTTTATTCCTCTACTATTTTTGTTTATTTATTATTACCACTATGTTACTCTGGTATGAGGGTATAATATCCACACCATACCCTTATGAACCCTTGATTATAGTTGGTACCCTATTTCATATAGGGAGGTGTGCTTAATTCCATGTGATCCATCAGCTTGGGGCACCATTTTTGTGGCTCCCAAGGTGGGTTGTTACAAACTAGTATTATAGTGCATTTTCCTTTTGTCTTACTATGTGGGTATTAGGTAGGACAAGAGGATGTAACATAGTTTGGTAATGAGACTAATCCTAGGATTAGATAACCCACATATAGGAGAAATCCAAAATAACATGGGATTGGTTATTCAATTTCTGACTTCAAAAATTATAAAAGATTTTATTTTACCATTAGGTGGCAAACATGTTCTATAACAATATTAACCTTGATAACATTACTGTTATGGATTTTTTTCAATGGTCTCTTAGGGAAAGGATTTTCCATCTCACACATCATTATAGGAACATTAATACATATATACCACGAATTTTTCAAGGCTATGTTTCCTTTTTACATGTGTTCCCAACAGTACCTAGTTGTTGCCTAGATTATTATGTATAGAAATGTGCTAACACATCTTTCAGGATGATGTTTTTGGATTAATTAATGTGTCTATATCAATATAAATGTATTTTCTATATGAATTAATTATTTCCCTTTACTTATCCAATTATACCATGTTATGGGTTTTGGACCTACTGGTTCCATGGACTGAAACAACATCAATTGATTTGATTTCTTGATTGGAAATGAATATTTTTGTATGTATATACATCAATAAATCCTGAATTGTAATTATTTTACATCAAATAATCTTACATGACCTATTACATCTGAATACTAGATATAATGTTCGAGTAATATTAATATGATGTTCCAATTATAATTTATAAGGAGAATGAATTTTATGAAATTGGGAATGGTGAGAAATTTCATTCAACCATGATATATATATATTATAAAAATGTATGAACATAAATGAAATTAAAATTTTAAAATGAAGCTTTTATTTCTAAATGGATATGGAAGTTTAAAATTAAAGGTTTCATTCCTCTATAACATGCATGTAACACCCCAAGATTTCATAGTGTGTTATTTCTTCAAAATAATTCAATAACTTGCACTACACGCAACACCGAGTTCAATCACACCATGACTTATAAAAAAATAAGCCATTCAAAAGAGGTTATGAATAGTATTATCTAAATTTTAAACTTTATATAATCCTTATAATTTTAGAATCCATATTATGAGATTCTTAGATATAATGCAAGAACAAATTCATTTTCAGTATTGCACTTTTTTCAACTTTTAATAGTGAACCCTTTTTAAATAAAATATTTTAAGCTTTTTGACTAAATGGGGACATCAAAAAATTTAAAATGAAACATCTCAAGCTTCCACGGTACGCTTTCCTTTGAATAATACAATAGCGTGTGTTGTACGCAACACCGAGTTCTAACAACCAATCAAACTAGCCGTTATGAATAGTAATGCATAATTTTTAAAATTATATATATTTTATATTTCAAAATGGGCTTCATTTTTGGATTTGGAATATCTAATTTAGCCTAAGGTGAAATTTTGGTACTTTTCGGATAACTTTTATATTTTGATGAATAGTGAAAATTACTAAATTTTAATTAAAAACAACTTTTTTAATCAAAATAATTAATAGTGATAAATTATGAATTTTAGTAGTTTTAAAGTATATTTAGAATATATTTTTACCATTTAATATAATTTTGGTCATTGGACATAATTTTACAATTAAACCGAACATAAACAAGTGTCAATCTTTTGATAGTTATTATCTCTTAAAAACACGATTTTTGTTTTGACAGCGGGAATTAATTTTAAATTAATTTCTGCCACTTATGTGTTTTGAATTTAGGAAAATTGATTCCATATTTGGAATCATGATGTTCAAATTTTGTAAATAGGTAACTTTTATTTTTAGACATTTTGAATAATTACTGTGGTAAAAATTTAATTTACCATGGTTAAGGGTAAATCCGGTAAATAAGGGTTAACAAATAATATTATAATAATACTAAATTACCCTAAAACGTGTCTTAACCCTATTGTTTTATACATGGTCGATCATGGGCATCTTTGGGTCTATTTGGGGACCCCATGGATCCACTTGTAAGTGATAATGACACTTTATTTTAATTAAGTTAAAATGAATACAAAAATGACAGAAGCATATATCTTTTAGAAAAACAATTCTAACATAGGGTTATATATGTTGGATTTTAGATTATAAATATTCATTAGAAAGATAAAATGATTTCCTACATAATGATATTTTATTTATCATTTTTAGACATTAAATAATATATTTTATTTATGACACAATGATGATGCAGTAATTACTATAATAGTGAAAAAGTAAAATAATTGATATTATAAATACCCAAATAAATATAATATGAAACTTTTAATGCATTAAACAAATTTTCTAGGATAATATGATATATTAGGATTGATTTAATTGACTTTGTTCGAAGTAATCAACCTGTTATGAGTTTCATAAAAATAAACTATTGAATAGTGTCAAAATTGACATAAAAGAGTTCTTAAAACAAATATTATATTATTAATTGATATTAAATTCCTAAAAATATAAGGTTCGGCCAAGAGACTTATATCATGATAGGTTCATCATTAATGTACCACTTTGGGGTCTCTTGGATGTATGTAGTATGTTTATTAACCATATTATATAGAAATACAAAGAGACATTGTAAAAGTGAAACTAATTAACTTAAAGTTATTACTTAATGATAAGGTTAATATAAGTACCCAAACCTGTATAAATTCTATTGGTTGAGTTGTTTTCGACCCATCCCCACCTTATCCTTTTAATAGTCAACTTTTGAGCCATTGGAAACCGATTATGAATTTATTATAAACTAATATCTCTAGCTTTTCCAAAGGTGCCCCTCACCCCTCTTATAAAAGGACACTCCTCCTTCTCATTTATTTACACCTTCAAAGCCTTTTGGTTCGACCAAACTCTGCCCAATTACTCTCCCAACTTCCCTCACTACAACCTAGGGGCCTTAATTTGATCAGAAAGCCAACCTAAAGAGCCCTTTTGATCAAATCAAAAGGAAGAACCCGAAGAAGAGGTAATGATTTCACCACCCTTTTCTAAAGTTCATTTCTTCTTCCACTTCTTCTTCCATTGTTGTTACCATTCTAAAATAATAAATCCAGTATCATATATATTCTATGATGTTATTATAAATATGGTACAACCATATTCATTATTCTATCCACCCTTTGAATAACATGTCACCATACGTGCGTACGTACGGCTTACCGTCTCCACGTCGTGGTGTAATTGTTATTCAATATAATATTATTTGTATGGGTATAATAATGATGTGTAACTCATGTAAATAATAAATATAACATGTTAATGATTCTGTATATATGATATACCATCCATTTATATATTATTTTAATATCAAAAGAATGATATTGTCGCTCGTACGTACGTACGGACTACCGTCTCCACGAACGCGATGAGATTCATTCTCCATCGTATCCATTCAAGTATAATTATCATTTGATGATTTAAAAATGATGTTTAAGGACTTTGTATCATTCTGGATATGAATAAGATACAAAAAACATGGCTTATGTAACAAAACATATAAAATAAAATGAGTAAGTTAACACCCGAAACGACGATAATTCTAAGATATTATTAACAAATCAATGTTAAAAGATCATATATGATATCATATTAATATATATGATTCTTGTATAATTTAATAACAATTATTTCACCATTATACAGGAGGTTAACCTACCCCAACTGAGGAAAAGTACAAGGTAAGGGATTTTCGTATCTCACATTCAATTCCGTGAGATTTCCATTGTTCGCCACTAAATTATTGAAAGTGGTGTATTGTGTACTTCCATTTGATATATATTATCATGATTCTATTTATATTCATGTTATTCTGTAAATCATTTGGTGGTTATTAACTTTTGGCCATACGACTCAGTTGATTAACGTGGTAAGGGGTTTTCATCTCACTCTTTATTCCCGTGAGATTCATGCCATATTGCCACCATCACCTTTTGTGTGGTGTATGTACTGCCCATAATTATATTATTTGTGTAATACACTTTAATTTATGTGTATTTACATATTCATTGTATGATACCTCTTTCATGGGTTGTATGTTTCATAAGTTACCAAATTGGTAAGGGTTATTTCACAATCTCTTCATTATCCGAGGTTGTTTATACGTAATAATCTACTGGGATATCATTATCATCCACATCCATGTTTCTTAAAAATGTATTTCAAAACATTTTTACTATTTACTAGAATATGGGTTAAAGTCATTTATACCCTTGTTTTAATTTTTATATAAGGTTTGTAAAGTAATATTTCAATCGTTTTCCAAACAAGGTGCTTTTTAACCTTTTAGACAAAATTAAGGTAAGAATGTTTTTTTTACTTATACGGCGGGTGCGGTTATTTTCCGCCATTATAAAATCTTCAAAGATTTCCTTACAAGCTTATAAGAATATTTTCAAAGAAAATGTTTTATTTTATATGGCTCTTAAATGATTTCAAAAATAGAATGAGATATTTCTCTAAAAAGTGTTTTGATTTCATCTATGTCAACACCCTTTGATGAATTTTACGATTATTTGAAGTTGATTTATTATGATATAAAACTTCCATATTGTAATGAAGTTTTGTGATATGTTTGACTGTGGATGTGCTATTTATATAACATTCATGGTTTATGAGTAAAGTATTGACATTACGTATGCTAGTTCCAATAAGAATGTTTATGTTATATTTCAACCTTCACTTCATAAGAATGTGTTGGACAAGTATGTTCCAGGTTGGGGACTGGTAAAAGTAAGCCCTCCAGGTTGGGGACTGGTAAAAGTAAGCCCTCCAGGTTAGGGACTGGTAAAATTAAGCCCTCCGGTTTGGTCTCCGGTTATTAGAGGAACTCCGGGTTGGTGTCCGGTTATTAGAGGCACTCCGGGTTGGTGTCAGGTTATTAGAGGCACTCCGGGTTGGTGTCCGGTTATTAGAGGCACTCCGGGTTGGGTTCTGGTTACAGTTAGCCCCAAGGTCTTGGGACGAGGCCTTGAAAAGAAATTAAAGTTTAGCATTATGCATTCCATCATTATGAAAGTGGTTATTGATTTTTCATGTGATTATTCGATTAGTAGAATATCCATGTGAATAAGTAAATGGCATTATTTCATTTTATTTATGCCATACTATGTTAAATGTTCAAGTTTAAAAGGCTTTTGTTTTAGTTATACATTGCCTTAAATGTTTATTCTTATTTATGGAAGTTTCCACTATATTGTTATCCTTACTGGGCATTTGAGCTCACCCCTATTCTATGTTTTATTTTTCCCAGGAAGTGAAGAAGTAAGTTATGAATGACCTGCAGGGATATTATGTGGGGATATGAGTGTGGATTATGGAGACATTATGTTGTTGTAGTAGTTTTTCATTTTTTGATGTAATGTAAAACTTATGAATATATCTAGTGTTTCCAAGGCTACTAAACCAATCGGTCTTTCGAGATTTGATCTTTCTTGTGATCATGCCAATGTTACGAAGTAATGCACTGACTCTAGGTAACTAGGGTCGGGGCGTTACAATTGGTATTAGAGGAAGTTTAGTACAAACCTTGGAAGCTAGATTTAGATAAACTCTGATTAGAGCACATAGATTTAAGATGGACTTTGAGGATTAGTATAGAAAACTTCCTAGAATTTTGGTATTGTAGAGATTTTGTGAGTTTTCCGAGCAATACATCCCTGTCTGGATACGAGCAGGTAGAGGCGGCTCTAGCACAGATGTACCTAGGGGTAAAACCCGAAAACACCGCTTTGAGCTAGACTCGAACGGGAACTGGTGCACGACAACGGGCCTTGCTGCACTCTTGGTTACGACACTCCCGGGGGATATGCTTAGGATAATTCTCATTTCCTTTACAAACCATTATGAAGGGTTTATATGGATTTACTTCCTCAAAGGAGAAATTTTTATGATTATGGATTATATCCATAAATAGTTCAATTTATGTTAAGTGTTTTATTGGTATGGGATTATGTATTTTGATTCATAAACTGATCTAGTTTATGCCATTGTTTAGAAATGGCGCCCAGTAGAAGGAATGAGAACTCTAGCAATGCACATGATACAAAGAGAAAGAAGGATCATATATTTTATGGTCTTAAGCCAGAATTTACAAGAGAAATAGTCTCGCATGTATTATCATCATAAGAAAAAATAATATCATGTGTTGATAAGATAAGAAAAAAGTTTACTAAGTCCTATGGCATTGAAGGGAAGAAAGAGAAGAAAAGGATGGAAGAGAGAAAGATGGATAAAGGGAAGAGGGAAAAGAAGAATTTTCCCATATGTGATAACTGTGGAAAGAAACACCCTATAACTTGCCTGAAAGGAATGGGAGTTTGTTATAAGTGTGGAGGAAAAGGGAACAAAGTACGTGACTGCAAGGGTAAGAAAATGGTTTCAAATGTACAATTCTTCATTTTCAAGGAGTTTGGACACTACGCGAACCTATGTCCCAGTCATCAGACTATGCCACAAATGATGCTATTGGATAATAATCAAGTTATGATACTACCACAGATGAAGAGGAATGATTAGAGTTCTTGTGTTGATTATGTCAATTGAGTGTTGTATCAACATTGTACTTGATATAATAATTATGGAGTATATAAGGATTGTACTGCAGTACTATTTCATTAAGGACTTGAGATTGTGTGGAACAAAGAAAGGTGACTCAACAGCAGGATAAATTTTTGGAAAATATATGGTTGAGAGAATGATAAACCATAATATAGTTCTGATACCGAGTTAGTGATTTTGAAATAATACATGATTGTTTTGGATAAATTATATTGGATATTCTTGACTACCTTGGAACTGATTAATGATCTGTATATTCCATTATTGTTGGGGTTTAAAACATTTTTGGATTGATGAGGTATATCCAGCATTATATATGGAATAAGGGAGCATGAATGTAATCAATAAGGAATATGGTAATTCAGGATGTTTTAGTGTATTAAAAGAATACATAATGAAGGTATTAATATGCTATTACGTGGTAAAAAGGATCTACATTATGTTTAACTACCTTATAAATGTTGGACTGTGAGATTGGTCAGAAATATTTTGGATAAATTCTAGTTTGAGATTAATTTTGGATTGCCTTAAAAGGACAACCCGGAGGTCGGGCGGCAACCCGTCGCGTCCGGAAAGGCCGCGAGACTTGAACCCGCAACTGAAGGGCGACAAGGGTGTATCACCTACCACTGGCCCAAGAGATGTCCTGGAGTAAATAATGTAGTTTTTTTAAAAGATCTGGTAGATTAATTATAAATTCGTTTATTTTGGAACCCTGTATGAATAGTATAAATAGAATTTTTTTACGAGTGAAAGATGAGTTTGTGGTAGAAATTTATTAGTGCACAAAACTCTAATTATAAAGTATGTATATCTCCTTATGATCTTATCCAATCTCATAAATAAATTCCTCAACATTAAGAAAAGGAACTTAGAACAAAAATGTTGTCGTATATGGTACCTTAAATCATCACTAATTTATGGCTTTGGGATTGTTGGCCTTTTCATAGCCATGTTCTCTACCACTCTCCATCAGATAATTGATGGTTAGATTTCTCTTCCATATCCATATTTTCCTACAGGGAACCCTAGTATGTGTTATTTTCTGTAATATTCATACTTTCCACTCTTTATTTTAAATAGAGGCCTCATTAATTCATTTTTCGATGTGGGATTTCAACTAAGATATTTTGAAACGTCAAAAATGTATTATCCTAATACCCTATATTTTGTTGAACTGATGGTATTTCAAATCATCATAGACTGATGAGTTTAAGGACCTCAATTTTATACATGTTTGTGATTGATGACCTCAATCACTACCTATAAATATTTATGTTTTTCCTCCAATTATATGTCTCTAATTTCCACCAATGTTCTCCTAATCAAGATCATAATTTGGTGGTGACCCTTTCATTTCTCTTTTCCTCATATTAAGACTAAATTTTAGTAACCCAATTTCCGATGTGGGTTTTCCCACAAATATATTTTCTATTTTAAACCTTTTATTTTCAAAGAACAATTTCAAATTGTGAGGACGCAATTTATTGATGGAGGGGAGAATGTAACACCCCAAGATTTCATAGTGTGTTATTTCTTCATGATCACAATCACCTTATTATTTGTCTAATTTTGTTTGAAGTGTTTTTGAATGATAGGCACAAGGTTGCCAAGAAGTTGGCCCAAGAATGGACAAGAAGTGGACTGAAATTCAGTCCACCAGCCAACCGGTGTGATAGCATCGGCCAGCCGGTGGACCTGGAAGAGGCATTGCCCACTGCCAGGTTCCACCGGTCAGCCGGTGGATCTGTCACCGGCCAGCCGGTGGCACCCAGACCAATGGGCCAGCTTCTGTCTCCCCACCTGCCAGCCGGTGGCTCCTCCACCGGTCAGCCGGTGGAGCCTGGACCAAAATTCTTCTCCTCTGCCAAGGCACCGGCCAGCCGGTGGAGCTGTACCGGCCAGCCGGTAGCCCAGTCAAACTAGCCGTTGGCTTTGACCAGTCAACTCCCATTTGGCCTCCAACGGCTCCGAGGCCCTTTACAACGACTCCGAAGACTCCCCAAGGGTTCCATGCCTAAAAATAAAGGCCAAGGAATCCCCGGACACCAACCGGATCATATACCAAGCCAACAGACATATTTTGTATCAATTGGCCAACCTCCGGCGGACTTCCTTCAAGGAACCCACCTTGCTCCAACAACTTCCACATCCAAGGAGATCCTTCAAAGAAGCTTGGAAGCGGCCTTCAACATCTCCAATCAATCAAAGGTGCCCAAGACTTCCTTAAATACGGTTTTTCTTGTTTATCTATTTTGAGCTTAATTTGGGTTTGTGTCTACAAACCACTCTATTTCTCATCCCCTCTTTCTTTTGGGTTTCACATCACCATTAAGGTGTGAAAAGGTTGTCAAGCTTTCCTTTAAATAGCTTGAGACATAGGTGAGCTATCCTTCACCTGTAAGAAGGATAGTGGGTTCTTGCTAAACCATTAAAAGCAAGTGGGTTCTTGCTCAACCATCAAAAGAAAGCTGTAATAGGTCCTAGTGATACTTCAAAGCCTAGTGGGTTTTTTGCTAAAACCATTGAAAAGCAAGGGTAGGAATCTCTCAACGGTTTAGTTGGGAGCGGAGACATAGGCCGGGTTTTGGCCGAACTCCGTTAACAATTTCTTGTGTGATTGCCTCTTTTATTTTCCGCTGCACATACATTGATTTCACTTTGATTTTAATTTGTTAATCATTTTTTTTAAAGGAAATTCACCCCCTCTTGCCATCATTCCCTTTTTCTCCGCATAACAATTGGTATCAGAGGGGTAATTTGAGTAATACCTTAAACGGTTTCAAATTAAAGATCCTTTTTGATGGCTTCTACCGCTTCTTCTTCTCAAACCCTCGAAGGTCATTCATTGGGTCGTGCTCCATTGTTTGATGGAACCGACTATTCTTTTTGGAAAACCCGCATGACCACTTTTTTAAAAAGTATTGGTTATCCAATTTATAAAATTGTTATGCAAGGATTTTCCCTCTCCTCTCCCGATGAGTCTAAATGGACCCCCAATGACATTGCTTATTTTGAGCTTGATGGCAAAGCCATGAACACTCTTCATTGTGGTCTTGACCGTAATGTTTTTAATTGCATTTCTACTTGCTCTACTTCACATGATATTTGGAAATATTTAGAGCTAACCCATGAAGGTACTAGCATGGCTCGAAAGCAAGAACCCGCTCAAAAGCAAGAACCCGATGCAAAATCCGTACCCGCTTGCCCACTTCACAAGAAAAGGGCCAAGAAGAAGAAAAAGAAGAAGGCTTCAAAGGCAACATGGAGTGATAGCTCCTCCTTCTCCTCCTCCTCGAGCGACCAAGGTAAAAAATGCCTAATGGCAAAACATGAGGTATCATCTTCCGACTCTTCTTCCTCATCATCCTCTAGTTCTTCTAATTCTTTTAATCATTTATCATATGAAGAACTCCAACATGCTAGAGACCAATTAGAAAATGGTTTTCATGAACTTTCTTCTAAATTTTTTTCTTTGAAAAAGAATTTCAAAAAACTTTCCTCCGAAAAAGAACAACTTCTCAAAGAGAAGGAGGAACTCTCCCTAAAAATCCAAAATTTCCCAAATGTTGATTCTTTGGAATCAACCATCATGGACCTTAGAGAATCCTTAGCCAAGTTCACCCAAGGTGAACAAAATTTGACCAAATTATTAGGTTCTCAACGAGTATCTAGAACCACCAATGGACTTGGCTACACCAATATAGCTTCCTCCTCCCATGCACCCACTGTTTTTGTAAGGGGGAGCTCTTGTTTTAAATTTTGTAATTATTGTAAGAAACCCGGGCACCTCATTTATGAGTGTGATTGCAAAAATGCCCGGTACGGTCAACCCAAATCTATTTTTTATTCGGACGAGTTTTATAGGAGAAGACCCGCCATGAAACAAATTTGGATTGAAAAATCTCTTTTGGCAAGTCTCTCCGGGCCAAAATTAGTTTCGGTTCCAAAACCCTTTCCCCGATGATTTTTTGTTTTATTTAGGGGGAGAAAGTTTCTTTATTTATTTTCAAACTTTCAATTCAAACTGTTATTCAATCTTTCAATTTCAAAACTTTCAATTCATTTTTTAATTTAAACTTTCAATTCAAACTTTCATTTCAAATTTCTTCAATTTCAATTCTCATATCTAGTTTTACAAACACCTTCCCTCAATCAAGTTTTATGCCCCGTGCTATTTTGATAATCACAAAGGGGGAGAAATTCTTGATTGATTGGGGGAGAATCCTTTTGATCATGCTTATCATTTAATTTCCTTATCCTTTAAGCATGTCTTTCTTTTATGTGTTTTACATTTATTGTTTTGGTGATTCTGATCATCAAAATAGGGGGAGATTGTTGTACCTCTCGTTCCCCTCGTTGTTTGATTTTCATGATCACGATCACCTTATTATTTGTCTAATTTTATTTGAAGTGTTTTTGAATGATAGGCACAAGGTTGCCAAGAAGTTGGCCCAAGAATGGACAAGAAGTGGACTGAAATTCAGTCCACCGGCCAACCGGTGTGATAGCACCGGCCAGCCGGTGGACCTGGCAGAGGCATTGCCCACTGCCAGGTTCCACCGGTCAGCCGGTGGCTCTGTCACCGGCCTGCCGGTGGCACCCAGACCAATGGGCCAGCTTCTGTCTCCCCACCGGCCAGCCGGTGGCTCCTCCACCGGTCAGCCGGTGGAGCCTGGACCAAATTTCTTCTCCTCTGCCAAGGCACCGGCCAGCCGGTGGAGCTGTACCAGCCAGCCGGTAGCCCAGTCAAACTAGCCGTTGGCTTTGACCAGTCAACTCCCATTTGGCCTCCAACGGCTCCGAGGCCCTTTACAACGGCTCCGAAGACTCCCCAAGGGTTCCATGCCTATAAATAAAGGCCAAGGAAGCCCCGGACACCAACCGGATCATATACCAAGCCAACGGACATATTTTGTATCAATTGGCCAACCTCCGGCGGACTTCCTTCAAGGAACCCACCTTGCTCCAACAACTTCCACATCCAAGGAGATCCTTCAAAGAAGCTTGGAAGCGGCCTTCAACATCTCCAATCAATCAAAGGCGCCCAAGACTTCCTTAAATACGGTTTTTCTTGTTTATCTATTTTGAGCTTAATTTGGGTTTGTGTCTACAAACCACTCTATTTCTCATCCCCTCTTTCTTTTGGGTTTCACATCACCATTAAGGTGTGAAAAGGTTGTCAAGCTTTCCTTTAAATAGCTTGAGACATAGGTGAGCTATCCTTCACCTGTAAGAAGGATAGTGGGTTCTTGCTAAACCATTAAAAGCAAGTGGGTTCTTGCTCAACCATCAAAAGCAAGCTGTAATAGGTCCTAGTGCTACCTCAAAGCCTAGTGGGTTTCTTGCTAAAACCATTGAAAATCAAGCGGTAGGAATCTCTCAACGGTTTAGTTGGGAGCGGAGACGTAGGCCGGGTTTTGGCCGAACTCCGTTAACAATTTCTTGTGTGATTGCCTCTTTTATTTTCCGCTGCACATACTTTGATTTCACTTTGATTTTAATTTGTTAATCATTTTTTTAAAAGGCAATTCACCCCCTCTTGCCATCATTCCCTTTTTCTCCGCATAGCCGGTGGCACCCAGACCAATGGGCCAGCTTCTGTCTCCCCACCGGCCAGCCGGTGGCTCCTCCACCGGTCAGCCAGTGGAGCCTGGACCAAAATTCTTCTCCTCTGCCAAGGCACCGGCCAGCCGGTGCAGCTGTACCGGCCAGCCGGTAGCCCAGTCAAACTAGCCGTTGGCTTTGACCAGTCAACTCCCATTTGGCCTCCAACGGCTCCGAGGCCCTTTACAACGGCTCCGAAGACTCCCCAAGGGTTCCATGCCTATAAATAAAGGCCAAGGAAGCCCCGGACACCAACCGGATCATATACCAAGCCAACGGACATATTTTGTATCAATTGGCCAACCTCCGGCGGACTTCCTTCAAGGAACCCACCTTGCTTCAACAACTTCCACATCCAAGGAGATCCTTCAAAGAAGCTTGGAAGCGGCCTTCAATATCTCCAATCAATCAAAGGCGCCCAAGACTTCCTTAAATACGGTTTTTCTTGTTTATCTATTTTGAGCTTAATTTGGGTTTGTGTCTACAAACCACTCTATTTCTCATCCCCTCTTTCTTTTGGGTTTCACATCACCATTAAGGTGTGAAAAGGTTGTCAAGCTTTCCTTTAAATAGCTTGAGACATAGGTGAGCTATCCTTCACCTGTAAGAAGGATAGTGGGTTCTTGCTAAACCATTAAAAGCAAGTGGGTTCTTGCTCAACCATCAAAAGCAAGTTGTAATAGGTCCTAGTGCTACCTCAAAGCCTAGTGGGTTTTTGCTAAAACCATTGAAAAGAAAGCGGTAGGAATCTCTCAACGGTTTAGTTGGGAGCGGAGACGTAGGCCGGGTTTTGGCCGAACTCCGTTAACAATTTCTTGTGTGATTGCCTCTTTTATTTTCGGCTGCACATACTTTGATTTCACTTTGATTTTAATTCGTTAATCATTTTTTTTAAAAGGCAATTCACCCCCTCTTTCCATCATTCCCTTTTTCTCCGCATAACAGATGGCATTATTTCATTTTATTTATGCCATACTATGTTAAATGTTCAAGTTTAAAAGGATTTTGTTTTAGTTATACATTGCCTTAAATGTTTATTCTTATTTATGGAAGTTTCCACTATATTGTTATCCTTACTGGGCATTTGAGCTCACCCGTTTTCTATGTTTTATTTTTCCCAGGAAGTGAATAAGTAAGTTATGAATGACCTGCAGGGATATTATGTGGGGATATGAGTGTGGATTATGGAGACATTATGTTGTTGTAGTAGTTTTTCATTTTATGATGTAATGTAAAACTTATGAATATATCTAGTGTTTCCAAGGCTACTAAACCAATCTGTCTTTCGAGATTTGATCTTTCTTGTGATCATGCCAATGTTATGAAGTAATGCACCGACTCTAGGTAACTAGGGTCGGGGCGTTACAATGCAATTAACACTCTATATACCAACACATTTCTGTATGATATTAGACATGTTACCAAACCCAGCCTTAGTAGTTATTAGTTTCAGTTGTTTTTATGTTTAGTATAGATTATTATGGCCTTTATTTATCACATAAATTTCAATTTAGGTGCAGGTAGAGAGGTTTAATAATTTTCCTAGGAAGTTTATGTACTCATCCTTATTATTTTTCTTCATTATATTCAACTTATGAATTGTTTGTTATGGTGTTTGATATTAATATTAGAATCATGAAACCAAAATGCCATAGATTCAAACAATAGGATGGTGGTTACCACCAAGCTCTAGAGGTGGTGGTCCTTTCAGACACTAATGATAACTCCCATAGTTCCACCTTTGGTACCACATGTTATTATAAATTTTGGTGTTGAGACCCAATTTGAAGTGATTTTCGATTGTATGATTTAGTATATGCAAGGAGTTTTTCAACCTTCCCCAACTATGGTAGAGTTGACTAGGGAATTCCAGTAGTAGAATCATCTCAATTTCTTAAGGAATGTTAGATCACATGATTTTGAGTCACAGATTGAGGCAATGATTTTGATATTCAAGAATCTAGAGATGCATCCATAAGGGAGGGTCAAGAACGATTCTTATATGCTAAATTGTTCTTCCAAGTAATAGTGGTATGTCATTAACTAGGTATACTTACATTGATATATGATCTGGATGGATTTCCAAATGATCTTTTATGATTACACCCTTTGATAATATTTGAGGGCTAAACGAGCCCATGAGTTCTGTATCTTGTAGTAGGGCACCATGTCTATGATGGAATATTCTTCCCATTTTATAGATATATTGTAATTCTATCTGACCTTATCTAGTGATGAGGTCATAACACAAGGAAAATTAGGGATGGGCTGGTATACATAATCTGTTCACTAGTCATTTTTTCCTAGTTCTACAATATTTTTTAGATAGTTAACTATGACATCATTATTGAGCATAATTTGAGGTATGTTGATGGTGTAATCTAAGTCTATTAATCACAAATACATGGAATATGTTATTCTAGTCGATGGAAGAATTTCTTTGCGGATTTTTGTGGAGTGAGTAGTAGTTAGGAACCACGTGCTGATGTTTCATTTTCTGTCAGCAGTGCGGGAAATCAGGACGCACAAAACCCTAGTGTATGTTACATCTAGTGATTACAGAAGATGTAGATTTATGGGCCATATTCAATGATTATTGAATAAATTTCAATCAATTAATAGTGAGAGAGGATCTACCCCAATTCTGTGCTCTCAAGGGGGACCATTAGTACCCCTCCTAGAAGGCATTTAGAATACCACGAGTCTCTTAGGATTACTAGGTGGTTGAGGTAGTGGAAATCCGACTTAATATTCATAATGCTAGTAGGGAATCCCTAATCAAGGTCGTTAGGTTGTGAACAAGGGCCATGGTATGTGCGGATTACATATAGGGCATACCATTCCATTGAATAAGAGTGTTGAACATCTTACTATTATATGTACAATTATTGTTCCCTTTATGTTAGTGTGTTATTTACATGACATATATGAATTATAATATTTTATTTCCACGTAAATTTTAGAGACTATGGTTCTTGATATAGAGTAATTATGGTGTGTGATGAAACTCGATACCCCATTGGGTATCTGATTAGGGAGTTCTCTCCAATGTATGGATTTTCCGCTTAAGATTGACAGTTATCTAATTGTGTCGAATCATTTTATCCTTGACATGACAGGGTTAGATGTAATTCATGGGAATGAATTATTGATTTCCTATCAGGACCATATTGATTTCTATTTCTTTAGGGTGAACTTAAAATCACCAAAAGGTGATATACATGTTTACAAACAAGAATGGGATATCCCTGAATCTCATGAAGAACTTGAGAAAAAATGGATGGGTAGAGTGAAAAATCAGATCACTTGTATTTTCTTGCATGATTACGAGATAGGAGCTAATTTTTTTATTCCAATAGTGGATCATTTTAGGGATGTTTTACCTAATGAGTTTTCTGGTATACATCCAGTGAGGGAGGTAGAATTCACTATTGATCTAGTGCTTGGAGCGACACCAGTGTCCATTCCTCCATATTATATGGAACCTATATCATTTTAGGATCTCAAGAAATATTTTGAAATCATGGAGGCTAAGGGTTTCATCAAACCTAGTACCTCCCCATGGGGTTCACCAGTCCTTTCTACCCATAAGTATGATAGAACCCAAAGGCTTTGTATGGATTATCAAAGACTGAATGAACTCATGGTTATGAATTGGTATCCCTTCCCCCAAATCGATGACCTGTTTGATTAGATCAAAGTAGAAAGTGTGTTTTAAAATATTTATTTTAGGTTATGAAATCATCAATTACATATCAAATATTCATTCATAGTTCATAAAAAATTTATAAGTTGGTATGGTCGGTTAGAGTACATGGTAATGTCATTCTCTCTCATGAATACAACAAAAACTTTTATGGCTCCCATGAATTGTGTTTTCCACCTGTATCTATATTCATGTGTAGTAGTCTTTGTGGAAGAAATCTTGGTGTATTCTTGAACCCAACACCACTATTTTAAATATCTTGAGATCATGCTGAACACACTAGGATAGAACCATCTTTACAAAAATCTCTCCAAATGACAATTTTTGATAAACAAAGTCCACTTAAATGGTCTTATTATCTTAGAATTAGTTAGTATCATTAGACCTAGTAAAGTTGAGAGATGTATTTTTTGGGAGTATGCCAAGAATGACTTTGATATAGATAGTTTCTTGGGGTTATCTAGTTATTACAGATGCTTCAACCAAAATTTATTATTTCTAAAAGCACCGATTTTAGGAACAACTAATATGGGTGTGAAATTTAATTATCCAGAATCTTGTTAAATATCAATTTATTTTTTGAAAGTACGATTGAATTCATCTATGATCCCAATTCTTCTAGGCCTCATATGAGCTATAAATTTTATTCTGATTCATTGGTTATCAAGTTGTTAGAAGTTAGGATGTATGATTAGTGGGTAATGGAATACAGTTCTCATGAGTGGAATTACCAGATGCGTGATTTCTAGATAGAATCTATTGATTATTATTTACATATTTGGAGGTATTATTTTCATTGGGAGAACATTGTGGTATTCACTTAACAAAAAATCCTCTATTATATCATTGCATAGCATGATTTTAACATCAAGTGGTGTAGGAGGGTAGAATACATGAAATCCTTTGATTTTGAGATTTCCTATATTCCTAGAAAAAATAAATTTATTAGTTAATACTTTGAGACGAAAGACTCAAACACAAGCAGTTCGGGATGCCAATGGTGAGTAGCCTCACATGGTCTTTTTTTAGTGATTCGTGTTGAGGTTTAGAAGGATCATGAAGAGATATTCCTATCAACATTAGAAGTGACCTATACCCTTATATAATGTGTAATGGTGAGGATTAATTCAGAAATAAAGGTCCCTGTCTTGAGGTTCAGTATCTCAAATAAAGATACATCACTTGGTTGGACCATTGATGAGGATGTGATCTTATGCATGCATGGGTGTGTCTAGGTTCAAATAGAAATTTGAGAGGAAATTATGTAGGAATATCATTCCTTACCCTAGACATTACATCCTAATGTCACCAAGATTTAATGAGATTACATCACTAGTATTGGTGGACTGATATGAAATGGGAGATTGTTTACTTTGTTACTCTGTATTCTGCCTGTCAGCAGGTGAAGGTAGAACACTAGCAACCTGATGAAATCTTACATCAATTTTCTATTCCTAAGTGGAAATGGGATGATGTTAACATATAATTCATTACATTTATTCCTTGATCTCCTCAATTTAATTACAAAATTTTGGTTTCCATTGATTGGTTGATGATGGTCATAAGATTATTACATGATTTGGAGACTTTTTAGTAGATGATCTAGGGAAGATATAAGTCAATGAGGTTATGTATTTTCATGGATATGCTCATTCAATAATTTCTGAAAGGGAAACATGTTTCAAAAAACATTTTTGGAAGGTATTATAGAAGGTCTTGGGTATAGATGTGAATCCACGAACAATATGTCACCCTCAGAACAATAGGTAGATAGAGCATGTGATTTGGTTGTTAAAGGACATGATTCATGAATGTGTCATTGACTCCCATACCATTGGTTTGGTTTTTTTACAATAACAACTTTTGGGAAAACATCCATATGTTTCTTTACAAGGACTTATGTTGTAGGACATGCCGATTTTCTTTGTGTTGGTTAGAGGAAGGAGAGAGAATATTTCTTGGTCCATGTATCTTTTAGGAGACTTCAGAACACCTACAACTGATCATGAAGCATATGTTGATAGCTCATTCCAAAAATTAGTCTTAAGATAATTGATGCAAATGAACTCTAGAGTTTGAGGTAAATGATTATGTTTTCTTTCATGTTTCACCTAGGTTGCCGCATCGATGGATTTAGAAAAAGGGTAAGATCTCACATATATTTGGGGGTCCTTTTTAGATCTTAGAGAGAATGAGACCAATGTATTACCAGATAGAACATCCTCATAGTTATTATTCTGTGGATGAAATTTTTCATTTTTCAAATATCCTTTAGTATTTTCCCAACCCATCACATGTTTTATGGCATGATCATGTTCCATTTTATATTAATGATTCCTTTGATGAGTACCCAGTGTGTGTCGTTTATTCGAGCACGAAGGATGTATGAGGAACGTAGGTTCTTTTATCATGGTTTCTATGATAGTAAGACTATGTAAATAAAGATACATGGGAGTGATAAAATGATGTACATGCTCAATGTCTAGATATTTTCTGTGATAATTCTTTACTAACGTCATAAGTCCAACATGAGGATGAGTTTCATTAAGGAGGGGATATTGTAAAAACCTATCATTTCATGATGGTATAGATCATTAATTTCCAATGTTTATTATTATTTTATCCCAAAGAGTTTAACCTAATTCCTAATTAATTTCTTGGTAGAATCCAAAGATTTTTTTGGGTTCTTAAACTATGAAAATTGGAGAAACATATTTGGTCGCATGGTTAGTACCCGATTAGTGATAACTTCGTGACTCAACCATTGAGGGAACTCAGTTCATTGTAGTAGTCCACTCTACTTTACCTAAATGTGCAATCTAGGACATAGTCAATGAAAATGATTCATAATTTTTAATAGAGGCCTTTTGACCTGGCATTGGGGTAGTTAAAAAACAGTGCACTAAACTCATTAAAGTGGGTGCCCTGGGTAGTGTATGGTGCATGGTTGGCGCACAACCCATGTAACCCATTGAATGAAGAGGGAAAAAAATTATTTCCATAGATTTTTTTAAATCCCTCACTTTTTATTTCTTCCCAGTGGAAATCTTCCCCCCTCCCCATGAGATCTATCTTCTCCCTAATTTCTAGGGATTTTGATAACTCCTTCATCTAATATCAGTTTTCATCACTGCCAGTCATGTTAGATCAAAAATGGTAATATTCTAAATCTTATTATTTATATTATTCATTTTTTTCATCTATTATTCTATTTTGGTGTGAGGTCATGTTCCCTATTTTTTTTATTGGTCATTTTTTTTGATTTCTCCCATTCTATCTAGATTCAAAGGATTCCACTAGATGAGGAGAGTGTGGGGGTCCTATGATAGGTGGTCTATAAATATTACCTAAAAGTTTAATTATTTTGATAGTATTTTCTATTGTCCTTCATGCGATATATTTATACACATTTAATTAAATATGTATTTTCCCTTTACATTTAATTAAACCAATATTTGAAACTCTCCCTTTGAACCTTATTAAATTGTAATGGGATTTCTAACTTGTTGGTTTCCACCCATTTTAGTTTGATAAGTTAAATTACGTTTTTAATGTAAATGATGAAAAGCTCAACTGCCATCTAAGTGGTATAGTCTTCCCATGAGTGTGGTCTTACATGTTTTTTAAATGAAATGGATTAATTTAATTAAATGAATGTTGGTGGCACGATCACGCCACATGTTGAATCATTGTAAACATGAATTAAATTTAATATGTCACCCAAGGTTAATTGGGATAAATGAAATTAAATTATTTATATAGAATCCCATGTGATTATTATTACTATTAAACAATGGATAATGTTCAATGAAAAAGGTTAAGGTACATGCTGAGTAATTCATTTCATGATCCCGTATGTTGGGTGACGGGGATGGGGTCTCACATCAATTATTATTTTTTAGATGATGGGAATGACATTCCACATTCATTTTCATTGGGTGTTGGTCATGAAAAATCGCCAAACTATCTTGAGTGAAGATCATGACATCTATAATTCAAATTAGATTCAAGTATCATTCCCTTTTTGGATTTTAATGCTTGTTAGAGTAGTCACAGATGCCTGAGTTATGCCCATGGTCCAGCTAGCAACTCATCTCCATGTATATTCATAAATATGTCTGTTGAATCTCTGTTCCAGCACAGAGTCCAAAGATTGACTAATGAGAGTACCTTCAAAAAAGAAGAAGGAATATTCCACAAATATTGCAAAGGAATTAACCTGTGCAAGTATACCTGCACGCCAGCCTTGGGCGCGTAAGTCACTTGTGTGCCAGATATGAGGCGCGCTAGTCACTTGCGTTCCCTAAGTGAAATTTCTCCCAAACCTCAGGTGGCCTATAAATACCCCCTGTGGGCCCCCCGTTTATGAAGGAAAAATCCAAAACTTAGATTCAAGCTCTGGTCTCCCAAGTCTCTGTATGAGGTCTTCCGAACACGTCTAAGGTAATTCTTTGCCTATAATGCAATCTCTAAAGAGGAATAATAAGGGCTATGTGTTAGAAATCATCAACACTTTCTCTCTTATGTGTCCAACCCTTAAGGGAAATGGAAACACTTGCGTGCCACCTTTCCCTCTCAAGGGAAATTGTGCGCCAACCTTTTGGAAGCATCTAGGGATAATACTAAGGGATTGATCTAAGTCTCACCCAAGTATTACCCAACAGGTTCTCCGTCGCCCAAGTGAACTCATGTCATGCAATTATACTTTCACGACCAAGACTTGCATGCCAAACCAGGACTTGCGCGCCTCCGTACAATTCAATTCCTTTACTCAAATTCATCCCTCCTATTCAAGATTTATTCTTCAAAACCCTCTCGAAATCCATTTACAACATGGTTCCTTTCTGGGATTCTTTATCTGAAAGGAATTCTTTGGAACATCTCTCAAAACCTTGTGATTTACATTACATTATGTCATTAAGGGTCAATATTTCCTTCATTCAACTGCATACTTTAAGACAAGAAGATATTTAATATGGGAATACTCCTTAGGAGTAAGCCCCAAGTTCCTTAATCTGGGAATCCTATTTAGATGTAATCCCCAATCACAATTTCCTTTAACTTTTGGCCTCCTTCTCAAGAATAATCCCCAGTCTTAATTTCTTTTGATTTGGGCCTCCTTCTCAGGATTAAGCCCCAATCATAAGTCCCTTTAACATTGGGCCTCCTTCTCAGGAGTAAGTCCTGGGTTAAATTTCCAAATCTCCATAAAGTACAAATTCCTTTATTGACCCTACTCTTGGGATTCTTTTCTATGTCCCAGTCTTCATTTACTTGGGCCATCATACATACGTAATCCCCACATCGTTTCTTATTACTGCATCTTTCATGGCACAATCGTCAGATTTACTGATACCTATTGTTTCTAACACCGAGTATGACTCACGTGGGCTTAGAGTGTATAAGTAATTACGACATCTATTTTTGGGACATTAATCATGCATAAACCTCATACATAAATACATGAACTACGTGGAATTTGATCTTTTCCTTTAAAGTAAAGTATGTAAGAAACCATTATAAGGTCCAAGACCATAATTCATTAATTCTTTTTCCATCCCATATGACGTTAAACTACATCCTTCCTCACAAACTACACAGGTTCTGATTCCTTTATTTTTAACAAGGATACGTAGGTATCCCATCTGTGGGTATGATCACAACTATAAAATAAACCCCGTCTTTATGTACGTCACTAAACTTCATGTTCCCCACTGAGTGGCTTTAAAACCAGTATGGTTATCATAATGACCAAGACATTTCTATATAATGTGTTTAAGGATACCATTTACTAAGAATATCTAATAAATATTGATGATTATCTATCAATGAAGAACCTAAAATACATATAAAAGCTTCTCTAAATCTAATACATATCAATCATTGATTTCCAAGTCTAAAGGAAAACTCATTTTCATGCTTGGTAAATTAATAAGGACTCGTGAACATAACTAAAATATATAAGGGAGTCCTGGGGTAGGAAATAATTCCCCTCAAAAAGGTGTGATGAGTTTGACCTCCCATCCTCTCGACCAATGCAAATTATTAAGGCTCATCGGTCCATAACTAATGAGAACCTACCTTTGGAAAGTAGGTCCAAATGGATATAAAATCATTGTATGTTTCTGGTTCAATGTATAAACCTGTTAGAAACCGATTGAAAATTTTGAACATTAAAAAAATAAGGTCATCCCCATTTCTAGAAGAAACAAAAAATGGTGAACCCGACGTGAATCCTTAACCATGTTAAAATGATGTTTTACATATTTTTAGGCCCCTATTAATCTCAATATGAGGGCCAAAAAAATAATCAATTACATATATGCTCATCCAAAATATGTATTCTGGCCAAGCATATCTTGATTATGTCGGATATATCAAATAGGAACTCTTTTTCATGATCTCTTTGCAATACGAAATGGCTTCTTTAAAATTCACACGTGTTAATGCCTCGGTTGTTACTTCTACTAGATCCTCATCAACTCTGAGGACAACATCACCTACTCAGTGTCTGCAACGCTGGGTCTCAAATGCATTGGTTAGGGAATACCATAAAAATGGTACCATCATGACTTTGGAGGCTGCTCGACAAGCCCTCCAAGTTAACAGCTCACCCTAGTTGTCCAGAAAGCGACGACTAGTGGTCAAGAAGCAGGTGGTTCCAACCACCGTTTCCAACCGTTAAGGGTAATTATCCCTAGAAATCAATAACCAGTCCCAACCATATTACAGGGAGGTGAATGAAGATGTCACTGAAGGCCTCATTTCAAAAAGGAAGGAGTCCTTCATGAGAAATCCCACCAAAAATCATCGCCAGACTCGTGCGGTAGTGCGCTATCAACATGATGAGGGTATCACCTCTAGGGGTTCGGCTCAGGTTCCTCAGACACGAGCATGCAAGAAGATCCGCCAGAGGCAAAATTAGGCCAATAGGGAGCAGTTTCTTACATTTTACCCCTCCGAAGAAGTCCATCAGCCTAACTTGATGGAAAGCAACGAGCGGACATATACAGTCATCTGTCCTGATTTCACTGCCCAGCAAAATTGTCTGGATGTAACACATCAATCCTGCCAAGCAATTCTGGAGGAGTACTATAGGTAGGCATAGACACCTATTTATAATTCATCGTCCAGTCAGCAGGCTTGTCTGACTGCATCCAAAGAAGCTCTCCAATCTAATATTGTGGCAATTGATAAGCAGAAACATACACCTGTTTACAATCTCCAATTCAGTCAGTAGTCTCGTCTGCTAGTATTGAAGGAAATATTTCAACCACACATGAAAAATAATACACAGTAGGAACATACACCTGCCAATGTTCATCAATTCTTCCAACAGTCTCGTTTGGTAGCACCCAGAGAAGTCAGTCGGAATGCTCAGATGAAAAATTTGGAGCAGACTCAACTCTCTGCCCCTATGCATATGTACTGTCAGAATTCGTTGACAGGAAAATGAGGATAGGAGTAGGAACATACACCTACTCCAGACACGGAATGGACGTATATTCCCATTCCAGTAGCTGATGTCACCAAGAACATTCTGACAATGGTGAAAGAGCATAAAAAAATCCCTACCCATATTCTGGATACCAGTCAGAATATTATAACAACTTCAGCAACATCATAGGGAAAGAAATAAAAATATGTCCCTATCAATGGAGTGACTCATCAACATGTCACCCCGTAGATGATATAGACCTCTCTTCCAGTACAGGAGGGTCATGGGGCATACTCCCCCATGTCATGCGGACAATAAATTCGGGCACATACACCCAATTTGAATGGAGATAATCAGCCTAACTTGGCCATTTCTCATGAGGAGGCACATACACCTGCCCATAACAACCACTTTCGTCAAAAATTGGCTTCCAAAGTTAGTAAGAAGGCATCTAAGAAAATGACCCTTCCAACACATTTGAGAAATAAAGAGCCAATTTTCAATAAGGCCTTGCTCAATGCTGGAGTTCTTGAAGCACTCTGAAAATTGTCTGTTTCAACAAAAGATTCTACTGTCTCATTTCCAGATTTTGGAAGTGACAACATTAATTTTGAAGTTCTTCATCACACCCTTCCTCATGAAGTCTTGCGTCATGACAATTTGGTCAATCTCAAAGTATCATCTTCAGATGAGAACCACAAAAACCCTCTGTGTGGACAGAAGTCCATGGAGCAAAAGGTTTCATCTTTTTTTGTAACTCGCCATGGTGGTCCTCCCCATGATGATGAATTTAGCAGTGAAAGTCCTCTCCATAGTAGTAATTTTCATTTCTTAGAAAACTATTCAATGAAAAATGTAGTAAAGAAAAATCCCTCTTATCTAGAGGCACTTGAAAATGTGAATCCAGTCATTTCTGATGCCTTACTGCTAGCAGGTGAAATACTTTCTAAATTAGAATATAGCCCAGAGTGTAGGTCATTCTCCATACCACACCTGGGTCATTAATCTTCAAATTTGACAAATGAATTGTCTACCAATATTGTTGAATCTGATGAAGCAACAATGAAGTGCCATCTTTGGTCCAATCAGGTAGAATAATCTTCATCAATTGACAAAGAATAATTACTGAATATGAGAAAAATCTATAGAAAGGTGAAATACCAATCATGTTTTGGCCTTTGGATGACTCTCAATATGATATTCCAGAAACGTTGACCGAAGATTGTATTCACGATATTCATCTCAACATATGGAAAACTCTTTTTCACTTAAAAGAGAAAATATTATATTATGATGAATATCAAAATCATGTTAAGATAATAAAAGGGTTGCAATGCCAAATTGACAAGGCATCTCTCTCAGTTTCTCGACATCCAAAGGTTGAAAGGATGCAAAGATCCCTTTAGCGCTCATGCCTTGGCACGTTAAAAAGGTTGCGCCAGTTAATTACCAATATCCAATCTGGTATTCATATCAGGGGATGGGGTGTTCATAGATCACTGCATTTCACTGTACTCTCCAGTCAACAATGCCCGCCAAAAGTGGTCTCATTCAATGTTATTGCCCATGGCTGGCCACCGATACCAGGTTTTGTGAGTAATAAAAGGCTTTCCCAATAACTGACCTCAACTAGTTCTTCCCAGAGTCATGCATATAAAGAACAAGTTGATGAATTACTCTTGCATCAAGAAAATGAGAATATCAAAAAGGCCTCACATTTAGCGCATTCACATCATCAGGTGACCAAAGTGTCCGAAATAATCCAACGGTCATCTGAGGTAGGTGATCTGAGTGGATGTAGGTTGATGTATCCGACAAATTATCGGACTAAAGTGCACAAAATTAGGAGATATTTTAAGAAAGTTTCAGATGTAGCATCTCAAGAGACACATTAGTTTTCTAGGTTGGGGACCCTTTTAATCCAACCATCATAATCAATAGATAGGATTTGAGGAGTTGAGAAGGATAAACAGGAACAGCCCCAGTCCATCAGACTGGGGACTTTTTCAAATTCTCAATCTCTTCCTCAGTGAAGGTCAGTGTTCTCTCGATTAGGGAAGAATACATAACAAGAACGTAGAGCCGAATTATCATGAGATTCCCTCCAAATTACAGTTCATCAAGGAGTTCCTAAGGGATCAATTAAACCAAAGGCAATGTCTCATAAGAGACATGGATGAAGACAGTATCTCAGAAGTGCTGATAGAAGGGATGTAATGCATTATGCATCGATAAATGTCATCAATGTCGTTGTCACTAATCCCCCATAACATGAGGCTCACTCAGAGGGATCCAATTAATAATTTCATATTCAAGAGGCTATACACACAGAAACAAATTTAGGAGGTGTGCGTACCAGAAGACAGAGGGTTCCCCAAGGGAAATACATTTTTTTGGGTAATGCCCTTCCATAATCTAGAATGTCACATGCCAAAGAAAATGGTAAAAGTCAGGTTACATTCCACCCTTCCTCTGGAGAAGGCTAGTCACTGTCATTAGAGGAGAGTTTCGCATAGCAGTATGAAGAAATGAAGGAGTTAAGGAGGTTAAATATAGAACTAATTCAAGGTGGTATTCCTTTTAAGCATGCTGGAGTTAATCAATCAAGGAAATTTATTGCAGATACTGGGATAGATGAAGAATATCCCCCTTTTCTAGTACACCCTCACAAGTCCAATCCTATGGGTAATACGCGACAACAACCAACAATACTACCATCAGTGGCAGTCCCGGTCACCATACCCGTCCAAACTCTAGTTATTTCACCAGCTCAGGTCCACGCTCAACCCGATGTTTCTCAAAAATTAATTACTACCATTGAGTCATTAACAGCTCTGTTGGAAGCTATGGAAGGAAAGTATGCACAAATTCAACTAGAAAATAGATCTTACCTTGAATGGGTGGATGAAATTCATCCCCTATCAAATTTTGTGAGTACCACATTCCCAATTGTAAATGGTTCGGGAGATCCAGAACAAAACGTAACACATTTTGTTTCTTGTTGTGATCCTATGATGGGAAATCCTCAACAACAAGAAGTAGTTAAGCTCAAGTTTTTTTTACAGTCATTACAAGGGACTGATTTTGTCTGGAATACAGGCTTGCAATTCCAGTCAATTATGGGGTGGGAAGATCTCTATCAAAAGATCCTTCTTCAATTCAGCCCAACATTGCCAAAGACGACAATTTTTTATATTACTGATTGTATGAAAAGGGAAAATGAAAGAGTTTCAGATTTCATTGCTCGCTGGAAGGGATTAACAAATTCCTTAGGCTTAACACTCCATCAAGATGAATTGTTGCCAATCTGTGTGGAAAATTTTTGTGATGAATTACGCACACTGTTGATCCCTGTGAAATACATAGGAGGGTTTCGAGACCGTACTTCAATCACTCAGCAGATCGAAGACTCTCTTATGAATACTAATGCTAAAACACATGTAATTCCATCAGTTCCAGGAAGGCGAATAGGGAAACCAGATACTGCTACAATTACACTTAAACAAGAACATGTACTTGCTTCCACTTCAAGACCTTCATCATATCAAAGGGCTCCATCTCCTGAACTTCAAAAACAACGGCCGCCTCGTCAAGATGAAAAAAAAGATCAAAGGCAGAAATAGTTTGAATATTTGATGAAAAAAGTTTATTCTTTACAGAAAGAACAAGTTTTGGGTTACTTCATCTCGACTCTAGAGAACAACCTGGTTCAGTTGCAAAGGCCCAAATTGCCAAACGAAAAAGGAGATGAAGATCTCCGCAACTATTTCCGATTTCTTTAGATGTTGGGGCATCCCATTCAAGAGTGTTTTGTTTTCAAATACCTCCTACAAAAGATAGTGGACTCTAGAAAGGAAAAACCGAAATTTTCTTCAACCTAGGTAGCATGTGTTACTGCTACTGATCCAGTAGAAGAAGGTGAGTGGCATGAAGTCAAAAGTAAAAATTTGTAGAAAGATGATGCTTGCATGGTCAGGAAAATGACAACCGAACTCATGCCATTTTATGAACACAATTGAATCAACCAATTGTGTCTTATGATATGAATCCTACAGAAAAACCCCCTTCATAAGAAGGAAAATATTCAAATAAGCAGCATAATTTGAATAAAGAAGATCATTCAGAAGAAGATGAGCTTGTGTTAAAGCCTAAAGTGTCTTTGACTCTGGACGATTTTATGCCATATACCTCAAATGAATAGGCACCGTCCCACCAAACGGCACTACCTGAACTGGGTAATCAGGTAGAATCTTCATTAGATGAAGAATTCATTTTTGGTTCTGTTAACATTATTCATTTAACGGATCATTATGCCAATAATAATTTCGATCATTATGAGCCTGAGTTCCCAGTATAAAATAGAGGAAATAGAGGAAGAGATAGAGGTATAGGATACATGGGAAGAAGTGTATATTCCAGAAGCCTCTATTTTAATCTTACCCCTGCTAGAACTGTAAATGCAACAGAAACTCATGGAGAAGCCCTTCAGCGGGCTCAATAGGAACAAGAAAGTTCTTCAACACATGGAACATTCAGTCCTGACATAGTTATTTTCGAAGACCGGTTAGAGGTACCACATTCTTCCCCTCAGCAAATAAATAGACCTAGTCAGTCTAATTGTCACGACCCGCCCTCGGGGTCCGTGCCGTGACTACCCCAAGCCCGCCTTCCATAGGCCAGGGGTTGGCGACTAGCACCAAGGCGTAAATCCCGGTAAAAAGGGAAGGCATTGCCTTTGAAAAGTAAACACACACCACAGAGTAAGCAAGCGGAAGTAAACACTAAACAAAGCAGAGTACAAATAAAAGTGCGGAAAAGTAAATGGGCCAGTATACAAACCCAAACTGAAAGCAAAGTACAACTCGAAAAGGGAAAAACAGCAACTAAAAAGTAAAAGCTGCTACTCCGAGCTGTCCACTGGAAATCCCACCTGAAGGGTGGGTACAGATAGCTCCTCTGCTCCACGGGTCCCGCCGTCCGCTCCGAGCACGTTCCGCCCAGTGGTCCACCTCCGGGTACCGTCCCGCTGTGCAAGCCTCAGCTAAGGTCAACGCTGTCCGTCGTCTGCAACCAACACAACGTAGTGCGGGCAAAGCCCGTGCAGGGGTGAGTATAAGCTACTCAGTAGGGACCCCGAGACCCCTGAAGGTCTCTCAAACCCACAAAGGATAAACCACGAAGAAAAGTACAATCACGAAGTAACAACCGACACTGCTTAGGTATATGCCCATACATATACCTAAGTCATCAATTCAGATAAGCTCCATCCTCCGAGACCAAGTACAACTCAGTCCACGCAGGAAAGTATACGTATTCCACATAGGGAAGCAATACATAATCCACACAGGATTGCACAACACAATCCACACAGGAAAGTAACAGGATTCAGCTCACACATGTATACTTCTTCAAGGACGATAAAGATGATCACTGATCCATCTAAGTCGTCGGACCCACGAAGGATCGATAGGTAACTAACCCCCGCAGAAGACCCACACAGGATCGGGCTCACACAGAACCTGTAGGCGCTGGCTCACACAGAACCGCTGAGCGCAAGGACCCACACAGGATCGGGCTCACACAGAACCTGTAGCACTGATCCACGTAGGATCGCTGAGTGCTGTAGTTGTCGTCATCGAATCCACACAGGATCTCTGTACTGTCGTCGTCGAATCCACACAGGATCTCTGTACTGTCGTCGTCGCAGTCACAGTGGCAGTCGTAGCAGTAGAACAGTCGCAGCCAGCACTAGGGTTCCCGCACACAGCAAGCTCGTACGGAGGATCCGCTCTACGAGCCGAGAGGCTGATACATCAACTGTCACGAAGACCGAAGTTGATGTATCCAAAAGTTCCGTATCGTCAACAGGAACTCAACGCAACAGACGGCGCGTCGATCGGACGCCCGGTCTGAGAGTTATAGGCATTTTCGTCTCCGGGGCCCGGTTGGTTTTTAAGGAAAAACCAACCTGACCGTACTCCACCTGCGTCCAAACCTCGGGCGGAGTATGCCAAAAGATCCGTCTCACTAAGAGGAACACAACGCGACTGACGGCGCGTCAATCGGACGTCCGTAGCTCAAGATATGAGTGTTTCCGCTCCGAAGGCCCGGTTGGTTTCGTGAACGAACCAACCCGTCCGAACTCAAAGTAAACCGAAACATTGAGTGCGATATACCGAAACGACCATCTCGATCCAAGGATCGCGTTGCCGCAGACGGTTCGTCATTCGGAGGTCCGAGGCTCAAGTTATGAACCAAAAACCGAATCTGGTTCGAAACGGGGGGGTCCGGGTCCGGGCCGACCCGGCCCGACCCCCCCCCCCCCCCCCGGGGGCGGCGCGGCGGCGGCGCGGCGGCGCGGCGGCCGGCGGCGGTGGCGACGGCGGCGGCGGCGGCGCGGCGGTGCGGCGGCGGCGGGCCGCGGTGGCGGCGGCGGCGGCGGGCCGCGGTGGCGGCGGCGGCGGGCCGCGGCGCACGCGGGTGGCACGCGGGGGGCAAGGCCCCCGCTGTTTTGTCAAGGCGGCACGACTTTGTGCCGTGCCTTTGCAAAAAAAACGGCCCCCGCAAGTGGGGGCCGGCTGGACAAACCGGGGGGCTGTTGCCCCCCCTCCTTTAATGAACCGCCCCCCTCATTAAGAGGGGGGTTTGTTGAACCGGCCGGGGGATTTATTCCCCCGGTTTTTATGATATCCGGCCGGCCAGCTGGCCGGCCGGTTTTTACCAACGGGACCGGAAATTCCGGTCCCGCCCTCGACTTCCGACGCCGGCGGCCCGGCCGCCGGTCTTTCCTTCCGCCGCGGCCCGGAACCGGCCGCGGTCTTCTCGTCCCGCCGCGGCCCGGAACCGGCCGCGGTCTCCTCGTCCTGCCGCGGCCCGGAACCGGCCGCGGCGTTCGTCATCCGGCGCGGTGCGACGGCACCGCGCCCCGTTGCCGTACCATGATTCCTTCCAACGCGGCGCGACGGCGTCGCGTTCTTGAAGATTTTTCCTCGGCGTGGCGCGACGGCGCCGCGTAAATTAATTGAACGATCACCCGCGTGGTGCGACGGCACCACGCTACTTGCTTCCACCCGCATGAATAAACATGAACGTTGGAGGGGGTTCGGCCGTGTTCGTGCGGTCCGGCCCCCCTCACGTTAAATAAAAACGTAACTTAAAATAAATCAAGTCACACGTTAGTCTTGAAAGAATCACGATCAAGAATAAAATAAGGGAACCAAAAGAAAACGACAACCCCTACCTCGGGTTTAAGATTCAAAGGTTCGGCTACGCTCCGCGGAAGACGGCGTCGCGGGGGTCGGGTGTCGCGGTCGTCGTTCGTCAAATCCGTTGACGAAGAGTTATGCCCGAAGAGACACGACGTTGGCGGATCTTCGTTTGCCGACGAAGAAGGTCGGAGGAGGAAGAAGAGGTCCGAAGATACCGGGTCGCCGAGTCGATGATCCTTGATGAAGTGTTGACGTTCTTCGTTGAGGATGAAGACGTTCTTCACCGGAGAAGATGAAGAGGAGCTCTCAAAAGCTCTCAAGGGAAAAAAAACCAACAACCCATAAACAAATAAGATTACATCTTATTTTATTCACACATAACTCAAAAGAATTTCAAATGTTTGAAATTCAAAAGAGTTAACTCCCAAAATTAATTATGAGTAACATAGGCTAATTAATTAGGGGTTAAGTACGTTGAGAGAATTTGAAAAGAAAAGGGGTTCGTGTGGGCCCCACCACACTTAATCCTCCCAAGGGAGGTTAAGTGGGTGTGGGTCCCACTCCCAACCTCCTTTGATAGGTTTTTAAATAAGTTAAAATAAAATTTGTCTTACACAAATTTTATTTAACTTAACTGAAAAACCCCAAAACGTAACTTTCAACACGCAACAAACGCAACTCCCGATAAGGTCTCATTAAGCGAATATCGGCGCTGCGAGTTCATCGGTGCCCTCGGATTTCAATTCCGAGCACCGGATCAAAAGTTAGGAACTCCCGCTCGTTCGTTCACTGAACGTACCCGAGCCAAACTTCGGAAATTAATTCCGGGCACTCCGGGCCTCGGAATCAGGTGCCGTCTGAAACCACGCTTTTGTAAAATTCTAAAGAAAATTAAGAAAAAATTTCCCTTGAATTTTACGGGTCTTTACATTACTCCCACCTCAGGGCTTTACGTCCCCGTAAAGATACAACAAAAACTAGGGAAACAAAAGAGGGTACTGAGCACGCATCTGAGCCTCCCGCTCCCATGTGCTCTCCTGGAGATTCCCGTGCTGCCATCTGATGCGCACAAGAGGAATCGATCGTCCACGCAGGACCCGCTCCTGTCGATCCTCTATCTCCACCGGGACCTCCGTAAAAGTCTCCCCATCGTCAACGTCAAGCTCCCCATGGTCAATGATGTGCGTCGGGTCGTGCACATATCTCCTCAGCTGGGATACGTGGAAGACGTCGTGCACCCGGTGCAACTGAGGTGGTAGAGCCAGGCGATAAGCCACCTCGCCAATCCTGCTGAGAATCTGGAAAGGTCCGATGAAGCGCAGAGATAACTTGACGCCTCGGCCAAATCTCCGAATACCACGTCGAGGTGAGACCCGCAAGAAGACGTGGTCTCCATCCTCGAACTCCAGTGGCCTCCGCCTCCTGTCAGCGTATGACTTCTGCCGGCTCTGAGTTGTCCTCATCCGCTCCTGGATGACCTGGACCTTCACTGTCGTGGCCTGGACCATCTTCGGTCCCATCAGAGCTGCAAGATTTCTCCTTTGCCGAAAAGAGAAATCTGGTCTCATCCCCTGGATGAACCACATTCTTTGCCTAAAACAGTCAATCCTAACATGGATGATACTAATCCATACCAAGGATGACGTCGTAAGGCCTCGACGCTACTACTAAGAGATTCAACCGTTACTCTCGCCTCCTCCAGTAGATGTCTCACAAGTGAGGGTCAAGTCAACAGCCAAAACTGGAACCTCTTAGTAACATTACGATAGAGGACAGGAACGAAAACATCACAAGGTATGCGTCTTTATTTATTGCAGCTCGTAATACAAGATGCTACACAAAAGCAACAAGGAACCAGAAGTACAAAGGATGTATCCACTAGTTCTGCTCCTGTCCATCGGCTCCCAGAGCTCCATGATCGAAGGCCTCGGCTACCTGAAGCTGAGCTCTCCCCAGCGGTCGGGGTGGACCTCCTGGTGGTGGTGGTGGTAGAGCCTCAAAGCGTCGTCCACCACCTGCTGCTCGTCCAGCTCCTCTGCCTCGTCTGCCTCCTCCCTGCAGACCGCCACGGTCGAACCTCTGCCTCTGCCTAGGTGGTTCCTCAACCGTCTGCTGCTCCTCCGCATAGCGGGTCGGGCAGTCACGAGCCATGTGGCCTTGCCCGCCGCATGCATAGCACAGTCTTCCACTCGAAAGACTGGCTCCGCGTTGTGTGCCCTGCACTGCTGAGCCAGTACCCTGAGGTCTGGTCTGTCTGAACCCCTGAGTCATTCGTCGACTGCCAGCTGCAGATGACTCTGCCACGTGCCGCCCTGCGGTGGGTCTCTGTGCTGGTGTAGACTCAGCAAGGAAGCTCTCGATCAGAAGGGCCCGCTCCAGTACTCCTGTCTGAGTCGGTATGCTGAGGGAGATCAGCGATGCCCTGATCTCGTGTCTCAAACCCTGCTCGAAGGTCTGGGCCCGGAAGAATGGGTCCCGTACCATGTCGGTCGAGTAGCGCGAGAGATCGGTAAATCTCGCCGAGTACTGAGCGACCGTCATGCTGCCCTGCCGCAGCTGTAGAAGCTCCTGAATGCGCACCGCTCGGAGGGTGGCTGGGACGAACTCCGAGCGGAAGAGGCTCTCAAAGTCCGTCCAAAGAAGAGATGCCTCATCGTGCACCTGGAGCATCAAGCTCCACCATCGTCCTGCTGCTGCGTGTAGTAGGCTCGCAGCGAGGATCACCATGAGGTCTGCTGGTGTCCTCACTAGCCTAAACACTCGAACCACTGCCTCCAGCCAGTCCTCTGCTGCCTGGGGATCCGTCTCCCCGCGAAACCTGGGCGGACGCTGGCGCTGAAACTCATGCAGTGCGCTGAGGCGACGTGCATCGTCAGCGGCTGCTGCTGGAAGCATCGGTGGCTCGGCGGGTAAAGCTTCCGCCGGTGCCACTACTGAAAAAGGGCCCTGCACCGAGGCCTCGTCGCTCGGTGGGCTGTCGTCTCGCTCGACTCTCAGAACCCTAGCTGGCTGCTGTCGTGGGGCCATCCTGAAAAGGAGAACAAGAGAACCACAGTCAGAACATAATACCTGGTGAGCTGGCACAAGTAATCACAAGGAAAACTTGAGACTTTCATAAAGCAGATCAGTATACCCGGTGAGCTGACACAAGTAATCACAAAGAAAACTTTGAAACACACACGCAATCAATGTTTTCGTGCATTAAGTCGGAAATCAGAAGTCAGGGTCCTGGTGTACGGATACGTCGGCCGCCGCACCAACACTGGACTCCCTGGACTGATAACCACACTCAATATGCTAAACATTATTGCTTCACATAGAAAAGATCAGAGTTCGCGGTAGAACCGAACTCCTCTGATACCAATTTGTCACGACCCGCCCTCGGGGTCCGTGCCGTGACTACCCCAAGCCCGCCTTCCATAGGCCAGGGGTTGGCGACTAGCACCAAGGCGTAAATCCCGGTAAAAAGGGAAGGCATTGCCTTTGAAAAGTAAACACACACCACAGAGTAAGCAAGCGGAAGTAAACACTAAACAAAGCAGAGTACAACTAAAAGTGCGGAAAAGTAAATGGGCCAGTATACAAACCCAAACTGAAAGTAAAGCACAACTCGAAAAGGGAAAAACAGCAACTAAAAAGTAAAAGCTGCTACTCCGAGCTGTCCACTGGAAATCCCACCTGAAGGGTGGGTACAGATAGCTCCTCTGCTCCACGGGTCCCACCGTCCGCTCCGAGCACGTTCCGCCCAGTGGTCCACCTCCGGGTACCGTCCCGCTGTGCAAGCCTCAGCTAAGGTCAACGCTGTCCGTCGTCTGCAACCAACACAACGTAGTGCGGGCAAAGCCCGTGCAGGGGTGAGTATAAGCTACTCAGTAGGGACCCCGAGACCCCTGAAGGTCTCTCAAATCCACAAAGGATAAACCACGAAGAAAAGTACAATCACGAAGTAACAACCGACACTGCTTAGGTATATGCCCATACATATACCTAAGTCATCAATTCAGATACGCTCCATCCTCCGAGCCCAAGTACAACTCAGTCCACGCAGGAAAGTATACGTATTCCACATAGGGAAGCAATACATAATCCACACAGGATTGCACAACACAATCCACACAGGAAAGTAACAGGATTCAGCTCACACAGGTATACTTCTTCAAGGACGATAAAGATGATCACTGATCCATCTAAGTCGTCGGACCCACGAAGGATCGATAGGTAACTAACCCCCGCAGAAGACCCACACAGGATCGGGCTCACACAGAACCTGTAGGCGCTGGCTCACACAGAACCGCTGAGCGCAAGGACCCACACAGGATCGGGCTCACACAGAACCTATAGCACTGATCCACGTAGGATCGCTGAGTGCTGTAGTCGTCGTCATCGAATCCACACAGGATCTCTGTACTGTCGTCGTCAAATCCACACAGGATCTCTGTACTGTCGTCGTCGCAGTCACAGTAGCATTCGTAGCAGTAGAACAGTCGCAGCCAGCACTAGGGTTCCCGCACACAGCAAGCTCGTACGGAGGATCCGCTCCACGAGCCGAGAGGCTGATACATCAACTGTCACGAAGACCGAAGTTGATGTATCCAAAAGTTCCGTATCGTCAACAGGAACTCAACGCAACAGACGGCGCGTCGATCGGACGCCCGGTCTGAGAGTTATAGGCATTTTCGTCTCCGGGGCCCGGTTGGTTTTTAAGGCAAAACCAACCCGACCGTACTCCACCTGCGTCCAAACCTCGGGCGGAGTATGCCAAAAGATCCGTCTCACTAAGAGGAACACAACGCGACTGACGGCGCGTCAATCGGACGTCCGTAGCTCAAGATATGAGTGTTTCGGCTCCGAAGGCCCGGTTGGTTTCGTGAACGAACCAACCCGGCCGAACTCAAAGTAAACCGAAACCTTGAGTGCGATATACCGAAACGACCGTCTCGATCCAAGGATCGCGTTGCCGCAGACGGTTCGTCATTCGGAGGTCCGAGGCTCAAGTTATGATCCAAAAACCGAATCTGGTTCGAAACGGGGGGGTCCGGGTCCGGGCCGACCCGGCCCAACCCCCCCCCCCCCCCCCCCCCCCCCCGGGGGCGGCGCGGCGGTGCGGCGGCGGCGGGCCGCGGTGGCAGCGGCGGCGGCGGGCCGCGGTGGCTGCGGCGGCGGGCCGCGGCGCACGCGGGCGGCACGCGGGGGGCAAGGCCCCCGCTGTTTTGTCAAGGCGGCACGGCTTTGTGCCGTGCCTTTGCAAAAAAACGGCCCCCGCAAGTGGGGGCCGGCTGGACAAACCGGGGGGCTGTTGCCCCCCCCCCCTCCTTTAATGAACCGCCCCCCTCATTAAGAGGGGGGTTTGTTGAACCGGCCGGGGGATTTATTCCCCCGGTTTTTATGATATCCGGCCGGCCAGCTGGCCGGCCGGTTTTTACCAACGGGACCGGAAATTCCGGTCCCGCCCTCGACTTCCGACGCTGGCGGCCCGGCCGCCGGTGTTTCCTTCCGCCGCGGCCCGGAACCGGCCGCGGTCTTCTCGTCCCGCCGCGGCCCGGAACCGGCCGCGGTCTCCTCGTCCTGCCGCGGCCCGGAACCGGCCGCGGCGTTCGTCATCCGGCGCGGTGCGACGGCACCGCACCCCTTTGCCGTACCATGATTCCTTCCAACGCGGCGCGACGGCGTCGCGTTCTTGAAGATTTTTCCTCGGCGTGGCGCGACGGCGCCGCGTAAATTAATTGAACGATCATCCGCGTGGTGCGACGGCACCACACTACTTGCTTCCACCCGCATGAATAAACATGAACGTTGGAGGGGGTTCGGCCGTGTTCGTGCGGTCCGGCCCCCTCACGTTAAATAAAAACGTAACTTAAAATAAATCAAGTCACACGTTAGTCTTGAAAGAATCACGATCAAGAATAAAATAAGGGAACCAAAAGAAAACGACAACCCCTACCTCGGGTTTAAGATTCAAAGGTTCGGCTACGCTCCGCGGAAGACGGCGTCGCGGGGGTCGGGTGTCGCGGTCGTCGTTCGTCAAATCCGTTGACGAAGAGTTATGCCCGAAGAGACACGACGTTGGCGGATCTTCGTTTGCCGACGAAGAAGGTCCGAGGAGGAAGAAGAGGTCCGAAGATACCGGGTCGCCGAGTCGATGATCCTTGACGAAGTGTTGACGTTCTTCGTTGAGGATGAAGACGTTCTTCGCCGGAGAAGATGAAGAGGAGCTCTCAAAAGCTCTCAAGGGAAAAAAAACCAACAACCCATAAACAAATAAGATTACATCTTATTTTATTCACACATAACTCAAAAGAATTTCAAATGTTTGAAATTCAAAAGAGTTAACTCCCAAAATTAATTAAGAGTAACATAGGCTAATTAATTAGGGGTTAAGTACGTTGAGAGAATTTGAAAAGAAAAGGGGTTCGTGTGGGCCCCACCACACTTAATCCTCCCAAGGGAGGTTAAGTGGGTGTGGGTCCCACTCCCAACCTCCTTTGATAGGTTTTTAAATAAGTTAAAATAAAATTTTTCTTACACAAATTTTATTTAACTTAACTGAAAAACCCCAAAACGTAACTTTCAACCCGCAACAAACGCATCTCCCGATAAGGTCTCATTAAGCGAATATCGGCGCTGCGAGTTCATCGGTGCCCTCAGATTTCAATTCCGAGCACCGGATCAAATGTTAGGAACTCCCGCTCGTTCGTTCACTGAACGTACCCGAGCCAAACTTCGGAAATTAATTCCGGGCACTCCGGGCCTCGGAATCAGGTGCCGTCTGAAACCGCGCTTTTGTAAAATTCTAAAGAAAATTAAGAAAAAATTTCCCTTGAATTTTACGGGTCTTTACACTAATCTTCCGAAGCCAGGAGTATTTTCAACTCCTACCCTAATACGGGATGAATCTACTACTAAAGAATCAACTTCCAAGACACATGAAAAACCAAATGTTCATGATGGATGAAGTAGACCTTTGGACCAAAAGTATGATGTATTGAAAAATTTGGCCCAATTACTGGCCAAGTTATCAATTCTAGATGCCTCGAATCTATCAAAAGATCTTAGAGAGGTGCTTATTGAGACTTTGTCAAGTCCTCAAGAATTTGAAACTTAAATTGTTGCGGCTGAAGTCTACCATATAGAGAATGATCCTGTAGAATTCCATGCAGTAATGTCTTTTACAGATGAAGATGATGATAATGTTGTACATGGACATATCCGGCCTTTGTATCTATCTAGAAAATTCAATGATATAGACATCCTACGTGCTTTCATTGATAATGGATCAAGAGTCAATCTCATTCCTATTCACAAACTTCATCGATTGGGCCTCAACAAATCTGATTTATCTCCTTCTACGTTGATGTTTGTAGGATATGATAAGAATGAACAAGAATATCTGGGCGAAATTACATTCAGAATTCAGTTTGGAGACCTTGTATCTAATTCATATTTCATGGTTGTTCATCAGGACACAGCCTTCAACATTCTTCTTGGATGACCTTGGTTACATCAACATGCGACCATACCTTCATCATACCATTAATGTCTCAAATATTGTTTCAATGGTCAAATTGGGACATTTTATGGGAACAAAACCCCTTTCAAAACATGTGAATCTCAATACATTGAGGCAGAGTTTTATCACATGGAGGGAAAGAAACAATCCAAAGTGAAGAAGGTCACCAAAATTAATGCTCCATATGGTTTGGAAAATATTCCAGTAAACCCATTCATACATTTGAGTATAGATTATGTGTTTATTATCAGTAAAATTGATAGGATAGACCCAAATCCAAACAATCTTATGAAAACTTGTATAATGTCAATTACGACAATTGAGCTAGATAGCATGGGAGAAATTGTTGATGTTCCAAGCAATGATGAAAGCTTACATGGATATGTCATCATTTTGGCCACTGAAATCCAGAAAATTCTATACTTCATCAACCAGGACAGAAGAAGTTAAAGTAATACCAGAGGAAAATAATTATGTCGATTCTCAATCCATCATCTCCTCTCTATCACCTCAAAAAGACCCTTCATCATCAATAGGGTCAGAAATGGAAGCCTCCTTTTCAAGACGTTTAAGTTTTAACTTCTCCCTTGACCATAGAAGTTTTGCTTCGTCATCTACTATGCAAGTTGAAATAGAGGAAGTAACACATATTGAAGAAGAAGAGGAAGATCTCAGGGATGATCCTCTAGCATCTGAAGAGGGTATCTCTACCACTATGGATGAACTTATAGAAATAAATTTGGGTAAAGAAGAAGATCCACTCCCCACTTTAATTATTTCTGCAATGACTCTTGAAGATCAAGAAATTTATACTTCTTTTTTAAAGCTAAATCGAGATGTATTATCTTGGAATTATATAGAAATGTCAGGTCTTTATCCCGATGTTTCCACTCATCATTTGAGTTTTCCAGAAGAACATTAAGGATTCAAGAAAGCAGCAAGAAGAACACACCCAACTTATGCCTCCAAAATTAAAGCTGAAGTTAATAAGCATATCAAAGATAACTTCGTCATTGAATTTCAGTATCCCAAATGGCTGGATAACATTGTCCCTGTGAAAAATAAGAATGGAAAAATTAGAGTTTTCATTGACTTCAGAGATCTTAATTGGAATTGTACCTAGGATGATTTTCCTATTCTGATCACAGAACTCTTAATTGATGCAAAAACTTATTATGATGAACTTTCCTTCATGGATGGATATTCTAGGTATAATAAAATATGAATGGATCCAGAAGATGAAGAATCTACAGCCTTCAGAGCCCATCATGGTGTGTTTTTCTATCGGGTAATGCCCTTTGGCTGGAAAAATGAAGGTGCAACATATCAATGTGCCATGCACCATATCTTCAAACCCTTTTTAGGGAAATTTTTTGAATGTTATGTGGACAATTTAGTGGTTAAATCCAGAAATATTTCTAATCACCTGGATAATCTAGAAATCATATTCAACAAACATCGACAACAAAATTTGAAGGTGAACCCCTTGAAATGTGCTTTTGGGGTAACCTTAGGAAAATTTCTTAGCTTTTTTGTACGCCATCTTGGTATCGAAGTTGATCCTGAGAAAAAAAAAATCAATCCTTAGTATGTCACCACCTAGAAATTTGAAATAATTAAGAGGAATTCAAGGAAACTTGGCCTATATTCGACATTTAATTGCCAATTTGGAAGGCAAGTGTTTACCCTTCACTAAATTAATGAAGAAGGGAGTAACATACTAATGGACCGAATATTTCCAAGAGGAATTTGATATCCTCATGAAATATCTCTTGAGTCCACAGGTATTAATGCCACATGATGAAGGAAGACCACTTATCCTCTATGTGATAGCTTAGAGCAATCAATGGGTGCCTTCCTTGCCCAAAAGAATGATGTCGGGAATGAAAACAACCTTTACTATCTCGGTATAACAATTCTTGATGCATAAACTCAATATTAATGTATTGAAAAGTGATTCCTAGCATTAATCATTGTTTTTCAGAAATTGAGACACTACTTGCAACATCATGAGGTCCACTTGGTATCTCGCAATAACCCACTCAAATTTATCCTTAGTCGTCCAATGCATACATGACATATGGCAAGGTGGGAAGTTCAAGTTTGATGTCCAGTACATGTATCAAAAGGCAATAAAGGTCTAAGATCAGGCCGATTTCCTTGCTGAACACCCATATGTAGAAGATACATCATTAAATATTGAACTTCCTGATGAGGAAGTCTTCTCTATTCAATATAATCCTCAAAAATGGAAAATGTACTTTGATGGTGCCTCTAGAATTCCTACTGGGAAGAAAATGGAAGTTCCTAAATTCAACAATGTTGGGTTAGGAATCATGCTTATTTCCCCAGAAAAGGCAGTACTACCCTATTCCTTATTATTTTTGTAAGGCGATACAAATAATGAAGAAGAATATCAATCTCTAATTTCAGGCATGGAATAGGCGCTTCAGGCACAGGTGAATCACTTGAAGGTAAAATGTCATTCAGATTTGTTAATCAAACAAATAAATAGGGATTATTCCATCAGAAAAGAAGAGTTAATCCCTTTGTGTGATTACGTTAGAGATTTAATGGCAGAATTTCTCTTGGAACCGACTTTTTCGTGTGTCTCGCGATCACAAAATTCCGAAGCTAATGGACTGGCTAATGTAGCCACAACCCTGGAAGATCCAAATTGGGACGAAACAATCATTAATATTTCCCACCATCATGTAGTTTCACCTTTTGTTTAAATCAAAATAGTGGAAATCAATGAAATCAGTCCCATTTCTGAACCATATGTTCATACTAAAAGATGGATGACACATATTCGGGAATACCATTAAAATGGAACCCTCCCACATGATAAAGCCGTGAGAGAATAGGTTTGGTGACATGTGATCAATTTTTCTCTTTATAATAGCCCAGATCACCAAAAAATTCTCTACAAGCGAGGTTTTGATGGAATTCTATTCATATGTATTGATGGTGAAGAGACAAGGGCTATCATGAATGAGGTACATGTAGGAGTTTCTGGTGCCCACGAGTCTGTACATAGGCTTTCTTGTCAAATCCAAAGGCTTGGATACTTCTGGCCTTCAATGATGCGCGATTGTGTTGATTTCACTAAGTAGTGTCATTCTTTCCAAGTATGTTCCAACTTCATTTATCAACCCCTAGAGTTTCTTCATACAACTAAATACTCATGGCCATTTTCCAAATGGGAATGGATGTGGTAGGACCTTACCCTTCGGCTACATCCAAGAAGATTAAGTATATTCTTACTGCTACTGATTTATTTTCCAATTGGGTAGAGGAAATACCTCTCAAGAAAGTTAGTTCTAAAAGAATTGTTAGCTTCATCAAGTCTAACATCATTACCAGATTTGGTGTCCCTCATTCCATATTGATATACAATGGCACTAACTTCTATTCATTCGAGGTAAGGAAGTTGTATCAAGAATACAAAACCAAATCCAACCATTCATCTTAGAACCATGCAGCGTCCAATGGAAAAATAGAGACATTCAACAAGTATCTTTCAAACATACTGCAAAAGATGGTGGATAAAGATAAGAAAGCATGGCCTGATTAAATTTTTCATACATAATGGCCTTCTCGGACCACCACCAGCACTACTATGTTGTCAACTCCATACTCATTGGTATGTGCAACCGATGTAGACTTTCCCATTCAAAGTATCCATTTGTGATCAGTCATCCAAATATGAACAATATCAGAAGCGATTTGATTAATTGGAATGATTAGAAGAAAAAATATTGTGTACCCTGCACCACTTAGATTTCTATTAGAATCAAATAGCACGATCTTTCAATAAAAAAGTTCGTCTTCGTTCATTCATTCAAGGAGAATTGGTATTGGTCCTCAGATCTCCAATGATACCAGGGAAGAAACCTCCTAAGCTTGAGACAAAGTGGGAAGGAACTTATTCAATACATAAGGTCTATTCCAATAGAGCTTATTATTTAATCTCAATGGATGGAGAACTCATTACAACTCCAACCAATGAAATATTCTTGAAGAAGTATTTTTTGTAATACAAATACACCTAATAGTCCTCACTGCAAGTCATTAAACTATATGGTCCCTAATAGTCTTAACTACAAGAATTTAAACTGCATGGTCCCTAATAGTCTTCACTACAAGACTTTAAATAGCATGGTCCCTAATAGTCCTCCCTGCAAGACTTTAAATTGCATGGTCCCTAATAGACCTCCCTGCAAGACTTTAAACTGCATGGTCACTAATAGTCCTCACTGCAAGACTTTAAACGACATGGTCCCTAATAGTCCTCACTACAAGTCTATAAACTACATGGTCCCTAATAGTCCTCACCACAAGAATTTAAACTACATTGTCTCTAATAGCCCTCACTACAGGACTTTAAACTGAATGGTCCCTAATAGTCCTCACTGCATGAATTTAAACTGAATGCTCCCTAATAGTCCTCACTACAAGACATTAAACTACATGGTTCATAATAGTCCTCACTAAAAGACTTTAAACGGCATGGTCCCTAATAGTCCTCACTAGATGACATTAAACCGCATGGTCTCTATTAGTCCTCACTCAATACTTTAAACTGCCTCGTCCCTAATAGTCCTCACTGTAAGACTTTAAATTGCATGTTCCCTAATAGTCATCACTAAAGGACCTTAAACTGCATGGTCCCTAATAGTCCTCACTGCACGACTTTAAACTTCCTGGTCCCTAATAGTCCTCACTGCAAGACATTAAACACCATGGTCCTTAATAGTCCTCATTGTAAGACTTTAAACTGCATGGTCCATCTATCATCCAACATGACGTTAAACTGTGTCCCTTTTGTCCTACATGACATTAAACTGTGCACATGTCATGCAAGATTTTAAACTACAATACGTCCTAGCTACCTGACGCTAAACTGTACAACACCCCTTTTCCCTACATGATGTTAAGATGTGAATCATTATGGTTGTTGTTACCTCTTTTTTCTCTCACCGATCATGACTCACATGAGCTTAGAGTAAGCTTCAACCATAACACCCTCTTTAGGCCGCTAACCACGTGTAAGTCCCAACACCATCTTCAGATTGTCCTAAATTACAACTTGATCACTAATTCAATATTAATCGAACTACGCGGAATTTGATCCTTTCCTTTTAGGCTGCGTACATAGGAATCCTCCTTAGGTTCAAGCCCAAAACCAACATCTTTACATCGTTTCACCTCCATCTCATACGATGTTGATCCGTGAAACCCCCCTAAAACCAATATATTCACATTGGTTCATCATCGTCCTTGCGATATGGCATTAAATTAAATATTTCCCCACTGTCCATCCTGCAAGACGTTAAACTACATATAAATATGTCCTAGCTACGTGATGTTAAACTATGCAGCACCAGTCCCTGCATGTGAACATAAACTATTCACACTTTTGTCTTGTACAATAATAAACTACAGCCATAACTGACAACCTCACCTAATAGGTAATCATTATTAACATTGATCCCAAATCATGTTATATTCCGAGGACTACGTGCATACATGGAAATACCTGAACCTTTAATCTTTGATCTAACCGTCATTTCACTAAAGTCCTCTTTTACCCTTCACATGTACGAACTAAATTTGTACAAAGGGTATTTAAAGAACTACGTATGGCTTTATTCCCATCCTTATAGGATACATAGGAATGTTCGAGCATCCCTCGGACACAGCCCCAAGTCTTTGGGCTTAACCCCAAACTCCACTGTCAGTCCCTTGGCTGAGAAGTCCCTCTGTGATCACATGAATGTGGTATGAATACCCTTATCTTTATTCACATCATGTTTATAACAAACACACAAGTTCTCACCCTCATTATGGTCTGAAATCTACGACCCTAATCTATGATCTCCTACATTCTTGTCCCACATGACGTTAAACATTATTTCAAGAACTACATTTGGATTGATTCTCATTATAATGAGATATGTAGTGAAGTCCAGCATCTCAATTCAGGACCCAACCACAACATGATTATGGTCAGCATTGGTCTACGTATCTCCTTCATGCATTGGACAATACCCATTTTTCTAACTATGAAGTACATTCCCTTAGGCAGCCTTGCATAATTTGTCTACATAATGGACATTTATACCACAAGATGCTATTATTTGACTCTGCAACCAATTCCCTTAATTGGACTTGCATAATTCAACCCCCTAACGGGTTTGTTAAGTAGTGGTAATTTCATTCTTGGGGGGAAAACCATTTTTTCCTTATTGGTCTTAATGACAATATGTGGGGATCTGCAAAAATAGACATCCTTAACATATTTTTCCCTTGCACTTTTTCATGATTTGAATGTATTCAAGTCTGTGGTTTATATTTCCCTTCCCTGCGTTTGGGTCAGACCTTCACAAGAGTGAAATTCATCCAATTCTTTGACAATATTGATTGGGAATATCCTCTCCATATTCAAGTACCTCTATCCATATAGAATACTCTATGCTTTGGAAAATTTGAATCTCCATAAACTTTCACTGGATTTTTAGTAATAGAAAAGTAAAATTTCTGAGATTTCTTTTGCGTGACTATGCAGACCGTGCCCCTAGGTGGCCTTGCATAAGTAGTCTACATAACGGACCTGTCAGTCAAAAGATGCTATTATTTGACTAAGCATCCAATGCCCTTAAATGGCCCTGCATAATTCAACCCCCTTACAGGTTTCTCAAAATAGCGGTAATTTCATTCTTAGGAAATACTCCCTAGAATTCCTTTTATCCCTTTTCCCATATCATTCCTCCGATTCAAAATTTCTCACATCACAGTTTACACTTTCTCCCCTCTATACATGAATGTGGTAATATGTTTTCAAACAAATTATCAACAAATTGAGTCAATTTTAAACCATTCAGTCAAAGCTATTCAACCTTAAACATTACCCTTTTTAGTCCAACATGCATCACTTTAAACTTCCAGATTTCTTGTTTCTTCTCACCTCAGAGTAAAATCCTCTTTTCCCTCTAGATACAACTCTGATGGGGGACTTTTTTTGACGCTATATTCTATCACAAAGTCAATATATTGACTCAGGAGAGTGCCTCAGGCAAAGAAGAAGGAAGATTCATCAAATATTGCAAAGGCATTAAGGTGCGCAGGTATACCTGCACGCCAGCCTTGAGCGCGCAAGTCACTTGTGCGCCAGATATGAGGCGCGCAAGTCACTTGCATTACCTATGTGAAATTTCTCCTAAACCTTAGGTGGCCTATAAATACCCCATGTGGGTCCTCCATTTATGGAGGAAAAATCTAAGACTCAGATTCGAGCTCTCGTCGCCCTAGTATCGGTCTGAAGTCTTCTGAAAACATCTAAGGCATTCCTTTGCCTAAAATGAAAGCCCTAAAGAGGAAGAATAAGGCCTAAGTGTTAGAAATCATCAACACGTTGGCGCCTAAGTGTCCAGCCCATAAGGGATATTGAAACACTTGCGCGCCTCCTTTCCCTCTCAAAGGAACATGTGTGCCAACCTTTTTGAAGCATCTAGGGATAATACTAAGGACTTGAGCCAAGTCTCGCCCAAGTATTACCCTATAGGCTCTTCGTCTCCCAAGTGAACTCATGTCGTGCGAGAATACTTGCGTGACCAAGACATGCGCGCCAGACCAGGACATTCATGAGTCCTTCCAATTCACATCCTTTCCACAAATTCATCTCTCCTCTTCATGATTTAGTCTTCAAACCCCTATTCAAAGCCATTTACGGAATGGTTCCTTTGTTGTATTTTTTATCTAAAAGGAATCATGTAGATCATATTTCAAAACCTCGTGATTTACATATCTTTATGTCATTAAAGTTAGAGATTTCCTTCATTCAACTACATCCTTTAAGATGAGAATATCTTTAATCTGGGCATCCTCCTTAAGTTTAAGCCCGAAGTTCTTTAATATGGGAATCCTCCTTAAGAGTAAGCTCCAATCATAATTTCCTTTAACTTTGGGCCTCCTTCTCAAGAATAATCCCCAGTCTTAATTTCTTTTGATGTGGGAATCCTTCTCAGGATTAAGCCCCAATGACAAGTCCCTTTAACATTGGGCCTCTTTATCAGAGGTAAGACCCATGTTAAAGTTCCAAATATTCATAAAGTACAAATACCTTTTTGGACCCTACTCTTGGGCTTCTTTCCTAAGTCCCGGTCTTCATTTTCTTGGGCCGCCATACATTTTAAAGCCCTACATCATTTGTTATGACTTCATCTTTGATGGAACAATCGTCAGATTTACTGACACCTCTTTTTTATCACACTGAGTATGACTCACATGGGCTTAGAGTGTAAAAGTATTTATGACATCTCATTTTTGTCCATTAATCATGCATAAACCTCATACTTCAATACCGGAACTATGTGGACTTTTATCTCTACCTTTAAAGTAGAGTATTTAGGAAACCTTTATAAGGTCCAACCCCATCAATCATTAAATCTTTTTCCGTCCCATATGACGTTTAAATACATCCTTACTCTCGAACTATGTGGGTTCGGATTCCATTATTTTTAACAAGGATAAGTAGGTAGCCCATCTGTGGGTACGATACCAACTCTGAAATAATCCCTTTCTTTATGAATGACAATAAACTTCAAGTGCCCCACTGATTGGCTTTAAAACTAGTATGGTTATCATAATGACCAAGATATTTCTATATAATGTGTTTAAGGATACCATTGACTAAGAATATATAATAAATAAAGATGAATATCTATCTATGAAGAATCTCAAATACATATAAAATATTCTTTAAATCTCATACATATCAATCATTGATTTCAATTCTAAAGGAAAAATCATTTTCATGCTTGGTAAATTAATAAGGATTCGTGAACATAAATTAAATCTATAAGAGAGTCCCGGAGTAGGTAATAATTCCCCTAAAAAATGTGTGATGAGCCTTACCTCCCATCTGTTCAACCAATGAAAATTATTAAGGTTCATCGGTCCACAACTAATGAGCACCTACCTTTGGAAAGTAGGTCCAAATGGATATAGAATCATTGGATGTTTCCGGTTCTATGAATAAAACTGTCAGAAACCGATTGGAAAGTTTGAAACTTAAACAAACAAGGTCATCCCCATTTCCAGAAGAAACAAAAAATGGTGAACCCGACGTGAATCCTTATCCAAGTAAAAAAGATGTTTTACATAATTGTTAGGACCCTATTAAACTCAATATGAGGGCCAAAAAAAGCAATCAATAACATATATGCTCATCCAAAAGATGTTGTCTGGCAAAAATTATCTTGATTATGTCTTCTATATCAAATAGGCGCTCTTTTTCAAGATCTATTTGCAATACGAAATAGTTTCTTTAAAATTCACACGTGTGAATGCCTCGGCGGCTACTCCTGATAGATCCTCATCCGCTTTGAGGACGACATCACATACTCTGTGTCTGCAACGCTGGGTCTCAAATGCATTGGTGAGGGAAAACCATCAAAATGGTACAATCCTTACTCTGGAGGCCTCTTGACAGGCCCACCAAGTTAACAACTCGCCCTGGTTGTCTGGAAAGCGATGACCAGTGGTCAAGAAGCAGCTAGTTCCAACCACTGTTTCCAACCGTTTAGGGTCATTATCCCCAGAACTCGACAACCAGTCCCTCCCATATTACAGGGACGTGAATGAAGAGGTCACTCAAGGCCTCAGTTCAAGAAGGAAGGATTCCTTCCCGAGGACTCCAACCAACAATCGTCGCCAGACTCGTGCGATAGTGCAATCTCAACATGATGAGGGTATCACCTCTAGGGGTTTGGCTTAGGTTCCTCAGACCCGAGCATGCAAGACGAACTGCCAGAGGAAAAATTACGCTAATAGAAAGTATGTTCTTACCTCTTCCCCCTCCGAAGAAGTCCATCAACCTGACTTGATGGCAAGCAACAAGATGGCATATACACCAATCCGTTCTGATTTCACTGCCCAGAAAAATCATCTGGCAGTAACACATCAATCCTTCCAGGAAATTCTGACAGAGTACTATAGGTAGGCACATAAACTTGTTTATAATTCATCAGCCAGTCAGAAGGCTCGTCTGACTGCATCCAAAGAAGCTCTCCAATCTAATATGGTGGCAACTGATAAGTAGGAACATACACCTATTTACAATCACCAATTCTGTCAGCAGTCTCGTCTTCTAGTGTTGAAGGAAATTTTAAAACAATACTTGAAGAAGAATACACATTAGACACATACACCTACCAATGTTCATTAAGTCTTCCAACAATCTCATTTGGTAGCACCCAGAGAAGTCAGACGGAATGCTCAGACGACAAATTTGGAGGAGACTCAACTCTCTTCCCCTATGCATAAGTGCTGTCAAAATTATTTGATAGGAAAATGAGGACAAATTCAGTAACATACACCTACTCCTGACACAGAATGGACGTATATTCCCGTTCCAGCAGCTGCAGTCACCAAGTACATTCTGACAATGGTGAAAGAGCATAAACAAATCCTTTCCCATATTCTGGGTACCTGTCAGAATATTATAACAACTTCAGCGACATCCTAGGGAAAGAAATACAAATCTGTCCCTATCAGTGGAGTGAGTCATCAACATGTCACCCTGGAGAAGATACACACCTCTGTTTCAGTCCAAGAGGGTTGTAGGGCGTACTACCCCATGTCACACATATAATCAACTCAGGCACGTACACCCAATTTTAATGAAGATAATCATCCTAACCTGGCCATTTCTCTTGAGCAGGAACATACACCTTCCCATAATAAACACTTTCTTCAACATGTGGTTTCCATAGTTAGTAAAAAGGCATCTAAGAAAAAGACCCATCCAACATAGTCCAGAAATCAAGATCCAATTTTCAATAAGGCCTTGCTCAATGCTGGAGTTCTTGAAGGGATCAGACAATTGTCTGTTGCAACAAAAGATTCTAATCTCTCAATTCCAAATTCTAGAAGTGACAACATTAATTTCGATGGTCTTCATTAGACACTTCCTCATGAAGGATTTATTCATGACAATTCAGTCAATCTCGATGTATCATCATCAGATGAGAGGCACAATAACCCTCTTTGTGGACAGAAGACCACGGAGAAAAATGAATCATCATTTGTTGTAACTCACCGTGGTGGTCCTCCCCATGATGATGAATTTAGTTGAGAAAGTCCTCTCCGCAGTAGTAATTCACATTTCATGGAAAATTCTTCAATGGAAAATTCAGTAACGATAAATCCCTCTTATCTTGAGGCACTTTAAAATGCGAATCCATTCATGTCTGATGCCTTACTAATAGAAGGTGAATTAATTTCTCAATCAGAACATAGCCCGGGGTGTAGGTCATTCTTCGAACCGCCCCTGGGTCATTCATCTTCTAATTTGACAAATGAATTCACTACCAATATTGTTGAATCTGATGAAGCAACAATGAAGCACCATATTTGGTCCAATCAAGTAGAATAATCTTCATCAAATGACAATGAGGAATTATTGAATATGAGAAAACAACTGAAGAAATGTGAAATACCAGTCATGTTTTGGGCTTTGGGTGAATCTCAGTATGATATTCTAGAAAAGATGATAGAAGATTGTATTCCCGATATTCATCTCAACATATGGAAAAATCTTTGTCACATAAAAGAGAAAATATTATATTATGATGAATTTCAAAATCATGTCAAGATAATAGAAGGGTTGAAATACCAAATTGACTTGGCATCTCTATTAGTTTCTTGACATCCAATGGTTGAAAAGTAAAAAAGAGCCCTTCAACGTTCATACCTTGGCACATTAAAAAGGTTGATCCAGTTAATTACCAAGGCCCCATCTGGTATTCATATCAGGGGATGGGGTGTTCAAGGAGCACTAAATTTCACTATACTCTCCAGTCAACAATGCATGCCAAAAGTGGTGACATGAAATGTTATTCCCCATGGTTGTCCACAGATACCTGGTTTTGTGTGTAATCAAAGGATTTCCCATGAACAAGACTCAACTAGTTCTTCCTAGAGTCAGGAATATAAAGAACAAGTTGTCGAATTACTTTTTCATGAAGTAAATGAGAATATCAAAAAGGCTTCCCGTTTAGAGGATGCACATCATCAGGTGACCAAAGTGTCAGAAATAATCCAACGGTCATCTGAGCCAGGTGATTTGAGTCGATGTAGGTTGATATATCCGGCCAATTTCCGGACTAATGTCTGCAAAATTAAGAGAACTTTTACGAAAGTTTTATATGTAACAGCGCAAGAGCCAGCTCAGCTTGCTAGGCTAGGGACTCTTTTAATACAACATTCAGAATCAGTAGATATGATTCGTGGAGTAGAGTAGGAAAAATAATAAAATCCATAGTCCACCGGACTGGGGATCTTTTCATGTTCTAAATCTCTTCCTTAGTGAATGTTAGTCTTCTCTCGATTAGGATGAAGCCACAAGAGGAACACAGATCTGAATTATCAGGAGATTCTCTCCAAATTACGGTTCATCAAGGAGTTCCTGAGGGATCAACTAAAAAAAGGCAATTTCTCATAAGAGACATGAAAGAAGATAATATCTCGAAAGTTCTAACATAAGTGATGCAATGTGTTATTCATTGATAAATGTCATCAATTCCATTGTCAGTAATACCCCAGAACATGAGGCTCACTCAGAGGGATCAGATGAAAAATTTCCTATTCAAGAGCCTATGTACACAGAAACAAATGAAGGAGGTGTGCGTACCAGATGACATAGGGTTTCCCAAGGGAAAGAAATTTCTTTGGGTAATTCCCTTCCATAATCCAGAAAGTCACATGCCAAATAAAAGGGTAAAAGTCATGATACATTCCACCCTTCCTCTAGAGAATTCCAATCACTCGCATTAGAGGAGAGGTTCGCATAATAGGAATAAGAAATGAAGGAGTTAAGGAGGTTAAACATAGAACTACTTCAAGGTAGTCTTCCTTCTATGCGTGTTGGAGTAAATAAATCAAGGGAATTTGTTGCCGCTACTAGGATGGATCAAGAATATCCTCATTTACTAGTACACCCTCACAGGTCCAATCCTATGGGTTATATGCAACAACAACCGGCAATACTACCATGAGTTGAAGTCCTGGTCGCCACACCCCTCCAAACACCAGTTATTTCACCTGCTCAGGTACAAGCTCAACCAGATTTTTCTCAAAAATTAATCACTACCATTAAGTCATTAACATCTTGATTGGAAGCTATGGATGGAAAGCATGCACAAATTGAACCAGAAAAGAGATCTTACCCTTAATGGGTGGATGCAATTCCTCCCCCATCAAATTTTGTGAGCACCACATTCCCAATTTTTAATGGTTTGGGAGATCATGAACAACACTTAACACATTTTGTTTCTCATTGTGATCCTATTATGAGAACTCCTCAACAACAAGAAGCAGTTAAGCTCAGGTGTTTTGTATAGTCATAACAAAGGACTACATCTGTCTGGTATACATGCTTGCAATCCTGGTCAATTACTGGGTGGGAAGATCTCCGTCAAAGGTTCCTTATTCAATTCAGCCCAATGTTGCCAAAGACGACAATTTTTTATCTTACCAATTGTAAGAAATGGTAAAATTAAAGAGTTTCAGATTTCATTGCTCGCTGGAAGGGATTAACATATTCCTTAAGATTAACACTCCCTCAAGAAGAATTGTTTCCAATCTGTGTGGAAAATTTGGGTGATGAATTATGCACACTGTTGATCCCTGTAAAATACAGAGGAGGGTTTCGAGACCTTACTTCAATTGCTCAGCAGATCAAAGACACTCGTAGGAATATTAAGTTTAACTCTCATGTAATTCTATCAGTTCCAGGAAGGAGAATAGAGAAAGTAGAGACTGCTACAGTTACACTTAAACAAGCACCTGTACCTGCTTCCACTTCATGACCTTCATAATATCGAAGGGCTCCATGTCCTGAACATCAACAACAATGGTTGCACCATCAAGATGATCAAAAAGATCAAAGGCAGAAATAGTTCAAAGATTTGAAGAACAAAGTGTATTCTTTCCGTAATGAACAAGTTCCAGGTTACTTCATCTCGACTCTGGAGAACAACCTGGTTTAGTTTCTAAGGCCCAAAAGGTCGGACAAGGAAGGAGATGAAGACCTACCCAACTATTTACCATTTCATCAGATGTTGGGGCATCCCATTCAGGAGTTTTTTGTTTTCGAAGACCTCATACAAAAGATGGTGGACTCTGGACAGCTAAAACTGAATGGTTCTTCAGCCTAAGTAGCATTGTTACTGCTACAGATCCAGAGGAAGAAGGTGAGTGGCATGAAGTCAAAAGTAAAAATGCACATAAATATGATGATTTAATGGTTAGGAAAATGATCAACCGAACTCATGCAATTTTACGATCACAATTGAATCAACCAATTGTGTCTTCTGCTATGAATACCAAAACAAAACCCCCTTCATTAGAAGGAAAATCTTCAAAGAAGCAGTATAATGTGAAGAAAGAAGAGCAGTAAGAAGAAGATGAGCTCGTGATAAAGCCTAAATTGTCTTTGACTCTGGCAGATTTTATGCCATCTACCTAAAAAGCACAGGCACCGTCCCACCAAATGACATATCCTGAACTGGCTAATCAGGTATAATCTTCATCAAATGAAGAATCAATCTTTGTTTCTGTTATCATTGTTCATTTAACAAATCCTTATGCCAATAATAGTTTCGATCATGATGAGCCTGAGTTCCCTGTATCAAACTGAGGAATTAGAGGAAGAGATAGAGATCTAGGATACAGGGGAAGACATGGATATTCCAGAAGCTACTATTTTAATCTTACCTCTTATCGAATTGTATATGTGGTAGAAACTCATGGTAAAGCCTTTTAGCAGGAAGAACAGGAAGAAGAATGTTCTTCTACACATGGAAGATTTGGTCCCGATACAGTTATTTTAGAAGATCGTTTAGAGGTCCCACGTTCTTAACCTTAGCAAATAAATAGACCTAGTAGGTCTAATCTACCTAAGTTAGGATTATTTTCAACTCCTACCCTGATACGGGATGCATCTATTGCTAAAGAATCAACTTCCAAGACACCTAAAAAACAACAGTTTCATGATGGAAAAAGCAGACCTTTGGACTAAATGTATAATGTCTTGAAAAATTTGTCCCAATTACTGGCCAAGTTATCAATTCTTGATGCCTTGAATATATCAAAAGATCTTCTGGAGGTTCATATTGAGACATTGTCATGTCCTCAAGAATTCGAAACTGAAATTGCTACGGCTGAAGTCTACAATATAGTAAATGATCCTGCAAAATACCATGTAGTGATGTCTTTTATAGATGAAGATGATGATAATGTTGTACATGGACATATCAGACCATTGTATCTATCTGTAAAAATCAATTATATAGACATCCGATGAGATTTCATTGATAATGGCTCAGGAGTCAATATCATTCCTATTCGCAAAATTTGTCGATTGGGCCTCACCAAATCTGATTTATCTCCTTCTACTTTGATTTTTCAAGGATATGATAAGAATGAAAAAGAACCTCTGATCAAAATTACATTCATAATTCAGTTTGGAGACCCTGTATCTAATTCAGATTTCATGGTTGTTTATTAGGACACAGTCTTCATCATTTTTCTTGGATGACATTGGCTACATCAACATGCGACCGTACCTTCATCATACCATAAATGTCTCAAATATTGCTTCAATGGTCAAATTGGGGCATTTTATGGTGATAAAACCCCTTTAAAAACATGTGAATCTCAATACATTGAGGCAGAGGTTTATCACATGAAGGGAAAGAACCAATCCACAGTGAAGAAGGTCACCAAAATTAATGCTCCATATGGCTTGGAGAAGATTCTAGTAAACCCATTCATACATGTGAGTATAGATTATGTGCTGCCTATTAGTAAAATTGATAGGATAGACCCAAATACAAACACTCTTATGGAAACTTCCATAATGTTAGTTACGACAATTGAGCCTGACAACATGTGAGAAATTATTGATTGGCTAAGAAATGATGAAATCTTAAATGGAGATGTCTTCATTTCGTCCACTGAAATCCTGCAATTCTATAATTCATCAACCAGGAAAGACGAAGTTAAAGAAATACTAGAGGATAATAATGATGCCAATTCTCAATCCATCTTCTCCTCTCTATCACCTCAGAAAGACCCTTCATCATCAATAGGGTCAGAAATGGCAACCTCTTTTTCAAGACGTTCAGGTTTTAACTTCTCCCTTGACTATAGAAGTTCTCCTTTGTCATCTACTATGCAAGTAGAAATAGAGAAAGTAACACATATTGAAGAAGAAGAGGAAGATCTCAGAGATTCTCCTCTAGCATTTGAATAGGGTATATCTACCATTGTGGATGAAATCGGAGAAATAAATCTGGGTACAAAAGAAGATCCACGCCCCTATTTAATTAGTGTGGCCATGACTCTTGAAGAGAGAAATGTATACTTATTTTTTAAAGCTAAATCGAGATGTATTAGCTTGGAATTATATAGAAATTATAGGTCTTGATCCCGATGTTTCCACTCATCATTTGGGTTTTCCAGAAGAACATCAAGGATTCAAGCAATAAGTAAGAAGAAAACACCCAACTTATGCCTCCAAAATTGATGTTGAAGTTGATAAGATTATAAAAGATAACTTCATCAGAGAAGTTCAGTATCCCAAATGGGTGGCTAACATTTTCCCTGTGAAAAAAGTAGAATGGACAAATTAGAGTTTTCATTGACTTCAGGGATCTTAATCGGCATTGTCCCAAGGATGATTTTCCTTTTTCGATCACAAAACTCTTAATTAATGCAAAAACTAGTTATGAAGAACTTTCGTTCATGGGTGGATATTCTACGTATAATCAAATCTAAATGACTCTAGAAGATGAAGAATCTATAGCCATCAGAGCCCCTCAAGGTGTGTTTTTCTATCAGGTAATTGCCTTTGGCCAGAAGAATGCAGGTGCAACGTATCAACAATCCATGCACCATATCTTCAAACCCTTTTTAGGGAAATTTTTTGAATGTTATGTGGATGATTTGGTGGTTTAATCCATATAATTTTCTAATCAAATGGATGATCTGGATATCATATTCAACAAACTTTGACAACACAATTTGAAGATGAACCGCTTGAAATGTGCTTTCAGGGTAACCTCAGGAAAATTTCTCAGCTTTTTTGTACACCATCATGGTATCGAATTTGATCCTTGGAAAAAAAAATCAATCCATGGTTTGTCACCTCCTATAAATTTGAAATAATTAAGAAAATTTCAAGGAAACTTGGCCTATATTCGACATTTCATTTCCAATTTGGTAGGTAAGTGTTTACCCTTCACTAAATTAAGGAAGAAGGGAGTCACCTACCAATGGACCGAAGATTTCCAAGAGGAATTTGATATCCTCAAGGAATATCTCTTGAGTCCTCTGGTATTAGTGCCACCTGTTGATGGAAGACGACTTATCCTCTACATGACACCTTTAGAGCAATCAATTGGTGCATTCCTTGCCCAAAAGAATGATGCCAGGAATGAAAACAACCTTTACTATCTCAATCAAACTTTGCATGATGCAGAAACTCAATATTCAAGTATTGAAAAGTGCTACATAGCATTAATATTTTCTATTCAAAAATTGAGACACTACTTCCAACATCATGAGGTCCAATTTGTATCTCGTAATAACCCGCTCAAATTTATCCTTAGTCATCCAATGCTTACAGGACATCTGGCATGGTGGGCAGTCATTTTGTAGCAGTTTGATATCCAGTACATGTCTCAAAAGGAAATAAAGGTCCAAGCTCTAGCCGATTTCCTTGCTGAACACCCATCTGTAGAAGATACATCTTTAAATATTGAACTTCCTGATGAGGAAGTCATCTCTATTCAAGATAATCATTAAACATGGGAAATGTACATTGATGGTGCCTCCAGAAGTCCAACAGGGATGAAAATGGAAGATCCTAAATTCAACAAAGTTGGGTTATGAATCATGATTATTTCCCCAGAAAAGGAAATTCTACCATATTCATTCTTATTATTGGAAGGTGATACAAATAATGAAGCCGAATATCAAGCTCTAATCGTAGGCTTGGAATTGGAACTTTAGGCATAGGTGAATCACTTGAAGGTAAAAGCTGATTCAGATTTTGTAATCAAACAAATCAATAGGGATTATGTCATCCGAAAAGAAGAGATAATCCCTTTTTGTTATTACATCAGAGAGTTAATGGCCGAATTTCTATCGAAACCGACATTTTCTTGTGTCTTGCGATCACAAAATGCCCATGCTGATGCACTGTCTAATGTAGCCACAGCCCTGGAAGATCCAAATCGGGATGAAAAAATCATCAGTATTTCCCACCATCGTATAGTTTCACCTTTTGTTCAAATTAAAATAGAGGAAATAAATGAAATCAGTCCTATTTCAGAACCATATGGTCATACTACAAGATGGATGACACATATTAGGGAATACCATTAAAATGGAACACACCCACATGATAGAGCTGGGATAGAATATGTCCAGTGATGTGTCGTCAATTTTACTCATTATAATATCCCAGATCACCAAACAATTATCTAAAATCAAGGTTTTGATGGAATTATCTTCATATGTATAGAAGGTGAAGTGACAATGGATGTCATGAATGAAGTACATGCCGGAGTTTGTGGTGCCCACCAGTCTGGGAATATGCTTTCTGGTCAAATCTGAATGCTTGGATATTTCTAGCCTACAATGATACAAGATTGTGTTGATTTCACTAAGAAGTGTCATTCATACCAAGTATGTGCCAACTTCATTCATCAAACCCCAGAGTTGCTTCATAGAGCTAAATACTCATGGCTATTTTCCACATGGGGGGAATCGATGTAGTGAGACCATACCCTTTGGCTAAATCCAAGTAGTTTAAGTATATTCTCACTGCTACTAATTTATTTTCCAAATGGGTAGAGAAAATACCTCTTAAATAAGTTAGTTCTAAAAGCATTTTTAGCTTCATCAAGTCTAACATCATTACCATATTTGGTGTCCCTCATACCATATTGATGGACAATGGCACTAACTTCTGTTCATATGAGGTAAGGAAGTTGTATCAGTAATACAACATCAAATCCAACCATTCATCTAAGTATCATGTAGCGGCCAATGGCAAATTAGAGACTTTCAATAAGACTCTTTCAAACATACTACAAAAGATGGTGGATAAAGATAAGAAATCATGGCCTGATAAAAATTTTCATGCTTTATGGGCTTATAGGACCACCACCCGCACTACTACGCAGTCAACTCTATACTCATTGGAATATAGAACAGAAGCAGTCTTGCCCATTGAGGTTCAATTACCTTCGCTCGGATTAGCCATTTGTGATTATTCATCCAATGATGAACAATATCAGAAGCGATTTGATTAATTGGAATAATTAAATGAAAAAAGATTGTGCACCCTGCACCACTTGGATGTCTATCAGAATTGAATAGCACAAGATTTCAATAAAAAGGTTTGTCTTCATTTATTTATTCAAGGAGAATTGGTATTTGTCCTCAGAACACCAATGATACCAGGAAAGAAACCTCACAAGATTCATCCAATGAGAGAAGGACCTTATTCAATACATAAGGTCTACTCCAAAGGATCTTATTCTTTAATTTCAATGGATGGAGAACTCATTACAACTCCAACCAATGCAAGATTCTTGAAGAATTATTTTCTGTAATACAAATACACCTAATATTCCTCCCTACATGACTTTAAACTGCATGGTCGCTAATAGTCCTAACTGCAAGACATTAAACTGCATGGTCCCTAATATTTTTCACTACAAGACTTTAAACTACATGGTCCCTAGTAGTCCTCACTGCAAGACTTTAAACTACATGGTCCCTAATAGTCCTCACTGCAAGTCTTCAAACTTCATGGTCCCTAATAGTCATCACTCCAAGACTTTAAACTACATGGTCCCTAATAGTCCTCACTGTAAGACTTTAAACTTCATGGTCCTTAATATTACTCACTACAAGACTTTAAACTACATGGTCCCTAATAGTCCTCACTCCAATACTTTAAACTGCATTGTCCCTAATAGTTATCACTGTAAGAAATTAAACTACATGGTCCCTAATAGTCCTCACTCCAAGACTTTAAACTGCATGGTCCCTAATAGTCCTCACTGCAAGACTTTAAACTACATGGTGCATAATAGTTCTCACTGTAAGACTTTAAACTGCATGGTCCCTAATAGTCCTCACTACAAGAATTTAAATGGCATGGTCTATAATAGTCCTCACTGCAAGACTTTAAACTGTATGGTCCTTAATAGTCCTCACTGGAAGACTTTAACCTACATGGTCCCTAATATTTCTCACTACAAGACTTTAAAATACATGGTCCCTAAAATTCCTCACTGTAAGACATTAAATAGCTTGGTCCCTCTATCATCCAACATGATGTTAAACTATGTCCCTTTTGTCCTACATGAAGTTAAACTGTGCACATGTCCTACAAGACGTTAAACTACAATACGTCCAAGCTACATGATGCTAAACTGTACAGCACCCCATTGCCCTACATGACGTTAAGTTGTGAATCTTTAGGGTTGTTGTTAACTCTTGTTTCTCACACGGATCATGACTCACGTGAGCTTAGAGTAAGCTTCAACCATAACACCCTCTCTGGGTCGCTAACCACGCGTAAGTCCGAACATCATCTTCGGGTTGTCTTCAAGTAAAACTTGATCACCAATTAATTCTTAATCAAACTACGCAGACTTTGATCCTTGTCTTCTAGGCTCGGTATGTAGGAAACCTCTTGATGTTCTAGACCAAAACCAAAAACTTTACATCGGTTCACCTCCATCTCGTACGATGTAGACCCGTGAAGCCCCCCTGAAACCAATATATTCACATTGGTTCATCATCGTCCTTGCTATATGATGTTAAAATATATAGTCCACCATTTTCCTCCCTACAAGACGTGAAACTGCAAAGCAATACATCATACCTACATGACGTTAAACTATACAACACCGGTCCATGCATGTGACCTTAAACTATTCGCACATTTTTCCTGTACAACAATAAAATGCAGCCATCTCTGACACACTCACCTGATAGTGAATCATTATTAACATTGATCCCTAATCATGTTATATTACATAGACTACATGCATACATGGAAATACCCGAAACTTTAATCTTGGATCCAACCATCATTGCACTAAATTCCCCTTTTACCATTCACATGTACAAACTAAATTTGTACAGAAGGTATTTCAATAACTACATATGGCTTGATTCCCATCCTTATGGGATACATAATAATGTTCGAGAATCCCTCGGACCCAGCCAAAATGTCTTTGGGCCTAACCCCAAAATCCAAATACAGTACCTAGGCTGAGAAGTCCCCCTGTGAGCAAATGAATGTGGTATGAAAACCCTGGTCTTTATTCACATCAGGTTTATAACAAACACACAAGGTGTCTCCCTCATTATGGTCTAAACTCTATGACCCTAAACTAAGATCTCCTACATTCTTGTCCCACAATACATTAAATAGTATTTCCAGAACTACATTAGGCTTGATTCTCATTCTAATGAGATATATAGTGAAGTCCAACATCTCAATTCAGGTCCCAACCACAACATGATTATGGTCAGCATTGGTCTACGTATCTCCTTCATGCATTGAAAAATACCCATTTTCATGTATCATACTCCTAACCTTAAATACTTCTAGATCTTCATAACCCTTTTCCTGACTTCTGGTCACAAAATGTCTGATACCTGGGAATTCTTTTTCCTAAATATGCAGTATGTGGCCTTAGGCGGCCTTGCATAAGTAGTCTACAAAATAGACATGTCTACCAAAAGATGCTATTATTTGACTATGCAGCCAATGCCCTTAAGTTTCCCTGCATAATTCTTCCCCCTAACGGGTTTTTTAAATTGTGGTATTTTCATATTTGGGGGAAAACTATTTTGTCCTTTTTGGTCTTAATGACAATATGTGGGGATCCGCAAAAATATCCTTCCTTAACATATTTTTCCCATACTCTTTATCATGATCTGAAAGTACTCAAGTCTATGGTTTATATTTCCCTTCCCTCCGTTTGGGTTAGACCTTCAAAAGAGTGACATTCATCCATTTCTTTGACAATATTGATTGGGAATATCCTCTCTATATTCAAGTACCTCTCTTCATACAGATGACTCTATGCTTTGGAAAATTTTAATCTCCATAAACATCCACTTGATTTTTAGCAATAGAAAAGTAAAATTTTTGATAGTTCTTTTGCTTGACTATGCATCACATACCCCTAGGTGGCCTTGAATAAGTAGTCTACATAATAGACCTGTCAGCCAAAATATGCTATTCCTTGACTATGCAGCCAATGCCCTTAAATGGCCCTGCATAAGTTGACCCCCTAACGGGTATGTCAAAAAAGTGGTAATTTCATTCTTAGGAAATACTCCCTCTAATGACTTTTAGTCCTTTTCCCATATCATTCCTCATATTCAAAATTTTTCAAGTCATATTTGACACATTTACCCCACCATAAATGAATATGGTAATATGTTTTCAAACAAATTATCAAGGAATTGAGTCAATTTAAATCCATTCGGCCAAAGCTATTCGACCATAAACATTATCCTTTTTTTGTCCAACATGCATCAATTTAAACTGCAAGATTTATTTTTTCTTCTCACCTGAGAGTCATGTCCTGTTTTCTCTCTGGATCCAACTATGAGGGGGGGCTTTTGTTGACGCTCTGCTCCGTCACAGAGTCCAAATATTGACTTAGGAGAGTACCTCAAGCAAAGAATAAGTAAGATTCAATAAAAATTGAAAAGTCATTAAGGCACATAAGTATACCTCCGTGCTAGCCTCGGGCGCGCAAGTCACTTGCGCGCCAGATATGAGGTGCGAAAGTCAGTTGCGCACCCGAAGTGAAATTTCTCCCAAACCTCATGTGGCCTATAAATACCCCATGTGGGCCCCCCATTTATAGAAGAAAATTCCAAAACTCAGATTCATGCTCTGGTCACCCAAGTCTCTGTCTGAAGTCTTTCGAAAACATCTAAGGTAATCCTTTCCCTAGAATGGATGCTCTAAAGAGGAAGAATAAGGCCCAAGTGTTAGAACTCATCAACACTTCCGCACCTAAGTGTCCATCCCTTAAGGTAAATGGAAACACTTGCACACCACCTTTACCTCTCAAGGGAACCTACACACCAACCTTTTGGAAGCATCTAGGGATAATACTAAGGGCTTGAGCCAAGTCTCACCCAAGTAATACCTTACAGGTTCTTCGTCACCCAAGTGACCTCATGTCGCACAAGTATTCTTGTGCGACCAGGACATGCGCGCCAGAACAAGACAAGCACTCCTCATTCAAATTTACTTCCTTTCCTCAAATTCATCTCTCCTATTCAAGATTTAGTCTTTAGAACCCTCTTAAAATCAATTTACAGAATGGTTCCTTTGATGGATTCCTTATCCGAACGGAATTATATGGAACATCTCTCAAAACCTCGTGATTTAAATAACATTATTTCATTAAGTTTAGAGATTTCCTTCATTCAACCTCATCCTTTATGATGAGAAGATCTTTAATCTGGGAATCTTCTTTATTAGTAAGCCCCATGTTCCTTAATATGGGCATCCTCTTTAGGTGTAAGCCCCAATAATAATTTCCTTTAACAATGGGTCTCCTTCTCAAGAAAAATCCCCAGTCTTAGTTTCTTTTTATTTGGGCCTCCTTCTCAAGATTAAGCCCCAATCATAAGTCCCTTTAACATTGGGCCTCATTCTCAGGAGTAAGTCCCGGGTTAAAGTTCCAAATATCCATAAAGTAAAAATACCTTTATGGACCCTTCTCATAGGATTCTTTCCTAAGTCCTGGTCTTCATTTACTTATACCCTCATACATTTGTAAGCCCCACATCATTTCATATGACTGTATCTTTGTTGTCACAATCGTCATATTTTCTAATACCTCTAATTTCTCACACCATGTATGACTCACATGGGCTTATTGTGTAAACGTATTTACGACATCTCTTTTTGGGCCATTAATCATGCATAAACCTCATACATCAATACCTGAACTATGTGGACATTGATCTCTGCCTCTAAAGTAGAGTACATAGGAAACCTTTATAAGGTCCAATCCCATCTTTCATTAATTCTTTTTCCGTCCCATATGACTTTAAACTACATTCTTCCTCTTGAACTACGTGGGTTCTGATTCCTTTATTTTTAACAAGGATACGTAGGTAGCCCATCTTCGGGTACGATCCCAACTCTGAAATAATCTTTGTCTTTTTGAACGACAATAAAATTCATGTGCCCCACTGAGTGGCTTTAAAACCAGTGTGGTTATCATAATGACCAAGACATTTCTATATAATGTGTTGAAGGATACCATTGACTAATAGTCTCTAATAAATATGGATGATTCTCTATCAATGAATAACCTCAAATACATATAAAAGATTCTCTAAATCTCATACATATCAATCAATGATTCAAAAATCTAACGGAACATTTATTTTCATACTTGGTAAATTAATAAGTATTGGTGGACATAACTTAAATCTATAAGAGAGTCCCAACGTAGGTAATAATTCCCCTCAAAAAGGTGTTATGAGCCTGACCTCCCATCCTCTCGACCAATGAAAATTCTTTATCCTCGTCAGTCCACAACTAATCAGCACCAACCTTTAGAAAGTTGGTCCAAATGGATATAGAATCATTGGATGTTTCTGGTTCTATGAATAAAGCAGTTAGAAACTGATTGTAATGTTTGAACCTTAAACAAACAAGGTTATCCCCATTTCTGGAAGAAAAAATGTTCTTGCATATATAAGGTATAGACATGCATAGCTATTATATATAGCTGATTACTTATATATATCGTTTCTAAGATAATACATATTCCAGCCTATACTGAAGCATGTAATGTTTCTAGGTGTCCTATAGGTACACGGGCCAACTTGTATTTACATTCTAGCATTGCTTACTATTCATTATACCAGCTCACTATTATTCTATGAACAATGGGTGGATTATTCTAGACACTAGTGGGGGTGTCCTACTACGTTTATCTCACACCCTAAATGGGCCACCTTACATACCTGAATAGAATTTGTAACTATAGGTATGGAAAAGGGAATGAAAACTTTCATGAATTCTTGATTTTTATTACTTATAGCATCGATCATTGGAGAAGTGGATTAAGTGTATGCTCACGATACTAGAAGAGATTTATTTTGGTATTTTTTAAATTGTATAACATGTTTTATAAGCTTGTGTCACTTATTCCATGTTTCCCATTTTTGTATATCTACATACCATAACATGATTTTGGATATTACTTCGCCTCTAGATTAATTTTTATTACTTCTTGGATTTTTATCTAATACTATTTTATTGAGACATCAATTTCCACTATGTTGTTGGTTATATTATGTGTCCGTGGTGTTTTTGTAACACCCCGAGATTTTATGAGATATATAATTTTTAATTTCATTGATATATTCTATTATACACTACACCAAGATTAGCTTGTACTATATGCAACACCGTATTAGCTTGCAGTATACGCAACACTATTCATGTCTTTTGTTACACACAAATTGAAGTTCGTTTTGTGGAAATTATTCTACGCAACATTAATTATAGATTTTTTTAATGTATAAATGAAATAATTTTTGATTATGTTATACGCAACACCAAACAGAGCTTTCACAACACACAATCGAGACCTTCCTCGATAGCAAGTGTAGTACGTAATACCGAGTTTCACAAAACAAAATATGATTATAATATTATTATGAACTAGTCGTTATGAATAGTAATACCCACTTTTTGAAATTTTATAAATTTAATCATTTAAAATGGACTTCATTTTTTGATTTTTAATATCGAAATTAGCCTAGGGTGAATTTTTGGTGTTTTTCTGAAAACATTAAATTTTTGATGAATAGTGAAAACACTGGGATACTATTTAAAAACCGACTTTTTATTTAAATAATTATTTATTTTATTTTAACTCAAAAATTTAAAAATAATACCTATATAAGTTCAATTTAATTCATTGGAGTTGTTTTATAATAATTTTAGATATATAAAAATTTTATTGAACTTTTCACCGTCTTTTACCCACCTCTTATGAGAATTTGAAAATTTAAATAAAACTTAATATTACCGCTTATGTGAGTGGAATTTCGAAAATCTGAGAGACATGGTTAATATCAAATAGTGAAATGTGGTTCAATAAGTTAAAAATAATTTTTCGTGAATATTAACTTTTTACTTTTATTTAGCATGGTTAAAAGTAAATAGGGTAATTAAGGGTAAAAATGATATTACTATTACCCTAACACATGTCCTAATTCTATTAGATAAGTGTAATTCGACCAAAAACAATATTAGGGATAAAATATTACCCTTTAGGTCCACTTGGATTAGATTAGTACATTTATTATTATATTATTAAAAAAGAGTTAAAATAGTTAAAATCAATGCTTAATAACTAAAAGATTTTTAATATATGGTTATACATAAGATAAATTCTACTATAAATATTAATTAAACATCTATAAAGATTTCATATATAATAATATTTTATTTTTAATTTTTTGACATTAAATAAGTTAAGTTATTTATGACACAATGGTAATGTAGTAATTACCTAAATAATGAAATATTAAAATAATTGATATTATAAATACCCAAATAAATGTAATTTGAGACTTTTTATGAATTCGACTAATTTTATAGGTTAATATGACATGTTATTATAGATTTAATTGATATTTTTATAACTAATCATACTGTTATGATTTTTAAAAAAAATCAATTACCAAATAGTGTCAAAATTGACATAAAATAGTTTTTAAAAAATATATTATATTATTAATTGTTATTATATTCTTAAATATCTAAGGTTCTTCCAAATAACTTATATAAGGTTATATATATTAATAATGAACCACTTGGGGTTCGTTTGTCTTGTTATAGTATGTTTATTAACCTTATAGTGTAAGAAAACAAGAAGACACGGTAAAAGTGAAATTATTTAACATAGAGTTAAATCTGAATAATAAGGTTAAAATATTAACCTAAACTTGTCTAAAACCTATTGGTTGAGAGGATTTAGACCCATCCCCAACATAGCTTCGAAATAAATTAATTTGGAGCTATTAAAAACCGAATATGACTTTATTATAAAATAATATTTTATGTTTTTCCAAAGGTGCCCCTCTTCTACCTTATAAAAAGGGCACCCCTTCCCTCTTTTCATCACACCCTTTTGAGCTTTGAAGCTCGGCCAAAACCTGAAAATTTCTCTTCTCCACTCCCCTAGAAACATTATGTAGGTTCTGGGCTTCTCAAAAGACCAACTCTACTTTCTTCAGAGAAGGCTCAAAGGAGGTCTGTTGAAGAAGAGGTAATCTCTTCTTCTGATTCTCTCAAGTTTCTTTCTTCTTCTACTTCTTCTTATTTAGCTGTATCATTATAAATTAATAACATCAGTATTAATTATATATTGATATGTTATTATATATATTAAACAACCCCATTTCACCTTCTATCCATCCTACAGAAAACAAAATCACCACGCGTGCGTACGTATGGAATACTGTCTCCACGTCGTGGTGTAATCAGTTTTTCAACCACCACCTTACTTGGATGGGTATAATGGTGTAAAGAATAACTATATATGATTATTATAACATCATAATTATTCTAAGATATTATATCATCCACTCCAATTCCATTCTATAAATATGGGAATGATATCATCACTCGTATGTATGTACGGACTACCGTCTCCACGACTCTATGAGATTCATTCTCCATTTTAACCATTCATTAATGATTATAAAGTATATATAATGAATAATAATGAAATATATGACATAATAATGATACAGGATTTATGTATGTATATATATATATGTGTGTGTGTGTATGTCATCTACTAAATTCCATCCAATTCAATAAGGAAATGAAAACGACGTTCATACGTACATAGGGCCTACCGTCTCCATGAATGATGTATTTAATTCCATTTATCGATCTATCATATATATATATGTATATTCTTAATATATATTATATATAAATCATGTTTTACATTCTGGAATTAAGTAAATCAGTATATATTTAATAATATCAAGAACAACAAGTCGAAACACGTAAAATAAATGAAACGATTTTACCCAAATATCTGTTTTTACATCGAATTTACAAAAGAACAGGTAATATAAAGTCATAAGTAAACCATATATGATATCATAAAAATGAATATGATTCTTTAATAAGTCAATGACCATATTTAAATCATTATATAGTAGGTTCAGAAACATATGAATCATATCAGACAGAAGGTAAGGGATAACTATTCCAATCTCGCTCTTATCCGAGATTGTTTATTCGTAAGTATTTACTGGGGTTTTTGTTATCATCCATGTTCATATTTTCTAAAAATGATTTCATGTATGTTTAATGGCCTTTTTACCCATTTTTTTTAATTTTACCACATGTTATGAAAGGAATCTTACTTTTTTTTACCACACGAGGAACTTTTTGACTTTTCTGAAAAAAGTACGAGGAGAATGTTTTTTTAACTTATATGGAATGAACTAATTTTTACTATTTCACAAAGCCTTATTTTCATGAGGCTTCATCCATAATATTTCATGATTATTTTCAAAAAAAATCCTTTTCATTTAAAATTGCATGGCATTTTCTGAAAAGAAAATCATTTTGAAGAAGAAAGGATATTTTCCTCAAGAATTCATTTCAAGTGTTTTGTCAAAACTATTTTCCATCTAAGATGACATTATTTAGTATGATTATGTTTCATGTATAATGTCTCTTTGATTTAAATGGTTTCACTTTTCTTATGATGAAATGATATCCATTTGTTTTATATGGATTATGTTATGATTGGATGACGTTTATGAAACCCATTTTATTCTTTGGGTTATGATGAAGATTTATGTTTATTTTGTGGCACAAGTAAGAATGATTTAATTATGAGATGGTTGGGACCTATATCTTCCTCAAATGCATTGGATAATGATTTATATATCATGATATAGACATGTCTAGAATAGTAAGTTAATCCGGTTCAGTGCTACAGGACTGGAATAAGGAGTGAACTCGATTCAGAAAGGGACTTTGTCCACTAAGATGGTCTTAGCAGCAATGCCTTGGATACTTTGTAAATCATATCATGTGCTTAATGGTTTTCCACAATTACATGATTTATTCACATGCTATTATATGATGATTGATGTTCCATTATGATCTATACCTTCCGTACTGCCATGTTTTATGTCATTGCTCAAGATTTTGATGCTTAAAAATTATGTTCCTGTTTTTAAGTTCAAATGTATATGGTTTGTTTTATTATCTCCATGATTACCCTTACTGAGCATTTGATCTCACCCTTTAAATGTTTTTTCCCCAGGATTTAAAGAAATGTTTTAGGTAATAAAAAAAATGGGAAGATCTTTATGGGAGATGTTGAACATCTTTCACCATGATTAGAAGATTATATTCCGAGTTTCCAAAGACACTATACTATTACGGTCCTTGTGTATTTGTTTTTGTTATATATTGTGTATTCCAAAAAAGTAATGTAATGTCCATTTACGTCAGGCTTTGGGTCTCTACAGTTGGTATCAGAGGAAAGGTTTAGTCACCCTTTGGAAACTAGGATGCAAAAACTTTAGTGAGATCCCTAGAGATATTTCTAAGGTATGTCCAGGGATGTCCGTAAGGATAAGTATATGTATGGGCTATAGTCATAGAATTACGGTAACGATCCTAGAATTTAACCTAAGATGTAAGATATTGACGGTAATCCCCCTTTATTATGTTTTTTCCCTAGTATGATTTTTGTCTCTCAGACTATTCTTTTTGGGTTTTACAAAATGGCTGGAAACAGGAAGATTCATGATAGTGGAGGATATGATGGAAAATGGGATGATATTATTCATGAGAAACCAAATGAAACAGGATTTAGAAGTCCAAACATCGTTATTATGCCTAATCAAAAATCTCATAATATGATCAATAATCTCAACTTTGGTAAGTTTCCCGACTCATATAATAAGAGAAAGATGGAGTTTCATGAGGATCATAGAGGAAAGAAAGTTCAATTTCCCTCATGTAAATCATGTGGGAAGAGGCATCGGGGATATTGTTTCAAAGGAACTGGAAGATGCTTTGGGGGTGGAAAAGAAGGACAAAAATCCAGTAAATTCAAAGAAAAAGGTTCAGTTAACACCATGGACAAGGATCATGGTATTGCTACGACATCAACAATGATTAAATGTTTTCTATGTGGGATGTATGGGCATTATGCAGACCAATTCCCTAAGGGAAAGTCTCATGAAGAGAATCAGAATGGTCATATGGGTAGTATTTATGTTGATGATGATGAAGATACTATAAATTATATGTGAGATGAATGAATTTTTGAATATCAATCAATGGTTTAAGAAGGTAGTTGAATGATTTATGTTTATCAAGAGTTATGTTGTATAGGTAATGGTACTATGGAATAAAGAAACATCTAAGGATTGTTAAACTATTGTTTTTCCTAGAGTATTTGAATGTATATGTTGAATGGTACTGGTAACCATGAAAGGTTATTCAGATATTTTTTGAAAGTAGATGGTATGCAAATAATGAAGGGATAAGGAGATAATGAGTTGTTTGATAGTATTCATGAACTCATGATTGATATAAGGACTAAGTGATATCATGGTTTGAGTATATAGAATTTTTGGAATTTTGGTATGTGGAAAGATTTAACTTTTGACAGTACTCATGGTTTCACTAAGGTTCTATGGTAATTCATGTTTCACGAGAATACATGATTAGGGTATTCACATGTTTGGAATGTGACCAACAAGATATATCATAGGATAAATGATGGTATTCACATGCTCGGTAGATGACATTTCAAGTAATCGTTACCTTTATACTATGAGATTGGACAGAAGTATTTTGGATAAACCTAAAGAATGGAATAGATTAAGTTAGATATCAGATAGTATTGTTTAAGGCTATAACATTTGTTATGTTATAATAGTATAGTTTAAAAAAAAGGACAACTCGTAGGATGTGCAACAACCCGTCGCGTCAAACACGGTTGCGGGAATCGAACCCACATTCGAAGTGCGACAGGCCTTTATCGCCTACCACTAGCCTATAGGAAGTCCCTGGTTAGTAGAAACTAGTTTTATTAAGCAGTATTATTGATGAAGTATAAGTCCATTTTTGGAATCATATATGATTAACATCACCATAGATGGACTTATGTATATTTGATAATTTTTTCTAACCTTTTTTTTGATACATATGGAATGACCCAACATTCTATCACATGATCTGCTAACACTTCATGAATGAAAAATTCATCTTCATTTCATTAATATATGAAGTGGAAATTGTTCATGGCACGAACAACGATGATATTATACCGAAATAAAGTAAGTATTTATTCTATTTCAAATTCTTCAACTTTAGGGAAATGATATTGAAAACCAAAAATGTTGTCCTACTGCCCTTATCTCCGGTGAATCAGATGGTACCTTAGATCATCACAAATTTATGGCTTTGTTATTGTTGGATTTTTCATAGCCATGTCCTCTACCACTCTCCAACAGAACATGATGGTTAGATTTTTCTTCTGTATCCATATTTCCACCTATGTTCTCCTATGTGGAAACCCAGTGATGAGTTAATCTAGGTAACCATTACATTTCTAACTTTCCTTTTTTAAAATGAAGTTTTAGTATTCCTTTTTACGATGTGGGTGTCTATGAATGAAACTTTCAAGTAGTAAATGATTTATAACCCTAACGAATTTCGAGGGAGAAATTCGTTTTAAGCGGGGTAGAATGTAACACCCCGAGATTTTATGAGATATATAATTTTTATTTTCTTTGATGTCTTCTATTATACACTACACCAATATTAGCTTGTACTATACACAACACCGTATTAGCTTGCAGTATACATAACACTATTCTTGTCTTGTGTTACACACAAATTCAAGTTTGTTTTGTGGAAATTATTCTACGGAACATGGAGTATAGATTTTGTTTAATGCGTAAATGAAATAAGTTTTGATTATGTTATACGCAACACCAAACAGAGCTTTCACTATATGCATCCCTGAGTTGGCTTTCATTGCACACAATCAAGACCTTCCTCGATAGCGTGTGTTGTACGCAATACCGAGTTTCACTAAATAAGATATTATTATAATATTATTATGAACTAGCCATTATAAATAGTAATACCCACTTTTTGAAATTTTATAAATTTTATCTTTCAAAATGGACTTCATTTTTGGATTCGGAATATCTAAATTATCATAGGGTGAATTTTTGGTATTTTTCTGATAACTTTCAATTTTTGATGAATAGTGAAAACACCGGGTTACTATTTAAAACCCGACTTTTTATTTAAATAATTATTTATTTCATTTGAGTTCAAAATTGATACATAATACATATATAAGTTCAATTTAATTCATTGGAGTCATTTTATAATATTTTTTGATATATATAAATGTTATTGAACTTTTCACCGTCTTTTACCCACCTCCTAGGAGAATTTAAAAATTTACATAAAACTTAATTTTACCTCTTCCGTGAGTGGAATTTCAAAAATCTGAGAGACACAGTTAATATTAAGGAATAAAATGTGGTTCAGTAAGATAAAAATAATTTTTGGTGAATAGTAACTTTTTACTTTTATTTACCACGATTAAAAGTAAATTGGGTAATTAAGGGTAAAAATTATATTACAATTACCCTAACACATGTCATAATTCTATTGGATAAGTTTAATTCGACGAAAAAAAAACTTAGGGATAAAATATTACCCTTTAGGTCCACTTGGATTATATTAGGACATTTATTATTATTTTATTTAAGAAAGAGTTAAAATAGTTAAAATCAATGTTTGATAACTAAAACATTTTTAATATAGGGTTATACATAAGATAAATTTGACTATAAATATTAATTAGAAATATATAAATATTTAATAAATAATGGTATTTTATTTATGATTTTTAGACATTAAATAATTTATGTTATTTATGACAAAATAGTGATGCAGTAATTACCTAAATATTAAAATATTAAAATAATTGATATTAAAAATACCCAAATAAATGTAATTTTAGACCTTTTTGGAATTACACTAATTTTATAGGTTAATATGACATGGTGTTATTGATTTAATTAACTTTTTTGAACTAATCATGCTGTTATAATTTTTACAAAAATCAATTACCAAATAGTGTCAAAATTGACATAAAACAGTTTTTTAAAAAAACTATTATATTATTAATTGTTATTATTTTCCTAAAATTATATGGTTCAACCAAAAGACTAAGATAAGGTTATATATATTAATAATTAACCACTTAGGGTTCGTTTGGCTTTTTATAGTAAGTTTATTAACCTTATAGTGTAAGAAAACAAGAAGACACGATAAAAGTTAAATTATTTAACATAGAGTTAAATCTAAATGCTAAGGTTAAAATACTAACCTAAACTTGTCTAAAACCTATTGGTTGAGAGGTGTTCGACCCATAACCACCTTAGCTTCTAAATTTATCAATTTAGAGCTATTAAAAAACCGAATATGCCTTTATTATAAAATAATATTTTACGTTTTTCCAAAGGTGCCCCTCTCCTCCCTTATAAAAAGGGCACCCCTTCCCTATTCTTTTCACACCCTTTTGAGCCTTGAAGCTTGGCCAAACCCTGACAATTTATCTTCTTCACTTCCCTAGATAAAATTTGGAGGTTCTGGTATTCTGAAACGACCAACTCTACTTCCTTAATAGAAGGCTTAAAGGAGGTGTGTCGAAGAAGAGGTAATCTCTTCTTCCGATTCTCTCAAGTTTCTTTCTTCTTCTACTTATTCTTCTTTAGTTGAATCCTTATAAAGTAATAACATAAGTATTAATTATATATTTATATGTTATTATAAATATTAAACAACCTCATTTCACCTTCTATCCATCCTACGGAAAACGAAATCACCGTGCGTGCGTACGTACGGAATACCGTCTCCATGCCGTGGTGTAATCAGTTTTTCCACCACCACCTTACTTGGATGGGTATAATTGTGTAAAGATTAACTAAATATTATTATTATAAGATCATACTGATTATAAGATATTATATCATCCACTCCAATTCCATTCAATAAATATGGGAACGATATCATCTCTCGTGTGTACGTACGGACTACCGTCTCCACGACATGATGAGATTCATTCTCCATGTTAACCATTCATGAATGATTATAAAGTATATATAATGAATAATAATGAAATATATGACATAATAATGATACTGGATTTATGTATATATATATATATATATATATATATATATGTATGTCATCTACTTAATTCCATTCAATTCAATAAGGAAACGAAAACAGCGTTCATGCGTATGTACGGCCTACCGTCTCCATTAACGGTGTATTTCTTTCCATTTATCGATATATCATATATATATATATATGTGTGTGTATATGATGAATATATATTATATATAAATCATTTTTTACATTCTGGAATAATGTAAATCAGGATATAAGTAATAATATCAAGAACTACAAGTCAAAACACATACAATAAATGAAACGATTTTACCCAAATCGCTGCTTTTACATCAAATTTACAAAATAACGGCTAATATAAAGTCATAAGTAAACCATATATGATATCATAACAATGAATATGATTCTATAATAAGTCAATGAAATTATTTAAATCATTATACAGGAGGTTTGGATACATACGAAGCATATCGGACATGAGGTATGGGATAACTATTCCAATCTTGCTCTTATCCGAGAATGTTTATTCGTAAGTATTTACTGTGGTTTTTGTTATCATCTAGGTCCCTATTTTCTAAAAATGTTTTCATGTATGTTTAATGGACTTTTAACCCATTTTTTTAATTTTACCACATGTTATGAAATGAATCTTACTTTTTTTTACCACATGAGGAAATTTTTTACTTTTCTGACAAAAGTACGAGGAGAATGTTTTTTTAACTTATATGGCATGAACTTATTCTTATGGTTTCATAAAGCCTTATTTTTATGAGGCATACTCTACAAGATTTGATTACTATTTTCCAAAAATATTCTTTTAATTTTAAAATTTTATGGCATTTTGTGAAAAGAAAATGATTTTGAAGAAGAAAGGATATTTTCCCCAAGAATTCATTTCAAGTGTATTGTCAAAACTATTTTCCATCTAAGATTACATTATTTAGTATGATTATGTTTCAAGTATAATTTCTCTATGATTTACATGGATTGAGTTTTCTTTTGATGAAATGATATCAATTTGTTTTATATGGATTATGTTATGATGGGATGACGTTTATGAAACCCATTTTATTCATTGGGTTATGATGAATTATTTAGGTTTATTTTGTGGAACCAATAAGAATGATTTCATTATGAGATGGGTGGGACCTATATCTCCATCCAATGCATTAGGTAAAGATTTATATCTCATGAAATATACATGCCTAGAACAGCAAGTTAATCTGGTTCAGTGTTACAGGACTGGAACGAGGAGTGAACTTGATTCAGAAAGGGACTTTGTCCACTAAGATGGTCTTGGCAGCAATGCCTTGGCTACTATGGAAATCATATCCTGTGATTAATTGTTTTCCACAATAACATGATTTATTCCCATGCTATTTTATGATTATTGATGTTCCATTAAGATCTATGCCTTACGTACTGCCATGTTTTATGTCATCGCTCAAGATTTTGATGTTTAAACATTATGTTAATGTTTTTAAGTTCAAATGTATATGTTTTTTTATTTTCTCCATGATTACCCATACTGAGAATTTGAGCTCACTCTTTATATGTTTTCTCTTCCCTTGGATTTAAAGAACGATTTTAGGTAAGAAAACAAAAGGGGAAGATATTTATGGGAGATGTTGAAAATCTTTCACCACGATTAGAAGATTATATTCCAAGTTTCCAAAGACACTAAACTATTACGGTCCGTGTGTGTTTGTTTTTATTAGGTATTAAGTATTCCGCAAAAGTAATGTAATGTCCATGTACGTCAGGCTTTTAGTCTATACAGTTTTTTTTTATTTATTGTCACAACATGTATACTCAAATATATGGGTATTGTCCCCCACCATAACAAAATGGAACCTCACTGCTAGTCAGTAGCATCTAAAGTATATGGAGGTGTTCCTAAGGCCATGTTACCCATTAGATGATGGAACCGTTTTAGTGGCACCCAGTTTAATAAATTACAGAACCAACTCCTTATATCCTTATAGCGAATTTTGTTATAAATAATAAATTTACCAAAGGCCTTAGAATAACTATTTCTAAGCATTGGATTCTTAAATCCATCCAATATCGTCTATAGAGTACTTAAATTCCCTATCCTTTTACCCAGAACCATGAAACATGCATTTATGAAGAAAATAATGTGTAATCAGAATATGGATTTGTATTATAGGGTCCACTTACCTCGAACATGAAGATTGTATCCTTGAAATGATCCACTCACCCTAAAAAAATTCCCTTCATAAATCATCTAAGAAAAAACATACACCATATCTCGTATTTGATTCCAAACATAAAAAAAATTAATAATAAAAAATTATAATTATCTATTTTATTTAACCAAGGAGTCATAATTTAAAAAAACATTGGGGATCTCCTCATCACTAATACTTCACCAAATGACATGGTTTCAACCGTTTAGGAACTTCTCAATTACATTTTCATTAATTCCCCATTTTTTCGTATGATTTACACTATGATCTAGTGAAAATCATCAACAAAACTGAGATGCAATTGACAAAAATATAATGTTTATGATGAAAAACGAAACTGGAATTATTTGGGTGGAACAAACCCAAAATCAACCCAAAATCAATCCCAAAACCACCCCACATCTTGGTGAATCGAAGGAATGAATGAGAGAGCGATAAATGGATTAAATAGTTCTCTATTGATTCCATTGGTTCCAAAATATCTAAGGAGGTCGACCCCAAAATGATGGGTTTTCCTCTAACTAAAAAAATTGGGTGGGGACCCCCTTATTACTTGTTCAAAGGGGATAAGGTGTATATCCCATTACATATATAATCCTTACATCATAATACCATGGGTAGAATTGAAAGTCTCCACCACCATCCTCTAGTAATAGGTAGGATCATGGATTCAAAACACAACCAACCTCAAAGGGAAAGACAATATACAACCTCTCGAAGACCCTCCATGATGCATCCATTATGATACAACATGGTGCTCTCCCCAAAAACACGACCATGTTATATCCTTTTAGATGTGACACAATACTCTTCACTAATCCAAGGTGTAGTGTCTCCCTCCTGCGTGTGAGGTAACCACTCAACCACTCTTTAAAAATAAAAATTCTTTACACAAACCATGATACAATTCCCTTAGGTTGCATTGTGGTTTGTCTCCTACATTGAAAATCAGAAAATGGTTCACCTTGAACCCACAATAACAATAAAAAAATCCCAAAAACACCTTCAAGGTCTATTTCAACATAAAAAATTCCTCTTATGATGATTCAATTTTTTTATTCCCAATACAAATCCAAATTCATGAAATATCCCCTTATTTTTGAAAAAAAAATAAAATTTCTTTTAAAAAATAAGGGCCCATATTTTTTGAGTTACTGAATTAGTCCCTATTGAACATAATTTAATTTTAAAAATCATAAAACATATGAATGAATCCTCATTCAAATATTATAAACCTATTTGATTTAACATGGTTCAAGATAATATAACATTGAACAATAATGTCATGTTATCAATTACATTGACTTATATTCACATATTCATATTTTCTAAAGAATCACTAAACTAATAATTAAAACCATGAATAATAATTTACTTAATAAATTATCAAAAACTATGATAGATTATTTTAAAACTATAATGACTTAACAACTTACCCCTTTTAACATATCCTTTAAATATATTCTCCCCCTAAATAAATGATTTACATCCCATTAGGTTGGAAACATATCATTGGAATATAGTTTGGGTGGTGCCTGAGATTAAAACACTATAATATGTCATCCAAAATACTATGGTTCAAATCAGGTGAAGTCCCTGTGGGGATTTATAATATAGGAACTTACATAAGTTCTGACATTTGTGGTGGTGACATACACCTTACATGGGAACGCAGTGACACAGACATGATGAATGCAATGGGAGAACACACATGGACACATTGATGCAAGCAAGTCCATTGGGACATCAAAATTAAGGGTACATTGAACCATAAAACATTGGACTTACATGCATTTATTATATGAACAAATATTGATGAATGAGTGGTTTATTCCTTAAGGGGATATGACCTGCCTTTATAGATTGTGTGTGTGGTGTGTGTTTGTCTGTTTGAATGCAATTGTACCTTCAAGCACCTAATATACATATATTTTAGATCACCCATGTATTTTTTTATTACATTTTAAATAAATTATTATATAAAAATAAAGGGATTTATGTTTTCTTTATCCATATTAGATATCAAATATTTAATGAATAAGAGAGAGTTTGTATATAATTACTAAACCTCATCCTTCAATGGATTGAGGTTGAACTACCATAAATAAAATGAACATTTGAAATGAATATTTTGGTATAATTTTAGTGAACATATTAACTATATACTCTTTTATTATAGTAAAACCCAATTTCAACACTTATTTCTCCACAAAATCAATAATAATATTATATTAGATATCATTTTTCATTCATTGTCAATGATGAACCGGCTTACTTGATAGATTTATAGCACCTTAATTGTCACATCCAATAAAAATTGACAATTTTACATTCCCCACAAGGTCTCATAATTGAGAATTCATCAACATCAATAGGATTTTTAAATGAGTTTCAATAATATACTTTTCCTCAAAAGCACTTATGGTCTTCAGAAATTTCTTATTTGTGTTCCATTACACACATCCTTCTCCTAGAAATAATACTCCACCTTATATAGACCCAATATCATCAAACATCATAGTCCAATGTGTATCAGTATATCCAAACAGATCAACTGATCCATTTATATTATATTTTAGATCATAATTCAATATAATTTTGATATATATATATATGTGTGTGTGTGTGTGTGTGTGTCCTTTTAGAATTAATAATATTGGATCTATTTGACTCAAAATGAAATCTATAAATGGTATAAAAATATACACATGATCTATCTGTAAACATGTTAAGAAAAGTAAACTTCCAATAAGTTTTCTATACTCTCTTGAGTAAACTTCATTTTCTTATTTTTATTTTAATAGATTGGCTACTAATAAAATTAAGATATAAACGAGATTCAAATCCTATATCTCAAACGTCTTCATAATTTCTCAAGGTTAATTATATTGAAATAAGAAAATATGAACCTTTTCATCAGAAACTTGTAAACCTATGAAGTTATATAACTCTCCAATAATGGAAATCTCAAAAATCTTACTCATTTCAAAATAAATTCATAAAAAACATATTCATTTGTAGAAGGAATATGATCAGTTACAAATATGATAATAATCAAAGAAACCTCTCTATATTCATTGAAATAGAGGTTTCCTTCCACTCTTCTTTTCTATAAATTCACCGCCTTCAAGAATGAACCAATATTAAAACACCATTTTATAGAGTCTTTATTTAAGATATAAAATGATCTCTTTAACTCGAAAATAAATCCTTTATATTATTAAATCATGAAAATATCTGGTAACTCAATGTAATATTCCCCTTTCAATTTTCTATTATGAAATATTGAATTGAAATATATTTAAGAGTCCTTATATTTCCTTTATGAAATAATTAATATTTAAATTATAATGGTCTCAATATTTGAAACTCATGATAAAGACCCATCAAAATAAATTCCTTCCACCTTTGAATAGACCATTCACAGTTGAATTTTTTTATTTCTTATCACCAATCCTGTATCATTTAACATATTATGGAATAACCACATTATTTCATTGACATTATTTATTATTGGGATGGGTACCAACTCCCATGTATTATTATTCATGATATAATATAACCTATTTATGATAAAATTAATCTATTATCGAGGTTCTAAATAATATTTCATATCCTTTGGTTCATCCTAAAAGAATAATGAGGTAAGATTTATTGACCATAATGTTTTTCTAGTATGATTTTTTATCGTTGTTATAAAAATATTTTTTATACCTATACATAATTTATAATCCTTGGATGAGTTGATAATGGTTTTTCTTAATAACTAGTCATTGGTGAATCTTTATATTCTACTTGAACATGATTAAAATTTATATCATTTTATGATTCATATTCTGATAATCAACCACTTCTTCTTCATCATCTTCACTTTTAGAACATTTTTAATTATATATAATTCATTAAATGAGTGTTCTATAATAATAACATATGAACTATATATAATATTACTTATTTCTTTTTTATTACTACAATATCCAATTTTATTTAATTTAAATCATGAAAAATTCCATCAACTCCACTTTCATTGATCTTTTTGATGTTTTCACTTTTCCCCTTGATAATAAAAAGATGAAAATTTATATAAAGTATTTAAATCTTGATGTATTAATATAATACATATAACACGGTGTCATATTAAAATTGATTCAACATGGACAATGATTTTATATTTGAACCATTACACCGATTAATTTCCTCCATAAAAATAGAGATGTATCATTCTCTACCATCATGTTCAATCTATATCTAAAAAACATATATTCTTCCATTAAGAAAAAAGATTTTTTATGGAATATATAGTGAAGTAAATTAATTAGAAATAATATTATTTAAATTAAACTCTCAATGAAATACCTAGTGTATTCAAAAACATTACTAAACCATATATTCTTTAAAGAGAAATCACAACACATTTATTCAATTATTATGAAAACATTGAACATATTAAAGGCATATATCCTATGTTTCATAAACATTATGTATGTAGCATGAGTTGAGTTATAAATAAAATAAATGAAGTACTTATCTCAATTATTCAATTTCATCTGCATAACCCTAATGATATATAATGGGATGATATTCTATATATGAGATGTTTAAATATACACTCTCTTTCATGGAGAATTAATTATCTTACATGTTTGGAATATTGAGCTCATACAATACATTTCTATTTTCAATATTGTAACATTTAAAAAATTATTTACTTTTATTAAAATGTTCATATTATTTTGACTAATATAACCATGTATTCTATGCTTTAATTGATTTTATTATTTTAAGATAATGTTGCATAATGTTTTTTAGCTTCACGAACCTAAAATAAGTTGAATCATGTTTTATGTACTCTAATAAACAAAATCTATAACAAAAAATATTCAAAATTAATTTGTTCTTCTAATAACCACTTCATTTACTTAATTATATATTTGAGACACACATTTTAAAACTTTTATCATCCCATCAATAAAGAATGTGTTCTACGATTATAATTTTTCTTCTCCAATGAATGATGAACCAAGTCCTCCAATTTGGGTCACCCATTATTAACAAAAGACATCAAAACTTCTTTTAAATTCACAAAATACTTACGGAGATTAATATATTTTACCACATCAGGGGATCATCAACTATCTAAGATCCTTGGTCACTCCTTTCATAATTTTTTAAGTTCCACTTCAACAACCAATGACTTCTCCTTTACGTTAAATTTATTATTCTATGGTTGTTGAGTGTCAAGTTTCATACCTCAATATGTAAGTAAAACGGTGATACAAACATCAACTACGTAACCTAGAAAGTCATATATTCTACACACCTCATACCATGGTTTGAACTTGTATTTAACCTTTAATTCATAACTTTTATATTTCCTCAAAAACATGTCTCACTTGAGTTGGTTGACAAAACATAAATATTTTTTCCCATTACTTTTCGGCTCATGAAATATTGGGAATTAAACCAAAAAAATCTTATCCATCTTACAAATTAAATTAGAATACAATCAGTAACCATATAAATAATAATTTAATATTCAAACATAATCCTTATCTTTCCTTATTTTTTCAAGACATTCATAAATAGTTTCCAACATACACCTAATTAATATTACTATATTGATGCCCTTAGACAAGATAAAATAAATTTCATAAAGCGGTGAAATGATGGAATATCTTGAAATCTCATCATTCTCCAATTTCATTCTACATACTACCTATACTATAGTACCATTACCATGAAGAATAAAATAATCTATGGAAGCCTACAATACAAATATACCAATTGATAGAAGATGTAAATAAATTTATCTATCTAAATATAAATTTATCCCCCATAAATAAGGGTAATCCTATTGTTTTTAATGGATTAATATTATTCATGATTACAATATAAAATTCTTCCAATAAGTCTCCAAAAACATAGAGAATATTTTTCTTCAAACTAAAAATAGTAGAACATATTTTCATGAAAATTGGATGCTCTCATACCACTACAGATAAAACTAGATAGGGTGTATGTTTATTGGGGTGGGGGTGGTTGAGGCTGGGGGATTAGTGATTACTATTATAATTTTCCTTTTATGATTTCTTTTGAAAACATCCTTTGTCACTTGTTAGAGTGAGTGATCTCATTTTTCAACTCAAACATATCAAGGAAATAAAACAAACTAGAACACCCAATGTATAAAGTTCACTATAATAATTAGATAATCTATGGCATGAATTAGATGTATATGAGACCATTCAGTACCCTAGAATAACTGTTTTGGACACAAAAGGTACATTTTATCCTTGAACTCAAGTTATAAGAATAAAATACAATAATCTCCCAACACAAAATAAAGGATAATTCCTTGATCAATATTGATTATTATGTCATGTTATCTTCACTGATTTAGGGTTTATACTTTTCCTATGAATTTTTTTCTACCTACTATGTATAGTACTCATACACTTCTTCATAGTGTATATCATGTGTGAAATTTATTCTTTCTCAACACACAACATAATTTTGATGAGCACACATAAACAAAGTTTCCACTATTATTCTTATTCTTTAAACGCTTTTATTCATAGTCTTTATATTAGTTACTCTCTTACACACTCACTCAATTCAAAATTAATGTAATACCCCAATTCAACTTGATAATGTTTTCTCAATTCATATTTTAATTTATAATTTTAAATATAGATAAATAACATTATTCAACTTATTATCAACTTATATTAAACTTATCCAACCTCTTATTTTGAATCTTTTTTAATATAGGTCATCACTAAAACACTATATTACTCATGTAATGATAAAATCATTCATCTAACTACTTCTAAAACGTTTTCATTCTTCTTTCCATGAAAATATTCTATAGAAAAAACTATTCTCTTATTTTACGTCCCATCATCATGGTCATGATTTGATATCTTGTTCCTGAAATGACACTTATTCTCAAATATGATGTTTAATGATTTTTTTCCATGATATTTAATCAAAAATAAAACATCGTTAACATCATCATTTTTAAATTTTTAATAATGTAAAAATAATTACGCCTTTGAGTAAATATTTCATATTAAAGTCCTTACATATAGAAACACATATATATCAACTCAAATGTTCAAAGAAATTTTTAAATTTATAACTAGATAGAAAACATTAAATGTAATAAATATTTACATATCACTGTATATAAGACCATAATTCAAGAAATATTCTAATTTTTCAATCCTGGAGAGATCCTTAGGCATGATATAGAAAATCATATGTATTGAGGACTTTTTTAAAATTCCAACTCATCATGATTTGGGATAATCATACATATTAGTATGGTAACTCTTAAATATCTTAAATGAGACTCTTACATATATTTAATATATTCTACATTAAAATTCATGTAGCTTATGTTTGGTCTTAATAAGAATTCTACAACTGTACTTTCAAAAATGTCATCATCATCATCATTTTTGAAATTTTTATTAAGGAATAAGACAACCAAAACCCATCAAAACAAAAACATTTGAATGATCCTAAGGAGGCCAGTAGTAGTGGAGCTCGAGGGTATCCCATTTAATTAAGTTGATACCCTTGGGTTTCAAGGAGATCTCCATGTAATGGGAGATAGGATCAGGGCACGTAACCTCCAAAGAAGTAAGGTAGTCCGCGAATTTCTTTCCTTTTCTCCTGGTGTGATTGACCATGATGTTGTTACTAAGCTCTGACATACATTGATCAAAATAATTTGAAATGAATATCACACAGCTTCAAAGCATCTAGATTTAACTTAGTGCATAAATAACTAATTATTATGAATTACATTACTTATAGAGTAATTCTTTCATAGTTCCGCTTTTATTCTAAGTTAATACCAATTCTGAAATGTTAATCTTCCATAATATTTTTTTGATTTAACCACATACAAGAAGTGTATAACACTATGTTTATATAAAATTATATGTTTATTCATACACAACATATATACTTCAACAATACATCTCTAGATTTTTCTTAGCACCTCTAGTATTCTCCCAAATAACCATCTTCAATAAGAAAACATCTAAAATAATTTAAAATAACTACAAAATCTTAGACTGAAATTCAAATCAAATAAAGCATCATATAAAAATTGAGTTTTAAAAATGATTTTTGTGTGGAAAACTAAATAAAATCCTATCTACTTTTTTTCTTCTCCAATTATTATTTTTAATATTCTAAAAACTTATTTATTCATAATATCAAATAAAAATTCATGAATCAAGTTATTGTCACTGTAGTAGATCAAGGTAAACTTAGGATTGTGAAAGGTGACATATACCCCCAATTATGAATGGAATCACAAGAAACAATTTATCTAAAAAGTCATCAAAGAAGTAATTAATTGAAATTTTAAGCACAAATGAAGAAAACATAACACACATACCTTTTTAGTATGGATCAACCATACCATATACAAATATATTAATTCCTCTATGAACCAAGATCTTACATGAAATACAAGGAAACCCCAACAATGATATTCATCTAGTCTATAAGTTAGGTATCAGTTACAGATGAAATAAAACATCAAAACTAGTAATAGATATGTACCATGTTAGAATAAATCATATGTAAACTAATAAAACTCAATGATAATATGATAAGAATCAGTCAATCAAGAAATAATATAAAATTGAAGATATTAAAAAACATAGTTAATGTCTGATGGATCCAAATCAGTAGAACAATCTAAAACGAGGAAAAAGTTAGATGATCAGGATAAGTGGGAAGGCATAATAGGGTGGATGGGAAAAATATTGATCCCTAGAAAAATCACTTGACAAATATTCATAGGAATAAAAACAAGGGTATCCAAATAATTTATATATCAAATATATAATTGGTTGAGATTAAAAGAATATTAAAGGTATGGATTAAACTGAGATATAATGCATCATGAATGGACTAAAATAATAATAAACCCAATAGATAAAAATTATATTTCTAAGGGGAAAAACAATCTTAACCAATAAGAGCTGACAAACCAAAATTTAGAAATTAAATAAATGTGAATAAAATCATTTTCTCATGAAAATAAATTAATTACATAAAAAATAATTATTATTTAATTATCTTAAAATCAAATTTCACAATACACACATGTGATTATTTTATATCATCTTTGAAAATTCATCACTATAAAATAGGGTTTGATTTGAAGGCTTCAAAATAAGAAGCAAGAGACACAATGTAAAAAATGTATTATATACAACACTAATTGTACTCCTCATCAACAAACTAAGGTGGTCTGAATATGTTTGTATTTTCATTAAAGTTTAATAAATAAAATAATCAAGAAAAAAAAAGAAAAAGAATGAGATGTGGTTTATTATTTAATAGATGGGAAAAGAATAAAAAGAAAGTAGTATAAAAGGAACAAATGATATGATGTGGTTCTGGAGGATTTGATCTTATATCTATTTAAATAACACCACCATTTCCTATATTTTTTAATTATCAAAATATTTCAAGAAAATAAGAGGAAAAAATAGGAATATGTTAAAAATGAAATAAAATTAAAACATTAACATACTCATAATACAGCCTTAATTTTAATGGTTTATACAGATACAAAAAAATGTTAAACAACTATGGTATAATATTCAACTTCATTCTAGTTCATTAATGTATAAATGAAAATATAGACGGACAAAAGGTTCAGGATAAAATTCTCCACCAAGGTACATCTCTTGGATCATCTAGACATGATGATGATAACGGGGAAGAGAAATTTTCATATATGACGTCAACAATCTAATAGTCCCAATTCTACTTACATAATAGTGGATCCATCCATATTATTTCATTTATATAAAATGTGTGAATTAATCGAATAGAAAATATCTAGAGTAAACCAAGAGGTGAGGGTCAGGATGATGAAACAATAGTCAGGATAATAACATAAAAAGTTTCACGAAAATGATACAAAGTGGATTGTAATGACTAGATTGGTTATAACAAATCCAGACCTATAATATCTAAAAAGGGACCTTAAATAAAATCAAGTGAATATGAAATTTGAAGGAATAGATAATGCCCTGTAAGGTTATATTAAACATGAAAAGGAATAAAAAACATGCATAATGGATCTGGAAGGGTATAGCTAATAGTAATGTGAGAATAAAAGGTTAGTATTTCAAAAAAAAATTATTAATGATACAATAAAACCACATTAAATTAAGAATTAAATGTGCCCTATGATAGTAAATAATTTTTGGATTATAACATCCAAGAACAGAAGCACCCTTTATAAACATCAATCATGGAACAATGTTTTGGAATTCCAGAATCAAGCTCATCCCACAACCTGATTTATATGAAACTGAAAAAAACACCCTATCTTTGCACCACAATTCTACCATAATCAATATAAGAACATAAAAAAATAACAATTGATGAACAAAAGAAAAACTAACCCACATTAATGTTTTAGTTCATACATAGTCATACTATACATGTGGAATTCTTTAATTTTTTCTTAAGAAATAGAAGATAATTAAAATCAAGGAGACTTAAACACAATTATATGTATTGAACAACATAAATTATTTATAGGAAACGTTTCACTAAATAGATCCATTCAATTAGTTTCATCTAACTTCCAATTTTTAGGTAGGGTATGCCCTATAGATTCAATCTTCTAGGGTATCCCTTCACTTGGTCAGAGACAACCCCAAAACTAACTCTTCCTTGAAAATAGATTGACATATAAAATCAATATTCTAGATTAATTTTTCTTGGATTGATAGAATAATAATTTTCTTCTTCATAAATTTTTGGGTACTCCAACGTAGCCCCTACCTTCAATAATTTGTTACCCATCAACTATTACCATTCTTACTTCATTTATACTTATAGAATTTGGTATCTTTGTAGAATCATTTCCATTAATTTCCATTATTAACATCTGAAATTTATCATTCTGAATATTCTAGGACTTATCCTCAAAAGAATTATTACAAATCAATAATCCAAAAATTATCCCACATGAGAATCATTATTTGGATATTCCACTTAGTTATCTATAATAATTCACAAATCCTTCCACTATGAATATTAATTTTTTTCTATTTTATTACCGAAATAATATTTTGATTATCCTAGGTGTATTGAGGCATAAACCCCCCCCCCCACCCCCCCAACATATCTTGGAATATAACCCTCGTTAATATATCAATCAGATTTGGAACTCCATACTTCCTTCATTGATCTAGTAGTTGTTCCTCCAACAACTTCAGGTTGAAGTAATACTTCGACTCAATACACTTTTTCCTTGAGTTACATATTAGATTATTGACTATGTAGATTATATTTTTTGAAAAAAATAGAGTCTCAAACTATTATGTTCTTCTGTGATCCTCCAACAAACCCTTTATCCATATCAACTACTTCCTAGATTTTTTAAGTACAACATACTCTTCCCCCATTTTCAGAAATTTGACTACAATTTAAAGATTCAATATCAAAATCATTGTTGTTCCTATTTAATTGAATAAATAACAAGTAGTGATTCTTTTTGTGACTAGATATACACTAATGTATGAGTAAAAATACCTACACCATATTTCATAATTTCTAAAATAGGGTTATAAACATCCAGGATCATTGAGATACTCTTGTATCCACTTTACTGATTCATAGTGTTTCCTTCCAAAATTTGAAAAAACCGACAGACTACTCCTGCTATATAAATAATCTTCATACAGGTAAAAACCATAGAGCACATAATGATTCCAAAAACTAATTAAAATTTAACATTTTTCATATAATCAACCTATTATTCCATTATAAGTACTATATCATTAATCAAAATGATTTTTCTGACAAGAGAAGTGGTTAAAAGATTCGATACACTCATTTGGAAACATTCAAACACCTTTCTAATATAGACAGACTAATTTAGGGAAATAGTTACAAACATTATGTTGTTTACAATCTGTATACACAAAATATTTTTTTGGATCAATATCCTTCATCGCAAAACATATTTAAAATTCAAAAATGAACACATCAATACATTCCTTCACCGGTTCAGAAAAAAATTATTTTGTGTATTGGAGATTCATGATGAAGCTCCCATCAATAAATTTATTATAGTAAATGTAATGGTATGAGTTTATCTAGGAAAAAAATTAGTTTTTCCATTAATTTATTAAACTTCTGTTTCCAATTTCTGAGAGTCAATTTCATCCCACATAATCCCTTTTTGATCCAACACACCAAATACTCATTCTATTTGTCTAGGATATTCCTTGGTTTCTGCATGTAAATATATTCCTCTAAATTTATATAATGTAATTTTTTTATATATAAATAAACTATATTTATCCCTTCATTGAAATTCATTCCATGTACATCCAAATTGATGTATAACTAATAATTAGAGAAATTGTTTTCAAAAAATATACATATTCTTTTTTTGAAATCCTTCTATGAAAAGCCTTTCCTTGTACCTGTTTATATCATATAAACCATAGTTTGGTTGATAAACCCATTTTTTCTAAACCAATATTCTCCCATTTGGTAATATCCTTTTATACCATCTCTCGAAAACATGAAAGGAATCCTGTCAATACATAGTGGATAAATATATCTATATTATGTCACTCATACTTCTTGACTTATTCATTATTTCAGGATCTCTACCATTCATGAGTGTCAAGTAGTGATGGCCAGTTCCATATCCCTACAATTAGCACAATATCCTCATATATCTCCATAACTAACTCATTGTTTTTTCTCTATAAAAATCCATTAATTCTAATTACTAAATTTATTTTCTATAGTTATTCAATTTTTCAAAACATATAGCATGGAAAACACAATAAAAATTTGACTTCCATCTAAATTTTCTTCTGGGTAGTTTGGTTTCATCATAACTATCACACTCCCTAAAACATTCAAAACATTGGGAATTCTATTCAGATGAACATGACCTTGTTATGAATCTATTTTTTATCTGTAACTTCTGCTTGGTTTTAGTAGTTCCACAATATGTCATCACTAATGTGAACATTTCTATTTTATATGACCGTTCATAAGTAAATATCATATATTTGAAATCCAATTCCATTAATTTCATACCCTACAAAGAAACACACTTGGGGATTATCCACTAACATTTAGCTTTTCCTAGAATCATTGTAGAAGTTGGTGAGTGATCCAAATACTCTGTAATAAGAAATACTAACATTTCTTCTATTCTATAATTATTCTTGAAGTTCATAACAAAATAGAGAAGGACTTATATCCCCCACATTGGAAACATAATTTATGGCCACTTCCCAAAACACCTTATGAAATCCAGAATCAAACCTCAAAGTCATTTCATTATCCACTAAAGTATGATTCATTATATCCATGAATCTGTTTTTCTTCGGAGTTCTTATTACATTATTCTTGATTCATATTTCTTTGCACCAAAAAAACCTATATAAATACAATCTTTTGTATTATCCACTATTTTCAGACCTAAAAATTTTAAATTTACTTTTGTTATAATTTTCCAGCATGATTTTTCATAAAAATAAGTTTTCATAAACTATGGACATATAATTGAGAATGTACTCCCATACGTTCTTTTTAACATCCGAAATGAATGGAAAACATAACAGAAAACATCCATGATAATGTACTGATGAAGACTCCCATATATCGATATGAAAAAATATAACTTTTAATCCTTGTGTTTATAACCTTCCCTTCTGAAGGAAACCTTCAACTTATTCCCAAGATTACAGTTTTAACATATTTTAGACTCCATGCATCTAATTTTTAGTATCAATTTAGTAACTAGTAATTTCATCACATTCTTACTCATGTGACTAAAGAATTCATACCCCCCAACTTCTTTAATCTATAAGTTTTCTTCTAGATATAATTTTCTCTTTGTAAAACTCGTATTTGGTATAATGATATATCTTTTAATCCTTTGGTCGACACCCTAAAAACATGTGTAAACTTTTACACTAAATCAATAAACATTGTCAAAAAACATGTATCATAAATATTTTATATCTAAATCAAATTAATCATTTACATTGGTATGTTCTGTACTCCAATTTCTAACAATCATTTGTTCTTTATTTGAAATATAAAAACGCATTTCCCCATTATCTTAGAGTTTCAACAATCACATTTTATACCTTAATAAATATTCTAGAAGTATAGTTTCTCATTCTTATCCAATTTAATATACATTGAAAATAATCCCCAAAATACATAATATAATATCAAGGTGGTCTAGTTACACTTAGAAAATTCAACTTCTATCTTGTAAAATATGATTTATGGATTCACTTTAGGAAAATAATATTCCAAAATTTACCCTTCATTCATTGAATTAATTGTTAATATGTTCCTTCTACATGTAATACCATAATATGGTATTACATTTTGTAAAAATACTCTATTTTAAATCTTATACATTTCCCTTTGTTTTGAATTTTATAAATTTTAAAACTATAATATCCATGTCTATGTACATCCATATTTTATGTTTATGAGGCTTTATTTTGGGTTCCGGGGTTTTTAGAGACGGCTCAGTTGAATTTCATAGAACCATGGACTTGTGTGGTAGATAATAAAGGACACTAGTAAACTAGTTGGAGTCACCATCTAGTTGATGGAATTATTACATAATGGGGTTCCTATAGGAACATCATCATCTGACCGATGGGAGTCCACCAGCTGGCTTGTGGGGATCCCCAAGAAATATAAATTATACCTATTTCTACTAAACAGTCGGTGGGCCTCCATTGACTCTATTAGGTCATCCAGTGGCCATTTTATATCTACAGTGGCTAGCAACCAACTAGTGGCCTTAAAATGGGCCAAAAATATTTTAATTGTATTACAATTTTAGGCAAATGATACCCTTAATTAACCAATTAATAACTCTATTTAAAACATAATTTGTACTGTGAACTTGGAGTGGACTTCTTTTTAAATTATTGTCTCTATTGAACATCACCTATTGGAGGTGAAATCCCAATTTGATCATTTTCAATGCTCTTGTATGTTTTTTACACCTCATCTCACACTTCCTTAAATCAAGGAATTGGTAGTGGTTCTAGGATTTGTTCTGGGAGTCTGTTCATCATGTTATGATCCCTATTAATCATTTTTAGATCCATCGTGTGTCTCCAAAAGCCTAGATATCTTGCTGGTTTTTATTTGGTCTATGAGATCATTGTGGTATGTGTTGTTATTTCCCCTCCACTAAATTATTTCTGATAGAAACTAAATTCTAAAATGTGAGAGTTGATGTTTAGAGCCTCCTATCCATTCCTTGAGAATTCATTTTCCTTTTAGCATGTGTATCCCCTTGTGATTAGTGTATGAACCAAGTTTGAGTTCGGTGGTTCAGTATCTAGACAAAGATGGATGAACTATGAATGATCTTGGTTTTATAAATGGTTTTTGAAAAGATAAATGGAATGATACAAGATTCTTTTGACATAAATGCATAATAGGTTTTTGGTAAAAGACGGGATTTCCCTTTTTTAGAGAATAATAATGTTTTTAACGAATTATGAATTAATTTCTGAAATTATATTTTATAAGAATATTTCAGAATGGAAAATGGGATGTTTTTAAATCATATATTGAAATTTGAAAAGACTTTCTAAAATGACATGACATGTTGAATGCTAGGGAGCCTCCTGTACCTAAGAAAGGGTTTATTATTGGGAGTATTCATTGTTTTCATAGGGGGATTCACTCAAGGGGAGTTCCTATATTCACTAGGTTGTGTATCCTTTATACATGACTATCTAAAATTGTAGGGGGTTCCCTCATGGGGTGTTCCTTTATTCTTGAGGCCCTATTGTTCTAGGGAAAATTTATAGTGTGCACCATCCTTCATTTGTTACTGTGGTATGAGAGACCTAGATAAATCAAAACTATTTCATCTTCGGCTTTATCTACATTTTTCTTGGCATTTAATTTTTTAGATTTGATATTATATATGACGCATGATATGATAAATTTAATTTCTTTATTGAAATCTGGTTTTAAATGGTGTTAACGGAAATCTGTTTTAAATATATATAGAACGAATGATTATTTTACAATGAATTGATATAAATTAGAATTTTTTATCATGATATGTTTAATTTTAAATGTTGAATATTGGTATTTTATAAAGAGATTTTTTGGAATACCTAGCTGAGATCCTACTGAGAATATTTTTCTCACACCCTGCATACTCGCTCAATCGTGTGTATATTTTTTTAATATAGGAAGCAGAAAATATGTCACAGTAAGGTGGTGAGTTTTATATCATAATTAAATTGGTATTAGGTGGTGATATGGTGGGGGTGTTTCCCTTGTATCACATGGAGCATTTTTTCACTTTGGTAGCTCCTTTTTGGACATTTTTTTGGACATGTACCTTGTTTTGGACTAGCTACCTTGGTTTTTTCTACCACTATCACTCTATCACTATGACAATTTTTTCATTTATGATTACGATTAACTATGTTAAAATCATGTATCTTATTTAATATCGGGAAAAATACACCCTTTATTCATTAATGGAAACTCATGTTCTTGTTTCTGGACCACAAGGATTTGTAATTCCATTTAGGTCTTGATTCAGCCTCGTTTCGAGCCTAGATGAATGTGTAATTTGGGAAATTCATGTAAATTTTGTATCAGAGATTAGTTTTTCTCACTATTAAGAAATTCATGGATGAAAAATATGATTTTAGGTATTTTAGAGGTAGGTTATGTTGAGATAATATACATATCTTCCCAAGAATATCAAAAAGTAACATTGGGATGTTTGGTTTTATGTCTCCTACGATGGGGTTTTATTTAAAAATTATTTTATTATTGTGTTATTTTGAGTTTCTATAGATATTGTTTCATTGTGTAATTATTTTCTTCTACTGTTGGTATGTGGAAACATGCCATTTAGATTTATTCCAAAGGTTCCTTAGGAAGGTCCAGTGTAAAATTCTCCTTAAGTGAGTACTAAAAATGATTAGAATATCATAGTGCTTATCATGCTAGTTGTTAGTTTCATGGATCATAATGTACCACATGTTCATAACCAAGTTGTTGAATCTCGACAAAGAGCTGGTGGAGACAAAGATGAAGCATTAGAGTTCCTACATCAAAATCCTACGTCTTTTAAGGGGGCCAATTACCTTCAAGAGGTAGAGCTATGGCTGGAAAAGATCTAATAGGTCTTTGACTTCATAGAGTGGCATGAATTTATCATGGTGAAGTGTGTGATTTTTAAGCATGAGGGTACCAAAAATAGGTAGTTAGACTCTATTATTTTGGGAAATCATCATGTGGGATTTGTGTGGAAAGGATTCAAGAAAATAATCATTCAGAAACTCTACCTATAATATTTTTTAAAAGATAATTCTATAGAGTTATTCTCTTTACAGTGGGGAGATAATTCAGTGAAATAATACACCAACTATTTTTTTGGAGTTGGTTCATTATGTCTAGAGGCGGTGATAAATGATTAGTTGAAGGCTTAAAAATACTAGTATGTTTTACATCCTTACATTCTATCTATGAATATATATTGAATCTCACCACCTATTTTAAGGCATAATTTAGGACTATGATGGTAGAAATTGATATTGTAGGAATGGAAAGATTGTATAGATATTCACATCCATCTAGTGGTAGTATTTATGACACACATGGGAAATGTAGAAGTGGAATGATAATCACAAGAGTGGTTGATATGGTTCTCATCAGTGGTCCTTTTATATTCCCTCAACAATGGATAATAGTTTTCTATTTACATACTTATATTTTAGAATGTTGGGTCACATCAGACGATCTTTATCCACATATAAGGAGAACAATAATTCGTATGGATGCCGAGGTCTTCTGTAGAGTTTCTTCGAGGTTCTATCAATGCCTCAATATAGCCATGGATATTTAACTCCTATTGCTATTATCATGAAATTAGAAGCTTCACTTATATAGGAATATCTCTGTATGAATTTGATATGATGAATCTTTTCATAGTGTAAGGGTTTATAGTAGAAGATAATGAGGACTTGAATTTTTGTTGCATCCTCTTTAGAAACTAAAATATTTGATAATGGTTCCTCAAACTCTTTTATATCTTAATACTATAAGAATGTGTTTAAACTTATAAAATATCAAATTATCTTTATTATGGATATGAGTAAAGCTCTTGGAAAGAAGAAAGAGAAGGGGATTCATTATACAATATTCTATCTCTCAATAGCTAATGAAGAGTTAGTCTGGGACTTTTTAGTTCATGATCTAGATCATTTTGACATTATCATTTGGTTGGATTGGTTAATTTATCGAAGATCCAATATTGTTTTTTATCAGCAGTGTCTCTTGTTATTTTATAACAATGGGAGCTTCCCAGTGTTCCAGGGAGAGTGGGACCTGAGTTCCAATTTTGAATGGCCTTCTCACCCAGTGATTAGAATTTTATTATCGTCCATCATTATGAAGCATAATTATGTTTCCTCTCATGTTGATCCCTATTTAGTTGTTCAATATTTAATCAAGGAATTACAATATTTCTTCTATAGACTTTAACTAAAGTGGGAGGTAGATTTATCCATTGATTTGGTTCCTAGTAATCATCCAATATCAAAACCCTCTAATCGTATGATACCTCCCATGTTCATGGGGCTCATGATTTAGTTTGATGACCTATTAGATAAGGAATTTTTTTCATCCTAGTTTTTTATTATGGGAATACCCTTTGTTGTTTTACAAGAAGGACGATGGTTCTATTAATCTATGTGTAGACTATTTGTAGTTAAATTGGGTAACTATTAAAAATATGTACCCATTACCTATAGAAATTAATTATTTGATAATTTAATGGGGTAAAGGTGGTTCTAAATAATTGATCATTGGATGTGTTATCATTAGATCAAATTTAAATAATTGTGTATCTATAAGAAACTTTTCTAAAGAATATTTGTTCATTATGAGTATATTGTAATTCTTTTTGGTCTAACTAATTTTTCTAAACTGTTTATGGCTTTGATGAATGAAATATTCCACCATTATCTCAATATATTTTTTATGGAATCATAGATGATATACTGGTTTATTCACGATTTGAGCATGATCATAACACAATATATATATATTTTGAGAAATATCAAGTCACCACCTTTATTTGAGGATATCAAAATATTATTTCTTGATCTTAGAGTTAATGTTCATAAAGCATATTATTTCTAAACATGGCATATTAATTGATCCTAAAAAGGTGAAGTATGTTTTTTCATCAGAATAACCATAACAAGTCATCATGGTATTGATATTACAAGTTCTTTTATATATTATTGGTAAATTTTCCAACATTTCTTGACACTAGAATCACCATTGACTACTCTAACCATGAACATGGTGAGACTCTATTAAGATGTTTTGTGTTTGACCGTAATTAATGTATTTAAAAATCATCTAAAAATGACTCCCATATTAAAATTTCTAGAACCTTGTAAGGGCCATGTAGTTTATTATGATGCATATGGTGCTAGTATGGGGTGCATACTTATGTAGTATCAACCAGTTTTGGCATAGAGTAATCAAAAGATTCATCTATATGAGTAGAATTACCCCACCAATGACTTTAAACTCTCCTATGTTATGGATTCTAGTGTTTCGGAAAATATATCTTCAAGTTGTGGGTCATGGTATTTTATGATAATAAGATCAAGATATATATGATTTTGAAAATGGTCCAAAACCTCTAGTAGAGGTGATGGGTGGATTACCCCAGGAAATTTAACTTCAAAATATCATATACCTTGGGGAAGGCTAATATTATTGTTGGTACCCTCAGTAGGAAATTTAATTTCCCAAGATTTCTCAGAATAAAAGGGGGAGTTGAACCTTTTGGTTATTATCATTTAATTGCATTAGAATGTTTATGAGGATGACACAGGTATGGTTCTCACCGATGACCAGTTTTCATCATCTCTCATTGATTCTATTTTATTAGACCAACATCAAGATGATTAGTTTATATGATTCATAGAATCTGTTGACCTCATATTTTTTGATAATCCCAATTATGCTTTAATATACTTTGATAATCCCAAATAATGTTTATATTTATAATAATTATTCTTTCAATATATGATGTCATATTATTATGTTGATAAAATATCAAAATGGTCATTGGAATTTGTTAATAAATAGTTATCTATGTTCATACAAGTTTAGAAATGTTATTGACTCAATCTGAATATGATTTGCATAGAACAGATAAGTATTAATTGTTTATTCACCAATACAAATAGCTACTGATAAGTAAATGTCACTGGTACATAGTTATCGATACAAGCTACCAATATAAATAGACAGACAGATAGACATATACCGATACAAAGTCCACCGATATAACTACACAACCACCAATACTGACAGACAGCTACTAATATGGCTAAGTACACCGGTACAGAAGTCTATCGATATGGATAAGGTCACCATTATGTAGACTGTTACTGTTACACCTGAGCTACCGATTGAATAAGTCCACCGGTATGCACAAGTCGACTGATACAGAATAACTACTACTATTATGAAGTCCATTGTTATAATCTCACAGGTATGGGTCACTGATACATACGATCACTGATACAGAAAGGTCACTGATATGTATAACATCTACCGATAATAGAAGCTACCGATTCATGCGAGCTACCGTTATAATGGATAACAGCTACCGAAACATAGGATCTACCGATACAAGCTCACTGATACTAAGAGCTACTGATGGAGACCAGTAACTATATCTCTAAACACTATTTATATTAGTTTATTTAGTAACGGTCATATTTGATGTTTTTAATGCATGTGCTATTATTTAATCATAGTTTTTGGCATGTCAGGAAACTGTACCTCATACCTGCAAAAGCAATCATGCATTATTTCAGATAGGATTATCTATAAAAGGAAGATCAATGGCGCATGTAAAAACATATATAGAGGATTACCCACAAAGAGACGCAAATGCGGAAAAATGAGTGTATACACGAGAGATAAATGTGTGAAGAACTTTGCTGAGGAGCTAAAGAACTTTGTTGTGCTACAAAGCCTACTGCAATCTTAACTGAAACACCAACACCTGGATGTCAATTAATAGAACTACGACACTCTGTTTCTCAGACAAACTCAGAGAATGACTCAAGATTCATCTGCATTCAATCCATGGAGTCCAAAGCTTCACTCAAAACACATAGAGCACTCTAAAATCATCTCTATTTGGTTAGCTCTATTTTGTTTTCATTTATTTACATTTTTAGTAGTGTGTGTGCTCTGTATTTTTAGGCACACACTATCACCTGTGCTGAACTGGAGGATTTATAAATCATCACTCAATCTTTCCCTTAATTCCTTATTCTCACTATGAATTGTGGTAAAGGTCAAGTGTGACCTGGATAGCCTATGTGGTACTGTTTTGGTTTTCCCACGTAGAACTATGGTAGAGGTCATAGGACCTAGATAGTCTTTGTAATGTTGTTAACACAGTTTAATTTTTATTTATTTTGGGGGATTTTAATCATAAAGATTTTGACAGATATTTTTATTAGAACTCAATTCACCCCCCCCCCTCTTGAGTATCAACTCCGACCAACATTTGGTATCACATGAAGATTATTTATAAAGGATTTCCAAATAATCTGTTTTTTCAACTGTGGTTTTAGTTTTATCTGAATGATCTTAAATTTCTATTAGTTATAAATTTTATATCTTTAAATATATTTGAGAAAATCAAATTATGGATAATAGACTATAGGGTGTTGCTACCAACATGCCACCTTTCTTTAATGGTGTTAATTATGTTCAATGGAAACTGAAAATGAGAATTCATTTAGAAAGTATAGGATTTTATATCTAGACTACTATAGAAACTCAGTATAAAATTCCAAGGTATATCTATCCCATTAAAATACTTTATTATATCATGAAATTATATTTTTATTTGGTATATCCACTGAAATTATTTTAAGTTCATGATGTGTTATATATACCTCTCTTGAGGAAGTATATACCAAATCCATTCCATGTACTGAACTAAAAGATCATACAGCTAGAGCGTGATTGTTCAAATAATGATTTATTTTGAGATTATGGATTGAATAAAGAATATTCTATGAAACAAGTCCACTCAAATGGTCAATGTTTTGTGGTGAAACCATCATCTTTAGGATATTACATATGTAATGAGGCAGAATTTTCCCCAGTTATTTTTAACAAAGTGTTGAATTTTTAATGAAAAATTAATTTTATAGTGGTAGAATGTAACACACCACGAATTTGTGAAATAAATTTTTTCTAATAAATTTAATGTCATTGATATTTTACAATATATGAAACAAATTGTTTTCTTATTTTACATAAAATAACAGTTTTATCATCAATTACACAAAAAAATGATTTTATCTCGCATTAAATAGAAAAATGAGTTAATCTTGTGTTACACACAACACCAAGTTCAATCAAATCGTAACATACTATTGAAATATTATTATTTAATATTAATGTTATCACATTGATGTTAGAGTGATGGGTATGAATAATATTAACTAAATTTTGAAAATATTGTTTACACATGTATAAATAATTAATTCTTTGGTGACTAGTCAATTAGAGATGAAAATAAGGAAAATTATTTTTTTAATAAAAGAAACCTTTCTCTGAAAGAATATTTTTTTTCAAAAAAATGTGTCTAACATCAGTAAAGTAACCAAATAAATCCTAATGAATGAACATAATTAAATATATATATCTTACATTAAATAAATTTTGAACATTTATCTTACGTGTTTTCTATACAACATAATAGAATAAATCCAATTTTATGTTTTAAAAGTGTATTTTTCTATAAAGATATTTTTTCACCAATTGCACATTTATTTTTTAAAACTAATTTTTAAAATTATTGAAAATATATTTTAAAAAATAAATTTCATTTTGGAAATCATCATGTCCAAATTCTCTAAAGTGGAAGTTTTTATAATTTTCTAAAAAGATAAATTTTAATAATGAAAAATAAAAATATTGGTTTTTATTAAGTATTTTCATTTCCTTTATATCATTTATTAAACTGAAAAATCTTTCAATATGGGTTTAAAAGTAAAATAAGTTCAATTATATAACTATTATTTCAATTTATTAAATTTTAATAAATTGCATATTATATTTTATGATAAAAACCTTGTAATCTTCTGAACATTTTCTCTTTAATAATACACTTTCTCTTCGTGTGTATGGGATACATTTTAAATTAAAACATTACACTTCCCTGAATGGAATTTTAAAACATTGATAAAATATTTTTAATTTGAATAATTTATATTATATAATAATATTGACTTAATTTTCACCATAATTAATAGTAAAGGTTGTAAAAATTAATTATCATAGTTATGGTAGAAATCAGTTTACCTAGGGTTTAATATAAAAACACAAGGGTTAAAAATGACCCAAAACATGTCTAAATCCCATTTTATATAAATATAATAAAATTATATATTGTTGTATTTACAATGGACCATTTTGGATCCTTGTTTCATGAAAAAAATGTGTGTAAACATTTTTAATATTAAAAATTAGAAGTGTGTGAATCACCTCACACATAAATGGCCTCTCATAACATCTCAGCTAGCGAACCAATATAAACACTACCCTAAGAATGATCACCACATGAACTAAGGCACACCTCCCAATATGAAATATGCTACTGATGAGCATCACATATCTATGGTGATGCAATGAGAAGTCTATACCCTCTTATGAGAGCACGATAACAAAGAATATAATATCGAAAAATATAAAAACTAGTATAATAGAAAATGAAATTACAAATATAAAGTGGAAATAATAATCAAAGGGAAACATGGTAAAATAATTATAAAGATACTCAAAATGTTAGAAATTAATTTCAAAAATACTCCAAATACCAATAATAGTAAAATACACAACACAGTCCTGAGTCAAAACCCAGTCTTGACATCCCATGCTTTAGCCAAATATCCTAATTATAAACTAGAACCCATGATCCAATCCCTTATACTAAATTTATACTTGAAAAAAATTTGTCATGACCCGTCCTAGTGGGGCCCACACCGCGACTTCCCAAGCCCTCCTCCAATAGGTCAGGGGTGGTGACTAGCACTGAGTAGGAATAACACTATCATGGGAGGCATTTCCTAAGAACCTGTACCCACACACACATCTCCATGCCCAAAAATTCTGAAATGTAAAAGGACTATTGAGGAGCTGAATGCATGCATACCACAAAACCCAACCAACAGAGTACGACAGAAAGTAAAATACTGAAAGTAAACTGGTCCAAAATACAATCACACCAAAACAATATACTAAAAACTAAAATTTCCAACCTTACAACAAAAAGAGGTACTAGGACTGCTTCTCGTAGCTGTAGGAACACCTCGGCCTATAGGGAACTCAAAGTGCTCTGTTTTGTCCTAGTCCACCCTGGACTCTGTCAAAAGGCTACTCGTATGACACAAGTCATGACACGTGCTGGCAAAGCCCGTGCAGGGGTGAGTATAATAATACTCAGTAGAGGACCCTGAAAACCACAAAGAAATACACAATAGAAAAGAATAGTCATCTATACACAGTATATGTATACAGAACATATAATAGTAGAAAAAAAAATCCAGATATACTCACAACATTGACCCAAAGTCTAGAGCCAAGTCGCACAACTGCTTACCCCTGCGAGGGATTATGTTTGAAGATTCCATGAAGCACTCGTCTAGGATAACTCTCTCCCCGAGTCAGATAGCTCTGATAATGTCCATCCAAGAATTATTGTCTTTCGAGAAATGTTACGAGACATAGATACACTCATTATGGGAGAACACACTCCTGAGTGGGGAAAGATCACGATACACATATGAGGATCACTGCCTGGGCCTTGGAGGATACATCGACTCATCGGGATTCACCTGCTAGGTAGAGGATCAGTGCCCTGTGGTAGTGGTCATGTTATACCTAACTCTACCTAGGGTCAATGATGGATAGAGGATCTTGCTCCGGGCATCTAGGAGGGATACCTGACTTTATCTTGGATGGTCCTGCTGAAGCGATCATACTCTTGTAGTAGGAAATGATACCTAGACTTCAGGGGAACAAGAAGAAGGGAAATAACCGAAACGAAACATGCCCATGATATGGTGGAAAAGAAGATCATGCCATGTTCTAAAAAGTACACAACATGTAGAAATGTCGCATGCTGTGTCCTCTGACTATAGGTATTGCCGGTGTACAACGGCCCAGGTCGCAAGGCTCATTGTATAACAAGGGTAGTACATGGCGTGTAGTACTAATCACACATCGTGTCTAAGTAACTCTGATTGACTCCATGTACACGGCCGTGTGCCCGTACATGTCTTTATCCTATGTTTTCCACCCAATGTATCCAGTATATGGGGTAACCCATGTTTCTATCTTGGTCTGGTTGTGTGAGGTGTACACGGTTGTGTACTCCGTCCTGTATCTGTGTACTTCCCTAAATACACACTGAGCTTCGGGTAAAGTCCAACACACCGTGTAACAAAGTTACCACACCATGTGATACCTATATAACCCCATAAACTCAAGCCATTGCCACCGGTACTACACGGCATGTTCTGTAGAAGTAAACGTCGTGTATTCTAGAATTTTTCAGAATCATGAGCCACTGTGTCATGCCTCCAATGTCGCATGTTCTTTGATACGGCAGTCTGATCGCCATGAAACACTAGATCTAAGGTCACCCCGATGTCCCGAAGTTTTCTTCGGTGTCTTCAGTCCTCTAATCGGCCCCGAAAACTCATTTTCATCCACCCGCATGAAGAATGGTCTAAGAATGATAATTCTCGAACGCTGTTGATTCATCCACTATCGTCGTCATCGCACCTCTTCTTGGTCTCCTTGATATAGGATCCTTAATTTGGGATCATTGCATCGCAAAATGGATGCGTAATGATCCATTGTTCGTCACCCCACAAAGAACGTGAAGAACACATGAAAAAGAATGGTGATGGAAATCCAAAAGAAAAATTGAGGAATGAACCTCCACAATCATTCATCACGACATTGATCGGCTTCTATTAGCAGGATCAAACAATAAACAATAATCATAGATTAATTACCCGATATCAACCAAATCAAAACCCTCCCACAAAAACGTATGAATTCGTGGATCGACATGCTTGAGGTTGATTCACGTTCGTTGTTAAATCCAAAAAACGGGGAATAATAATTTAAATAGATACCCCTCCCTCGATCTGGTTGAATAACGATCGTCATGTCGCGTCGTTGGAGAGGTTTGTCGGATCCGAGATGCGTCGTCGTTCGTCTGCGGGTTCTCCTCCAGAGCTCCAAGAGTCTCCGTCTCAATTAGAAAGGTTATGATTCTAACCCTATGAATTTACCATATGTAGGTATTTAAAATACAAGAAATTAGGTCGCCGAAAATAAAAGAAAATTTTAAATAAAATAATTTATTATTTTGTATTATTTCCATTCGACATCCAAAAACTAAATTTTGCGGTCGACCTATACCAATCGAAGTTAGGCTCCTCCTAGTGTAAAATCACTGCTATGAACACAACGGTACCCTATGATTTCTGATCTGGGAAAATGTTTAAAGGATATTCCACTTTTTCAAGAAAACCACTCATGTGCGCTGTTTAAAATTTTAATTTAATTCAAACAATTCTTCCAGGCACTCCGGGTCTCAAAACCGCATTCCATCAAAAGTTCTGGCCTCGCAATAAATCCATTTAATTTTAAAAAATAATACAATGAAAATCTGAGACATTACATTATCCCCACCTTGGGTCTTGGAATCCTTGAAAAGCCAAAAAAAGGGCTACTCAAAAAGATATGGGTACTAGGCACGGATCTGAGCCTCCCGCTCCCACGTGCCCTCCTGAAGATTCTTGTGCTTCCACCGAACACGCCCCAAGGGAATTGATCACCCAAGAAGGATCCTCTCATATTCATCCATGATCTCCACCAGGTATTCAAGAAAATGTAGCTCCATCCTCGATGTCCAGCTCACCCCATTCGATGATGTGAGATTGGTCATGCACATACCTCCTAAGATGCGACACGTGGAAGACATCATGTACCCGGTGCAACTGCGGTTGTAGATCTAAGAGGTACACCACCTCGCCAACTCTACCTAGTATCTGGAAAGATCCGATGAACCTCATAGATATCTTTCCGCCCCTGCCAAACCATTGTAACCCTCGTCAGGGTGAGACCGGAAAAAAGATGTGGTCTCCCTCCTTGAAATTCAGAGGTCTCCGTCATCTGTCAACGTAAGACTTCGGCCTGCTATATGCAGTCTTCTTCTACTGCTGGAAGATTTACCAATTCTCAGTGGTAGCTCGCACCAACTCTGGACCCCTAAGTGCTGACTCTCCGGGGTCGGTCCTGAAAGCGGTGACCGACATGGTCTCCCATATAAATCCTCGAAAGTTTCCATACCAATGGTGGAGTGGTAGATGTTGTTGTACGCATACTCCACCAGTGGTAGGTGGTCCTCTCAATAGTGACCAAAGACTAAGATACAGGCCGACAACATATCTGTAACACCCAAGATTTTATGAGACATATATTTTTTATGTTATATACATCACCAAAGGAATATTTCACTACACACAACACTCTCTTGGATTGTGTTACACACAAGAGAAACATTCCTCGATAGCTTGTGTTGTACGCAATACCGAGTTCCACAAAACTATGATATGTTATTAAAATATTATAAAAGCTAGCCATTATGAATAGTAATAAACACTTTTTGAAATTTTATAAATTTTATCTTTCAAAATGGATTTCATTTTTGGATTCGGAATATCGAAATTAGCCTATGGTGATTTTTTGGTATTTTTCTAAATACTTCCAATTTTTGATGAATGGTGAAAACACTGGGTTACTATTTAAAAATAGATATTTTATTTAAATAATTATTTATTTTATTTAAATTTATTTTAGGTCATAATTGATACATAATACCTATATATGTTCAATGTAATTCATTGGAGTCATTTTATAATAATTTTAGATATATAAAAATTTTATTGTACTTTTCACCATCTTTTGCCCACCTCCTAGGAGAATTTGAAAATTTACAAAAAACATAATTTTACCTCTTCTGTGAGTGGAATTTCAAAAATATGGGAGACATGGTTAATTTCATGGAGTAAAATGTGGTTCAATAAGATAAAAACAATTTTTGGTGAATTGTAACTTTTTACTTTTTTTACAACGGTTAAGATTAAATAGGGTAAGTAAGGGTAAAAAATGATATTATTATTACCCTAACAAATGTGCTAATTCTATTGGATAAGTTTAATTTGACCATAAACAACTCAGGAATAAAATATGAACATTTATGTCCACTTGGATTAGATTATGGCACTTATTATTATTATATTTAATGAAGAATTAAAAGAGTTAAAATCAAGGTTTAATAATGAAAACATTTTTAATATAGGGTTATACATTAGAAAAATTCATCTATAAATATTAATTAGAAAGATAAAAAGATTTCCTACTTAATGGTATTTTATTTATAATTTTTAGACATTAAATAATTTAATTTATTTAGGACACAATGATGATGCAGTAATTACCTTATTAATGAAATATTAACATAATTGATGTTATAAATACCAAATAAAATGTAATTTGAGACTTTTTATAAATTACACTAATTTTTTAGGTTAATATGACATTTAATTATTGATTTAATTAACTTTTTTTTAACTAATCATCCTGTTATGAGTTTCACAAAAATAAATTACCAAATAGTGTCATAATTGACATAAAATAGTTTTAAAACAAATACTATATTATTAATTGTAATTTTATTCTAAAAAGTCTAAGGTTCGGACAAATGACTTATATAAAGTTATATATATTAATAATGAACCACTTGGGGTTATTCTGGCTAGTTATAGTATGTTTATTAACAATATAGTGTAAGAAAACAAAAAAGACATAGTAAAAGTTAAATTATTTAACTTAGAGTTAAATCTAAATGATAAGGTTAAAATACTAACCTGAACATGTCCAAAACCTATTGGCTGAGAGTATTTCGACCACTCCCCACATTAGATTTTAAATAAATAAATTTAAATCTATTAAAAGCTGAATATGAATTTATTATTAAATAATATTTTATGTTTTTTCAAAGGTGCCCCTATCCTCCCTTATAAAAGGGAACCTCCTCCCTCTCCGCCTCACACAATTTTGAGCCTTAAACCTCAACCTACCCCTGATTATTTCCCATATAAACTTCCCTATAAACATACTATAGGTTATGGTCTTCTTCAAATTCCAATTTTAGTGCCCTATGTTGTGGTTTCAAAGAGGCGTGTCGAAGAAGAGGTAATATCTGTTACCGATTCTTTCAAATTTATTTCTTCTTCTGCTTCCTATTATTTAGTTGTTTCATTATGAAGTAATAAAATCAGTATCACTCACATACAGATATTTTATTATAAATATTAAACAACCCTATTTCACCTTCTATCCATCCTACGGAAAACAAAATCACCGCACGTGCGTACGTACAGAATACCGTCTCCACGCCGTGGTGTAATCTGTTTTCCACCACCACCTTCTTTGGATGGGTATAATGGTGTAAAAAAACTCTTTATGATTATTGTAAATTGATATTTATTATAAAATAATAGACATACACTTCAATAAAATTCCGTGATCATGGGAACGATATCATCGCTCGTGTGTACGTACGACCTACCGTCTCCACGATGTGATGCGACTCGTTCTACAAGATATTCATTGAATAATGATTATATAAATGAATTGAATGAATAAATATGATATATATTACACTAATAACATTCTTTAAATGATTTATATATAACCTAAAAATAATAAGAATAATTTATTTGACCAAACATGCATAAGAACATAAAGCAATGAACACCCGGATAACAAGTAGCAATGAAATATTACTAATAAGAAGATAAAAATATGACCATATATGATATAATAACAAGGAATATTATTCTTTAATAAGTCCATTACATTATTTATATCATTATACAAGAGTTTCGGATAAGTACAAAGAAAATTAGACCTAAGGTAAGGGAAAATCTAGCAATCTCAATTTTTATCTGAGATTTCTTATACTTCGGTATTTACTGGGGCATATTTATCATCCACATACATGTTTTCTAAATATGTAATAATATTTCCATCCTCCTACAATTTTTTAAATCCATTTTTACCCATTGGTAAGTTTTTAGTAAAAGATATGAAAGGAATCTTTTGTCGTTTTTAGTACGAGGTACTTTTGACTATTTCGGCCAATGTATGAGAAGAATGTTTTTTTAACTTATAGGGCATGAATGGATTTTTATGATTTCAGAGAACATTATTTCCATGAATATTCCTTTAAAAGTTTTGAAGTTTATTTTTAATCAAATTCTTTTAGTTAAAAATAGTATGGCATGTTAAGAATGGAAAAATGTTTTTGAAGTAGAAAGGATATTTTCCTCAAGAAAAGAGTTCAAGTGTTTTTATCAAAATTATTTTACATATAAGATAATATAGGGTTCTTTTTATATCCCTATTATTACATTGATTTGATTATGTTGTGATGGAATTATTTTTATGAAGTCCTTTAACTTATATGAATTGTTTTATGATGTCACGATGTTTAAGAATCTAATTTTTATTAAATGGGTTATGCTATGATGTATGATTAATGATTTTGTGGCACACATAAGAATGGTTTCAATAGGATATGGGTGAGAAATATATCTCCCTTGAATGCATTGGGTAAATATTTATATCTCATGAGATAGACATGGCTGGAACAACAAGTTAATTCGGTTCAGTGACACAGGACTGGAACGAGGAGTGAACTCAGTTCAGTAATGGACTTTATCCACTATGATAGTCTTTGAAATGAGTCTTGACTAATATGAAATGATTTTATATGATTATGTGTGTATGCCACAAAGTTTCATGTTTTATGTTATGATTATTGGGATTACATTTCATTGCTATGATTTATCCCATGTTATGATACTATGATCTCTTTTGCAGGTTAAGATAGTCAAAATGTTATGTTCTTATGAATATGATATGATTGATATTTATTTTGTTTACCCTTACTGAGCATTTGAGCTCTCCCATTTGTATGTTTTCTTTTCCCTAGGTCAGGAAGAAGGGTATTAAGTAGGATATTCCAAAAAGGGACTCTAAATATGATGAAATATGCGGGAGACAATGTAGATGATTTATGAACCAGTTGTTTATATTTCCCAGTTTCTAAAGACAATATACATATACGGTCCTACCATGGTTTTGTTATATTTTGAAATAAGTATGCTTCAATTATGAATTAATAACCATGTATTTAAAGTATGTGTCGTTAAAGTTGGTATCAGAGGAAAGGTATAGTCAACCTATGGAAACTAGGACGTGAAATCCTTAGTAAGAACCCTAAGGATATGTATAAGCATAGAACATAATCATAGTATTTTATAAATATCCATGAATAACATATGATAAGACCTAAATTGTGAAATTTTATTCTTGATTAGGTGGTTTTCTTATTATGATAAGTGTTTCTCACACTATGCTTCTTGGTTTTAGTCAATGGCTGGAACCCGAAGGAACCTTGTTAATGCTGAATGCGACGAGCAATGCAATGATTGTCCCCCTAAGAAACCAAATATTATGGGAGCTGGAATGAAAAATCTTTTAGTCATGCTCATGCAACTTTCTCAAGATATGAATCATGCAAGACTTCCAAATGTGAAAATGAAGGTGCAACATTCTATTGAATAATTCATCAGGCAGCGTCTACCTTCATTCAATGGGTCTTCTGATCCATTAGTGGATGAGCAATGGATCAGTACTACTGAAAAGATATTTTCAGTTCTACAATGTTCTGAAAATGACAAATTCATCTTATTAGTGTATCGTTTGGAAGGTGATGCTGATCAACGGTGGAATCTTATCCAGAAAAGGAGGAAAGGAGATGAAATTGAGTCAATGGAATGGGACGAGTTCAAGAACTTATTTTTCAATAAGTACTTCCCTCGTATTCTTTGAAAAAAGATGGAGAATGAGTTTCTTGAACTAAAGCAAAAGGATGATGAATCGTTTGGTACCTATGAAGGAAATTTTACAAGACTTGTAAGGTACACTTCCAAAATTCTTATCTAACCTCAGAGTAAAATCAATCGATTCTTTAGTGGCTTAAAACAAAGTCTTCGAAGGGAGTTAGCCAAAAGGGACTTCAATAGCTATGAAGAAATTGTTCGATGTGATATCAAGGTTTAGATGTAGATTAGAGTAACCCATAAATCATATGGGTTTGATAAGAAGAGGAAAATGGAATTCAAAGGAAAATCTAAAGACCACACTGAAAAGAAGATGAGTTTTCACTTATTCTATATGTGTGGAAAGAAACATGGGGGGAATTGTCTTTAAGGGATAAGTAAATGTTTTAAGTGTGGAAAAGAAGGTCATCGGTCAGTTAAATGTCTAAATAATGGGAAGAAGATGTCTAATTATGCTAACAAAGAAAGGGATACACAGAATGAAAATCATACACTTCAATGATTCAAGTTCAAGGAAATGGGGAATTATGCCAATCATTGCCCTAATCCAAGGGTTTTTGATGATGGCCGATGTCAAAAAACTCTAAAGGGAAAAGACAAAGGAAAGTCACATGAAATCTCTATCGGCGATGTGGAGTTTGATAACGAAATGGTGAAAGGTATAATTACCATCCACTCTAAAGAAGCAAATGTTTTATTTGATTCTGGATCCACCCACTCTTTTATTTCTCAAGAATTTTCTAAGGTTATCTCTATATTACCTCTGAAGTTAGATATTGAGATAGCTATGACAACCCCTAATGGCACAAAAGTCGCATCAAAAGTTTACAATTATTCTCCAATAGAAGTTTGTTGGAAAGTGCTTCATGAAAATCTTGTGATCCTTCCTATAGTGAAATTTTATGTTATTCTTGGCATGGATTGGATTTCTTTTTATGGATCTCATATTATTTTCCAAAGAAGGGAAGTCACATTTCATATTCCAGATCAATCTATGATCATCTATCGATGCAAGGAGGAATATAACCGTCCAATAGAAATTTCTTCCATATTATGGGTCTTGATTCAACTAAATGAAGGTTATTTATTTCAAATGGTTGGAGAGAAACTCACGATTAATAATACACCCACTGTATGAGAGTTTGATGATGTCTTTTAGGAGGAATTTCCAGGTCTTCCACCAAATTGTGAAGTTGTGTTTTCAATAGAGCACATACAGGTTGCTATGCCCATTTCATAGACACCTTATAGAATGGCCCCAATTGAGTTGTAGGAATTGAAGAATCAACTCCAAGAGAATCTTGATAAGGGATTTATACACCCTAGTGCATCACCTTGGGGAGCACCTGTTTTGTTCGCTAAGAAGAAAGATGGATCAATGAGACTCTGCATTGATTATCGAGAACTTAAAAAGATCACTATGAAGAACAAATATCACCTCCAACGCATTGATGACTTATTTGACCAACTACGCGGAGCACAATACTTTTCCAACATTGATCTTCGTTCATCGTATCATCAATGAAGGGTCAAAAAAGAAGGATATACCAAAGAAGACTTTCTGTACAAGTTATGGACACTATGAATTTATTGTGATGCCATTTGGTCTTACTAGTACCCCTACTATCTTCATGGATCTAAGGAATAGATTCTTTAGTGACTATCTTGTTCAGTTTGTGGTAGAAATTATAGATGATATTCTTGTCTACTCAAAGAGAAAATAAGAACATGAAGATCACTTTAGAATTGTATTAAAGACCCTAAAAAAGGAGAATATTTATGCCAAATTTACCAAGTGTGAATTTTGGCTTCAAAAAGTTTCATTTTTGGGTCACATAATATCAAAAGAGGGGATATCTGTGGATCCAGCGAAAACAGAGGTTATCGAAATATGATCGAGACCAACAACAGTAACTGAGGTCCGAAGTTTTCTTGGTTTGGCTGGATATTATGGACGTTTTGTGAAGGATTTTTCACAATTATCGAATCCACTCACCAGGTTGACATGAAAAGGAGTTATGTTCTTTTGGATGGAGGAGTGTGAAGATAATTTCAAGGAGGTAAAAAGATGGTTATCCAGTGCACCTGTGCTCACACTGCCTTGTAGTAGAGAAAGGTTTGTGATCTATAGTGATGCATCCACGAAGTGATTGGGGTGTGTTCCCATGCAAAATGATGTGGTGATAGCTTATGCCTCACGACAGTTGAAAATCCATGAGCAAAATTACCCAATCATGATTTGGAGTTATCCGTGGTAATCTTTCCATTAATGATTTGGAGGCATTCCCTTTATGGTGAAAGGTGTGATATTTATACAGATAATAAATGTTTAATGTATATTTTCACAAAAAAAAAGCTCGATATGCACCAAAGAAGTTGGTTGGAGTTGATTAGGGACTATGGATATTGAATTCAATATCACCCTGGGAAAGCAAACAAGGTGGAAGATGCATTTAGTCGACAAGACCATGATAACTTATCCATGATGAGGATCACAAAAGATCCAATATATATGTATTAACAAACGATGGATCGTGGAATTATATTGGAAGGGAAAAAATCTTATCTTTCTCAAATGAATGTTCAAACATCTATACATGTGAATATTAATTATTCACAAAAAAAGTTGTATAATTAAAAAAGAGGGTGAGAAATGTTCCTGAATTCAACCTTGATTGTGACGGGATAATATGGTTCAGGAATAGAGTTTGTGTTCCTCCAATTCCAGAATTAAAGAAGGAGCTGCTGGATGAGGCTCATAGTATTTCATTCTCTATTCATCCTGGAATCATGAAGATATATAAATACCTGATAGAGTACTTATGGTAGGATGGCATAAAAAGAGATGTTGTTGAATATGTATCTCGATTCTTGGTTTATCAGCAAGTTAATGCTAAGAGGAAAAAGTCTAAGGGGATATTACAACCATTACCCATACCCGAATGGAAATGGGAAAAATCACTATGGGTTTTGTCATTGGACTTCCTAAAACATCCAATGGCAATAATTCTCTCTGGGTTATAGTTGAGCGTCTTACGAAGTCGGCACACTTCATTGCTATTAGTGAAGATTTTTCTCTTGATCAGCTTTCCCGGATATATGTAAAGAAAGTGGTAAGATTGCATGGAGTAACACTTACCATTATATCTGATCGGGATCCGAGGTTTACCTTAGTGTTTTGGAGAAGTCTTCACCATACTCTATATAAAGAGTTGAGTTTCATCACTGCTTATCATCATCTGAAAGACGATCAGTCTGAGAGAAAAATTCAAACTCTAGAAGACATGTTGAGTGGTTGCTCTATGTATTTCAAAAGTGGTTGGGATTAACACCTAAATTTGGTGGAATTTTCTTATAATAATAGCTTTAACTCCAGTATTTAGATGTGTCCTTATGAAGATCTCTATAGAAAGAATTGAAGGACTCTAACTTGCTGGGATGATGTTTGGGAAAGAAAGCTATTAGGACCTGATCTTGTTGATGAGATGGCAGAAAAGGTCTGATCTATTCAACAACACATAAGAGCAGCTCCGAGTTGACAAAAAAGTTATGCCGACAACTGAAGAAAAGACCTAGAGTTTGAAGTGGGTGATAAAGTGTTCTTAAGAATATCTCCTTGGAAGTGAGTAATGAGATTTAGAAAGAAGGAAAATCTGAGCCCTAGGTATATCCGTCCTTTCGAAATACTGGATCGTGTTGGGAAGGTAGCATACCGATTGGAGCTTCCACAGAATCTCTCTCAGTTTCACGATGTGTTCCATGTATCTATCCTGAGAATGTATATACCTGATCCTTCACAAGTACTCAGCTCAGAAGTTGTACCGCTGGAGTAAGATCATTCTTTTGAAGAACAGCCGATAGAGATTCTGGATCATAGCAAAAAAGTCCTACAAAACAAGACCACTCTCTTGGTGAATGTTTTATGGAGGAACCACCAATTCAAAGAAGCTACATGGGAGCTTGAGGATATGACGAGGGAGAGGTATCCTCATATGTTTTTTACAAAGTGACGAATTTCGAGGGCGAAATTCATTTTAAGGGGGGTGGAATGTAACACCCATGATTTTATGAGAAATATTTTCTTTTTATGTTTTATACATCCCCAAAGAAATATTTCACTACACACAACATAGTTTTGGCTTGTGTTACACATAAGAGTAACCTTCCTCGATAGCTTGTGTTGTACGCAATACCGAGTTTTTCTAAACAACGATATGTTATTAAAATATTATAAAAACTAGCCGTTATGAATAGTAATACCCACTTTTTGAAATTTTATAAATTTTATCATTCAAAATGGATTTCATTTTTGGATTCGGAATATCAAAATTATCCTAAGGTGATTTTTTGGTATTTTTCTGAAAACTTCCAATTTTTAATGAATAGTGAAAACAGTAGGATACTATTTAAAAACCGAATTTTTATTTAAATAATTATTTTTTTTATTTAAATTTATTTTAGGTACAAATTGATACATAATACCTATATAAGTTCAATGTAATTCATTGGAGTCATTGTATAAAAATTTTAGATATATACAAATTTTATTGAACTTTTCACCGTCTTTTACCCACCTCCTAGAAGAATTTGAAAATTTACATAAAACATAACTTGACCACTTCTATGAGTAGAATTTCAAAAATCTGAGAGACACTGTTAATGTCAAGGAGTAAAATTTGGTTCAATAAGATAGAAATATTTTTTGGTAAATAATAACTTTTTACTTTTTTTTACCACGGTTAAAAGTAAATAGGGTAATTAAGGGTACAAATGATATTATTATTACTCTAACACATGTACTAATTCTATTGGATAAGTGTAATTCGACCAAAAAAAACCTTAGGAATAATATAGAACCATTTAGGTCCACTTGGATTAGATTAGGACACTTATTATTATTTTATTTAAAGAAGAATTAAAAGAGTTAAAATCAATGTTTAATAACTAAAACATTTTTAATATAGGGTAATACATTATCTAAATTCAACTATAAATATTCATTCTAAAGATAAAAATATTTACTACATAATGGTATTTTATTTATAATTTTTATACATTAAATAAGTTAATTTATTTATGACACAAGGATGATGCAGTAATTACCTTAATAATGAAATATTAACATTATTGATGTTATAAATAGCCAAATAAACGTAATTTGCATCTTTTTATAAATTACTCTAATTTTCTAGGTTAATATGACATGTAATTAATTATTTAATTAACATTGTTCGAACTAATTATGTTGTTATGATTTTCAAAAAAATCAATTACCAAATAGTGTCATAATTGACATAAAATAGTTTCTAAAAATAAAATTATATTATTAATTGTTATTCTTTTCCAAAAAATATAAGGATCGGAAAAATGACTAATATAAGGTTATATATATTAATAAGGAACCATTTGGGGTTCGTTTGGCTTGTTATATTATGTTTATTAACCATATAGTGTAAGAAAACAAAAAGACACAGTAAAAGTTAAATTATTTAACTTTGAGTTAAATCTAAATTATAAGGTTAAAATACTAACCTAAACTTGTCTAAAACCTACTGGATGAAAGGATTTCGACCCATCCCCACCTTATCTTCGAAATAAATCAATTTAAATCTATTAAAAACCGAATATGACTTTATGATTAAATAATATTTTATGTTTTTCCAATGGAACCCCTCTCCTCCCTTATAAAGGGGAACCTCCTCCCTCTACTCCTCACACAATTTTGAGCCTTAAATCTCTTCAAAACCCTGGAAATTTACCTTATAAAATTCCCTAGAACCATAAAAGAGGTTCTGGTCTTCTTCAATGTCCAATTTTATTTCCCCAAGAGGAGGTTTGAAAGAGGCGTGTCGAAGAACAGGTAATATCCGTTACCGATTCTTTCAAATTTATTTCATCTTCTACTTTATCACCATTAGTTGTTTAATTATTAAGTAATAACATCAGTATCACTAAAATACTTATATTTTTTTATAAATATAAAACAACCCTATTCCACCTTCTATCCATCTTATGGAAAACGAAATCACCGCGCGTGCGCACGTACGGAATACCGTCTCCACGTCGTGGGGTAATCTATTTTCCACCACCACCTTACTTGGATGGGTATAATGTTGTAAAGAATAACTATTTATTATTATTGTAAATTGATATTGATTCCTAAATAATATACATTCACTTCAATACAATTCCACGATCATGGGAACGATATCATCGCTCGTGCGTACGTATGCCCTACCGTCTCCATGATGCGATGTGACTCATTCTACATGATCTTCATTGAATAATGATTATATAAATGAATTTAATGAATAAATATGATATATATTATACTAATACCATTCTATAAATGAGGTATCCATAACCTAAAAATATAAATAAGAATTTATTCGATAAAACATGCATTAGAACATAAAGCAATGAACACCTGAATAACATGTAGCAATGAAATATTACTAATAAAAAGATAACAATATAACCATATATGATATCATAACAATTAATATTATTATGTAATAATTAAATGACATTATTTAAATCATTATACAGGAGGTTCGGATACGTATGAAGTAAACCAGACCTAAGGTGAGGGAAAATCTCGCAATCTCAATTTTTATCGGAGATTGCTTATACTTTGGTATTTACTGTGGCATATTTATCATACACATCCATGTTTTCTCAATATTTAATATTATTTACATCCTCCTAAAATTTTTTAAATCCAATTTTACCCATTGGTTAGTTTTTAGTAAAAGATATGAAAGAAATCTTTTGTCATTTTTAGTACGAGGTACTTTTTGACTTTTTCAACCGAAGTATGAGAATAATGTTTTTTTAACTTATACGGAATGAATGGATTTTTATGATTTCATAGAACATTATTTCCATAAAAATTAATTTACAAGTTTTCAAGTATATTTTTAGTCAACTTCATTTAGTTATAAATAGTATGACATGTTAAGAAAGGAAAAATGTTTTTGAAGTAGAAAGGATATTTTCCTCAAGAATGGTGTTCAAGTGTTTTTATCAAAATTATTTTACATCTATGATAATATAGGGTTCTATTTATATCCCTATTATTATATTTATTTGATTATGTTGTGATGGAATTATTTTTATGTAGTCCTTTAACTTATATGAATTGTTTTACGATGTCACGATGTATAAGAATCCCATTTTTATTACATAGGTTATGTTATGATGTATGATTTATGATTTTGTGTCACACTTAATAATGGTTTCATTATGAGATGATTGGGACCTATATCTCCCTCAAATTCAATGGGTAAAGATTTATATCTCATTAGATAGACTTGGATGGAATGGCAAGTTAATCCGGTTCAGTGACACAGGACTGGAACGAGGAGTGAACATGGTTCAGTAATGGACTTTGTCCACAATGATAGTCTTGGAAATGAGTCTTGACTAATATGAAATGATTTTCTATGATTATTTGTCTATGCCACAAAAGTTTCATGTTTTATTTTATGATTATTGGGATTTCATTTCATTACTATGATTTATCCCATGTTATGATATTATGATCTCTTTTGCAGGTTAAGATATTCAAAATGTTATGTTCCTATGAATATGATATGATTGATATTTCTTTTGTTTACTCTTACTATGAATTTGAGCTCACCCTTTTGTATATTTTATTTTCCCTAGGTCAGGAAGACGAGTATTAAGTAGGATATTCCAAAAAGGGACTCTAAATATGATGAAATAAGATGGAGACAATGTAGATGATTTATGAACCAGTTGTTTTTGTTTCCCAGTTTCTAAAGACACTATACCTATATGGTCCTACCATGGTTTTGATATATTTTGTAATAAGTATGCATCAATTATGAATTAATATCCATGTATGTAAAATATGGGTCATTAAAATATCCTACAGAACTTGAATGGTCATCTCTGACTGACCATTTGTCTGGGGATGGAATGTCATGCTCAAGCATAACTAAGTCCCAAAAGCCTCCAGAAATACCTTCCATTACCAGGATGTCAAGAAGGAATCTTGATCTAAGACTATTGTCGAAGGGATGCCATGAAGCTGAACTATCTCCATCATGTAGAGATGTCCCATGTTGTCTACAAAACTCTACACCCTGATATCTTTGAAGTTGGCTGACTTGGTGAGTCGGTCAATGATCACCTATATGGTATCATGCCCCTTGTATGTCTGGGGTAATACCATCATGAATTCCATTTATATTCCATACCACTTCCACTCTAGAACTTCTTGGGGGTGAGCTAATCCCACTGGAACCTGGTGCTCATCCTTCAACAGCAGGAATGTAAGGCATCGAGAAACGAACTCTGCTACTGCCTACTTCTTTCCTGACCACCATAATTGTTGTCAGACATCTTGGTACATCATTGCCTCTCCAAGATGTACCGCTAGAGTGGATGTATGGAACTCCCTTAGGACCTCATCCTGCAATGCCACTGGTACAACAGTGCACCCTCTAAAGAAAAGTACGTGCTCCCCACCTTGAGAATATCCATCAGGAGCATGTCCTGTGGATAACTGAGCATGTAAATACTCAGAGTAGACATCCCCATGTTGTGCCTCCCTCAATGTTGTATGAGTTTAGGGGTGACAACCATCAACTGTAGGTAAGCTACATCCTCTCTATCCATGAAGGATAACAGTAATGTGGCTAACTGCTTTGTTCCTTCACTCAACAGCTACAAGATTCACCTCCTTCTCAGAGAATCCTCCACCTTGTTCCCCTTCCCAATAGTATAGATAATCTCAAAATCAATGTCCTGGAGGAACTCCAGCCAATGCCTCTATTACAGATTCAGATCCTTCTGTGATAAGATGTACTTAAGGCTCTTGTGGTTAGAGTAGACGATGCACCGCTCACCCATAAGGTATTTTCACCGCATTTTCAATGAGAAGACTACCAAAGAAAACTTTATATCATGGGTTTCATAGTTGTACTCAAGTGGCCTAAGATGGAATAAACCATAAGTAATCACTACCTGCCTCTTAATCAAAAAGCATCCATGTCTGGTCCCCGATGCATCGCAAAAAACTACGCACTCGACACCCTCCTCTGGAAATCACATGATCAGGGAACTCATAAAACTCTACCTCAACTACTCAAAATCGTGCTGGAACTTCTCTATCCACATTAAGGGATGCCCCTTCCTAGACAAGATTGTCATCAGATCAGATATTTGGGAGAAGTCATGGGTGAATCTTCAGTAATATCCTCCTAACCCAAGGAATCTTCTCACATATGTCACGCCCCGAGGTGGCTCCCATGCTGACACTGACTACACTTTGATTGGGTCCACAGCTACACCATATGCTGAGATGACATGTCCATGAAAGTGGACCTCTTGAATCCAAAACTAGAACTTCGAGAGCATCCCATAAATATGGTGCTCCCATAGTATGTCTAGAACCATCCACAGGTGTCTCGTGTGCTCCTCATCTGACGTCGAGTACACAAGGATGTCATCGATGAAGACTACTATGAACCGGTGTAAGTACAGCTGGAATATATGGTTCATTAGTCCCATGAATTCTACATGGGCGTTTTCATGCCAAAAGGCATCACCAAGAACTCAGAGTGACCATTGCGGCATCTGAAAGCCGTCTTTGGTATATCCCAATCCTATAATCGTAACTGGTGATAACCTGATCAAAGTTCAACCTTCCAGAACCATTTTGATCCTCTCATCTAGTTGAATAGGTCGTCGATTCTCGGCACTAAATACTTGTTCTTCACCATTACCTGATTCAGGAACCGGTAATCCACACACAACCTCAAACTCTTGTCTACCTTTTTGGAAAACAATACTGGGTCGTCCAGGGTGAAACATTGGGTCTCAGGAAACCCTTTCTATGTAAGTCCTCCAACTACACCCTTAGCTAGCGAAGCTCTTCTGGAGCCATCTGATATGTGGATGAGAAAATTAGTGCCGTTATGGAGTGTATGTCGATACAGATGTCGATCTCCCGGCAGGGAGGATGTCCTAGAACATCTTCAAGGATGGAGTCCTCGTACTCCGCCACCACTACTGGGAACTGGAAGCTCACAACATCTACTGCTATGAGGGTAAGGTTAGCCATATCATGAGTGATCTATTTCCCCATTCTATTCATGAGCCCATTCTTTGCTTCCTTGGTCTCCTTTTCTCCGACAAAGGAAAACCTCATTCCATCACTACAGACACACCGCACCCTTCATCTAAAACAGTCAATATGGGCATGGATCGAAGATAACCAATCCATACCTAGAATGATTTCTTAAGGTCTCGACGCTACCACCAAGAGGTTCCAACTAAAACCTTTGCCTCCAAGGGTAAGATCAAACTGTCTGCAAAGGTGCATGATCATCGAGTATCCTCCCGTAGGTGTCTCCAAGTGTAAGGATCGAGTCAACGACTCTACTGGAATCTCAGGATTCCACAAAAGTCATGTGGTAATAAAGGAATGACTGGAACATGTATCTATTAGTAGGGTATCTATGGTAGATAAGACACAGATCTGAAGCCTCAAGGTCATATGCCTCGACTACATGCAGTTGTCCCCGCCCCTATCCCCCAGCTCCCTGAGCCTGGTGAGGACCTCTTGGGGGTGGTGGTGGAAGTATATCGAAGCTTCTGCGACCACCTATAGATCTCCCTACTCTTATAACACATATGCCACCTAGAGAGTCTATCTGCTTCATTCTCTGCCTCTACATCAGTGGGTCATCCACTGCTTCCCTATCAGCAGCTCGACGGGTTAGAAAATCTCTAGAGAGATGTCCCCTACTGTTGCATGAGTAGCACTGCCTCTCCCTAGGTTGACTGAATCCATCCTGAGAGCCTTGGACTTTTGATACCCTCTCTTGGGTCCTACTATGATTTCTCCCATGTTCTGATCCCTGTTCCTGACATCGGCTCCCTGCTGCCGAGGTCTGCCCACATGTCTGCCAACTGCTGGACTATCATCGGTTATCTCAGCTCTGCCAAGAAGCTCCCGATCACCAAGGACCGCTCGAGCACTCCAGTGTAGGTTGAAATTCATAGAGACACGATACTAGATCTGATGTCTTAACGTAGACCTTTCTTGAAGGTCAGATCTCTGATGTACGAATCCCTGACCATATCCATCAAGTACCTGGCGAGGTTGGTGAACCTCGATGAATAGTTAGCTATCATCAAACTGCCCTGCTAGAGCTGAAGAATATCTTGGATGCGCACTGCTCTCAATTTAACTAGATAGAATTCCTCCCAGAAGATTATCTCAAACTCCATCCATGAAAGTGTATAATCATCCTGATTTTGTGTGGACAGACTCCACCATCGTCCTGAAAAACCCTGAAGAAGGCTCGCTCCTAGGATCACTATCTGGTCTGCTGGTGTCCTCACTAGTCGGAAAACTTTGGTCACTGACTCAAGCCAGTCCTCATCCGCCTGAGGGTCAGGCTCACCTCGGAGCCTGAGGGGTCTCTGCCTCTAGAAATCATAGAGCAGGCTTAGCATGCACTCCTCGTCGGTCAGTACTGCAGGTACCACGGGCTGCTCCAATGGTGGTGTTATAGAAGATTCACACCATGTTCTCAATGCCTGTGGAACTGGTCCCTATATAGATCCCTCGTCACTGAGGGGGTCATCCTCATGATCTCGCTACAGAATCCTAGTGGGTATGCGTCGCGGAGGCATCCTGTAAGGAAACAAGATATACTATGGTCAATTACTATATCTGTATAGATGGCACAAGGACATGGAAAACACAACCAATTCCTATATGATGAATGTACCAATCTCTTATTTTCCCGCAACTAGTGGTTTCATGTACCGAGTCGAAAAGCAGTTTATCAGAGTCCTGGAGTATGGATATGTCAGCCGCCCGCACCAACACTGGAGTCTCTAGCCGAAACGTTTAACTCAAAACACTAAAAAATATTGACCCAAAAAAACTCACAGAATCTTGGTTCTAAGGTAGAAATGACCACCTCTAATACCACTTGGTCATGAAATATCCCATTGGGGCATGTGCCACGACTCCCCATGCCCACCTCCAATCAGCCAGGGGCGAGTGACTAGCACCGAGTAGGCATAATACTAACATGGGAGGAATTTCCTAAGTACCTGTACACACACACATCTCCAAGCCCACAAATGCTGAAATGAAAAAGGACTACTAAGGAAATAAATGCATGCAAACAACTAAACACAATCAACAGAGTATGATGGAAAGTAAAGTACAGAATGTAATCTAGGCCAAAATATAAGCCCACCAAACCAAGAGAATGAAAACTAAAAAGTCTAACCTATCAACACAAAGAGGTACTAGGACTTCTTCTCATAGCCGTAATAACACCATGTCTTATAGGGAACTCATAATGTTGGGTCCTATACTAATCCTCCCTGGACTCTGTCAAATGGCTGCTCGTCTTCACAAGACACAACACTTGTGGGAAATGCCCATGCAGGGGTGATTATAACAATACTCAGTAGAGGACCCCAAAAACCGCAAATAAATACAAAAAAGAAAGGCACATTTAGCTCTACATAGTATATTTCTACTGAACATATAACATGAGAAGAAAAATCTAGATATACTCACATCCTAGACCCGTGGTCTAGAGCCAAGTCGCACAACCGTATACCCCCTCTAGGGATTCATTTCTCAGATTCCACGAAGCACTCATCCATTAGAACTCACTCCATGAGTCTAATAGTTTTGATGAAGTCTTTCCGAGAAGTACTGTATGTAGGGAAAGGTCATGAGAGATAGATACACTCATTACGGGAGAACACAATCTTGAGTGGGGAAAGATCATGATACATAGATCTGGATCACTGCCAGGGCCTTGTGGATATTGCAACTCATTCAGATTCACCAGCTAGGTAGAGGATCAATGCCCTATGGAAGTGGTCACATGATACCTAACTCTACCTAGGGTCACGAATGGAGACATGATCTTTCTCTGAGCCTCTCAGAGGGATACCAGATTTTATCTCGGAAAGTCATGTTGAAGGAATCATACTCATGTAGTAGGAAATGACACTTGACCTTCAGGGGAACAAGAAGAAGGTCACTAACCCAAATGACACATGACGAAGTTATAGTGGAAAAGAAGATCAGGACATGTACTAAAAAGTACACGACGTGTAGAAAAGTTACACGCTATGTCCTCTGACCCTAGGTACTGCCCGTGTACGATGGACCGGGATGAAAGGCGTGTTGTGTAGAAATGTCAGTACACAGCGTTTAGTACTGATCAAATTTTGTGTTTGAGTAAAGGGGTTCGACTCCATGTACGTGGCCGATATCCCATACATGGATTTATCCCGTGTTCGCCACCCCGTGTAACCGGTACACGGGGTAACCCGTGTACCCAACCCAGTCGGGCCGTGTGGTGGATTACACAGTCGTGTACTCCAACTTTTGTCCATGTACTTCCCAAAATACATGTCTAGATTCGAGGAAAGTCCAACACGCCATGTGAAAAGGGTAACACACAATGTGATACCTATCTAACCCTTGAAACCCTAGTTTCTGTCGCCGATACTACACATCTTGTTCTTCATAAATACACACCGTGTATTCTAGAATTTTCTAGAATCACAACCCACTGTGTTGCGCCTCCTCTGTTGCATGTTCTTCGATCCGGCCATCAGATCACCACGATACACCAGATCCAAGGTCGCTCTGATGTCCCGAAGACTTCTCGGTTGTTTTCGAGCCTCCGACTGGGCCCGACAACGTGTTTTGATCCATCCACACAAAGAATGTTCGGAGAACGATAATTCCTGAAAAGTGTCGATTCGTCTTCCACCATCATCGTCTCACCTCCACTAGGTCGTCGTGATATCAGATCTCTAATTTGGGATTGTCACGTTGCAAAAGGAATCACAACAATCTGTTGTTCATTGCCCGGCGAAGAACGTGAAAAATGCATGAAAAATAAAGGGGAAGGAAATCCAAAAGAAAAATTGAGGAACAAAAATCTTCCATCGTTCATCATGTTGTTGATCCTCTCCCATTAGTAGGATCAAACAGAGAAGGATAAAAACAATAAATAGTCATCATAGATTAATTACCCGACATCAACACAATCAAAACCCACCGGCAAAGATGCACGAATTCATGGATCAACATGTTCATGGTTGATCTGTGTTCATGGTTAAATCAAAAAATGGGGAAGAATATTTTAAATAGAAACCCCTACCTTGATCTAGTTGAAGAACGATCGTCATGTTGTGTCGTTGGTGAGGTTCATCGGATATGAGATGCGTCATCGTTCGTTGGTCGGTTCTCCTCCAGAGCTCCAAGAGGCTCCCTCTAAATTTGTAGGGTTATGAGGCTAAACCTTAGAACATACCATACATAGTTATTTAAAATAGAGGAAATTAGGCCATCAAAAAAAGTTAAATTTTAAATAAAATAATTTATTATTTTATTTTATTTTCATTCGTCGTCCAAAAACTAAATTTTTTAGCCGACCCACACCGATTACAGTTAGGCCCCATCAAAGGTAAAAACGTTGCTCTGAATGCAATGATGCCCTCATATTTCTGATTCAGGAACCCGTTTAAAATATATTCCACTATTTTAGAAAAACCTTTCACACACACTGTTTAAAATTATAATTTATTTCAAACATTAATTCTTGGAACTCCGGTCTCAAAATCGCATTCCGTCAAAAGGTCTGGTCTCAAAAAAAATCCATATAATATTTAAAAAATAATACACAAAAAATCCAAGACAATAAAAAATTCACCAAATCGGGACCACAGTGTCATGGAGACCCTGGAATGGTGTGATTACAACTCAATTTCCCCCCACCAATGGTCTTTAAAACAACATCCAGTCTAAACAAATGTGTATATATGTGTATTTAATTAGTAAGTTTGTAAAGGAAAATTGGTTCTCAATGAAGAATTTATTAATTACCAATTAAACCTTCAAATCCCAAAGATTCATCAAATCAATAAAAATTACTCAGACCATGATGAGATACTAAGACATATACCACCTAGTTTAACCTTTTAATTCACATGGAAATTATTTGATCATTTCCATCACTATTCATTCCACGAAACATTAGTCCGTGTAACAATTTCTTACATCATATAAGCCATAGGTCATTAGACATGGATAATCATTGCATGTATCCTATTGAGATTCAAAACATCATATATGACCATCTTAACCACTTATTATATGGGGAATAGGTTGGAAAAAAAGGAGGATCTATCCATATATCCTATTGGGATTCAGAATGTAATGTATGATCATCCCAACCATGATATTGAACTCTATGTATATACCCTTGGAGTTAGAAGAATCAATCAATCCAATGAAAACTATGGTGCACCAGGGTTCCTAGAGAATCAGTATGGCCTTCCCAAAATTGTAGAGTGGAGCATATGTTTGATATCTTAAAACCATTAGTCACATATCAACAAACATCGATAATCAGTCAATTATTCTAAACAGGATTTGGCATGTCATGTCTGACCATCCCCAACCATTCCATTATCAATAATTTCCATATTTATAAAATAATCTATCAATATCATTAATCATTCATCATTTAACAAGATCCGAACATACCTTTAAAACCAATCACATCTCAATAAGACTCATCCTCTTTCTAACAATTTCATAAAACACCACTTCAAACATTATTAAATTGTCCCTCAATAAGGGTCATTCACCTTGAACATTCAAACAGGGCCATATGTCATCCATTAATTTAATTAATTTAATTAAACCACCATGGTATTCTTATAAGTGGTAAATAACTCCAAAAACATAAAAAATAATTTGAAACCTAATAAGAATCCCTTAATTAAATTGAGATCAACACCTCTCTTTTAAATTTTACCCAATTTCAAAATATCATTTTCATTCATTGAAAACCGTAACAAGATCAAAATCCAAAACACATCATATAAACTATTTCAAAGACTCTTATGAATTTCAAAAAAGATAATATATAAACATTTAAATTATCCATATTTCAATTCATACCCATTTATTTTACCATTTTCACAGGATTAGAATATCCCAAGGATAATTGTAATTTTTATGTCAAATCATCAACGGACCTAACGGGGTTCACGAAGATTCCTTCACATAAACTACATTCCCAATTTATAATACTTATCATAAGGTTTTAAAATGAAGTAAGGCCCTCCAGATAAGAACAACAAACACATGGTAAATATTAAGACTATTAGTAAAAGCTTATAGATCACCTACCTCATACATGTAGAAAACCACTCATCCAAAAAAACCTTCATCTGATATAAAATGACCTCAAACCCCATGAAAAATAAAACCCTTTGAAATAAGGGTTTATAGATTCAGTTGGAGAGGAATCAAAACACAAATACTCTTTCAGAAAATGGTAACAAAACATTGTAGAAGACATACCTGATGCTTCGACTTAAAACCAATGACACTCTACAATCCTATGAAATAAGGGAGAATTATAAATGGAGGAGGGAGGATCTCATGGTTCGTCACCCTTTCAATAAGGTTTTGATTTAGGGAGAAAATCATGGAGACAACATAAAGATCGAGTGGGGAAATTCTATTTTCACCACTTTTGAAGTGGAACACGGCATGTATGCATAGTTTAAAAACCCATGATCCAACTGTTACTCTACCACTGTCAAAGAGGTAACTTTGAAACATGGTCTGTCTAGCTACATGCACAGTTTGGAAAAATGTATCTCCTCCCATTTTCATGCCACTTTCCAAGGGAGTTATGATCACACTAGTGTCTAGGATGGCCCAAATAGTTTCGATGCCATCTAAAGGCCATTTATTCGTATTTTTAGAGTCACCCAAACCATGCATGATTATAGTGAATGGTAAAACTAATCACATGCCAAACATGAAACTTGTATAGATTGGACTCTCTTCCCTCTATTCCATGTGCTAAACCCCAGGACACCACCGATACTTATCTTAATCCCAATAAATACACCATAAACAAAAAAAATTAATCAAGGATGTACGTTATCTCATGGCTGAGATCTTATAATATCCCCACCATATAAAAACTCATCACAATGCATTAGTTTAACACTTCCCTAAATCCCCAAGTAAATGGTGTTGAGACACTAGGACCATATACTGAGTTCCCTCTCTTAAGTTTCCTCTTGAACATGTTGAATTTGTCACAAACATTAGATCACAAACACAATCTTACCACGTAAACCTTCTCAATATGATTCAGAATATAAGACTGATGCTCCTCAAAGGACACATTGTCCTCAATATCCTCATTACTAACATAATAAAATGTGAAAATTGTAGGTAATACCAATGAAATTACCAAACTAAGAAATCATCAAGAAAGAAACTACACCACCTTTGTAGATCCAATTAGAACACCCTCAAACTGATTCTCCCCTAAACTCTCAAATATCCCAACACACTTGGATTTACTTGATGTAATATACACTTTTCCAAATATATTCCTTGATAAAAATTCTCTAAAAATTGTTGCCAAATGGCCTCATTCCATATCCAAACACCCATAATAGAACCCTTGCATAACCTTTATCTCAAGTGACTCAACTAGTCATATTGTTAGATAATTATCACTATCAAAATTGAAACACCAATAGGTCACTTATCTGAGCCTATCCAACACATAACATTGATTAAACCATCAATAGACCACTCGCCTACTATTCTACCCCCACTCAGTATTCTGTTATAATGTATACATATATCCCCTTTGACCGGTTATACCGTAAATTTCTATATTATCATTACATTTATTGTTTTCTTAATGTTATCCTTTCATGGGGATTACAATTCAGATGTTGTTAAAGTTGTTAGGGACAATATTTTAAAAGAAATCACCTTTTAATGTTTTCCTTCTAACTACCTCTCCATAATGCCCATGTTTTTAAAATAATGTGATGAATGTTTTTATAGGTACAAATCTTTTTTAAAAGATCATATTATGTATCATTATAAATTATTTGATAGATTTTCTGAGAAAATATTTTTACATATTTTATATCAATCATTTTGAAAAATGAAAATAAGTATTTTCTATTTTTAACTTATACGATGAGAATAATTTTTTCTTCCATCGTGATGGTTATTTGATTTCATTATTCATTTGAAATTTTTCATGTTTTATTTAATGAAAACCCCCTTCCCAATTTCAGGGAATTTTGGTATTTAAAATAGGTTTTAAAAATTATAATTTATTATCAAAAAGGATTTTTACAGGGGTTTAAAATTATTTTTCAGAGGGATTTATGATAAAAATGTTAATTAATAATTTTTTTATTCATGTTATGGTACATGAGTGTAATTTGAAAAATTAGTGTTCCTAATATAGACTATATGTTGGTTTGATCCCCATTATCACCTCGGAGCGTGCCTAATATAACTTATATGAAAGGTAGTGCCTATTATGGGTCTTGATAAACGGGTGATTCTAGCACATCTTGTATGATTGGTTGAGCCACAATATATCTCATGGGTGAGATTGATATAGCTTATTCAAAGCGTGATCCCCATTATATATCTCCAATGCATTGGATAATGATTATATTGGATGTTGGCCATATGGTTATTCTAATTTAAAATGTTTTGAAATGGTTTTATGAATATGATCTCTATGTTTAATAATGGTTTTAATTTTATTGTAATGGGTTTTAATAATTTTATTAGTGAAACAAGTTATGTTTCATTTAAAAATAATTTATTGAACTTATCCAAAAAAAATAATGAGATAATGGTAAAACATTTCATGGGTTTTCGTGTTTTTCACTAGAATAATGATTTTATTTCTTTTTACATACCTAAATGATGTTTTGATCTCATCCAACATTTTAAATTTTTTTCCTCCAGTATAAAAGATTGATAGTGGAATGGAATATCTCATGTTTAATGTCATGAATATTTTCAATGAAATGAAATTGTGATTTATTTTGAAGGATTTATATTATGGAAAAAATGGTTACTAATAAGAAGAATTCATATTGTATAGTATGATTTTTTAATTTATGAGTTATGACCTAATTTTATAATACTATAAACATAAAAGGATTATCAATGTGAAATTAAGTGAATTATTGATTAAAACTAAAGATTATTTTATGTTTGAAGATGAGTCCTTATAATTTGGAAGGAAAATATAAAAATCATTAATAAATTATGGTACGAGTTATTATAGAGACATATACTATATAAGAATGTTAAAACCAATGAGTTGGTTTTATATTCCCTAAGATAGGTGATATACTATTCGAATAGAATAATGAATCCCACATGAAAGTATTAAAAGGAAACATTCCATTCTTGTAATATTATTTGAATTCAAATATATATCCCATGTAATAAAAAGCATTTTTTTTTCAATTGTTTCTCAAGTTGATGTAATGTTATTATTGAGAATTTGAGATAAAATAAACATTGGTGGTACAAGTTATAACTAATAAATTTCAACTGATTATCCATGATTCATGTGTTTTCTAGACATAGTCTATAAAAAACCTTCCAATAGTTTTCATGTTAAAATCTATTAAAAATTTTTATTTCCAAATATAATTTGTAAGATGGTTGTATTAGGCATTGGATTTGAATGCCATATTCCTTTAAGGAAACATTTTAGAAGTTTCCTACATAATGTTAAAAGAATTTTTAGTTAAAATTTCTAATTAGAATAAGCAATGCAAGTCATAAAAATCCATTTATTGATTAAATTGAGTGTCATGATCATATAATATTCCTTTTAATGAATCCATAAAATATTTTATATTTATTATAAAAAATTGAACTATTTGTTTATGAGATGTTAGTTGGATTTTCATAGTATTACTATTCATATACATTTATATAAAATGGAAAATAATAGTCATTTTTTAAAAGTTTAAGACCAAGGAAACAAATTTGTCATCGAATTACTCAAAGTTGCAACCCAAGTTCTAGGGAATGATATCTATTAAAATAGACCTATGGTGTTGCTTAAATATATCCAGTATAAAAATGTTGACATGGTATTGAAAAGATAAAATATGAAATTATTTAATATCATATTACTTCATACATCAAGTGAAATGAAATAAATCCATGTCAATGTTTGAATGTATGGGATAATAATGTTATGATAAATATAAATACTTACGAAAAAGAGTACATTATAATCCATATCATATTACAAGATACTTTTTAACACCCCATGTAAATAAATAATGTAACATTTTAATATTTATCCATATTTGTGAATAAAATATAAATATTACTTTAAAGGGAATGTTATGCTCGATGGCATACCCAATACAAAACAATGAGTTTCTTCAAAATCTTACGTTGCACTCTAATAATAAAATAATATTATTTTAAATGGAAGTTAACACCTAGACGTTGTATTGGCGGGAAATAACAGAACGAACTAAAAAATTATTATATATGTTTGTCAAATATTTTTACTTTTATCCAATAAATGTTAGAGGCTTAAAATGAAAATGAATCCAATATTAAGCGTAAATCCTCTAATATTCTTTAAAAGGTCGATGAACCCCCTTTTGATGGAGAAACCTTTTTAAATATACTTTTTAAAATTTTATATGTTGTATGTGACAAAATATAATCCTTTTTTAGAATTTGGACATCAAAATTTACTTTGTGTAAATTTTTGTTATTTTTCCAATAAAGACGATTTTTAGTGAAAATGTTGCATTTTAATTCAAAACCTTCTTTTAATATGATTTATTTATATGGATAGATTATATTTTTAATTTATATTAAATTGTATTTAGAATATATTTTTACCATTTAATCCAATGGCGGTCATTGGAATTAATTTCACTTTGAAATTGGACTTAAACTAGTGTCAATCTTTTAATAAATATTGTTTCTTAAAAACACGCTATTTGTTTTGACAGCGGGAATGAATTATTAAATTAATTAATGAAACTTATATATTTTTAATTTTGTAAAATAGACATCATTTCTGAATTCGGAATAACAAATATAGCATGGGGTTAATTTTTGGTATTTTTCTGAAAAACATCAATTTTTGATGAATAGTGAAACCACTAAGTGGTAGTTAAAGAAACTGATTTTTCGTTTAAATGAAACATTACCACTTCTGTGATTTGATTTTCCAAAATACTACATAAATGGTTTTTATTAGGAATTAAAATGTGGTTCAATAAGATTAAAATAATTTTTTGGTGAACAGTAACTTTTCTGTTTTATTAATCGCGATTAAAGGTAATTAGTGTAATTTAAGGTAAATATAATGTTATAATAATAAGAAATGAACTTGAAAAATATCCTAACCTTATTGGATGAGTCATGGACGACCAAAAAAATCCATGGGATAACTTGGGGACCCCATGGAGCCACTTTGGTTGGAAAATGATATTAATAACTTTTTATTTAAAGTTAAAATTAAAATGTCACAAACATGTATTGTTTTACTAAAACAATTTTCACATGGGGTTATACAAGTCATATTTTTGAATGTAAATATTAATTATAAAGATAAAAAGATTTAATACATCATTCTAGTTTTTTTATAATTTTTAGACATTAAATAAATTAATTTATTTATGACACCGTGATGATGCAGTGATTACCTCATAAATGAACGATTTAAATAAAATGAGAAGATAGGGTGAAATATATGTCTTAAAATTCTCAAATACCTATTTTATTGGTGGATTCCTAAACCGTATCACCGTATACTATAAATATATCCTTTTGGGACCTTTAAAATTTGGAAATAATTTTATAATAAAGTAATATTTTATAACTTTCGAAGAGTTCCCCTCCTCTTCTCTTATAAAAGTCCCCACCTCTACCACCTTACCCACACCACTCAAGCCTTTGGATCGGCCAACCCCTGCCAATTTAATCTCTCCACATCCCTCTATTCATCATTTAAGCCCCAATGTTGACATAATTCTCTTTAAGAAACCCTTTTGGTTCAAATCAAAAAGAGGTACCCGATTTTAAGGTAATGTCTTCACTTGTGTTATTTTGTATTATTTTTCTTCTCCAACCCCCTAAACTCTTTTTATAATTTTTTTTGTAATAACACATGTATCTTACATATACTAGGATGTTTTTATAAGAAGTATTCTATTTAAACTTCCACACACCATCATATAATCGTTAAAGAACTTACTGTTTCGGTGGATGGAAAATTACTGGCTCACGAAACGATGATTGTTCAATATTCTTTTAACACCTTCAAAGGTGGAAATTAAGATGTAAATATATTTATATATTATATATGATATTTTTATGTTTACTTTAAGCTTCTTTATTTTTCATTTATGTCATACCTTTATGGTTTCCAATATGGGTAAACTCGATATCTTCATTTTAGGAAGTGCGGACTACAGCCCCTCAAAGTGATTTGATTCGTTAATGCCATATGTGGGACGTATAAAGGATGGAATTAATAGTATTACATATGATATCCTACTTTAATTATAATATAACTTTATATAATTATTATTTAATTACATTTAATACAAAAAAAAGAAATGAAAGTAGCGTTCATGCGTACGTAAGGCTTACCGTCTCCATGAACGGTACATTTCATTTCTTATCTCCAAATGTTATGTACTATTATAAGTACATATATATAATGGATAAATATTTTATATATTACATCTAAATGATGTATATCATTCTGGAATTATAATATATATATGTCTCATTTCGTTTAAATTCCATTAATATGACAAAAAATGAAAGTAGCGTTCATGCATACGTACGGCATATCGTCTCCATGAACTATGCATTTCATTTTTATTATCTCCAAATGATATGTAATAGTATAAAATGAATATATACTGGATATATATGATATTTAAAACATTAAAACTATTCTGGATATGATGTACCTGTAAATACATGGAAAATTCTTTTCCAACAAGTTCAATTTTTACTCATGTACCGAACATCGACAAAAACGTCTAATATGAACTCACTTTATTAACCAATTATTATAACATTATAAAATGGGATATGAATTGAATAATAATATTTAAAGGAGGTCCTTAAGAAATTATAAATTGACCAAAGTTTATTATTCAGGAATATAAAGAAACGAACAAGACAAGTCGGACATGAGGTAAGGGCTCCGACTACTCTCTTTCTTTTCAAGTACCTTCTTTTATGTCATTTCATTTATGATCCATGTTCTTATGTTGGAGGATGTTATTTTATATTAACTATACTATAATTTTTATTTTCAAATGATGAGATACCCCCTCCTACTCTCATCAATTCATTTTTTAGAATTTTTAAGTGGCGCCGTTAGGCTGCCGAATTTTCGTAAGGGATCCAACCTCTCTCTTTCTTTTTAAGTACTCTCTTTTAAGTCAATTATTTTAAGATCATATTTATTATGTTGGGTACTATTCATTTATATTCATATTACTGTAATTTTTATGTTCATATGATGAGATACCCTATTTGATCTCATCAAACCATTTTTGGATGTTTTAAGTGGCGTCGTTAGGCTGTCACGTTTTCGTAAGGGATTTTTCATCTCACTTTTATTCCCAATACATTTATGCTATGTTTTCCACCATTTCATTTGAGTGGTGTATTTAATGCCCATTATTATACTTTTTGTGTTGTATAATTTCATTTATGGGTATTTACATCTTCAATTTATGACCCTTCTTCCATGGGGTGTACGTTTTGAATGTTACCCAAGTCAGTAAGGGAACCTTTCACCCTACTCTTTTTAAAAGACTTCTTTTATTATGTCTATTAATTCAAATACTATTATGTTGGTATATTTTCTTCTATATCCTTATTGATTTAAATTTTATGTCCAAGTGATGAGATACCATTTTCTCTCTCATCAACTCATTTTCTAAATTTTAAAGTTACACCGTTAGGCTATCAAATTTTTGCAAGGTAATTTCTTAACCCAATTTCAATTCATTTGGTTAAACCTCTAATTCTTGATTTTTTCATACTATGAATATGTGGGGATGACCTCTGATTTTTTTACACTTAATATCCTCTTATATTGGGTGTATTTATATTTTTCCCACATAATTATTTAATTGATTTATCCTTAATCTAAGGATACCGTCTTCGTAAGGGACCTCATCTCAATCTCCTTTCATTGAGGCATATTTTCCTTTACACAAAGCTTTATTTTATACGGTGTATAAACCCCATTGAAGTTTACTTTTATTCAAAATGAATCTTTTTATATAAAGCGTTTTTACTAAACGACAAAAGGGAATGTCTTTTTGTCGTACGTATGCGGCGACAACGACTTCTCTGTCGCCGTGACCATTATTTGAGTTTTGGATTCCTCTACAAGCCATATCATTTTTTAAATGAAAAATAAATACCATGTTTTACTTTTCTTTTATTTTGGTATTGAAAATGGTTTTTATAAAGTATTTTTTATTTAAATATATTTAAGTGATATATTGTGATCGAAATGTGGAAATGTTTTCCTTCCATTATATTTCTTTTATGTCTTATGATTTTATAATGGTACATGGACATTTGACGGGTGGTTATGTGATAAACCATATGACGGGTGGTGCCGTGAATACCAGGATGGGTGGTTACATTATAACCTCCAATGCATTGGGTATGGAAGTCGGCCATATGGCTATTCCATTAAGTGATATGTGTGGAAGTCGACTGTATGGTTATTAAATTTGAGAATGTTTATGTCCCAAGTCGCCTTTATATGTTATGTGTTCTTTATGTGGATTTTATGTTAATATTTTGGTTACAAAAGGGTAAGTAATAATCTTTTATTTAGTGAAGATTATTACTACATCTTAAAGGGGAAAAGTATTACTTTGATAAAGTATTCATGGTTTTCTTGTTGTTTTGAAAAAATAACAGTTGTCCTTCATTGTATATCCTTTACTGGGATTTTTATGCGCATAGCATGTTTTTGAAATGTTTTCCATAGGACTTAAAGATGAATATGGTCATGTATGGGATCGAGGAAAGACACGCTATCTAAAACATGGAACTAGACATGTTTCTTTTTAAGAGTTTTTATTTTATGGAAACTAAATAGAAGTGTCTACTTTGTAATCTTTTCAGATGTAATAGTTATGTCCTAATTCTCTAAAACTCTAAACCTGAAAAGATCCTCTATGTGAATTATTCATTTAATTCATTATTATGTAATTTTTAAGGCTGGGTCCTTATAGTTGGTATCAAAGGTCGGTTTAGATAACTTTAGAGGTTAGGGCATTCTTTAAGCAAAAGTGACATTGCCATAATGTCTTGGATTTCAGAAAGAGTCATAGTTTTTAGATAAAGTGAATGACTAAGTATATATTAGTGTTTATCTTCCTATTTAGTATATGATGATTTTGTTGATATACTCACACTAACCTTTTTGGTTTTAGTAAATGGATGGATCTAGCAGGCACCAAAATGACAATGGGTTTGAAGGAAACTGTGGTGGTTGTCTGATTAAGAGACTGGATGAAATTGGGGATTCAATGAGAAATCTCGTGGTTATTCTAAACCAACTATTAGGATTCATGATCAACCACTTGAACCTTGGTGAGTTCTCTAATGCATCATGTACGAGAGAACCAACTCGACACGGATGTTCTAGTAATAATTATAAAGATAACGATTAGGGTTTATATGATCCTTCCTTTTGAGGTAATTATGGGTTACTATATGTTATGATGGAATATGAACGACATGAGATAAACTTGAGGTTAAATTATGTTATGGTTATTTTTGATGCTTTTATCGCTTTTTGGGGAATTTTATAAGAATTATATAGTTTTGGAAAAAGGACAACACGCAGACCATGTGACAACCCGTCGCGTCAGACAAAGTTGCAAGAATCGAACCCACAACCATAGTGTGACTGGTATTTATTGCCTACCACTGGACTACGTGAAGTCCCTAGTTAGTTTGACTAATTAATTTTAGTTATATGATCTTATGAATCTATATTAAGTTGATTTTGGGTTATCTATGGAAATTGGTAACCTATCATAGAGGATATGTGATTAGGTTAATTAATTTTTAGTATGAGACTTTCAGAGTAACTGATGTTATTTGGAGATAAATGTTAAGGTTTATCTTGGAAGACTATATGATTAAATCCTTCAGAGATTTGGGTTTCAGTCTTAGTTTTGATTACTTTGAATAATTTTATGGATATATGTTTATTGAATGGTCTTTATTGAACATTGGGTATTGTTTGACAAATTTTAGAGATTAATAATATATTTTTTTTCTAAAGGATTATTCTTTTTTAGTATTATCTGATCTCATAGTAACCATTTTGGTTTTAGTTTTGGTTAAGGTCTATATACATGCGATTTATATAGTTATCTTCTGTGGATTAGGTGATTCTCTAGATGTTGATTATAGATCTCTTAATGTGAACAAGTCATCCTAAATACTCGTCTTTTGGAGAAAATATGAGTTCATGTAAGAAATCTAGTAAAAGTTGAAATCCAAAATGATAAGTTAGTATGTTTCCTTTTGTTTTAGTTAAGCTCATAAATAAATTCCTCAATGAAATTAGCTTAAAACAAAAATGTTGTCTGTTAATTTTTCCTATCGGGGAGTCAAATATTGTTTAACCCATCACAAGTTTGTGATTTTCTTGTGGTTAACTTTCTCCTAAATATTTTTTCTATCACTCTCCATCAGAACATGACCCTTTGTTTTCTCCTACATGTCCATGTTTTCATACATGGAATCCTAGTATGGGTTAACTTGGGTGACCTTTGTACTTCTCTTTCTTTATTTTAAAGTGATATTTTTACTGAATCTTGTTCCGATGTGGGATTTTCAATGAAATTCCCAAGCCCATTTTTACAATTTCGAGGACGCAATTCCCAAACGGGGGGAAGGATGTAACACCCTAGGTAAATAAAGAATATTACATTTTCATATTTATCCATATTTTTGAATAAAATATTAATATTACTTTAAAGGGACTGCTATGCTCGATGGCGTACCCAATACGCAACAACGAGTATCTTTGAAATCTTACATTGCACTCTAATAAAAAAATAATATTTTTTAAAATGGTAGTTAACACGTAGTCGTTGTAATGGGGGTAATGAATGGAAATAACTACAAAATGATTATATATGTTTTTCAAATATTTTTACTTTTATCCAATAAATGTTAGAGCCTTAAAATGCAAATGAATCCAATTTTAAGCATAAATCTTCTAATATTCTTTAAAAGCTCGATGAACCACATTTTGATGGAAAAACCTTTTTAAATACACTTTTGACAATTTTGTATATTTTATTTGACGAAATAAAATCTTTCTTTACAATCTAGACATCAAAATTTACTTTATGCAAATTTTTGTTATTTTTCCGATAAAGAGCATTTTTAGGGAAAATGTTGCATTTTAATTCAAAACCTCCTTTTAATCTGATTTATTTATATGGATATATTATATTTTTAATTGATATTAAAGTTTATTTAGAATATATTTTTACCATTTAATCCAATGGTGGTCATTGGAATTAATTTCACTTTGAAATTGGACTTAAACTAGTGTCAATCTTTTAATAGATATTATTTCTTAAAAACAAGTTATTTGTTTTGACAGCAGGAATGAATTTTTAAATTAATTAATTAAACTTATATATTTTTAGTTTTGTAAAATAGACATCATTTTTGAATTCGGAATATCAAATATTGCTTAGGGTGAATTTTTGGTATTTTTCTGAAAAACTTCAATTTTTGATGAATAGTGAAACCACTAAGTGGTAGTTAAAGAAACTGATTTTTCATTTAAATGAAACATTACGACTTCTGTGATTTGATTTTCAAAAATCCGACATACATGGTTTTCATTATGATGTAAAATATGGTTCAATGAGATTAAAATAATTTTTTTTGGTGAATAGTAACTTTTATGTTTTATTAATCGCGATTAAAGGTAACTTGTGTAATTTAAGGTAAAGATAATGTTATAATAATATGAAATGAACTTGAAACATTTCCTACTCTTATTGGATGATTCATGGCCGACCACGAAAATCCATGGGTCAACATGGGGACCCCATGGAGCGACTTTTGTTGGAAAATGACATTAATAACTTTTTATTTAAAGTTAAAATTAAAATGTCACAAACAAGTATTGTTTGACTAAAACAATTTTTACATGGGGTTATACAAGTCATAGTTTTTACTAAAAAAATTTATTATAAATCTAAAAATATTTCCTACATCATGATATTTTTTTTATAATTTTTAGACATTAAATAAATTAATTTATTTATGACACTGTAATGATGTAGTGATTACATCATAAATGAATGATTTAAATAAAATGAGAAGATATGGTGAAATCTAAGTATTACACTTGTCAAAAACCTATTGTATGGACGGATTTCAAAACCTTATGACTTTATCCTCGAAATATATCCCTTTGGGACCTTTAAAATCCGAAAAGAATTTTATAATAAAGTATTATTTTTTTATCTTTCCAAGAGTGTCCCTCTTATTCTCTTATAAAAGGCCCCCACCTCTACCACCTTACCCACACCTCTCAAGCCTTTTTCTCGGCAAACCCCTACCCATATAATCTCTCCACATCCCGATATTCATCATTGAAGCCTCACCTTTGGCAGAATGCTTTTCAAGAAACCCTTTTGGTTCAAATAAAAAAGAGTTACCCGATTTTAAGGTAATGTCTTCACTTGTGTTCTTTTGTTTTATTTTGCTTCTCCAACCCCCTAAACTCTTTTTATTACTTTTTTTGTAATAAAAAAAGTATCTTACATATACTAGGATGTTTTTTATTAATTATTCGAGCTACACTTCCACACACCACCATCTAATGGTTAAAGAACATACTGTTTCTGTGGATGGCGAATTACTACCTCACGAAACGATGATTGTTCAATATTCTTTTACCACCTTCAAAGGTGGCCATTAAGATGTCACTATATTTATATATGATATATAATATTTTTCTTTTTTCCTTAAGCTTATGTATTTTTCATTTATCTCATACCTTTATGGTTTCCATAATGTGTAAACTCGATATCTTCATTTTAGGAAGTGCGGACTACCACCCCCTCAAAGTGATTTGATTCATTAATGCCATATGTGGGACGTATAAAGGATGTAATTAATGGTATTTAATATGATATAATACTGTAATTATAATATACTTTTATATCATTATTATTTCATTCCATTGAATACAAAAAAAAATAAATTAAAGTAGCGTTCATGCGTACCTACGGCTTACCGTCTCCATGAACGGTACATTTCATTTCTTATATACAAATGTTATGTACTATTATAAGTACAAATATATAGTGGATATATATGTCATATATTACATATAATTGATGGATATCATTCTGGAAGTATAATATATATATATCTCATTTAGTTTTAATTCCATTAATATGACAAAAAAATCAAAGTAGCGTTCACACGTACGTACGGCCTACCGTCTCCATCAATGGTGCATTTCATTTTTATTATCTCCAAATGTTATGTAATAGTATAAAATGAATATATACTGGATATATATGATATTTAAAGCATTAATACTATTCTAGATATGATGTACCTCTAACTACATGGAAAATTATTTTCCAACAAGTTCAATTTTTACTCATGTACCGAACATCGACAAAAACGTCTAATATGAAATCACTTTATTAACCAATTATAATAACATTATAATATGTGATATGAACTGAATAATAATATTTAAAAAAGGTTCTTAAGAAATTATAAATTTACCAAAGTTTATTATTCAGGAATATAAAGAAATGAACAAGACAAGTCTGACTTGAGGTAAGAGATCCGACCTCTCTCTTTCTTTTCAAGTACCCTATTTTATGTCATTTCATTTATGCTCCATGATATTATTTTGGAGAATGTTATTTTATATTAACCATACTGTAATTTTTATTTTCAAATGATGAGATACCCCCTATTACTCTCATCAATTCATTTTTTAGAATTTTTAAGTTGCGTCGTTAGGCTGTCGAATTTTCGTAAGGGATCCAACCTCTCTCTTTTCTATTTAAGTACTCTCTTCTATGTAATTTCTTTTAAGATCATATTTATTATGTTTGGGGATGTTCTTTTATATTCATATTACTGTAATTTTTATATTCATATGATGAGATACCATATTTGATCTCATCAAACCATTTTTTGATGTTTTAAGTGGTGTTGTTAGGCTGCCGAGTTTTCATAAGGGATTTTTCATCTCACTTTTATTCCCGTGACATTTATGCTACGTTTTCCACCATTTATTTTGAGTGTTCTATGTAATTCCCATTATTATACTTTTTGTGTGGTATAATTTCATTTATGGGTATTTTCATCTTCATTTTATGATCCTTCTTCCATGGGGTGTACGTTTCGAAAGTTACCCAAGTCATTAGGGGAACCCTTCACCCTCCTCTTTTTAAAAGACTTCTTTTGTTGTGTATTTTAATTCACATACTATTATGTTATTATATATCCTTATTGATGTAAATTTTATGTCCAAGTGATGAGATACCATTTTCTCTCTCATCAACTCATTTTCTGAATTTTAAAGTGACGTTGTTAGGCTATCGAATTTTTGCAACGGAATTTCTTTACCCAATTTCAATTCATTGGGTTAAACATCTAATTCTTGATTTTTTTTCATACTATGAATATGTGTGGATGACCTATGATAGTTTTACACTTAATATCCTCTTTTATTGGGTTTATTTATATTTGTCACACATAATTATGTAATTGATTTATCCTTAATCTAATGATACTGTCTTTTTAAGGAACCTCGTCTCAATCTCCTTTCATTGAAGCATATTTTGTTTTATACAAAACATTACTTTATACGGTGTATACAACCCTTTGACTTTTACTTTTATTAAAAAGGAATCTTTTTATATGAAGCGTTTTTACTAAACGACAAAAGGGAATGTCTTTTTGTCGTACGTATCCGGCGACAACGACTTCTCCGCCACCGTGACCATTATTTGAGTTTCGGATTCCTCTAAAAGCCATAACATTTTTTTAAATGAAAAATAAATACCAAGTTTTAATTTTCTTTTATTTTGGTATTGAAAATGGTTTTTATAATGGATTTGTTATGTCAATATATTCAATAGATATATTGTGATCGAAATATGGAAATGTTTTCCTTCCATTATATTTGTTTTTTGTATTATGATTTTATAATGGTACATGAACATTTGACGGGTGGTTATGTGATAAACCATATGACGGGTGGTGCCGTGAATACTAGGACGAGTGGTTACGTTGTAACATCAAATGCATTGGGTATTGAAGTCGTCCATATGGCTATTCCATTAAGTGATAGGTGTGGAAGTCGACCGTATGGTTATTCCATTTAAGTATGTTTATGTCCCAAGTCACTTTAATATGTTATATGTTATTTATGTGGGTTTTATGGTAATATTTTGGTTACAAAAGGGTAATTAATGATCTTTTATTTAGTGAAGAGTATTTACTACTTCTTAAAGGTGAAAAGTATTACTTTGATAAAGTATTCGTGGTTTACTTGTTGTTTTGAAAAAATAATAGTTTTCCTTCTTTGTATATCCTTTACTGGGCTTTTTATGCTCATCCCAAGTTTTTGAAATGTTTTCCATAGGACTTAAAGATGAATAGGGTCAAAGATGGTATCGAGTAAAGACATGCTATCTAAAACATGGAACCAGACATGTTTCTTTTTAAGAGTTTTTATTTTATGGAAACTTAGTATAAGTGTATACTTTGTAATCTTTTGAGATGTAATAGTTATGTCATAATTCTCTAAAACTCTAAACCTGAAAAGATCACTCATATGCATAAACTATACCCAAGAACTGTAACATAATAATATCACATAATTCAAGTATAAATAAAAAATAACATTTCCACTTTAAAATAACAAGATATCATTTCAAGATATTGTTATAATAAATCCATTCTCAAAACCATTTTAAATACAAAAATACCTGAATATGAAATATGGTATTTATTTTTTTCTAAAAATTATGACTTGTAGATAAACACAAATATCAAATAATGGTCACAACGATGGAAAATTCATTATCATTTTATATGTTAAAAACTACTCTTACCATTTAGTAAAATTATTTGTATAAAAATATTCCATTTGAAAACCTTAAAATTAAATTTAAAGTCATAGGGGTTCATTATATGCCAAATAAAATAAGGTGGTGTATAAGATCAAAAAATACCTCAACAAAACAATATTGAGATAAAGACCCTTATATGGACCCCTTTATGAAATAATTTGAGGGAAATTAATAAGTTCCCATTTTAAATAATTATTGTCCATATAAATAAATTAATAAAACCAATTTTAAAAATATGTAAATAAAATAAAAATAGTTTTAAGAATAAATCATCAAAACATTAAAATAAGATTTTTAGTTAAGAAGCACCTTACCTTCAGTCTAACTCAGCATGTACAATCCTTATATTTATGAATAATAAAAATAAGACAATTTATATTTACCTTAAAACCCTATTCATGTTTATTATTCACTTTATATCAGTTATTACAATGTTATAACTTGTACTTAATTATTTAAGATCATATGAGATGTTTTGTCGATATTCGGTACTTGAGTTGAGAATAAACTTGGTATGAAGTCAATTTTACATGTGTTCATAATTACATTATATCTAGAATAATATTAATGAAATAATAATCACTTTATATACCAATTATACCTTTAAATCCACTCACTATATATGGATATGAAAAAATGAAAAATGTTACCATCATGGAGATGGTATGTCGTACGCACACATGAGTAACATTTTCATTTTTCAATGATCATTATAAAAAGAAGGTAAATATTATATTATAATTAAAAAATTATCATAATATAATTTAATAATATTAATAATTTAAATATAACATATATGTGATGTGGTGAAGAATATTGAATCACATCGCTTTGTGGAGTTGATAGTTCACACGTACGCACGAATGACATTATCATTTTTCTGTGCATGGAAAGTAAGAAAATAATTGAAATATTATTCTCTTATAATGTTAAATATTCCATTATTATCATATATAATCACTTATTTCATAATTATAAACATTATAGAGAGATGGTAATGAAAAAAACCATATCGGTTCGCGAGGCGCTAGTCTGTCGTACACACGAACATAAAGTTCATTTCTCATTTAATGAAAATTTTGATGGATTAAGGTAATGATATTAAAAGAACAAAATTTATGTATATTTATTATACTGTAGTTATTGTATCATCATTGTTGGAGAATATTTGAAATATAAGGAAGAATAAATAAAATAGAAACACTTAAATCAAAACATTACCTTTCCTTCAAATGACCACCTTTCCTTAACAACTTAAAACCACTAAGGGGGTTTTATGAATAGGATAATGACTCTATAATGTGGGGAGGTATTCTAGGAAAGGTTTTTTGACAGATCGTGGCCTAACAATAATTGTTTTGATATTTAATTAATAGAGATGAATGAGTACCCATTTATAAGAGATTAGAGGGGCACTCTTGGATTTATTAAAAGTATTAAATTAATATAAATTTATTTTCTATTTGAAATGGATAAAATTTAATTTATTTATAATTTAATTTTATAATTTTTATAAATACAATCATCCAATAAAAATTATACAAGTTTTAATATTTTTTAATCCTTATCTTTTTGTTTTCATTTTTTTTACTTGTACCGCTTTTTTAAATTTTTTACAATTTAATAGTTAAAATAATTACCATAACAATACAAAAAACCAATTATTGTGTCTTTAAGTACATATATAAACCTATATCAACTATTTTTATGATTATTTGTTTTTTATAAATTTTACAACATTTAATAAAAAGATTATATTTTTAAATACCAATACTGTCAATTTTGACATTATTCATTAGTTGACTTTGTAAAAAGATCACAACAATAATATAAGTTCAAACCAACTCCATTAAATCATCAAAAACATGTAAAATGCACATATAAAATTATATTATGACATCAATTATGTCAAAATATATTTATTTTAATTTTTATAATATCATTTATTTGATTCATTCATTAATTAAAAAATTACTACATCATCATCGTGTCACCATTTACATTAATTATTTATTGACTAAAAATTATGAATAAATTACCATGATATAGGTAATATATTCATATCTCTATTTAATATTTATAGTTTATTATATCACTTATATATCACCATTTCAAAATTTTAAATTTTTGAAAGACTTGATTCTGACATGTTGGTCGGTACTTATAAATGTCATAATCACACCCAAGTGGCTTCCAAAGGCCACAATTTCATCCCAAGTATTGTCTTGGTCAACAATAACTCATCTAATAATATTATGAAATGTTTTATGGTAGTTTTATAATTCCATATTTATCCTTAAATTTGGTATAAAAAATAATTACTAATGTTATTATTAATATTGTCCAAAAATAAGTGGGAACTATTTATATCATTTGTACATTCTTGATTCAAAATATTGAATAAAATTTTCAAAATTCATAATAAATAATTGGAAAAAAATAATAAAAAATTAATCATGTTGACGGAATGAGAAAAAAGGTTTTTAAAGTAAAATTTTAAAAAGTCCACATAGTTTTTATATCCAATTTCAATAGGAAATTGATTCCAATGACCTAAATTGGATTAAATGATAAAAAATAATCTAAATATAATTTAAAACTAATTATAAAGATAATATAATAATACAAATTTTATAGATGAAAACCAAGTTTTGAATTAAAACGCACTATTTTCCAATATTCATTAAAATATGAATTTCATTAGAAAAATAACAACAATTCATCCAAAATAAATTTTGATATACTACATCCAAATAATATGTATTTTTTTTAAAATATAAATTTTTAATGTTTCAAAAACTAACATTAAAATGTTTTCTTCGTCAAAAGGTGGTAAAATGCATTTTTTGAACAAAACATATTTTATTATTAAAATCAGATTTTTTTCTTATATTTGGACAACAAAACACATAAGATGAATTTTAAAAATTATATTGAATTTATATTTCCTTAATATAATCTATAAAGAGTAATTTTATTATTTTATAAACTCAACTGTTCACATTTAAATAGTTTTTCATAAAAACACATCCTTTATATTCAATTGGGTTTTTTTTATAATTTTCCAATTAATTTGCTAACAAATAAATCATTATATAATCTCGTGTAAAATATATTTTTGTAATTCAGTCAATAATTTTCATTCCCACCATTTTAATGACTGTGTTATAATTGAAACATTTAAATAATAATATTTAGTTTTTTCCTTAAGCTTGATGTGGTGTATCATGTAGACGGTCGAAAATGGTGTTTACTTTTAAAAACATAGAATGTTATACTCAGTGAATTCACCTCTTTAGGGATTTTATAGAGGGTTAATGTTGTAATAATTAGTAAATACAAAAATGAATATTAAGACCAACAATTATAACTACTCTTCATTGAATAATTTTTAATGTTTGAGAGCTAACAAGTTAGTTTAGAGTTAGCCCAAGTGCAAGTGGGAATTTTTTATGTGATTACCTAGAACCAAATGAAATTATATGTTTGATTCATGAAATATTTAAATACCAAGATAATAATCAAAATATTACTATATTATGAGTTTTTCCTAGGTAACAACAAAGTGGTAATATCCTAATAATATTTTTCATAGCTAAGGGTTATAATAGATCTCTATGATAATGAGAATCATGAAATGTTCTAACATTATTACTTATGATATATCCTTTAGTCTGGATGAAATATATGTGAAAGGTTACAAATATTGTCTTGATTATGAGGTTTTGGATACTTATAAGTGGATGTGGCTTCAACTCAGAAACTTCCACACTTAGTAATCTCTATGAGAGGAGGTAGTAAGGATAGATCTACCTATATGAAATCAATATGATATATATATATATAATCGGATATTCTTATATGCAGACATACATGTTGGTCCATAGACATGAGACTATTATAATGAGTATCATGAATTACATAATTTGAATTATTGATGAAAACAATGATTTTAGAAGTTCACAGCACAATGGGATATATTAGGTGCACCATAACTAATATACATTAATTGAATAATTCAAGAAATGAATTTTCCCATAAAATAATGTAATTTTATATATTTTTTCCTGTAATTAAAATATAACTGTTTGATCAAATTGATAACTATAATTATAAATTAAAGATATCATTTTTTATAGTTATATAAAGGAAAATCAAGTATATTTGTTGATTAGAAAAGTATGCCACATGATTGAGGAGGTATTGATATAGATATATTATATTACATAGTAAATATTAGTATGTGGTTGTTATAATTATGGAATTTACAACTTTATTTATGGGTTTCATAACGTGTTTCTAGACACTCATCTTATACTTTAGGCCATGTCTCCTAATTCCACTACGAAAGATGCCTAATGGGTCACACACTGGGTATATCTACAATATATTATTAATTAAATTTTAATTTATCAATTAAAATAATGATTATTCTCCATAATGAGTAACAAACATCATTAAAGTGTTCTAAGTCCTATAAATTCAATCACAAGTTATTGAGATTAGAATACATTTGAGTTTAATATTAAAAAACTATCATTTTCCAATTATCGAATAAAATATTTTCTCTCTTATTTACTATTCACATGGTAAAAAATATTTATTTGTTTATTATATAAATATTTATATATTCACCAATATATTAATGTAACACCCCGACCCTAGTTACCCAGAGTCGGTGCATTATTACATAACATTGGCATGATCACAAGAAAGATCAAATCTCGAAAGACCAATTGGTTTAGTAGCCTTGGAAACACTAGATATATTCATAAGTATTACATTACATCATAAAGTGAAAAACTACTACGACAACATAATGTCTCCATAGTCGACACTATTATCCCCTCATAATATCCCTGAAAGTCATTCATAACTTACTTCTTCACATCTTGGGAAAAAAATAAAACATAGAAAAGGGTTGAGCTCAAATGCCCAGTACGGATAACAATATAGCGGAACATTCAAAAATAAGCATAAACATTTAAGGCAATGAATTACTAAAACAAAAGCCTTTTAAACTTGAACTTCAACATAGTATGGAAAAAGTAAAATGAAATACTTCCATTTACTTATTCACATGGATATTCTACTAATCGAATAATCACATGCAATATCAATAACCACTTTCATAATGTCGTAGTGAATAATGCTGAACTTTAATTTCTTTTTCAAGGCCTCGTCCCAAAACCTAGGGGCTAACTATAACCGGAACCCAACCCGGAGTCCCTCTAATAACCGGACACCAACCCGGAGTGCCTCTAATAACCGGAGACCAAACCGGAGTTCCTATAATAACCGAAGACCATACCAGAGGGATTACGTTTACCGGTCCCCAACCCGGAACATACTTGTCTAACACATTCATTTGAATGAAAGGTTGAAATATAACATAAACATTCGGATTAAAAATAACTTATTAAATGTCAATACTTTAAACAAAAACCAGGAGTGACATAAGAATAACTTATCCACAGTCAAAAATATCACAAAACCGTGAATAAAATATGGATGTTTTGCATCATAATAAATCAACTTCAAATAAGCTTAAAATCCATCAAAGGATGTTGACATAGATGAAATAAAGACTATTTTAGGAAAATACCTCTTTCTATTTTGAAATCATTTAAGAGTCTTATATTTATGAAATAAAACATTATTTTGAAAATATTCTTATAATCTTGTAAGGGAAGCTTTGACTATTTTATAACGGCGGAAAATAGCCACACCCGCCGTATATGTTAAAAAAACATTCTTACCTTAATTTTGTTGAAAAGGTTAAAAAGCACCTTGTTTGGAAAACGACAAAAATTTTCCTTTATAAACCTCTTATAAAAAGTCAAACAAGGGTATAAATGACTTTAACCCATAATTATAGTAAATAGTAAAAATGTTTTGAAATTCATTTTTAAGAAACATGGATGTGGATGATAAAGAGATCCCAGTAGATTATTACGTATAAACAACCTCGGATAATGAAGAGATTGTGAAATAACCCTTACCAATTTGGTAACTTATGAAACATACAACCCATGAAAGAGGTATCATACAATGAATATGTAAATACACATAAATTAGGGTGTATTACAAAAAGAATATAATTATGGGCAGTACACACACCACACAAAAGGTGATGGTGGCAATATGGCATGAATCTCACGGGAATAAGAAGTGAGATGAAAACCCCTTACCTTGTACTTTTCCTTGGTTGGGGTAGGTTAACCTCCTGTAATGGTGAAATAATTTTTATTAAATTATTCAAGAATCATATATATTAATATGATATCATATATGATCTTTTAACATTGATTTGTTAATAATATCTTTTAATTATTGTCGTTTCGGGTTTTAATTTACTCATTTTCTTTTATATGTTTTGTTACATAAGTCATGTTTTTTATCGATAGGTTGTATCTTATTCATATCCAGAATGATATCAAGTCCTTAAAAATAATTTTTAAATCATCAAATGATAATTATACTTTAATGGATATGATGGATAATGAATCTCATTGCGTTCGTGGAGACGGTAGTCCGTACGTACGCACGAGCGACAATATCATTCTTTTGATATTAAAATAATATATAAATGGATGGTATATCATATATAAAGAATCATTATCATTTTATATTTATTATTTACATGAGTTACACATCATTATTATACCCATCCAAATAATAATATATTGAATAACAATTACACCACGACGTGGAGATGGTAAGCCGTACGTACGCATGTATGGTGACATGTTATTCAAAGGGTGGATAGAATAATGAATATGGTTGTACCATATTTATAATAACATCACAGTATATATAAGATACTGGAGTTATTATTTTATAATGGTAATAACAAAGAAAGAAGAAGTGGAAGAAGAAAGGAACTTGAAAAGGGGTGGTGAAAACATTACCTCTTCTTCAGGTTCTTCCTTTTGATTTGATCAAAAGGGATCCTTAGGTTGGATTTATGATCAAAATAAGTCCTCTAGGTTGTATTGAGGGATGTTGGGAGAGTATTTGGGCAGAGTTTGGCCGAACCAAAAGGCTTTTAAGGTGTGAAGAAATGGGAAGTAAGAGTACCCTTTTATAAGAGGGGTGAGGGGAACCTTTGGAAAAGCTAGAAATATTAGTTTATATTAAATTTATATTCGGTTTCTAATAGCTCAAAAGTTTATTATTCAAATTTTAAGGTGGGGATAGGTCTAAAACAACTCAAACAATAGAATTTAGATAGGTTTGGGTACATATATTAACCTTATCTTTAAGTATTAACTCTAAGTTAATTAGTTTCACTTTTACAATGTCTCTTTGTATTTTCATATTATATGGTTAATAAACATACTATATACATCCAAGAGACCCCCAAGTTGTCCATTAATGATGAAACAATCATGATATAATTCACTTGGCCGAACCTTAGATTTTTAGGAATTTAATATCAATTAATAATATAATATTTGTTTTAAGAACTCTTTTTTGTCAATTTTGACACTATTCAATAGTTTATTTTTGTGAAACTCATACCAGAATGATTACTTCTAAAAAAGTTAATTAACTAAATCCTAATATGTCATATTATCCTAGAAAATTAGTATAATTCATTAAAAGTTTCATATTATATTTATTTGTGTATTTATAATATCAATTATTTTGATTTTTCACTATTATAGTAATTACTGCATCATCATTGTGTCATAAATAAATTAAATTATTTAATGTCTAAAAATTATAAATAAAATATCATTATGTAGGAAATCCTTTTATCTTTATAATGAATATTTATAATCTAAAATACAACATATATAACCCAATGTAAAAATTGTTTTTCTAAAGGATATATGCTTGTGTCATTTTTGTATTCATTTTAACTTAATTAAAATAAAGTGTCCCTATCACCTACAAGTGGCACCATGGGGTCCCAAAATCGACCCAAATATGCCTATGTCTGAACATGTATCAACCAATAAGTCTAGGACACGTTTTAGGGTAATTTAGTATTATTATAATATTATTTTTTAACCCTTATTTACCGGATTTACCCTTAACCATGGTAAATAAAATATTTACCACAGTAATTATTCAAAATGTCTAAAAAAGGAACCTATTTACACAATTTGAACATCCTAATTCCAAATATGGAATCCATTTTTCTAAATTAAAAACACAGAAGTGGCAGAAATTAATTTAAAATTAATTCCCGCTGTCAAAACAAAAAGCGTGTTTTTAAGAGATAATAACTATCAAAAGATTGACACTTGTTTGTGTTCGGTTTAATTGTAAAATTATGTCCAATGACCAAAATTATATTAAATGGTATAAATATATTCTAAATATACTTTAAAACCACCCAAATTCATAATTTATCACAATTAATTATTTTGATTAAAAAAGTTGTTTATAATTAAAATGTAGTAATTTTCACTATTCATCAAAATATTAAAGTTATCCGAAAAGTACCAAAATTTCACCTTAGGAAAAATTCGATACTCCGAATCCAAAAATGAAGTACATTTTGAAATATAAAATATATATAATTTCAAAACGTAGGTATTACTATTCATAACGGCTAGTTTGATTGGTTGTGGTGTGTTTTAGAACTCGAAGTTGCGTACAACACACGCTTCTGTATTATTCAAAGGAAAGCGTACCGTGGAAGCCTAGGATGTTTCATTTTAAATTTTTTTTGATGTCCCCATTTAGTCAAAAAGTTTAAAATATTTTATTTAAAAAGTGTTCACCATTAAAAGTTGGTAAACCTGCAATATTGAAAATGAATTTGTTCTTACATTATGTCTAAGAAACTCATAATATGGATTCTAAAATTATAAGGATTATATAAAGTTTAAAATTTTAGTTAATACTATTCATAACCACTTTTGAATGACTTTTTACTTGGTAAGTCATGGTGTGACTGAACTCGGTGTTGCGTGTAGTGCAAGTTATTGAATTATTTTGAACAAATAACACACTATGAAATCTCGGGGTGTTACATTCTCCCCTCCTTCAATAAATTGCGTCCTCGAAATTTGAAATTGTTTTTCGAAAATAAAAGGTTGAAAATAGAAAATATATTTGTGGTAAAACCCAAATCGGAAATTGGGTTACTAAAATTTAGTCTTAATATGAGGAAAACAGATATCAAAGGGTCACCACCAAATTATGATCTCAATTAGGAGAACATTGGTGGAAATTAGAGACATATAATTGGAGGAAAAACGTAAATATTTATAGGTAGTGATTGAGGTCATCAATCACAAAAAGTGTAAAATTTAGGTCCTTAAAATCATCAATCTATGATGATTTGAAATACCATCGGTTCAGCAAAACATAGGGTACTAGGATAACACATTTTTGACGTTTCAAATATCTTAGTTGAAATCCCACATCGAAAAATGAATTAATGAGGCCTCTATTTGAAATAAAGAGTGGAAAGTATGAATATTACCGAAAATAACACATACTAGGGTTCCATGTAGGAAAATATGGATATGGAAGAAAAATCTAACCATCAATTATCTGATGGATAGTGGTAGAGAACATGGCTATGAAAAGGCCAACAATCCCAAAGCCATAAATTAGTGATGATTTAAGGTACCATCTAGGACAACATTTTTGTTCTAAGTTCCTTTTCTTAATGTTGAGGAATTTATTTATGATATTGGATAAGATCATAAGGAGATATACTTACTTTATAATTATAGTTTTATCCATTAATAAATTTCTACCACAAACTCATCTTTCACTCTAAAAGATAATAGAACGTAAAAAATTCTATCTACACTATTCGTATAGGGTTCCAAAATAAACGAATTTAAAATTCATCTACAAGATATTTTAATAAAAACTAAATTATTTAATCCAGGACATCTCATGGGCCAGTGGTAGGTGATACACCCTTGTCTCCCTTCGGTTTCGGGTTCATGTCTTGCAGTCTTGCCGGACGCGACGGGTTGCCACCCGACCTCCGGGTTGTCCTTTTATGACAATCCAAAATAGTCCAAACTAGAACTATCCAAAATACTTTTGTCCAAACTTACAGTCCAACATTTATAAGGAAGGTAAACATAATGTAGCACCTTTTTACCCCGTATTAGTATATGAATACCTTCATCATGTATTCTTTTAATACATTGAAACATCCTGAATTACCATATTCATTATTCATGCTCCCTTATTCCATATAGAATGCTGGATATACTTCATCAATCCAAAAATGTTTTAAACCCCAACAATTATGGAATATACAAATCATTAATCAGTTCCAAGGTATTCAAGAATATCCAATATAATTTATCCAAAACAATCATGTATTATTCCAAAATCACTACCTCGGTATCAGAACTATATTATGGTCTATCATTCTATCAACCATATATTTTCCAAAAAATTATCCTGCAATTGAGTCACTTTTCTTTGTTCCACACAATCTCAAGTCCTTAATGAAATAGTACTGTAGTAAAATCCTTATATACTCCATAATTATTATAACAAGTACATTGTTGATACAACACTCAATTGACATAATCAACATAACAACTCTAATCATTCCTCTTCATCTGTGGTAGTATCATAACTTGATTATTATCCAATAGCATCATTTGTGGCATATTCTGATGACTGGGACATAGGTTCACGTAGTGTCCATACTCCTTGAAAATGAAGCATTGTATATTTGAAACCATTTTCTTACCCTTGCAGTCACGTACTTTGTTCCCTTTTCCTCCACACTTATAACAAACTCCCATTCCTTTCAGGCAAGTTCCAGGGTGTTTCTTTCCACAGTTATCACATATGGGAAAATTATTCTTTTCCCTCTTCCCTTTATCCATCTTTACCTCTTCCATCCTTTTCTTCTCTTGCTTCCCTTCAAATCCATAGGACTCAGTAAACTCTTTACTTATCTTATCAACACATGATATTATTTCTTCATATGATGATAATACATGCGAGACTATTTCTCTTGTAAATTCCAGCTTAAGACCATAAAATATATGATCCTTTTTTCTCTTTGTATCATGTGCATTGCTAGAGTCCTCCTTCCTTCTACTGGGTGCCATTTATAAACAATGGCTTACATTATATTAGTTTATGAATAAAAATACCTAATCCCAAACCTGTAAAACACATAACATAAATTAAATAGTTTATGGATATATTCTATAATCATAAAAATGTCTCCTTTTAGGAAGTATATACTCATAAACCCTTCATAATTATTTGTAAAGAAAATGAGAGTTATCCTAAGCATATCCCCCAGGAGTGTCATAACCAAGAGTGCAGTAGGGCCCATTGTCATGCACCAGTTCCCGTTCGAGTCTAGCTCAAAGCGGTGTTTTCGGGTTTTACCCCTAGGTACATCTATGCCAGAGCCGCCTCTACCTGCTCGTATCCAGACATGGATGTATTTCTCGGAAAACTCAAAAAATCTCTACAATACCAAAATTCTAGGAAGTTCTTCTATACTAATCCTCAAAATTCATCTTAAATCTATGTGCTCTAATCAGAGTTTATCTAAATCTAGCTTCCAAGGTTTGTAATAAACTTCCTCTGATACCAACTGTAATGCCCCGACCCTAGTTACCCAGAGTTAGTGCATTATTAAATAACATTGGCATGATCACAAGAAAGACCAAATCTCGAAAGACCGATTGGTTTAGTAGCCTTGGAAACACTAGATATATTCACAAGTTTTACATTACATCATAAAGTGAAAAACTACTACTACAACATAATGTCTCCATAGTCCACACTATTATCCCCTCATAATATCCCTGCAGGTCATTCATAACTTACTTCTTCACATCCTGGGAAAAAATAAAACATAGAAAATGGGTGAGCTCAAATGCCCAGTAAGGATAACAATATAGCAGAACATTCAAAAATAAGCATAAACATTTAAGGCAATGAATTACTAAAACAAAAGCCTTTTAAAGTTGAACTTCAACATAGTATGGAAAAAGAAAAGTGAAATAATTCCATTTACTTATTCACATGGATATTCTACTAATTGAATAATCACATGAAATATCAATAACCACTTTCATAATGTTGGAATGCATAATGCTGAACTTTAATTTCTTTGTCAAGGCCTCGTCCCAAGACCTAGGGGCTAACTGTAATCGGAACCCAACCCAGAGTGCCTCTAATAACCGGACACTAACCCGGAGTGCCTCTAAGAACCGGAGACCAAACCGGAGTTCCTCTAATAACTGGAGACCAAACCAGAGGGCTTACTTTTACCGGTCCCCAACCCGGAACATACTTGTCTAACACCTTCATCTGAATGAAAGGTTGAAATATAACATAAACATTCGGATTAAAAATAACTTATGAAATGTCAATACTTTAAACAAAAACCATGAGTGACATAAGAATAACATATCCACAGTCAAAAATATCACAAAACCTTCAATAAAATATGGATGTTTTGTATCATAATAAATCAACATCAAATAAGCTTAAAATCCATCAAAGGATGTTGACATAGATAAAATAAAGACTATTTTAGAAAAATACCTCTTTCTATTTTGAAATCATTTAAGAGTCTTATATTTATGAAATGAAACATTTTTTTTGAAAATATTCATATTATCTTGTAAGGGAAGCTTCGACGATTTTATAACGGTGGAAAATAGCCACACCCGTCGTATAAGTTAAAAAAACATTCTTACCTTCATTTTGTCGAAAAGGTTAAAAAGCACCTTGTTTGGAAAACGACGGAAAGATTCCTTTATAAACCTCTTATAAAACGTCAAACAAGGGTATAAATGACATTAACCCATAATTCTAGTAAATAGTAAAAATGTTTTGAAATTCATTTTTATGAAACATGGATGTGGATGATAAAGAGATCCCAGTAGATAATTACATATAAACAACCTCGGATAATGAAGAGATTGTGAAATAACCCTTACCAATTTGGTACCTTTTGAAACATAAAACCCATGAAAGAGGTATCATACAATGAATATGTAAATAAACATAAATTTGGGTGTATTACACAATGTATATAATTATGGGCAATACAGACACCACACAAAAGGTGATGGTCGCAATATGGCATGAATCTCACGGGAATAAGGAGTGAGATGAAAACCCCTTACATTGTACTTTTCCATGGTTGGGGTAGGTTAACCTCCTGTAATGGTGAAATAATTGTTATTAAATTATTCAAGAATCATATATATTGATATGATATCATATATGATCTTTTAACATTGATTTGTTAATATTATCTTTTAATTATCGTCGTTTCGGGTGTTAACTTACTCATTTTCTTTTATATGTTTTGTTACATAAGCCATGTTTGTTATCGATAGGTTCTATCTTATTCATATCCATAATGATATCAAGTCCTTAAACATCATTTTTAAATCATCAAATGATAATTATACTTTAATGGATACGATGGAGAATGAATCCCATCGCGTTCGTGGAGACGGTAGTCCGTACGTACGCACGAGCGACAATATCATTCTTTTGATATTAAAATAATATATAAATGGATGGTATATCATATATACATAATAATTAGCATGTTATATTTATTATTTACATGACTTACACATCATTATTATACCCATCCGAATAATAATATATTGAATAACAATTACACCACGACATGGAGACGGTAAGCCGTACGTACACACATATGGTGACATGTTATTTAAAGGGTGGATAGAATACTGAATATGGTTGTACCATATTTATAATAACATCACAGTATATAAAAGATACTGGATTTATTATTTTAGAATGGTAATAAAAAAGAAATAAGAAGTGGAAGAAGAAAGGAACTTGAAAAAGGGGGGTGAAAACATTGCCACTTCTTCAGGTTCTTCCTTTTGATTTAATCAAAAGGGCTCCTTAGGTTGGCTTTCTGATCAAAATAAGGCCTCTAGGTTGTAGTGAGTGATGTTGGGAGAGTATATGGGCAGATTTGGCCGAACCAAAAGGCTTTTAAGGTGTGAATAAATGGGAAGGAAGAGTGCCCTTTTATAAGAGGGGTGAGGGGCACCTTTGGAAAAGCAAGAAATATTAGTTTATATTAAATTCATATTCGGTTTCTAATGGCTCCAAAGTTGATTATTCAAAGGTTAAGGTGGGGATAGGTTGAAAACAACTCAACCAATAGAATTTATACAGGTTTGGGTACTTATATTAACCTTATCTTTAAGTATTAACTCTAAGATAATTAGTTTCACTTTTACAATGTCTCTTTGTATTTTTATATTATATGGTTAATAAACTTACTATATGAAACATCCCAAGTAAGTAATGAATAATAGATATTTTTATCTATGTCTATTAATGATTAAGATAGTGTTATAGAGACTTAAAATGAAAATAAATACAATCTTATGCATGGAATACACTAATATTCTTAAAAGATTGTTTTACTGCCTTTTGATGGAAAACCATTTTTGAATCTATATTTTGACAATTTTATAAACTATTTTTGTCAAAATAAACTTATCCTTTATGATTGGGACATCAAAATTTACCCTGTGTGAATTTTTGGTATTTTTCTGACAATGTTCATTTTTTAATGAATAGTGAAAAATACTGCATTTTACATCAAAACTGCTTTTTAACCTAATTTATTTATACGATTAGATTATGTTTTGAATTGGTTTTGAAGTGAAATTAGAATATATTTTTACCATTTTATCCAATGGTGGTCATTGGAATCAATTTCACTTTGAAATTAGACTTAAACTGGTGTCAATCTTTTGATACTTATTGTTTTGTAAAAACATGCTTTTTGCTCTGGCAGCGGGAATTAATTATTAAATTAATTAATGTGACTTATATGATTTGAATTTTGTAAAATAGACTTCATTTTTGAATTCGGAATATCAAATATAGCTTAGGGTGAATTTTTGGTAATTTTCTGAAAAACTTCAATTTTTGATGAATAGTGAAACCACTAAGTGGTAATCAAGCAAACTGATTTTTCAGTTAAATGAAAGTTTACCACGAATGTGTATTGAATTTTGAAAATCCGACATACATGGTTGTCATTAAGAAGTAAAATGTGGTTCAATGAGATTAAAATAATTTTTTGGTGAATAGTAACTTATTAAGTTCTTAATCGCGATTAGTGGTAATTAGGGTAGTTTAAGGTCTAAATAAGGCTTTAATAATATGAAATGACCTAGACACATGTCCCAACCTCATTGGTTGTGTCATGGCCGACCATGACATGCCATGGGTCAACTTGGGGACCCCATGGATCCACTTTTTTTGGGAAATGACATAAATTACTTTTTATTTAATGTTAAAGTGAAAATGACACAAACATAATATGTTTTACAAAAACAATTCTTAAGTGGGGTTATACAAGTCCAAAATTTGATTATAAATAGTCATTTGAAAGCTAAAACGATTTCCCACATCATAGTATTTTCTTTATGATTTTTAGACATTAAATAAATTAAATTATTTATTACATAATAATGATGCAGCGATGACATCATTATTTGACGATTTAAATAAAATGGGAAGATAATGTAAAATCTATGAACTACACATGGACAAAACCAATTGGATGAGTGGATTTCGAAGCCTTATCACATTATCCACGAATTATATCAATGTGGGACCTTTTAAAACCGACACACATTTTCAAATAAAGTAATATTTCTTTACTTTCCAAAAGTGCCCCTCCACTCCTCTTATAAATGGCCCCCACCTCTACCTCATTTCACACACTCCTCAAGCCTTTGGCTCGGCCAACCCCTGCCCATTTGCTCTCTCCACATCCCTCTCCTCATCCTAGAGGATTCCCTTTGGGCAGAATCCTTTCAAAGGAAGCCTTTAGGCTCAAATCAAAAGGAGTAACACTTTTTAAGGTAATTCGTTCTCTCATGTTCATTTGTTTTATTTTTCTTCTCCAACCCCCTAAACTCTTTTTATTTACTTCTTTTGTAACAAAACCAGTATCTTCAATATACTAGGATGTTGTTATATGATTTATTTGTGCTACACTCTCACACAACTACATAAAATGGTTAAAGAACATACGGTTTCCGTGGATGGCGAAATTCTGCCTCCCGAAACGATGATTGTTCAACACTCATTTAACACATTCAAAGGTGGCCATTATGATGTCACTATTTTTTTATATGATATATAATATGTTTATGTTTTCATTAAGCCTCTTCTTTTTTCATTTTGGGCATACCTTTATGGTTTCCATTATGGGTAAACACGATATCTTCATTTTAGGAAGTGCGGACTACCGCCCCCAAAAAGTTATTTGATTCGTTAATACCATATGTGGGATGTCTAAAGGATAACGTTAATGATATTATATATGTTATTATACTGGAATTATAATATTCTTTTATATCATTATGATTCCATTCCAGAAAATATGAAATAGAAATGGAAGTAGCGTTCATGCGTACGTACGGCTTACCGTCTCCATGAACGGTGCATTTCATTTCTTACCTCTAAATTATGTAATATTATAAATCCATGTATGTAATGGATATATATGACATATATGATATCTACATCATGAATACCATTCTGGATATAATGAACCTTTGACCAAATTAACAACATGTAAGTGTAAGAAGTCTATTTTTGGCTTAAGAACCAAATACCGACAAAATGAACATTATTAACTTAACTGATTACATGATGTTCATAACATGGTATAAAAGGAATAATGAACTTGAAAAAGATTCATAATCAAGTAGAGATTAACTCAAGTTTATTATTCAGGAGATTAAAGAACGGTCGAGTCAAGTCGGATACGAGGTATGGGACTTCGTCTCAATCTCCTTTCGTTGAGGCATATTTTATTTTATACACAACTTTCTTTTATATGGTGTATAAACCCCTTTGACTTTTACGTTTATTCAAAAGGAATCTTTTTTATACGAAGCGTTTACTAAACGACAAAAGGGAATGTTTTTGTCGTACGTATGCAGCGACAACGACTTCTCCGTCGTCATGACCGTTATTTTAGTTTCGGTTTCCTCTACAAGACATACCTTCTTTTTAAAAGAAAAATAAATTCCATGTTTTACTTTTCTTTTATTTTAGTATTGAAAATGGTTTTCATAATGTTTTTATATCAATGTGTTGTATTGATATCTCATGATTAAAATGTGGAAATTTTATGTTTCCTTTATGCATGTTTTATATGATATGATTATGTTATGGTTCTTGGGCATTATTATGAAGACGGGTGGTTCCATGATAAACTAAGGGCGGGTGAGCCCGTTATAGATCTCCAATGCATTGGGTAACGCGGAGGAGTGAAACTTTAAGGTTTCTCCAAAGAGATTTTAGGGAATATACTGTGATGGGTATTCCAAACGTAACCAAGAGGGTTACTCCCTACGTAAGAATGTTATGAATGCCTCAAGTTACCTTTATGTCTTATGATTTCTTTGATTTATTCGTGATTTTATGAGGTATGTTAAAGTGCCAATGTTTTATGGGTAAAGTATGATTTCATTCTTATGTATATATGAACTCATGTTTCCTTTCCATGTTTTTTATAACCCATACTGAGTTTTTATTCTCATCCCAAGTTTTTGAAATGTTTTTCACAGGTCAAGGGAAAGGTACATGATAAGATGATAGAGTCAAGGATGTGTCAAGAATTAATCCATGTTTTATTTTAAATGTGTTTCCATTGATGGGAATGAAGAACACTATCTTTATGTAACCACTTTGTTTATATGTGGAATGTAATGCATGTTTTATGATCTAATTCTCTAAAACTCTAAACCCGAAAAGATCCTCAATGTGTAATCTTGTAATAACTCAAGATTAAGTAAGGTTTAAGGCTCGGGCCTTATAGTTGGTATCAAAGGTCAGTTTAGATAACTTTAGAAGTTAGAATTATATTAAATGATTATCCGAAAAATATTTTTTTTAAATGGTATAGCATTTAAAGATTACGATGTTGCTTCATCTAAGACATGTTTGTTCAGAATGGTTTTCCGCAGAGGAAACAGGGAAGCAGTGCTAGGAAGGCATACAGAAGGAAATAACCTTCCGAATCAGCATCCAGAAATGGTCGGAATTGGAACTGAACAGTTTGTTGCAGTAATGGCGCAGTTGACTCAAGCGATAAATGGCGGTGGTATCCATACACGAGATCAGCCAGACCAACCGCAGAGGAACATGTCAGTGGTGGAACATTTCATGAGGCAACATCCACCATCATTCAGAGGATCATCTGACCCTGCACTAGCTGAAGGGTGGATTAAAGCACTGGAAAAGATTTTTGATGTCATGGGGTGTTCAGACAATCAAAAGGTTAGTCTTGTTATTTACCATTTGGAGGGTGAAGCAGATCAGTGGTGGTCTATGGTTAAAAATATCAGGGATGCCGATGAGATTGATGCTCTTGAATGGGATTAATTCAAAGGTATGTTTCTTGAGAAGTATTTTCCTAAGGCTGTTCGACTTAGGATGGAAAAGCAATTCTTGGAATTGAGGCAAGAGTAAGACTCAGTGGCTGCTTATGAAGAAAGGTTCACTCGATTGCCAAGGTATGCTCCAAATTTTATTCGAGACCTTGATAGTAAAATCAATCGTTTTTACTCAGGATTAAAGCCAAAATATCGAAGGGAGTTAGATTCTCATGAGTTTAAAAGTTATGAAAATCTTGTTCGATGTGCTTATAAGGTGGAAATGGAGTTTGCTGATGACCAAGTGTTCTATAACAACCAGCAGAAGAAGAGACCGAGGTGGCAGGAGAAAGGTAAGAATTCTTCAAAAAAGTCTGATGGTAAGAGAACTAAGATTCCAGTTTGTGATAAATGTGGCAAAAGGAATGCTGGGGAATGTCTTCTGAATTCTGGAAAGTGCTACCGATGTGGTAAGATGGGACATAAGGCTCGTGATTGCACTGAAAAGGATCAAGGTGAAGGTAAGAACAAATTTGACTTACAGTTAGTGAAATGTTATAAGTGCAATGAGATGGGTCACTACGCAAACGAGTGTCCGAAAAGGAGCTTGAGTGATGGGAAGCAGTTAGACTACAAGCAGAAAGGGGTGGTGAAATCCTTTTCAACTACTTCAGCAGATGTCGGGTCATCAAATGATGTTGTATCAGGTACTTTTTTTGTTTTTTCAGATTATTCCAGTGTGTTGTTTGATTCGGGGTCTACACATTCTTTCATCTCTGAAACCTTTTCTAGTAAAATGGGAATACCATCTCAAGAAATGACTCCTGAACTTTTGATAAAAACACCTGGGGGAAATGTCGAGGCAAAAAGAATTTATAAGAATCTTCCTATCCTTATCTGTGGAAAGAACCTACTTGCAAACCTTATTGTTCTACCTCTAGTAGAGTTTGATGTTATCCTGGGTATGGATTCTCTCTCTATTTACCATGCTAAGATTGACTGTAGAGCTAAAGAAGTTTCATTTCAGAAAGACTTTCAGTTTGTTTACAAGATTGAACCCTTACTTTGGATAACATATCAAGAGGCCGAGAAACATGTAAAAGATGGAAATGAATGTTACCTTGCACACGTCGTTGAAAATAAAGGAACTGTTCAGATTAATGATGTGCCAGTGGTAAATGAGTATCCTGATGTTTTTTCTGATGAGTTGCCTGGAATAATACCAGATCGGGAAGTTGAGTTTACTGTTGACTTAGTTCCTGATGCTAAACCAATTTCAAAACCCCCTTATCGAATGGCACAAATTGAACTTTTAGAGTTGAAGGAGCAATTGCAAGATTTATTAGAGAAAGGTTTCATTAGACCTAGAACATCACCATGGGGTGCTCCTGTTTTATTTGTTAAAAAGAAAGATGGTTCTATGAGACTTTGCATTGATTATAGAGCCTTGAATAATATCACTATTAAGAACAAATATCATTTGCCTCATATCGATGATTTGTTTGATCAGCTCCAGGGAGCTCAGTTTTTTTCAAAGATTGACTTGAGATCGGGGTACCATCAGCTGAAGGTCAAGGAGGCAGATATTCCAAAGACTGCGTTCCGTACGAGATATGGCCATTATGAATATGTAGTAATGCCTTTTGGGCTAACCAATGCACCTGCTGTATTCATGGACTTAATGAATAGAATTTTCCATGAGTTCTTGGATAAGTTCGTGGTGGTTTTAATTGATGATATTTTTGTGTTTTCTAAAAGTAAAGAGGAGTATGAAAAACATTTAAGGGTTATCTTGCAAACCTTAAAAGAAAAGAAACTGTATGGGAAATTCAGTAAGTGTGAGTTTTGGTTGCATCAAATTTCTTTCCTTGGTCACATTGTTTCTAAAGATGGAATAACTGTTGATCCTGCAAAAACAAAAGTTGTGGAAGAATGCCCAAGACCCACAAATGTAACCGAGATTCGTAGCTTCCTTGGTTTGGCGGGCTATTACCGAAGGTTTGTTAGAAATTTTTCACGGTTATCTTGTCCAATGACTAAGCTAACTCGGAAGGGTGTTAAGTTTATCTGGACAAAAGAATGTGATGATTGTTTTCAGGAATTGAAAAGAAGATTGGTGAATGCTCCAGTTTTGGAACTACCTTCCAGGAATGGTGAGTTTGTTATATACAGTGATGCTTCATTGAAAGGACTTGGTTGCGTCCTAATGCAGAATGATCAGGTAATTGCTTATGCTTCACGACAGTTGAAAACTCATGAGGTAAATTACCCTACACATGATTTGGAATTAGCTGCTGTTGTTTTTGCTTTAAAAATTTGGAGGCATCATTTGTATGGAGTAAAGTGTGAAATATATACCGATCACAAAAGTTTAAAGTATATATTCACTCAGAAAGAGTTAAACATGAGACAAAGGAGATGGCTGGAATTAATCAAGGATTATGATTGTACAATTCATTACCATCCGGGAAAAGCAAATAAAATGGCTGATGCTTTGAGTTGAAAAAGTAATGCTTCATTAACAATGTTGTGTTTGGAACGTGATCCTTTGGTTAACAATTTGATGAACTTTGGCATGAAGTTGTTGGCGCAGGAAGTCCTTCTGTTTTGTTTTAGGTATCAGTGAGATCATCTCTATCAGATAGAATCAAGCAAGCACAGAAGCAAGACAGTGAGTTGCAGAAAAGGGTAGAGCTGGTTCAGAAAGGTAAGTTGCCTGAATTCAACATTGATAATGATTGCGTTTTGAGATTTGGGAAGAGATTGTGTGTGCCTTGTGATTCACAGTTGAAGAGAGAGGTGTTATGTGAAGCTCATAGTTCTCCATTTTCAGTTCATCCGGGCAGTACTAAGATGTATAGAGATCTGCGGGAGTATTACTGGTGGGATGGAATGAAAAGAGATATTGCTGATTTTACTGTGAAGTACTTGACTTGTCAGCAGGTTAAAGCAGAGCGGCAGTTACCGAAAGGGATGCTTCAGCCTTTACCAGTGCCAGAGTGGAAATGAGAGAATATATCCATGGACTTTGTTGTTGGATTACCGAAGACATCTTGAGGTAATAATGAAATTTGGGTTATTGTTGATCGCTTGACCAAATCTGCTCATTTCCTTGATATACAAGATACTTTCTCTCTTGATCAACTTTCCCGTTTGTATCTTAAAGAGATAGTCAGGTTACATGGAGTTCCTCTCTCCATTGTATCGGATCGTGATCCCAGGTTTACTTCTAACTTTTGGAAAGTCCTTCAGAAGTCTTTGGGTACTAAGTTAAATTTTAGTACAGCTTTTCATCCTCAATCAGATGGGCAGTCAGAACGAACAATTCAGACATTGGAGGATATGCTACGAGCTTGTTCTATGGATTATCAGTGAATTTGGGACCAACATATTTCTTTGGTTGAGTTTTCATATAATAACAGTTTTCATTCCAGTATACAGATGGCACCATTTCAGGCATTATATGGGAAGCGGTGTCGAACTCCAGCTTTCTGGGATGAAGTGGATGAAAGGAAGTTGATGGGACCAGAATTGGTAGAAGAGATGGCAGAAAAAGTTCAGCTAATTCAGAAACACATGAGAACAGCTCAGAGCAGGCAGAAGAGTTATGCGGATAACCAGAGGAAGGATCTATCTTTCGAGGTAGGTGATCATGTTTTTCTCAAGGTTTCTCCTTGGAAAAGTGTGATGAGATTTGGTAAGAAAGGAAAGTTGAGTCCAAGGTTTGTTGGACCATACGAAATTATGGAGAGAGATGGATCAGTTGCATGCCGAGTGGCTTTACCTCCGAGTTTATCTCAGGTGCACAATGTTTTTCACGTTTTGATGTTGAGAAAGTATATGACAGATCCATCTCATGTTTTGACTCTAGAGGTAGTTCAGCTGGAAGAGAACCTATCTTATGAGGAACAACCGGTCCAGATTCATGACCACAGGGAGAAAGTTTTACGGAATAATGTGATTAAGCAGGTAAAGGTTTTGTGGAAAAACCACATGATTGAAGAGGCAACATGGTAATCTGAAAATGCAATGAGGGATAAGTACACCTATTTATTCGATAAGTAAATAAATTGCGGGGACACAATTTTCTAAATGGGGGAAGGATGTAACATCCCAATTAAGTAATGAATAAAATATATTTTTATCTATGTCTATTAATTATTAAGATAGTGTTATAGAGGCTTAAAATGAAAATAAATACAATCTTATGCATGGAATACACTAATATTCTTAAAAAAAAAATTTACTTCCTTTTGATGGAAAACCATTTTTGAATCTATATTTTGACAATTTTATAAACTATGTTTGTCAAAATAAACTTATCCTTTATGATTGGGACATCAAAATTTACCTTGTGTGAATTTTTGGTATTTTTCTGACAATGTTCATTTTTTAATGAATAGTGAAAAATAATGCATTTTACATCAAAACTGCTTTTAACCTAATTTATTTATATGATTAGATTATGTTTTGAATTGGTTTTGAAGTGAAATTAGAATATATTTTTACCATTTTATCCAATGTTGGTCATTGGAATCAATTTAACTTTGAAATTAGACTTAAACTGGTGTCAATCTTTTGATACTTATTGTTTTGTAAAAACACGCTTTTTGCTCTGGCAGCGGGAATTAATTATTAAATTAATTAATGTGACTTATATGATTTTAATTTTGTAAAATAGACATCATTTTTAAATTCGGAATATCAACTATAGCTTAGGGTGAATTTTTGGTTATTTTCTGAAAAACTTCAATTTTTGATGAATAGTGAAACCACTAAGTGGTAATCAAGCAAACTGATTTTTCAGTTAAATGAAAGTTTACCACTAATGTGTATTGAATTTTGAAAATCCGACATACATGGTTGTCATTAAGAAGTAAAATGTGGTTCAATGAGATTAAAATACTTTTTTGGTGAATAGTAACTTATTAAGTTCTTAATCACGATTAGTGGTAATTAGGGTAGTTTAAGGTCTAAATAAGGCTTTAATAATATAAAATGACCTAGACACATGTCCCAACCTCATAATTTGTGTCATGGCCGACCATGACATGCCATGGGTCAACTTGGGGACCCCATGGATCCACTTTTGTTGGGAAATGACATAAATTACTTTTTATTTAATGTTAAAGTGAAAATGACACAAACATAATATGTTTTACGAAATCAATTTTTAAGTGGGGTTATACAAGTCCACATTTTGATTATAAATAGTCATTAGAAAGCTAAAACGATTTCCTACATCAGAGTATTTTTTTATGATTTTTAGACATTAAATAAATTAAATTATTTATGACATAATAATGATGCAGCGATGACATCATTATTTGACGATTTAAATAAAATGGGAAGATAATGTAACATCTATGAACTACACATGGCCAAAACCAATTGGATGAGTGGATTTCGAACCCTTATCACCTTATCCACGAATTATATCAATGTGGGACCTTTTAAAACCGAAACACATTTTCAAATAAAGTAATATTTATTTACTTTCCAAAAGTGCCCCTCCTCTCCTCTTATAAAAGGCCCCCACCTCTACCTCATTTCACACACTCCTCAAGCCTTTGGCTCGGCCAACCACTGCCCATTTGCTCTCTCCACATCCCTCTCCTCATCCTAGAGGATTCCCTTTGGGCATAATCTTTTCAAAGGAATCCTTTAGGCTCAAATCAAAAGGAGTTACACTTTTTAAGGTAATTCATTCTCTCATGTTCATTTGTTTTATTTTGCTTCTCCAACCCCCTAAACCCTTTTTATTTACTTCTTTTGTAACAACACCAGTATCTTCAATATACTAGAATGTTGTTATATGATTTATTTGAGCTACACTCTCACAAAACTACATCAAATGGTTAAAGAACATACGGTTTCCGTGGATGGCGAAATTCTGCCTCCCGAAACGATGATTGTTCAACACTCATTTAACACCTTCAAAGGTGGCCATTATGATGTCTATATTTTTATATATGATATATAATATGTTTATGTTTTCCTTAAGATTATGTTTTTTTTTCATTTTGAGCATACCTTTATGGTTTCCATTATGGGTAAACACGATATCTTCATTTTAGGAAGTGCGGACTACCGCCCCCTAAAAGTGATTTGATTCGTTAATACCATATGTGGGATGTGTAAAGGATAAAGTTAATGATATTATATATGTTATTATACTGGAATTATAATATACTCTTATATCATTATGATTCCATTCCAGAAAATATGAAATAGAAATGGAAGTAGCGTTCATGCGTACGTACGGCTTACCGTCTCCATGAACGGTGCATTTCATTTCTTACCTCTAAATTATGTAATATTATAAATGCATGTATGTACTGGATATATATGACATATATGATATCTAAATCATGAATACCATTCTGGATATAATGAGCCTTTGACCAAATTAACAACATGTAAGTGTAAGAAGTCTATTTTTGACTTAAGAACCAAATACCGACAAAATGAACATTATTAACTTAACTGATTACATGATGTTCATAACATGGTATAAAAGGAATAATGAACTTGAAAAAGATTCATAATCAAGTAGAGATTAACTCAAGTTTATTATTCAGGAGATTAAATAACGGTCGAGTCATGTCGGATACGAGGTATGGGACTTCGTCTCAATCTCCTTTCGTTGAGGCATACTTTATTTTATACACAACTTTCTTTTATACGGTGTATAAACCCCTTTGAATTTTACGTTTATTCAAAAGGAATCATTTTTATACGAAGCGTTTACTAAACGACAAAAGGGAATGTTTTTGTCGTACGTATGCGGCGACAACAACTTCTCCGCCGTCGTGACCGTTATTTGAGTTTCGGCTTCCTCTACAAGCCATACCTTCTTTTTAAAAGAAAAATAAATACCATGTTTTACTTTTCTTTTATTTTAGTATTGAAAATGGTTTTCATAATGTTTTTATATCAATGTGTTGTATTGATATATCATGATTAAAATGTGGAAATTTTATGTTTCCTTTATGCATGTTTTATGTGATATGATTATGTTATGGTTCTTGGGCATTATTATGAAGACGGGTGGTTCCGTGATAAACTAAGGGCGGGTGAGCCCGTTATAGCTCTCCAATGCATTGGGTAACGCGAAGGAGTGAAACGTTAAGGTTTCTACAAAGAGATTTTAGGGAATATACAGTGATGGGTATTCCAAACGTAACCAAGAGGGTTACTCCCTACGTAAGAATGTTATGAATGCCTCAAGTTACCTTTATGTCTTATGATTTCTTTGATTTATTCGTGATTTTATGAGGTATGTTAAAGTGCCAATGTTTTATGGGTAAATTATGATTTCATTCTTATGTATATATGAACTCATGTTTCCTTTACATGTTTTTTTTATAACCCATACTGAGTTTTTATGCTCATCCCATGTTTTTGAAATGTTTTTCACAGGTCAAGGGAAAGGTACATGATAAGATGATAGAGTCAAGGATGTGTCAAGAATTAATCCATGTTTTATTTTAAATGTGTTTCCATTGATGGCAATGAAGAATACAATATTTATGTAACCACTTTGTTTATATGTGGAATGTAATGCAAGTTTTATGATCTAATTCTCTAAAACTCTAAACCCGAAAAGATCCTCAATGTGTAATCTTGTAATAACTCAAGATTAAGTAAGGTTTAAGGCTGGGGCCTTATACTATATACATCCAATAGACCCCCATGTGGTCCATTAATGATGAACCTATAATGATATAAGTCTCTTGGTCGAACCTTAGATTTTTAGGAATTTAATATCAGTTAAAAATATAATATTTGTTTTAAGAACTCTTTTATGTCAATTTTGACACTATTCAATAGTTGATTTTTGTGAAACTCATAAAAGAATGATTACTTCGAAAAAAGTTAATTAAATCAATCCTAATATGTCATATTATCCTATAAAATTAGTTTAATTCATTAAAAGTTTCATATTATATTTATTTGGGTATTTATAATATCAATTATTTTGATTTTTCACTATTATAGTAATTACTGCATCATCATTGTGTCATAAATAAATTAAATTATTTAATGTCTAAAAATTACAAATAAAATATTATTATGTAAGAAATATTTTTATATTTCTAATGAATATTTATAATCTAAAATCCAACATATATAACCCTATGTACAAATTGTTTTTCTAAAGGATATATGCTTGTGTCATTTTTGTATTCATTTTAACATAATTAAAATAAAGTGTCCCTATCACCTACAAGTGGCACCATGGGGTCCCAAAATCGACCCAAATATGCCTATGTCCGACCATGTCTCAACCAATAAGGCTAAAACACGTTTTAGGGTAATTTAGTATTATTATAATATTATTTGTTAACCCTTATTTACCGGATTTACCCTTAACCATGGTAAATAAAATATTTACCGCATTAATTATTCAAAATGTCTAGAAAAAGTTACCTATTTACAAAATCTGAACATCCTAATTCCAAATATGGAATCCATTTTTCTAAATTCAAAACACAGAAGTGGCAGAAATTAATTTAAAATTAATTCCCGCTGTCAAAACAAAAAGAGTATTTTTAAGAGATAATAACTATCAAAAGATTGACACTTGTTTATGTTCGGTTTAATTGTAAAATTATGTCCAATGAAAAAAATTATATTAAATGGTAAAAATATATTCTAAATATACTTTAAAACCACTCAAATTCAAAATTTATCACTATTAATTATTTTGATTAAAAAAGTTGTTTTTAATTAGAATTTAGAAATTTTCACTATTCATCAAAATATTAATGTTATCCGAAAAAGTACCAAAATTTCATCTTATGCTAAATTCGATACTCCAAATCCAAAAATGAAGTCCATTTTGAAAGATAAAATATATATAATTTCAAAAAGTAGGTATTACTTTTCATAACGGCTAGTTTGATTGGTTGTGGTGTGTGTTAGAACTCGAAGTTGCGTACAACACATGCTACTGTATTATTCAAAGGAAAGCGTACCGTGGAAGCCTGGGATGTTTCATTTTAAATTTTTTTTGATGTCCCCATTTAGTCAAAAAGTTTAAAATATTTTATTTAAAAAGGGTTCACCATTAAAAGTTGGTAAAAGTGCAATACTGAAAATGAATTTGTTCTTACATCATGTCTAAGAAACTCATAATTTGGATTCTAAAATTATAAGGATTATATAAAGTTTAAAAATTTAGTTAATACTATTCATAACCTCTTTTGAATGGCTTTTTTTTGGGTAAGTCATGGTTTGATTGAACTCGGTGTTGCATGTAGTGCAAGTTATTGAATTATTTTGAAGAAATAACACACTATGAAATCTTGGGGTGTTACAATTAAGATGAATTTTTATTCACTTGTCACAGAATATATTTTTTATTTATTTTAATATGATTAATATATTAATATTTATTTATCTATTTAATTATTTATTATTTAATTTTTGATAAATGCCAATAAGGATTGATAGACCAAGTTAAAGTCCCACCTTGTAACACCCTAGTGATTTAAAAATAAATTAAATATAGAATGTATTGAAAATGGAACTTAGTATGTATGAAATAAATCTTTTTTATTATAATAGTTATAACATTTCCATGTAGCATAATTTTTCCACTCATGTGGTTTAAATTTCAAAAAATAGACATACACGGTTTTGATTAGTAAGAAATTTGGAGTCTAATAGGATTAAATTATTTTTTTGGTGAATAGTAAATTTACCCTTTTGAATTGTAATGTTTCCCTTATGAATAATAATTTTACCCTTATGAATTGTAGCCTCACCCATGAAAGTATAAAAAAATTAGGCATATTATATGTGAAAGTATAATATAATGTTACATGTAAGTGAAGACATTAGAATTAGTAATTAAGTTTTGGTATTTATTTAATTAATGTTATAATTAAAATTTGGAATTAAAATAAAATTCATTTTCATAAAATGTATTAATAAATCAATATTTTTTATCCAGTGATGTTAGGATAATTTAGTAATACCAAAGTTAATTTTTCAGGGTGTTATAAAATCAGATGAAATTTTAAAAATTGTATTTTTTGAGTAAATAACAATTTTAATTAAAAATTATCTTCTTCATTTTTATGAAATTAATTTCATAAAATGGATTTAATTTTTTATTTGTACATGTTAAAAATAGTTAGGGTTAATTTTTGTGATTTTTCTAAAATACTTGAATTTTTGGTGAATAGTAAAACATGATAATTTACAATAAATGTTAACTATAAGAAATATTGAGTCCTTGTTGAGGTAAGGATAAGGTAAGAACCATTATTTAGAACTAAAATTCACTTATTAATATTTTATTCACAATACAGAACACTATTTTTTGTCTTGATCAAAATAATAAAAGAATGATAAATCACACCTCTCCTTCACTATAACAACCACTATCACCCACTCTCTCCCTCACTGTTCTGAGACTTTAAGGTTGTAAATGTTCTACCCAAATCCTCTTCCCTATAATGTCCAAAAATTCAGGACCTCTTTTAATTCTCAAATAACCAACTGCCCTTCCCTGAAGGAGGTTCACAAGGTATATAATTCAATAGGTAAATCATCTTCCTTTTTATTATTTAATTTCATTTCAATTTAATTTATTTTAATACACTCCCCTCACCTACAATATAAATACCATCATGTTAACTTCAGTTTCATATATATACTGTAATGATATCATGATAATGTAATATCCATTATTAATCTTCTTAAAATATCTCTTTTATTTAAAAAATGAAATTATCATCCAGGAGGTGCCAATTTACAACCTTCATGGATGGAAACATTTCGTTCTACAATTTATTATTCAATGATGGTCATGATACCATTTTTATGTAAAAAATAAAATAAAATATATGTATTATAACCCATTTAATGTTCTGTGACTAGAATATATACATAATTCCAATTCATAAGATAAAACTAGTTCGTGTTGATCGAAATATTGTCGTAATAATCTAACAAAATATTACTAAATGTATTATCTAATAATTCATCCTCATTCCATATAACCATATGATATATATAACCATTTAAATATATTTATTATAATTAATAAAATTCAAATCAAATTATGGAAAATTATACCCATTTTTCATGAACTCCATTACATATTAGCAAGTTAGCCAATCATGAAAACTAAGAAAATGAATGCTCTTAAATGATGAAATTGAACTCTATAACTCATCCATAAGGCCATAAATGAACTTAATAATACCATTATTAATGATATAAATATTAAAAAGTTTATGAATGAATTAACTAAAGGATTTAATTATATTATTCATGGCGTTAAGGTCATGTACAGAACACATTCAAACATTAGGTATGGGTTTTCTACCCGAACCTCGAATTTCATTTAGGTTACACCTTTTATCTATTTACCCCAATGAAATTCTAAATTATTCTTATTTAATAATCATAAATAATTTTTGAAATATTTATACATATCTACCAATCATAATACATAATTATGTTTTGGGGAGTTACTTGTTTTAAATGGATCTTTCTCAAATTCTTCTCGATAAACATGCCTAATAATGGAAACTTCTCGAATTCGTACATATTTTCAAGGGCACTCTATATTCTTCTTTAAGTAACAATTATTTTTTAAAAATCACTACTTTTATTTTCACAAAACTATATTATTTCACATCATGTTTTATATAATTTTCTTTTGAAAAGAACTCTTCTTTAATGAGTAAGAGTATTTCTCTCATGTATTACTCAATGATTTTATAAGTGTATTTCCATCTATTTCATCAGTATTGATTGTTCTAATTTTTAATTGGGATTAATATTTTATATTATCACCTATAATATTTCATTTAATGGGTTATGTATAATTTGATGGTGGGTGTTATCTCTTGATACCATTAACCATATTACTCTGAATTGTTTGTGTTTATGTTTACTGACCAGGGAATGTTATTTACATTTCATATGTTATTTCCAATATGAATATATATTTTGATTATATTTATAAACTATAATATTAGGAATTCACTGGTCTTAGTAAGTAATGGGTGCGGCCCATTATAGCCCCTCAATACATCGGTAGGTCTCATGAGACAAACTGGCCTGGGTTTTTCCCATTTTGTATGGTGTATTTGTCACAGACATTAAGATATGATTATGATGCCCCATATTTTAAATACATCATTATTAAACTAGTAACTGATAGTCTAGGTGATTAATATACTAAAATAATATCAATGGTTATGTTTTATTCTGAAATTATTTGTTCATCTTTTATTCCTCTCATATTATACTCATGATTTTTTTATATTGAAACATGTTATGTAGTGACTATTCCTACCAAATTATTAATAGTTCCATTTTATTTCCCACCCTTACTAATAATCTGATATCACCACTTTCTAATGTTTATTTTTTCCAGTATTATAATTTTAATTTTATTAATAATAAGCAAAAATAATCTTGAAGAATATGAGTCTTCCCAAAAGAGATTCTATTATGTATTTCATTTCATGTTATAATGGGGGACTTATATATTTATCTTGTTTTTTTAATGAAGCTAAACTAATCGGTCCATTGAGATGCACCTTCATTGTTTATATGCCATCATTATAAAATAGATCACCTTCTCTGGGATTCTAGGGTCAGAGTGTTACAATTGGTATCAGAGAAGTTTTGTAGAATCCCTAGGAACTAGATTTATAAAACATTGATTAGGAAAAATAACCCTAAGATAGAATTTTGTGAAAGGAATACCAGAACATATTATAATATTGTTAAGGTATAGATTATACAGACCTTCATAGAAAATACATCCATGTTTGGAAACTATAATTGGATATGGTTTTGGAACAGACGTACATAAGAGTGATAACATTGACACGGTGTTCTGATCTTAACTTGGGGTAACCTTGTACATGACAATGGGCTTTACTGTGCACCTGGGATGACACTTTTGGGGTATATGGTAAAAATAATTCACATTTTCTTTAAAAACTATTATGAAGGATTCATATTTGTCCCCAAATAAGCCATGTTTATAATTATGAGATTAGACATGCATATAATTTCTATTTCTATTTAGTGTTTTTATAGTTTGAAAATATACATTATGATTTATATCCTAATTTATTGTATTCCATTATTTAAAAATGGTCTTTACTGGAGGGAATAGAAATGACATGAAAGTTCATATACCGTATATGGATTTCCCTCTTATGGAAAATAATTATGTTGGTTCTAAAGATGAAATTGGTGCTAAGTAACTTTTAACTATATTGGAAAAACTGATTCATGTTATGAATAATAACCTTACACGTATAGAGAATCCTGATCTATATTGCAGAGGAGCAATATTATACCACTTTATGCAATAAAAACCTACATCCTTTAATGCAACTACAAACCTATTAGTAGAAGATAAGTGGAAATGTTCTTTAGTGAAGATATTTATTGCTTTGGGAAGTAATGAATGGGATAAGGTTATCATGGAAGTTTATTTCCTATTAGAGGATGTGGATTAGTGGGTGTAATTAAATCAAAATACGAAGGTGGATGATGAATTTAAAAATATGTAATTGAGGGAATTTATGGAAATTTTCCCAAAAAATGTATTCCTTCAAAACAATGAGTGGATATGGAAATAAAATTATTGATTCTGAAACAAAAAGATAATGAAAACACTACAGTGTATGAAGACAACTTCACATGGTTATCAATTCATGCCATGGACTGAATATGTATCCCAAAGAGAAATATTGATCAATTGCATTATGGTTTAAAACAATTCTTTTGAAGGGACTTGGTCTTCAAAAATTTCACATCATATGATGATATGGTCCTATGTGATATCAAGAGAGAAAAATGATTTTCTATGTATTACGAGATTAAATGAATTCCTGAGAAGAATAAGGCTTCTGAACACTCTAGAAAGGTAAATATGGAAAATGGAAAAAATATAGGAATCTATTTTACATCCTATGATAATTGTGGGGAGAAACATTTTGGTAGTTGTTGTAAGGGTATGGGTGTTTGTTTAAAGTGTGTAAGAAAAGGCCACAAAGCCCATGATTTCAAGGGGATGAAAGAGGCTACCAATGTTCAATGCTACAATTGAAAGGAAATGGGACACTGTGAAAATGAGTATCCTAATCATATGGAAAATTTCACCAAATAAGGATAAGCGAGAAATGGAAAGCTCATGTGGTTATAACTACTTTGGTGGATGTTCCTAATGATGTTGTGGAATATACTTTAATCATTTACTCAAATATAGCCAATGCTTTATTTGATTTGGGATCGTTACATTATTTTATATCTTCTCAGTTTTCCATGACCTTTCCCATTTTCTTTAATAATGGAGTTTTTAGTAAAAAAAATTTAAGGGAAGTATCATTGCAACAACTATGTGTCAATCTATCCTATTTATGACACATAAAAGTGCTTTAGTTTTTAACCTTATCATCATACCCATGATTGATTTCGATATAATAATCCTTATGGATTAGATTTATAGTTTTGATGTGAAAATCTATTGTAAGAATAATGAAGTTATAAGTTTTGCGAACAATGATGACTCCATTATATATAGTGTAGAAACCTAACCAAATGATTCTTTTCATGATCCATCCCTGGTGGCTATATTGAATGCAATTCCTGGCGTGGATGAGAATACAATATATATGGGTGAGGAATTAAATATTCAAATTGTGTATGTGCCTATTTAGTAAGAATATATTGATATAATTTCATTAGATTTACCTAGACATCAACTAGAGAAGGAAGTTGAGTTCTCTATTGATTTAATTCTTTGGTTAATACCCATATCAAAGACTCCATATAGAATGGAAACTGTAGAATTTTTAGTATAGAATAAAAAACTAGAGGGATTGAGTGAAAAAGTATTTCATCACCCTAGTGTTCCTTCATGGGGATCCCCTATTCTCTTTTTCAACAATAAATTTGGATCCATGAGGCTGTGTATTGATTATATATATAAAAAATGTTATTACCATAATGATAATGTATCCCCTGGCTCAAATTGATGATTTGTTTGATCAAATTCATGGAGCTCAATAATTTTCAAAGATTAACCTTTGATATAGATATCAACTATTTCATGCGAGGAATGAAGATATTCTAAAGACAACATTTTTAACCATGTATAGGAATTAAGAGCTTAAAGTAATGCATTTTAGATTGAAAAATGCACCCTCTATTTTCAGGGATCAAATGAATAGTGTTTTCAAGGAATATCTTGATGACTTTGTTGTGGTATTTATTGATGATATCTGAGTATAATCCAAAAGCTACAAAGATCACGGGAATCACTGGCACATTGTTCTGATGACTCTTATAAAGTATGATTTTTATGGGATGTTTTGAAATTCGGAATTCCGACATCAATCATTTTCTTTTCATGGCCATATTATCTCTATTGAATGAATCATAGTTGATCCAATAAAGAAAAATGAAGTTTAGGAATAGCCTCAACCAACGAACATAACCGAGGTATGTAGATTTATTGTTTTACTAGCTTATTATTAGTGTTTCATTCATAACATTATCCAATTAGCAAACCCATTTACTAGGATTACTCGTAAATAGGTTATGATTGTATGGAAAACAGAATTTGAAGAATTTTTTGATGAATTGAATAAGAAGTTACTGAAAAATCCAATATTGACTCTATGATCAAAAGTTGTCGATTTGTGATTTATAGTGATTCATCAAAGAAATGAATTGGTTTTGTCCTTATGCATAATGATAATGTTATTTCCAATGTGATGATGTAGTTAAATACTCATGAAAAAAACAATCTAACTCATGATCTTGAGTTTGTTCCTGTAATACTTTTCCTGAAGATATGGATACATTACCTATATGGTGAATGTTGTGAGATAGATACAGATCACAAGATATTAAAATATATCTACTCATAGAAATATCTCAACATGATGAAAAGGACATGGCTCAAGTTTCTTATGGATAATGATTGTTCAATAAAATATCACCCAGAGAATTCAAATAAGGTAGTTTATGCATTGAGAAGTAAGGATCATGGAGTTCTAAACAAAACAAGGATTGACAAGGATATTCAGTACATGGATATAGTGAGGATGTATATGGGTATTATCAAAGAAGTTGTAACATATTTAATTTTTAAATTGATTTCCCAACCATATTTATAGAAATGATTAAAATTTCTCATCCTAATGAGGAGAATATTAAAAATAAAATAAATGTTTTTAATGTTGGGATGTTGGTATACTTTGTGTATGGATAAGGAATTTTGAAATATGGGAGGAGGCTATGTGTTCCCTCTATATCTAAGCTAAAAATGGAGTTATTGGATAATTACCATTGCTCAATTTTTTCTATAAAACATAGTATCACTAAGATGTATAATGATTTGAAGGAACATTTTTGGAGGGATAATATGAAGCGTGAAATGGGTGATTATGTATAAAGATGTTAAGTTTTTCAATAGGTGAAGGCTGAAAGAAAACATACAAGAGGAGTCATGAAACCTCTTCCAATTCCTATATGGAAATAAGATGAAATTACTATTGATTTTTTCATTGGATTTCCCAAAACTCTAGTAATGATTCATTCAATATGGGAAATTTTCGATCAAGTTACCAAATTTGTACATTTCCTCGTTATAAGGGAGGATTTTCCACAAGATCCCATTACATGAATCTATATTAATGATGTTTTGGGATGTCACGGGGCACCACTCACAATTGTTTCTGATCATGACCCATGATTTACATCAATATTCAAGAAGTCTATTTAGAAAACATATAATACTGAGATCTATTTGATTATTTCTTATCACCCTCAAACTGAAAGAAAGTTAGAAAGGATAATTTAAACATTTGAAGACATGTTAATATCATTCTCACATGATTTTCAAGGAATGTGGGATCATTATTTTCCTTTGGTAGAGTTTTCTAACAATATTAGTTTTTATTCATGTATTCAATTGGAACCATGTGATGCATTGTACAAAAATAAATGTTGTATACCAACATGTTAGGATGAAGTTGATGGAAAAAATCTTATAGGCCCAGAGCTTGTGGTAAAAACATCAACCAATTTAAATAGTATTCAAACCCATATTAAATCATCTCAAAGTAGGAAATAGATTTATGCCGATTATAGAAGGATGGATTTAGAAATTTGACTAGGAGATCAAATTTTCTTGAATATATATCCATGGAAGGGTGTTATATGATTTGGGTAGAAAGCGAAAATGAGCCCCATGTACATTAGACCATTTCAAATTTTTGAGAGAGTTGGAGTTATGGGTTATCTTTTGGAGATGAATCCTAGACATTCTAAAGTACACAATGTGTTCCATATCTCATTTTTAGGAAAATGCATACCAGATCCAATGCATTACCTTACTTTTGAAGTAATAGATCTTGAACCTGATTTATCTTACTATGAAGAGACTATTTGAATTTTGGACACTAAACAACTTGTGTTGAGGAATCAAATGACTCCGATGGTTATGGTACTTTGGAAAAATATTAATATTGAAGAGGCAACATGGGATCCTGGGGAAAATATTATGATGATATACCCAAATATTTGTATGAGGTAACAATTTGGTAATTTTGAGGATGAATGTTTTTGAAGGAGGGGAGAATATAACACTCAAAGGATTTACAAAAAAAATTAATATAGAATGTAATTATTACAACAAGGAGTCTTTAGAAAATAATAATTTGTTATTATAACAGTTATAACCTATCCATTAATCATAATTTTTCCTCTAATATGATTTTAATTTCGTAAATGGAAAAAATGGTTGAGATCAGTTAGAAATTTAGAGCCTAATAGGATTAACTTATTTTTTGGTTAATAGTAACATAACCATTTTGAATAGTAATTATACCCATATGAATAACAATATGACTCTTATGAATAGTAACATCACCCATGAATGTATAAATAAAATTTTGGGACCTTATAAATGTAAGTATGATATAATGGTATAAGTAAATGAATATTATAAAAATTAATATTTAAGTGTTGGTATATATTTAAAAAAAATATAATTTAAAAATAACATAAAAGAAAATTCAGTTTCAAAAAAAGTATTCATAAGTCAATATTTTTTATGTCCTATGATTTGAGGATAATATAATTTTACCTTAGTTAATTTTTCAGGCTGTTATAAAATTAGTTAATATTTTAAAAACCCTATTTTTTGATTAAATAATGATTTTAATTAAAAATAAATTCACTTATATTTAAACATTTATTTTTCATAAAATGGAGTCCATTTTTTAATTCTACTCATTGAAAATGGATAAAGTGATTTTTTTGGGATTATTAAAAAATACTTTATTTTTTGGTGAATCGTAAAACCTAATAATTTATGATATATGTTAAATAATGGAATTTTTATGCTATTATTGAGGTAAGGTAGCGGTAAGAACTATTAGTTATAACTGACATGAACTTATTACTGTATGTTTTCACATGAATAAACAATATTTATTTTCTTGAGAAAGACAACAAAATAATGAATAAAATAATGACAAATAACCCTTCTCCTCCATTATAAAAGCTACCTTCACCCCCCACTTATCCTCACTCCTCTAAACCAAGAAGCATGTCAATGTTCTACCCAAATATTCTTCCCTAGTCTATCCCCAAATCTACGAGATCTTGGTCATTCCAAAATGCCAAAACTCTTTCCCCTAATGAGGTTCTCAATGAGGATAATTCAAGAGTTATTTCCTCTTCTTTTTTCTTTAAATTTCATTTCAATTTACCTTATTTTCTAAACCTTTCCTCACGTACTATGTCCAAATGATAATTATTACTATAGTTTCATCTATTTACTAGAATTATATCATGATAATGGAATACATACCATCAATCTCATTATAATCTCTCAATTATTTAAAAAATATAAAATCATCATCTGGGAGGTGTTGATTTACATTATTTGTGGATAATGAACATTAATTAATTAATGTATTATTCAAGGATATCTATTATACTATTTTTATGGTTAAACCGGAAAATAATAGATTTATTATAACCTATTTATTTTTCTAGAACTAGTATATATACATAATACTAATTCATATGAAAAAACTAGTTCGTGGTGATAGAAATATAATTATAATAATCTAAATGATTATCACTAAATGTATTATCTAATAATTTATACTCATTACATATAAAAATATGATATATATATAAATATTTAAACTTATTAATTTTCATTAATAACAATCAAGTCCAATTTGGGAGAATTATACCCATTTACATGAATTGCATTACTTATAACAAGTGAACTGATCATGAAAAACTAGAAAACAAATGCCCCCAAATGATAAAATTAGAAACTATAAATCATCAATAAGGCCATAAATGAACATAATAAAACCATGATGAACCAAATATTTATATACAACATTCTGAATTAAGTAATTAATGTCTTTAATTTGATTAACTTGGATGTTAATGTCATGTTAATGGCATATTCTAACATAAGTTAAGGGTTTTCAACCTAAACATCCAATTTCATTCAGATTAGTCTTTTTCACCCATTAACCCCAATTACATTGTTAATTATTATTATTTACTCCTCATAAATTATTTTTTAATTATTTATATATATTTACCAATAATAATCATTATTGCTTTTCTGGGGAGTTACATGTTTTAAAAGTGTGTTCCTCAAATTCTTCCTGATAAACAAGATTGATTTAAAGGTACTACTCGAATTCATACAAATTTTTAAGTGTAAAATTTAATCTATTTTAACACGCCAATATTTTTATAAAATTACTAATTTTATTTTAAAAAAACTATTTTAGTTCAATTTTGGTTTTATATAAATATTTTTCCAAAAGAACTATTTGCAATGTAAAAGAGTATTTCTCTCAAGTATTACTCAATGATTGTATAAGAGTATTTAGATTTTTTTAAACACTCTTGTTGATTATTATTTTTAATTGGGATTAATATGTTATGAAATCTTTTAACATATTTATTGAATGGTGTATGATTAGTTTGACCATGGATGTGCTATCTTGATACAATTCAATATATTACTCTGAATGGTTAATGTCTATATTTATTGATTGTGGAATGTTTTTTACATTTCATATGTTGATTTCAATATGAATGTATATTTTTATTATGTTTCTCCCCTTTAATATGAGGAATGAATTGGACATAGTAAGTGATTGATGGGGCCTGCTATATCCCCTAGATTCATCGGTAGGTATCATGAGACAAACTGGCATGGGTTTTTACCCATTATATATAGTGTATTGGTCGAGGCCTTGATTGTATGATTATCATGTCCAACATTATAAATTACCTCATTATGAAACTAGTAATTGATAATTAATGTGATTATTCATCAAGAAGAGTATCCACTGTTATGTTTTATTATGAAATTATTTATTCAACTTTTACTCCTATCATATCATCCTCAAGATTTTGTTTTAATGATTTGTGTTATTTATATATTTTTTAGGACTTATTTATTATAGTTTTGATGTATTAATTACTCTTACCAAGAATCTATTCTCACACTTTTCAGATGTAAATTTCCCCAAGATGGAAAGATAAATTTTATGGATGACATGTGTCGGCGTAGTCCTTGATTATGCACAAATTTAATATTTATAAACCCTAAAAACTACCAGTACTATGGTATGAAGGGCGTCGAACCACAGAGAAGAACTTACATAGTGCTTGACCAAATTAAAACTAAAGCAACAGAAAAAAGAAATAGAAAAATAAAAAAAATTGTACGTACAGAGAGAAACAAACACAAATAGTGGGTGTGAAAATAAAGGTGATATGGTGAAATATGTGGCTTGACCAGAGAGCAAACAGTAATGATGAATTTAGGGTCCTTAGGCTGCTTTGAACAGATTAAAAAGATATTCTCCACTTCTGCTTGGTTTAATTCAATTACTCAGTGCATAGAAAAATGATTTTAATCCACTTAGTTGACACTTCAGTAGATCAACATAGCTCGATTATCTTCTTTGAGTCTCGATCATTCGATCTTGACCCTTGGATAAACTTGGTTAAACTGGAGAAAAGATGCATTGACCATTTCCAATTCTCAGTACTTTGGTCAATGATAAACGGTGAAATGATTCATTACCACAACTTATGGTCATTAAGTAATGTAAAAAAGATACTCAGAATAAAAATAATACAAAACCAAGCAATGGAATCGCACTGAGCAATCAAACTAATAAAACATGGCGGATATATGGATGATCAGTTCTCTACAACCCGATTCCCCTAATCTATTTAACTACACATTAAAATAGTAAAACAGAAAGAAATAGATAATGAATTAATAAATATCTCCCGTGAGATGTCTCCTCTCTCCAGCAACTGCTTCGATTCTAATCTCTTCCTCTATGTCTGTATACCTCTGTTTTGGTGATGAGATGGATCGAGGGTTTATCGCGATGAAATAATGGATGTTCTCCCTACAGAATCATGTTCTGGCATTCTTCCTTGGTCCCCTCCCCGGTCTTGTTCCGGCCCCCCTGCTCGAATAGAGGATTTTCGCGTCCATGTATTTAGAGATGAAAACAGAAAACTAAACTAAGAGGCAGTGTCAATCCACATGGCATGTCTTTGATGTGCACGCCACCAGCTTTTAAGTAAACTCCATGTAAGTGAAAACAACCCCCTGCAACATACTCATGAATATTCTCGCCTCTTTAACATGAAATTATTTTATCCTCACTTCTACCAATAGCTCCCCTTGAACGGAACACTAAAAAAAATTCATGTGTGTCGAAAAAAATGAAATTATTATATACCATATATTAAATCACAACATAAAAATACTTATTAATATATATATATATATATTAAATAATATAATTATTAATATATATATGTTTTAATAACTATTATATTCATTTATTAATATATACCTATTATGAAACGAAGGCAGTTGATATTATATATATATATATATATGAATCGGTTGATTATATGTTATGTATATTATATATTTTATTATATATGTAAGAATTATTATATAAATCAAAATAAAAGAAAAAAATAAAATGAAGAAGAAGAAGGGGTCTCGGGTTTCAACATGAAAGAGGGGAGAAAGGGGAAAGGAGGATTCAGCGTAGGATAGAGAGGAAGAGGAATGGAGGAGATGAGTGCCGAGGTGGCTCAGGAGCAGCGGGATAAGGGGGATCTGGGTAGGCAACTAGCAGTGGAACTCGCTTCGGTTCTCAGGGGATTTAGTGGTGGCTGTCGGTGTGGAGCAGGAGTGAGGCGAGGCTGTCTTCGGGTTGCTTGTGGGGAAGCACGGACGGCACAGTCGCGACAGGGATGGCTCGACATGAATCTGACAATAGGTTCACTGTTAATCCATAAGTTCAATTGGATTCAGTGATTTTGAATTTGATTTTGAATCGCTAATATTTGATAAATTTATCTGCTATGGTTTTGATTTTAAATTTTCTTTTGGGTGAATTTGGATGCTACGATGCATTTCTTACTACTGAGATTTTGTTCTTGTTGGTTACTACTGGTTGGTTGCGTTGCTGCAATGTGATGGATGATGAGACAGGGCAGTGTAGCGATTGTAGAGGAGGTTGGGATGGTGGTAGTGGAAAGATAGAAGGCATGATATGCAGAACAGTTGAGAAAGAGCTGTGCAGATTACGGAGGCACCGTGAATGCTTTTCACGATCTCACTGTGAAACAGGCTCATAGTCTCACCATGAAAAAGGCTCACGGTGTGTGGGGTGGAAGCAGTGTGTGAAATAAATGGTGATACAGTAATATGGTGGACACGGTGACACCGTGAGCATGAATTGGTGAGTGGGTGACCCGGTGGCACCGTGAGTCATGTTCACGGTCTCACAGTGAGGCAGAACCGGAGGCACCGTGATTGAAACGGTGGGACCTGCCACCGTGAGTACCTGAAAATAGAAAATAACAAACAATTAAATAAACTAAAAATTGATTAACAAATTAAATTGAATAAAATTACAAAAAAAATTAAATAAAACTAGGTTAAATAATTAAATTAATTGTATTTTATTTAAAATAATGAATTTATTTGGGTTAAATAATTTAAAACACATTACAGTAATATTGTTACTTTCTTAGATTGATTAACCAATAAATTAAAGAATTAATTAAATTAAATAATAAAAAATTAATCGAAAAAGATTAAATTGTTAAAACTAATTAACTTATTAAAAGACTAAAAAACTAAAATGAGTTATTTATTTACAATATAAAAATAAAAAATTAATAATTTTAATAAATTATTTAATAAACTAACTAGAATGAAAAATTATAATAATAAAAGAATGAGTAACTGAAATTCTAATTCGCAAGAGTAAATTAATTTAACAATTATCTAAAATTAAGATAATGCACATTAAAACGCATGTTTTAAACTAAAAAACTGATTATTCTACACATGAAGTACAAAAACACAACACTTATCAATTATCTTCTAAAAACAAACATTTTGGTATAAAAAAAGTCAATAAAATATAAAAAGTATGTGGCAAAGAGTGTGAAAACACTGGCACATCAAATTCCCCCACACTTAATGCTTTGTTTGTCCGTAAACAAATACATTCCTTGAACTTTAAGACATGAAGATGTAAAGTGATTTTCAGCTCAAAAGGTGCATGATTAAACATTAATATCAAGAGAAGCAGGACCAATGGTAGGTCAGGCTTTCCAATGGTGTTTAAAAATGATGTCCTGTCTAGCTTAAAAAACCCACTAGAAGTCAAGAGCATCACAAATTCATACATTGTGAGGTATGTCATGCCTCTTATATGTATTCATTAACTATCATGCTTCACTGTCCAATTCATCTTCTAATTCTAGGAGTGTTGATAGGTTATGTTATGTAAACTCAAAACATAACCTAGGGCACCTTCCATTCTCACCTTCCCCTAGGTTCCAAAATTTACAGTCCATTAATTTTTTTCACTTTATTATTCAACTCAAATGAAAATTAACCAAGTAAATTGCTCCTTTATTCATCTGGGTTCAAAATTCCCCTCACCTTAATGAGTTTGTTTTTGACAAGGGCACTTTATTTTACATTTTCCCATCCATATTCCATATGTATAGCATTGTGCATAGCACTTCTTAAAATTGAAACTAGCTTTATTTATTCACAGAAACGGACCCAATGAACCGTGTCTCAGATACTCACTGTGGGATCCCATTTTCCCATTTTACTCCAGTTACAAAGGAATTAATTAATAAGAATTAAATTTGACTTCTTAAAGTTATTGAATATTATTTAATAAAAATGCGAGTCCCATGGGTTCTAGTGAGAACATCAAGTTACCCTATGTCATGATCATCATCCCTCAAAACCTATCATGTCCCACTCTCATCCTCATTTCCTAAACATAATGGTTCATAGAGATAGTGAAAAATTGCACTCAACTATCATTCATACTTAACAGTTTATGACAAAGTGCCACTCTCAACATCCAGAAAATAGTTATCCACTAAACCGGACAAAAATGAAGTACCATTGAACCTCTAATTACCATCATGTTATGGAAGAAATTGGGAAATTTTGAATGAATTTTGAGCCATTTTTATGAAAACATTTGACCATTTTTAAGGAACTACAAACTCAAATTCACGAATGTGGAATTCAACATGACACTATAATGACCCCTCTCCCCCACACTTAATACCCAACATTGTCCCAAATGTTGTATTATAAGGTAGAAGACAGATTATGTCCAAAAAAGATGGGAATTTCAGCTTAAAAAGGATATGGATGGGTATCAATGAAGTTCAATTTTATTACTTTGCTACACAATAAGTGAAAGAATATAAAAACAAAAAAACAGAAGAACCCAACCCCACCAACCACCACCATCAACCAAGTGCATTTCTATTCCAAAACTATTCAATCTTGAATTATTGTGAGTAGACAAAAGATTGTATCAATTTACTTCAAATAGTATCATGATTAACAGTGACGTGCAGTAGCAGTATAATGAAATTTAATGTAGAGGGTGGAAGCATGTGTCAAAAATCAGCTCAAAATACATTTTCAACTCTCTAGATACTAGCAGCTAAACACCTATGTAGAAAATACAGTTCAAAAGATTCAAAAATCATCGGGAACTCCCCCACACATAATTCACAGTATAATGAAATGAAAATGTGAAGAGTAAAACATTGAAACATAAAACAATACTCCCCTAAATGTGAAGCTTCTTAATTTTTTTTATGCCTCCCTTTTTTCACCTTGTGCATGCCTCTGGCTACTCCAGTTTGTCACCTACATGATGAAACAATTTAAACATAGTGTTAAAGAATTAAACCTCAAATAAAAAGTAGCTACAAAGTGTCAGATTGGGAGTTTTATCCATTAATCCAATGTTCTCTGATGACAACCTCCTTCCACCATGAAATTTCGAAATGTGTCTACCACTAAAACATGATTATATTAGCAATCTAGGACCACCAAACCACTTGTATCATATGATAAGGAAATGAATACATTATTGTTCACCAAAAAGAGAGAAAAACAACTGAGCAAGGAGCATTTACACAATCTAAAAATTTAAAGCATAGAACAAATTAAACCATGGGTTTCCTCCCATGCAGTGCCAGGTTGAAGGTCCCTATCTAGACCTCATTCCCCTAAATATTTCTAACCATGATCATTTAATGGTAAAGAGTTTTCAATGGTGTGAACTTCACAATTGTCTAAGGAATATAGAGAGGGACTACTCAAGACATTTTCATCTTCATCACCAATCGGAATTCTCCAAAATTTATCCAGATCACTACGAGGATTCAAGTTGCCCAGCTCAACTGTGTCCCTAAAAATCAATTCATTAGCACTTAAAAAGTTCAAACGTTTCCCATGAAAATCATTTATCAGATCAAGAATACTTACAAAGCTTCCACCACACTTAGAGTTTTTCTCAAACCCAAAAATAGAAGAGGAAACATTGAAAATACCCTAATTAAGTCCCAGAATAGCTCACAACTCTGACAACTAAAAAATCTCCCAGAAGAAGTTATCAAATTCATTTTTCAAAACATTGTTCTGAATATCCACATAGGGCTCCAGTGATGTGAATCTTTCGATTTTAGGTTTGAAATCATCAATCACAACATCAAGTTAGGAAGGTATGATGATATCAAGTAAATTCACTTGTTCATAATGGAAATCATCATGTTTTTTTAGCAGGGATGAACCCAGAGCTTTCTCCAGCTTCAAGAACTCTTTGATAGTCAACGCCACAAGAGAAACTTTCATAAATAGGTTGAGACAGTTCAAGAAAAAGTTATGACTCGCTCTCCAGAATGGTTTCCAAAGAAATAATTTTTTCATCAACAGGAGGGTGTGGGGAAAGAGTAGTATCTAGGGAAAAAATTTCAGTGTGTTTGGGAATTAGTCTCTTCGTGACCTAAAGTGGGAAAGAACCATACTGAGCTCTGACCTCAATTTTGTAACATTTATTCGCAACCACATCTATCATAACACAAGTAACCTCATGTCGGGGCCTTTCAAACACAAAAATTTCCTCCACATCATCTATAGCTTGGAGGGTGAGTTTACCTTTGGAGACATCAATGATGGCACCACCAGTAGCAAGGAATGGTCTGCCTAAGATGATTGAAACCTTTTCACCACATTCCATATTAATGATCAAGAAATCAGTGGTCAATTTGAGTTTTCCTACACTTATTAATAAGTCATCAACTCTCCCATAAGTGTGTGTGAGTGACCTCTCACCAAGCTGAAGACAATCAGAAGTTGGTTGGATATCCCTAAGACCCAGCTTTTTGAGCAAGGAGAAAGGAATAAGATTGATACTCTCTCCTATGTCACATAGACAATTCAGTTTCCCACTACCTCCTATTCAGCACTGAATGATAAAGCCACCAGGGTGCTTTAATTTGGGAGGAATATTATTTTGGACAATTTCACTACACTCCGCATAGAGATCAATTTTATCCAACTTCTTCCAATCAATCTTGTTCTTATGAAAAGTTTTATTGAAAGTAATATATGAAGGGATTTTATCCAAGGATTATAATAGAGGCATGTTGATGTCGAAGCTTCGAATGATTTTCAAAAATATCAGGTAATCGGGTTCATCACTTTGCGTCACTCTTTCAGGGATGGGAATGAGAGGAGCATAATGTTTTAGAATAGGTATGTTATTCACCTTCTCCTCAGATCCCACTTTCTACTTCACTTCCTTAATCAATTACCACTTCATTTTTTTTGTTTCCTTAGAATTCTCAAGTGTGGGTTGCACAGTCTGTTCAGTTTGAAACTCGCTTTCCAGATTTCCAGAATTGGGATTTTCCGGATTTTCATTTTCAATTTCAGCTTGAACAATGCTTTCCTCTTCCCTAGGTGGTTCCTTAATGGGTTCCTTATGTTTAAGACCTGACCTGGTTGTTACTCCCATCACATTTTCTCTTATATTGGTGGTTGAAGTGCTAGGAATCTTACACTTTTCCTTACCAACATTATTCTTATCCATTTAACTCATTTGAAGTTCTAAATTTTGAATCTTAGAATATGTGTCCTTCATAAATGAGCTGATCTTACTCAACACCTGTTATAGCATCCCCTTTAACTCCACTTGAAAATTAGATGATTCATCTTCATATTGATTCTGGAAATTTTTTTTGTGTTGTGGGTGGAATGTTGGGGCAATGGGATGGTTGTTTGGGATAGTGGGATGCTTTGTGACCACTTTCTCATTCCATGATAGATTGGACTGACCTTGATATCCAGAGTGGTATGGATTTGAGAGTTGAGCATGGACACCTTGATTCCTAGACCTGTAATCAACAAACAGGGCACTCTCATCACATGAACTAGGGAGATAAAAGTTTGGACAATATCTCTGAGTGTGACCAAAAATCCCATAGTGATAGCACTGCTCCATAAGAACCATATCATTAACAACAACAGCTTGAGGATTTGTATCAGCCCTATAGATGAATCTCTTCCCAGTTCACTTGTTCTGAGATTTTTGAGCAAACTTATCAAACAATTGTTTAATATTATCAGTAGTGGAATCATATAAATCACCTCTACAAGATTGATCAACTACGTTTTGATTGTAGGGGTGAGGGAATTGTAGAAATTCTCCATGAGAAGATGAGGAGCTAGTTGATCGTTGGGGATCTATCTAAGAAGACATATGAACTGTTCCCATGCTTTGTGAAAGAGTTCCCCGTCATCCTAGACAAAGTCAGTGATCTTATGCCTAACCTCAATGGTGGTGTTCCTGGGATAGAATTTAGATACAAAGTCATTTTACACCTATTCCCAGATTTCAAAGATTTCCTCATCTAAATTTTGAAATCAAGTCCTATCCCTCCCATTTAGACATAATGGAAACAACCTCTACCTAAGATCCTCCTCACAATGATCTCTCATAGGAAACAGCTAGACAGAACCATAAAACTCTCTAATAAACCATAAGGAGTCCTCTGTTGGAAGACCATTAAATGATGGAAGTTGATAAAGATGAGATTGTTTGATCTCATATATCCTATCTATAGGAATCAATTTGATGCAGGATGGATTGTTTGACAAAGTAGGAATTTGAAACTCTTTATTCTTAGGTCTCTCAAGGGAAAGAACTAAGGGTTGTGGCCCATTAACATTTTGATTTCAAGAAATGTTTTCCAATTTCTTCATTTCAAAGTTGCTTTTGTTTCCTAAGGGCAGAAAAGTACTTGTTGATTATTGATTTGGAGTTTCATGTTCGGACTTAGAAGCTCTAGTGTACATGCAGCTTCAACAACAAGATTTTCTTGAGATTTTTTTGTACAATTTTAAGTTTTCTATTTTTTTGTGTTCTATTTAATAATTTTTTTGTGTTATTTTTTTAAATATTGGTCACACGTTCTTTCCCCGGAAATGGTGCTGACATTTGCAGGGGCAGTCGTTGAGTATGCGCAAATTTAAAATTTATAGACCCCAAAAACTACTAGTACTATGGTAAGAAGGGTGTCGAACAACAGAGAAGGACTTACGTTGTGCTTGACCAAATTAAAACTAAAACAACAAAAGGATAAAATAGAACAATAACAAAAAATATTATGTACAGTGTGAAACAAACACTAATAGTGGCTCTGAATATGAAGGTGATACGGTTAAATATGTGGCTTGAACCGAGAGAAAATAGTAATGATGACTTTAGGGTCCTCAGGCTGCTTTGAACTGATTAAAAAGATATTATCCGCTTCTTCTTGGTTTAATTCAATTGCTCAGTGCATAGAAAAATGGTGTTAATCCACTGAGTTTTCACTTCAGTGGATCAACACAGCTCGACTAACTTCCTTGAGTCTCGATTTTTCAATCATCACCCTTGGATAAACCTGCTTAAACTGAGGAAAAGATGCTTCGAACTTTTACAATTCTCAGTAATTTGGTCAATGATCCATGGTGAAATGATTCCTTACCACACCCATTAGTACTTAGGTAATGTAAAAAGATACACAGAATAAATAGAAGAGAAAACCGAGCAATGGAATCGCACTGAGCAATCAAACTAATAAAACATGACGGATATTTGGATGATCAGTTCTCTACAGCCCAATTCCCATAATCTATTTAACTACACATTAAAATAGTAAAATAGAAACAAACAGATAATGAATTAAGAAACATCTCCTGTGAGATTGCTCCTCTCTCCAGCAACTGCTTCGATTCTTCTCTCCCGCTCTGTGTCTGTCTGCCTCCATTTTGGGTTTGAGATGGATCTATGGCTGATCGCGATGAAATAATGGATGTTCACCCTACAAAATCAAGTTCTGGCATGCTCCCCTGGTCCCCCTCAGTCTTGTTCCGGCCCCCCAACTCGAAGAGAGGATTTGCGCGTCCACTTATTGAGAGACAAAAACATAAAACCAAACTAATAGGTAGTGTCAATCTACGTGGTGTGTATTTGATGTGCATGTCGCCAGCTTTTAAGTAAACTCCATGTAAGTGAAAACAACCCCCGGCAATATACTCTCGAATATTCTCATGTCTTTACCACGAACTTCTTTTATCCCGGCTTCTACCAATAGCTCCCCCTACACAGAACACCAAACAAAACGCATGTGAGTCGAAAAAAATGAAATTATTATATACCATATATTAAATCACAACTTAAAAATAATAATTAATATATATCTATATTTATATATATTTCCTAATATTATTATTAATATAAATATGTTTTTATAAATATTATATTCATTTATTAAATTATACCTATTATAAAACAAAAGTAATTGATATTATACATAAATATATATATATGAATCGGTTCATTATATGTTATGTATATTATATATTTTATTATATATGTAACAATTATTATATAAATAAAAATAAAATAAAAAAATGAAAAGAAGAAGAATAAGGGGTCTTGGGTTTCAGCGTGGAAGAGGGGAGAAAGGGGAAAGGAGGCTTCGGTACAGGAGAGAGAGGGAGAGGGATGGAGGAGATGAGAGCCGAGGTGGCTCAGGAGCAGCGGGATGATGCGGATCTGGGTAGGTGACTAGATATAGATCTAACTTCAGTTCTTAGGGGAATTAGTGGGGGATAGAGGTGTCAAGTAGGAGCAAGGTGAGGCTGGCTTCAGTTTGCTCATGGGGAAGTGCAGACGACACAGCTGCGGCAGGGATGGCTCTGCTTGAATCTGACATTAGGTTCGCTTTGAATCCATAAGTTCAATGGGATTATGTGATTTTTAATTTTATGTTGAATCAAAAATATTCGATAAATTTATCTACTGTGGGTTTGATTTTCAATTTTTTGTTCAGTGAATTTGGCTGCTGCGGTGCGTTTCTTACTGCTAAGATTTTGTGTTATTGGTTACTACTGGTTGGTTGTGTTTCTGCAAGGCGATGGAGGATGAGACGGGGCAGTGTAGCAATTGTGGAGGAGGGTGAGATGGTGGCAGTGTAAAGATGGAAGGCATGATATGCAGAATGGTAGAGAAGGAGATGTGCATATTACAGTGGCACCGTGAATGCTTTTCATGGTCTCACAGTGATAAATTCTCACGGTGAGTGGGGTGGAAGCAGTGTGTGCAAGAAATGGTGAGACAGTAATATGGTGGACACGGTGACACCGTAAGCATGAAGTAGTGAGTGGGGGAACCGGTGGCACCATGAGTGATGTTCACGGTCTCAGACTGACGCTGAAACATAGGCACTGTGATGGAAACGGTGTGACCTTCCACCGTGAGTACCTGCAAATAGAAAAGAACAATCAATTAAATAAACGAAAAATTTATTAAAAAATTATATTGAACAAAATTTAAAAAACTAAATAAATAAAACGAATATAAATAAAAAAAATTATTGTGTTTTATTTAAATTAATGAATTTATTTGGTTTTAATAATTTAAAACTCATTAAAATAATACTGTTACTTTCTTAGATTGATTATCCAATTAATTAAAGAATTAATTAAATTAAAAAATAAAAAAATTAATTGAATAAGATTAATTTGTTAAAACAAATTAACATATTAAAAGACTAAAAAAGTAAAATGTGTTATTTATTTATAATTTAAAGAATAAATAATTAATTAATTTAATAAATGATTTAATAAATTAACTGGAATGAAAAATAATAAAAATAAAAGAATGAATAACTGAAAGTATAATTCTCAAGAGTAAATTAATTTATGAATTATTTAAAATGACACTAATGCACATTAAAACACATGTTTTAGACTAAAAACTGATTATTCTACATAGCAAGTATAAAAACACAACACTTATTATTTAATTACGAAAAAATCATTTTGGTATAAAAAATTCAATAAAAATATAAAAAGGATGTGGCAAAGAGTGTAAAAACACTGCCAAATCAACATGTAAAGATAATCTAGATGAATAAAAGTGTATCCAAAGGAGTTTCTATGATGTATCTCATTTTAACTTGTAATTTTTAACTTTTTTATGTATCTTGTTGTTCAAGATATATTAAAATATTTGGCCCTTAAAGATTAATCTTTCTTATTTATATGACAATGTAATTAAATAATGAACCAGCTCCAGGCTTCTCAGGTCACACTGTTATACAGATGAAATGATATATTTAGTGAATATCAATTAAATAATATTTATTTATTTTTTATAAATTATTTTTTATATCTATGACTTAGAACACACCTTGAATGTTCATAATAATGTTAATATTTTTCTTATACATGGGGTTTACATAGAAAAATTAAATTTGATAAGGGATTAAAGAAATAAATAATTATTTACCCCTTATTATTTTACCCAACATATATCATTTCTATGGTTATCTAGATTATTATGAAAAAATATTCTATCATTATAATTATATTTAATACCTATATAGAACCTCTCAACAACATTCATAATATTGAGATTCAATCAACATCCTCATTATAGAATCAAAAAACTAAACTCTTGAATCTACTGCTAAAAAACTTCTTTGCATGTTTTATTTGACACATAGTCAGATAAACATTCAATTATATTACAAAAATTTACCAAGATAAATTTTAAAGATAAAAAAAACACACAATCCCAAGAATGGAAGGTTTAGTATCTTTAATGATTATCAACAAAAGAAACTTATTTGTCAATATTTTTGAACATTTCTCCATAATTGAGCCACACTAGAACCCTTTCTTAAATAATAATAAAATTAAATTATCTTCATAACTTGGGGAAATAAAAACATAAGAATGGATTGAGCTCAAATTTTTAGTAAGAATATACAAAATTGATGATGATTAATGATCATTACTATCTATATTGTGATAAAATGGATATAATAAATATACATAAGTAAATCATACCCAAAAAAACATAGATCACAAAACACGAGGCATGAAACATGGCATGAAATAACATATGAAATTAATCACGAGAGTATGGAAACATGAGTAAATGAAGTTCATCCATTAGAGTATAACATTTTCATAAACCTAAACTTAAGAATATGGTACAATAATATATATTAGAAAACATTGAGAAAACAATAAATGGATTTCCACACTTTTATATTGTGAACATATCCAATAATTTTTGCATATCATTATGTCATTAGATTAAAAACATTAACCAATTATATAGAGGGATATATAGTACCTCATTCATTATTATCCTTATATATAATTGTCACATAAAACTAGTCATTCATCATATCTCAATGAACACATGGAAATAAAATGGGTCATCAATAATTATTAAGTAAAATTATTTGTGAAAAACATTTATAATTCTGTAAATAATCATATCTTGATATACCCATGGAAAATAAATAGGTATTTGAAGAAATTAAATCGCTTAATAGGTAAACACCATTGAATCAAGATAATTAAGAATATTATATTAAAATTGTATAGACAGTGGTTATACAGTTATGTAATAAAATTTCCTAATGAATCAATGAATGAAATCTTAGTGATCATATAGTAATCAAATAAATAGAAGTCAGGGTATTCATAATATAAAGGCATTGGAATACAAGTTATACCTATTCATAGTGAATTTTTATTCAAGAAAAATATTGTGATGGATCACTCCTCTAATAAAAAAAGATATTTTATATGTCATCCTAATAAATAATGTAGATGGTATCATTTTAATAGTAAACTTGATCATACATAAAACATGTTAGAGGATGTTGAATTAGATGGAAAATTTTGTTAGGAGAATTTGGAATATCAATTTAGAAATAATAAAAATTATTAATCTTTTTGGGGAAATAAATATTTAAGTATAAATAATTTATAAGTCATTGATAATAATAACTTCTTTTAGGAAACTTGAATGTGATGATAGCATGTTTCATAGTAAAATCTAAAAACTATAAAAATATGTGTTGATATAGAAATTATTAAAAATATATGGTATTCACAGATTAATGGAAAGGATCCAGTGATAAAGTGTTAAAAACTTCTGTAAATTTTGTTAATCAGGTAAAATTAATATAATATAAGTCATTATGTCATATATATGGAACATCATAAAACCATCCAATGAATAATTTTTAGGGTATAGGAGGATTCCACACATAAAATAATAGGCTTGTTTGGTTTCCATACTATGGGAAAATAATGTACTAAGTAAAAAATAAAATAGTGAGAATATATATAAAGCCACAAAAATAACAATACAAGGGAAAACTTATGTGGGTTTTAGTAATAAAGATTATATAAATTTCTCATATGGATTATCATTTAAAAACAATCCTGATTTAATATTGAGATTTAAGAATATTGATTTATGGTAATGATTTTGTAAGAATAATATGAACATTAGAGGGTTACCATGAAATGAAATTTCGAATTTCATGAAATAAATAATATTAAATTATAATTTATTGTAATATGATCGAGAATACACTATATAAAATAAAAAATTGTGTGTAATATCAAACATGTCTCATGGAATTTAAAATACAGTCAAATAACTGTTGCAATGTTAATATCTTTTGAAAAGAATGCCCATGGAAGATAAAGTGTGAGATTGATTTTTAAATAAAACAAATTTCAGGAAGATAATTAAAAATTAAATTCAAGGGAAATATATAAATTACAGACAAGGATAAGAAGTGGTGAGAATTCAAACATATCTCAATGAATGAAAATTGAGATAAAAAATCCATTTTCTTATTTCCCCACATAATCAAATGTGATCTGACCTCTAGTATAGAAAAATATAACTATATAAAAATTAAATTTAAAAATCTTATTCATATAAACTAAATTTTTTAAAATTTTATTAAAGATCATTTATTATTAATGTAATAGTTACTTTTAGCATATTTTTACCATCAAGTGTTATAAACTTTAGTTATTTTTCACATGATTTAGGATATTGATTTTGGTATCCATTATTTTATTCCATGATTATAATTAAAAAATTATATAATTTATTTTAACAGATAAAGTATATTGATTTATGAATTGATTATCTCATTCCATCATGTTTTATGTTATGTTGAATGAAAATGGAATTGGCGTTGGCTTATATCAGTAATTTTAGCTGTCAAAGGTGATATTTTAATATTAAGTAAAATACATAAAAAAACTCATAACTAATGTTAAATAATTATTTTATTAATATAATATAATAATATTATTATTTATGTTCCCATATTCCAAAATTATATTGTTTTATAGTGTAGTTCATATAGGTGGTTAAACCGACCCAGACATGAACAAACTATAACTCGATGGGTGAGTAAGGTTAAGGATGTTTATAAAATAATTATAACAAAATAATAATTATTTAATTTATATGTGTGTCAATTGGAGAATCATATAAGATGTGTTGTGGATAAATAATTAAAATCATAATTAAAAATTAAAAACATTACTTCATGGAGGAGACAGTTCACACATATTCATAATTGATGATGTTTCATTTTCTATAACGAGATGGAATGGAATAAATAACTTTTTTACTTAATATAATAAAACATTAGTATAATAATGATCATAGTTCATCTTATTACAATTATATGATATTTTTTTAATGGATTGATTAAGAATAAAAAGTTATGGATTAAGTAATACTCATGTTGGGACATTGAAATTTCTATTGAAAGTATCTATGGATATAAAGGGGCTAGCCTAACCTCTAGTAAAAATGGGAATTATGATGTATATTGGATTTATAGGATAGGATAATGAGGCAATATATCAAGTAAATTTTTTTTATATTTTGGATCATTTAAATCATGGTTTTTATCCCCTTTTATGAGTGAAGAAAAGTGAAATTTAGTGAATAAAAATTATTTTTCAATAATTGAATGACACTATTCAAGGGCCACTGACAAAAAACATAGAAATAATGAATTGTTGCGCGAGATGAGGTAAAAAATACTAAACTACCAATTATTAAACATGTTTAATATAAATTCCCATGATATTTGTACATACATATTACATCGTTTTCTTATAAAAATTTATTACATTTCATAAACACATTCTTGAGGATAATAAATTAATTATTCCTTTGAAAACTTGTAAACACAAACAACTATTTCATAGATTAACCCAATCACCTACACCAATATTTTTCATAACTATCACCCATATTATATATATAATTCATGATACACTTCTTCATAAAGAGGTGAAAGAAACAAAATAAAGGGTGATATAAGATGTTCAATAAGGATAAAAAAGGGAGAAACATAAGCATAACAAGAACCTAAGGTGTGAGAACATGATAAAAACATTTGAAAACTACAAATTTCACAAAAACGGTCATAATATTGAGTCATGAAATAAATAATAATAGTTCTTAATACAATAATCATAAGGGAATCAAATAACACAATTCATGAACACATAACATTGGCATTATGCGTAGATTTGAGGTATACACATATGTATAGAAAAACATTTTTATTATATCCAAGGATATTTGAAAGGGCTATCATAGTAGAATGGGTTCACTCAAAAACCCATCAAATTATTCAAGGATAACTCCCATGACCATCAAAATAGACAAATTCTCTTATTGAACTAGGTTCAATTCCCATTCCAGTCCTATTTATTTCATGAGATATAAATTATCACCGAATGAATTAGAGGGAGAAAATGGTCCCACCCCTCTCATAATGAAAAACATATTTATTTATGACCAAATATCATAAAACATTTATCATGTCATAAACCATTAACTGAAATGGTTTTTATAAACAATTTATCATACCATAACCTGTGGAAAATAGATAGGTTTCATAATCATTTCATCCTTTCTTCATAACATAACTCATGGAAATATAAGCAGGTATCATATGAATTTTATTATGGTATAACTCAATGAAGAGAAATGAATTTCCTAAACATCTTGAAATTATAAACCATTATAAATATACTATAATAATTGTATCCTTGGTTTAAATCCATAGTAAAGAATAAGTTACATCAAAGGATGTCATCTTAGATGGAAAAATATTTTAAAAGATAAATTATTTAAAACATTTCTAGAAGAAGATTATTTTTTTTGAAGTTGAAAATTTAAAAATTAAATATATAAAATATGTTATAATTCATTTTATTTTTAACAATACACAAATAATTATTAATTAATGTTTCAAATAATGTGGGTACATGATATAAGAAAATTCCATACATTCTTTACATGTTAAAATAAAGATACCATTAACATTTTCTATAAAAGTGAAATGGGAATTGATTGAAAAAAGAAAAAACAATTCATTTAGATCTCTTAAAAAAGTGAAAAATGGGTAAAACATTATTCAATAAATCATTTAAATAATGAAAAAAAATTAAATTTTTTTAGAAAACATAGTTTGGATAAAAATTGTTTTTTGAATGAAGAGTTAAAAAGGAGTATTTTTCATAAAAACATTTTTCTTAGAATCATGATTATATAAAGAGAGTAAAATAAAGGTAAAACATGTACTATTATGGATTAAGTAAATAAAAATAAAATTCATGAGTTTAATGAGATATAGATCATTATATTTAATTATTGAAATCATAATCATAAACAATAAATATAGATCCATGAGGCTGTGTATTGATTATATATAAAAAATGTTATTAACATAATGAGAACGTATCCCCTGAATCACATTGATGATTTTTTTGATCAAATTCATGGAGCTCAATAATTTTCAAAGATTAAACATTGATCTAGATATAAACTATTTCATGTGAGGAATGAAGATATTCTAAAGACAACATTTTTAACCATGTATTGGAATTACGAGTTTAAAGTAATGCATTTTAGATTGAAAAATGCACCCTCTATTTTCAGGGATCAAATGAATAGAGTTTTCAATGAATATCTTAATGACATTGTTGTGGTATTTATTGATGATATCTGAGTATAATCCAAAAGCTAAAAAGATCACGAGAATCACTGGCACATTGTTCTGATGACTCTTATAAAGTATGATTTTTATGGGATGTTTTGAAATTCGGAATTCCGACATCAATAATTTTCTTTTCATAGCCATATTATCTCTATTGAATGAATCATAGTTGATCCAATAAAGAAAAATGAAGTTTAGGAATATCCTGAACCAATGAACAAAACTGAGGTATGTAGATTTATTGTTTTACTAGCTTATTATTAGTGTTTCATTCATAACATTATCCAATTAGCAAACCCATTAACTAGGATTACTCGTAAATGGGTTATATTTGTATGGAAAACAGAATTTGAAGAATGTTTTGATGAATTGAATAAGAAGTTACTGAAATCTCCAATCTCGACTCTATGATCAGAAAGTTGTGGATTTGTGATTTATAGTGATTCATCAAAGAATGGAAATGGTTTTTTCCTTATGCATAATGATAATGTTATTTCCAATGTGTTGATGTAGTTAAATACTAATGAACAAAACAATATAACTCATGATCTTGATTTAGTACCTGTAATCCTTTTCCTGAAGATATGGATACATTACCTCTATGGTGAAAGTTGTGAGATACATACAGATCACAAGAGATTGAAATATATCTACTCATAGAAATAACTCAACAAGATGAAAAAGACATGTCTCAAGTTTCTTATGTATTATGATTATTCAATAAAATATCACCCAGAGAATTCAAATAAGGTAGTTAATGCATTGAGAAGTAAGGATCATGGAGTTCTAAATGAAACAAGGATTGACAAGGATATTCTGTACATGTATCTAGTGAGGATGTGTATGGGAATTATCAATGAAGCTGTAACATAATTAATTTTTAAATTGATTTCCCAACCAAATTTATAGAAATGCTTAAAATTTCTCATCCTAATGAGAAGAATATTAAAAATAAAATCAATGTTGTTAATGTTGGGAAGTTGGTATAATTTGTGTATGGATAAGGAATTTTGAAATATGGGAGGAGGCTATGTGTTCCCTCTATATCAGAGCTAAAAATGGAGTTGTTGGATAATTATCATTGCTCAATTTTTTCTATAAAACCTAGTATCACTAAGATGTATAATGATTTGAAGGAACATTTTTTGAGGGATAATATAAAGCGTGAAATGGGTGATTATGTATCAAGATGTTAAGTTTTTCAATAGGCGAAGGCTGAAAGACAACATCCTAGAGGAGTCATGAAACCTCTTCCAATTCCTATATGGAAATAAGATGACATTACTATTGATTTTTTCATTGGATTTCCCAAAACTCTAGTAATGATTCATTCAATATGGGTAATTTTTGATCAAGTTACCAAATCTGTACATTTCCTTGTTATAAGGAACGATTTTCCACAATATCCCATTACAAGAATCTATATTAATGATGTTTTGGGATGTCACGGGGCACCACTCTCAATTGTTTCTGATCATGACCCATGATTTACATCAATATTAATGAAGTGTATTCAAAAAACTTTGGATACTGAGCTCTATTTGATTATTTCTTATCACCCTCAAACTGACAAAAAGTTAGAAAGGATAATCTAAACATTTGAAGACATTTTAATATCATTCTCACATGATTTTCAAGGAATGTGGGATCATTATTTTCCTTTGGTAGAGTTTTCTAACAATATTAGTTTTTATTAATGTATTCAAATGGAACCATGTGATGTATTGTACAAAAAGAAATGTTGTATACCAACATGTTAGGATGAAGTTGATGGAAAAATATTATAGGCCCAGAGCTTGTGGTAAAACCATCAACCATGTTAAATAGTATTCAACCCCATATTAAATCATCTCAAAGTAGGAAATAGGTTTATGCCGATTATAGAAGGATGGATTTGGAAATTTGACTAGGAGATCACATTTTCTTGAATATATATCCATAGAAGGGTGTTATATTATTTGGATAGAAAGGGAAAATGAGCCCCATGTACATTGGACCATTTCAAATTTTTGAGAGAGTTGGAGTTATGTCTTATCTTTTGGAGATTAATCCTAGACATTCTAAAGTACAAAATGTGTTCCATATCTCATTTTTAGGAAAATGGATGCCAGATCCAATGCATTACCTTACTTTTGAAGGAATAGATCTTGAACCCGATTTATGTTACTATGAAGAGACTATTTGAATTTTGGACACTAAACATCATGTGTTGAGGAATCGAATGACTGCAATGGTTATGGTACTTTTGAAAAATATTAATATTGAAGAGGCAAAATGGGATCCTAGGGAACATATTATGATGATATACCCAAATATTTTTATGAGGTAATAATTTGGTAATTTTGAGGATGAATGTTTTTGAAGGAGGGGAGAATGTAACACTCAAAGGATTTACAAAAAAATTAATATAGAATGTAATTCTTACAACAAAGAGTCTTTATAAAATAATAATTTCTTATTATAACAGTTATAACCTACCCATTAAACATAATTTTTCCTCTAATATGATTTTAATTTCGTAAATGGAAAAAAATTGTTGCGATTAGTAAGAAATTTATAGTTTAATAGGATTAACTTATTTTTTTGGTTAATAGTAACATGACCATTTTGAATAGTAATTATACCCATATGAATAACAATATGACTCTTATGAATAGTAACATCACCCATGAAAGTATAAATAAAATTTTGGGACCTTATAAATGAAAGTATGATATAATGGTATAAGTAAGTGAATATTTTAAAATTTAATATTTAAGTGTTGGTATATATTTAAATAAAATTATAATTTAAAATTAACTGAAAAGAAAATTCAATTTCAAAAAAAGTATTCATAAGTCAATATTTCTTTTTTCCTCTGATTTGAGGATAATCTAATTTTACCTTAGTTAAATTTTCAGGATGTTATAAAATTTGTTAATATTTTAAAAACCATATTTTTTGATTAAATAATGATTTTAATTAAAAATTAAATCACTTATATTTAAAAATTTATTTTTCATAAAATAGAGTTCATTTTTTAATTCTACTCATTGAAAATGGATAGGGTGATTTTTTTTTGGGATTTTTAAAAAATACTTTAATTTTTGGTGAATCGTAAAACCTACAAATTTATGATATATGTTAAATAATGGAATTTTTACGCCATTATTGAGGTAAGGTAGAGGTAAGAACTATTAGTTATAACTCATGTGAACTTATTACTATATGTTTTCACATGAATACGCAATATTTATAATCTTGAGGAAGACAACAAAATAATGAATAAAATAATGAAAAATAACCCTTATCCTCCATTATAAAAGCTACCTTCACCCCCACTTCTCCTCACTCCTCTAAACCATGAAGCATGTCATTGTTCTAACCAAATAATCTTCCCTAGTCTCTCCCCAAATCTATGAGATCTTGGGCATTCCAAAATACCAAAACTCTTTCCCTTAATGAGGTTCTCAATGAGGATAATTCAAGAGTTAATTCCTCTTCTTTTTTCTTTAAATTTCATTTCAATTTACCTTATTTTCTAATACTTTCCTCACATACTATATCCAAATGATAATTATTACTATAGTTTCATCTATTTACTAGAATTATATCATGATAATGAAATAGATACCATCAATGTCATTATACTCTCTCATTTATTTAAAAAATAGAAAATCATCATATGGGAGGTGTTGACTTACATTATTTGTGGATAATGAACATTAATTCATTAATGTATTATTCAACGATATCTATGATAATATTTTTATGGTTAAACCGGACTATAATAGATTTATTATAACCTATTTATTTTTCTAGAACTAGAATATATACATAATACTAATTCATATGAAAAAACTAGTTCGTGGTGATAGAAATATAATTATAATAATCTAAACGATTATCACTAAATGTATTATCTAATAATTTATACTCATTACATATAAACATATGATATATATAAAAAATTACACTTATTAATATTCATTAATAACAATCAAGTCCAATTTGGGAGAATTATACCCATTTACATGAATTGCATTACTTATAACAAGTGAACTGATCATGAAAAACCAGAAAACAAATGCCCCCAAATGATGAAATTAGATACAATAAATCATCAATAAGGCCACAAATGAACATAATAAAACCATGATGAAGAAAAATATTTATATACAAGGTTCTGAATTAAGTAATTAATGTCTTTAATTTGATTAACTTGGATGTTAATGTCATGTGAATAGCATATTCTAACACTAGGTAAGGGTTTTCAACCTGAAGCCCCAATTTCATTCAGATTAGTCTTTTTCTCACATTACCCCCAATTACATTCTTAATTATTATTATTTACTCCTCATAAATTATTTTTTAACTATTTATATATATTTACCAATAATAATCATTATTTCTTTTCTGGGGAGTTACATGTTTTAAAAGTGTGTTCCTCAAATTCTTCCTGATAAACAAGATTGATTTAATGGAACTAATCGAATTCATACAAATTTTTAAGTGTAAAATTTAAACTATTTTAAGACGCCAATATTTTTATAAAATTACTAATTTTATTTTAAAAATACTATATTAGTTCGATTTTGGTTTTATATAAATATTTTTCCAAAAGAACTCTTTGTAATGTAAAAGAGTATTTCTCTCAAGTATTACTCAATGATGGTATAAGAGTATTTAGATATATTTAAACACTCTTGTTGATTATTATTTGTAATTGGGATTAATGTTTTACGAAATCTTTTAACATATTTATTGAATGGTGTATGATTAGTTTGACCATGGATGTGCTATCTTGATACCATTCAATATGTTACTCTGAATGGTTAATGTATATATTTATTGATTGTGGAATGTTTTTTATATTTCATATGTTGCTTTCAATATGAATGTATATTTTTATTATGTTTCTACCCTTTAATATGAGGAATGAATTGGACTTAGTAAGTGATTGTTGGGGCCTGCTATATCCCCTAGATTCATCGGTATATATCATGAGACTAACTAGCATGGGTTTTTACCCATTATATATGGTGTATTGGCTGAGGACTTGATTGTATGATTATGATATCCACCATTATAAATTACCTCGTTATGAAACTAGTAATTGATAATTAATGTGATTATTCATCTAGAAGAATATCCACGGTAATGTTTTATTATGAAATTATTTATTCAACTTTTACTCCTACCATATCATCCTCAAGATTTTGTTTTAATGATTTGTGTTATTTATATATATTTTTAGGACTTATTTATTATAATTTTTATGTATTAATTACTCTTACCAAGAATATAATCTCACACTTTTCAGATGTAAATTTCCCCAGGATGCAAAGATAAATTTTATGGATGACATGTGCTGGCGTAGTCGTTGATTATGCACAAATTTAATATTTATAGACCCTAAAAACTACCAGTACTATGGTAAGAATGGCGTCGAACCACATAGAAGAACATACATAGTGCTTGAACTAATTAAAACTAAAGCAACAAAAAATGGAAATAGAAAAATAAAAAAAATTGTACGTACAGAGAGAAACAAACACAAATAGTGGGTGTGAAAATAAAGGTGATATAGTGAAATATGTGGCTTGACCAGAGAGTAAACAGTAATGATGATTTTAGGGTCCTTAGGCTGCTTTGAACTGATTAAAAAGATATTCTCCACTTTTTCTTGGTTTAATTCAATTACTCAGTGCATAGAAAAATGATTTTAATCCACTTAGTTGACACTTAAGTGGATCTACACAGCTAGATTATCTTCTTTGAGTCTCGATCATTCGATCTTGAGCCTTGGATAAACTTGGTTAAACTGGAGAAAAGAGGCATTGAACATTTCCAATTCTCAGTACTTTGGTCAATGATAAACGTTAAAATGATTCATTACCACAACCGCCGGTCATTAGTTAATGTAAAACGATACTCAGAATAAAAATAATAGAAAACCAAGCAATAAAATCACACCGAGAAATCAAACTAATAAAACATGAAGGATATATGGATGATCTGTTCTCTACAGCCTGATTCCCCTAATCTATTTAACTACACATTAAAATAGTAAAACAAAAAAAAAATAGATAATGAAATAAGAAATATCTCCCATGAGATTTCTCCACTCTCTAGCAACTGCTTCGATTCTGATCTCCTGCTCTATGTCTGTCTACCTCTGTTTTGGTGATGAGATGGATCGAGGGTTGAACGCAATGAAATAATGGATGTTCTCCCTACAGAATCATGTTCTGGCATGCTTCCCTGGTCCCCACCCCGGTCTTGTTCCGGACCCCTGCTCGAATAGAGGATTTGCGCGTCCACGTATTTAGAAATGAAAACAGAAAACCAAACTAAGAGGCAGTGTCAATCCACATGGTGTGTCTTTGATGTGCATGCCAGCAGCTTTTAAGTAAACTCCATGTAAGTGAAAAAAACCCCTGCAACATACTCACGAATATTCTCACATCTTTAACATGAACTTCTTTTATCCCCACTTCTACCAATAGCTCCCCTTGCACCGAACACTAACCAAAATGCATGTGTGTCGAAAAAAATGAAATTATTACATACCATATATTAAATCACAACATAAAAATACTTATTAATATATATATATATATTAAATAATATTATTATTAATATATATATGTTTTATAACTATTATATTCATTTATTAATATATACCTATTATGAAACAAAGGTAGTTGATATTATATATAAATATATATATGAATCGGTTCCTTATATGTTATGTATATTATATATTTTATTATATATGTAACAATTATTATATAAATCAAAATAAAAGAAAAAAATAAAATAATGAAGAAGAAGGGGTCTCGGGTTTCAACATGGAAGAGGGGAGAAAGGGGAAAGGAGGCGTCGGCATAGGATAGGGAGGAAGAGGGATGGAGGAGATGAGAGCTGAGGTGGCTCAGGAGCAGCGAGATAAGGGGGATCTGGGTAGGAAACTAGCAGTGGAACTCGCTTCGGTTATCAGGGGATTTAGTGGTGGCTGTCGGTGTGAAGTAGGAGTGAGGCGAGGCTGGCTTTGGGTTGCTTGTGGGGAAGCACGGATGGCACAACCGCGACAGGGATGGCTCGACATGAATCTGACAATAGGTTCACTGTGAATCCATACGTTCAATGGGATTCAGTGATTTTGAATTTGAAGTTGAATTGCTAATATTTGATAAATTTATCTGTTGTGGGTTTGAGTTTAAATTTTCTTTTGGGTGAATTTGGCTGCTACGATGCATTTCTTACTGCTGAGATTTCGTTCTTGTTGGTTACTACTGGTTGGTTGCATTGCTGCAATGTGATGGACGATGAGACGGTGCAGTGTAGCGATTGTAGAGGAGGGTGGGATGGTGGTAGTGTAAAGATGGAAGGCATGATATGCAGAACAGTGGAGAAGGAGCTGTGCAGATTACGGGGGCACCGTGAATGCTTTTCACGGTCTCACTGTGAAAAAGGCTCACAGTCTCACCATGAAAAAGGCTCACGGTGTGTAGGGTGGAAGCAATGTGTGAATGAAATGGTGAGACAGTAATATGGTGGACACGGTGACGCCGTGAGCATGAATTGGCATGTGGGTGAACCGGTGGCACCGTGAGTGATGTTCACGGTCTCACAGTGAGGCTGAAATAGAGGCACCGTGATTAAAACGGTGGGACCTTCCACCGTGAGTACCTGAAAATAGAAAATAACAAACAATAAAATAAACTAAAAATTGATTAACAAATTAAATTGAATAAAATTACTAAAAAATAAATAAATAAAACTATGTTAAATAATAAAATTAATTGTATTTTATTTAAAATAATGAATTTATTTGGGTTAAATAATTTAAAACACATTACAATAATACTATTACTTTCTTAGATTGATTAACCAATTAATTAAAGAATTAATTAAATTAAAGAATAAAAAAATTAATTGAAAAAGATTAAATTGTTAAAACTAATTAACTTATTAAAAGACTAAAAAACTAAAATGAGGTATTTATTTAAAATATAAAGAATAAAAAATTAATTATTTTAATAAATGATTTAATAAACTAACTAGAATGAAAAATTATAAAAATTAAAGAATGAGTAACTGAAAGTCTAATTCGCAAGAGTAAATTAACTTAACAATTATCTAAAATTACAATAATGCACATTAAAACGCATGTTTTAAACTAAAAACTGATTATTCTACACATCAAGAACAAAAACACAACACTTATCAATTTTTTACTAAAAACAAACATTTTGGTAGAAAAAAGTCAATAAAAATATAAAAAGGATGTGGCAAAGAGTGTGAAAACACTGTCACATCAAATTCCCACATACTTAATGCTTTGTTTGTCCTAAAACAAATACATTCCCTGAACATTAAGACATGAAGATGTAAAGTGATTTTCAGCTCAAAAGGTGCATGATTAAACATTAATATCAAGAGGAGCAGGACCAATACTAGGCCAGGCTATCCAATGGTGTTTAAAAATGATGTCCTGTCCAGCTTAAAAATCCCACTTGAAGTCAAGAGCATCAAAAATTCGTACACTATCAATTATGTCATGCCTCCTATATGTATTCATTAACTATCATGCTTCACCGTCCAATTCATGTTCTAATTCTAGGAGTGTTGATAGGTTAGGTTACGTGAAACTCAAAACATAACCAAGGGAACCTTCCATTCTCACCTTCCCCTAGGTTCCAAAATTTATAGTCCATTAATTTTTTTCACTTTATTATTCAACTCAAATGAAAATTAACCAAGTAAATTTCTCCCTTATTCATCTGGGTTAAAAATTCCCCTCACCTTAATGAGATTGTTTTTGACAAGGGCACATTATTTTACATTTTCCCAACCATATTCCATATGCAGATTATTGTGCATATCACTTCTTAAAATTGAAACTGGCTTTATTTATTCAGTGAAACGCACCCAATGAACCTTGTCTCAGATACTCACTGTGGGATCCCATTTTCCCAATTTACTCCAGTTACAAAGGACATAATTAAGAAGCATTAAAATTGACTTCCTAAAGTGATTGAATATTATTTAATAAAAATGTGATTACCCTGGGTTCTAGTGAGAACATCAAGTTACCCTAAGTCATGATCATCATCCCTCAAAACCTATCATGTCATACTCTCATCCTCATTTCCTAAACAGAATGGTTCATAGAGATAGTGAACAATTTCACTCAACTATCATTCGTACATAGCAGTTTATGACAAAGTGCCACTCTCAACATCCAGAAAATAGTTTTCTACTAAACAGGAAAAAAATGAAGTACCATTGAACCTCCAATTACCATCATGTTATGGAAGAAATTGAAAAAATTTGAATGAATTTTGAACCATTTTTTTTGTAAAACATTTGACCATTTTTTAAGCAACTACAAACTCAAATTCAAGAATATGGAATTCAACATGACACTAGAATGACCCCTCTCCCCCACACATAATACCCAAAATTGTCCCAAATGTTGTATTATAAGGTGGAAGACAGATTATCTCCAAAACATATAGGAATTTCAGCTTAAAAAGGATATGGAGGGGTATCAATGAAGTTCAATTTTTTTCTTTTCCACACAAAAAGTGAAACAATATAAAAACAAAAAAAAAATCAGAAGAGCCCAACCCCACCAACCACCACAAGCAACAAAGTGCATTTTTATTCCAAAACTATTCAAGCTTGAATCATTGTGAGTAGACAAAAGATTGTATCAATTTACTTCAAATAGTAGCATGATTAATAGTGACGTGCAGCAGCAGCATAGAGAAATTGAATGTAGTGGGTGGAAGCTTGTGTTAGAAAATCAGCTCAAAATACATTTTCAACTCTCTTGATACTAGCAACTAAACACCCATGTAGAAAATACAGTTCACAAGATTCAAAAAACATCAGGAACTCCCCCACACTTAATTCACAGTATAATGAAATGAAAATGTGAAGAGTAAAACATTGAAACATAAAACAATAATCCCCTGAATGTGCAGCTTCTTAATTTTTTATGCCTCCTTTTTTCACCTTGTGCATGACTCTAGCTACTCCAGTTTGTCCCCTACATGATGAAACAATTTAACCTTAGTGTTAAAGATTTAAACCTCAAATAAAAAGCAGCTACAAAGTGTGAGATTAGGAGTTTTATCCATTAATCAAGTGTTCTCTGATGACAACCTCCTTCAACCATGAATGTTCCAAATGTGGCTACCACTAAAACGTGATTATCTTAGAAAACCAGGACCACCAAACCACTTGTATCATATGATAAGGAAATGCAGACATTATTTTTCACCAAACAGAGAGACAAAAAACTGAGTAAGGAGCATTTACACAATCTAAAAATTTAAAGCAGAAAAAAAGTAAACCATGGGTTTCCTCCCATGCAGCACTAGGTTGAAAGTCCCTTGCTAGACCTCATTCCCCTAAATATTTCTAACCATGATCATTTAATGGGAAAGAGTTTTCAATGGTGTGAACATCACAATTGTATAAGGAATCTAGAGAGGGACTACTCAAGACATTTTCAACTTCATCACCAATCGGAATTCTCCAAAATTTATCCAGATCACTACGAGGATTCATGTTTCCGAGCTCAACTGTGTCCCTAAAAATCAGTTCATTAGCGCTTAAAAAGTTCAACTGTTTCCCATGAAAATCATTGATCAGATCAAGAATACTTACAAAGCTTCCACCACACTTATAGTTTTTCTCAAACCCAAAAATAGAAGAGGAAACATTGAAAATACCCTTAGTAAGTCCCAGAATAGCTCACAACTCTAACAACTAAAAAGTCTCCCAGAAGAAGTTATCAAATTCATTTTTCAACAAATTGTTCTGAATATCCACAAAGGACTCAAATGATTTGAATCTTTTGATTTCAGGTTTGAAATCATCAATCACAACATCAAACTAGGAAGGTGTGATGATATTAAGTAAATTCACTTGTTCATAATGGAAATCATCATGTTTTTCAGCAGGGATGAACCAAGAGCTTTCTCCAGCTTCAAGAACTCTTTGATTGTCAACTCCACAAGAGAAACTTTCATAAACAGGTTGAGACAGTACAAGACAATGTTGTGACTTGCTCTCCAGAATGGGTTCCAAATAAATAATTTTCTCATCAACAGAAGGGTGTGGGGAAAGAGTAGTATCCAGGGAAAACATTTCAGTGTGTTGGGGAATTAGTATCTTCGTGACCTCAAGTGGGAAAGACCCATACTGAGCTCTAACCCCAATTTTTTAACATTGATTCACAGCCACATCTATCACAACAAAATTAACCTCATGTCGGGGCCTTTCAAACAAAAAAATTTCCTCTACATTATCTACAGCTTGGAGGGTGAGTTTACCTTTGGAGACTTCAATGATGGAACCACCAGTAGCAAGGAATTGTCTGCCTAAGATGATTGAAACCTTTTCATCACATTCCATATCAATGATCAAGAAATCAGTGGTCAATTTGAGTTTTCCTACACTTACTAATAATTCATCCACTCTCCCATAAGTGTGTGTGAGTGACCTCTCAGCAAGCTGAAGACAAACAGAAGTTTGTTGGATATCCCTATGACCCATCTTTTTGAACAAGTAGAAATGAATAAGATTGATACTCTCTCCTATGTCACAAAGACAATTCAGTTTCCCACTTCCTCCAATTCATCACTGAATGATACAGCCACCAGGGTCCTTTAATTTTCGAGGAATATTTTTTTGGACAATTTCACTACACTCCGCATTGAGATCAATTTTATCCAACTTCTTCGAATCATTCTTGTTATTAAGAAAACATTTTTTGAAATTAATATATGAATGGATTTTATCCAAGGCTTATTATAGAGGCATGTTGATGTCGAAGCTACGAATCAGTTTCAAAAATATCAGGTAATCAGGTTCCTCACATTGCTTCACTCTTTCAGGGAAGGGAATGAGAGGAGCATAATGTTTTAGAATAGGTAGGTTATTCACCTCCTCCTCAGATCCCACTTTCTAATTCACTTCCTTAATCAATTACCACTTCATTTTATTTTTTTCCTTAGATTTCTCAGGTGTGGGTTGCATAGTCTGTTCAGTTTGAAACTCGCTTTCCAGATTTCCAAAATTGGGATTTTCCAGATTTTCATTTTCAATTTCAGCTTGAACAATGTTTTCCTCTTGCCTAGGTGGTTCCTTAACCGGTTCCTTATGTTCAGTACCTGACCTGGTTGTTATTTCCATCACTTTTTCTCTTATATTGGTGGTTGAAGTGCTAGGAAGCTTACTCTTTTCCTTACCAACATTATTCTTATCCATTTGACTCATTTGAAGTTCTAAATTTTGAATCTTAGAATATGTGTCCTTCATAAATGAGCTGATCTTACTCAACACCTGTTGTAGCATCCCCTTTAACTCCACTTGAAAATTAGATGATTCAGCTTCATATTGATTATGGAAAATTTGTTTGTGTTGTGGGTGGAATGTTGGGTCAATGAGATCGTTTTTTGGGACAGTGGGATTCTTTGTGACCACTTTCTCATTCCATGATAGATTGGACTAACCTTGATATTCAGAGTGGTATGGATTTGAGAGTTGAGCATGGACACCATGATTCCTAGACCTGTAATTAACAAACAGGGCACTCTCATCACATGAACTAGGGAGATAAAAGTTTGGACAATATCTTTGAGTGTGGCCAAAAATCCCACAGTGATAGCACTGCTCTATAAGAACCATATCATTAACAACAACAGCCTGAGGATTTGTATTATCCCTATGGATGAATCTCTTCCTAGTGAACTTGTTCTGAGATTTTTAAGAAAACATATCAAACAATTGTTTCAACTTATCAGTAGTGGAATCATATAAATCACCTCTACAAGATTGATCAACTAAGTTCTGATTGTAGCAGGTGAGGGAATTGTAGAAATTCTCCATGAGAAGATGGGGAGCTAGTTGATGGTTGGGGATCTGTCTAAGAATACCTATGAACTGTTCCCATGCTTCGTGAATGATTTCCCTATCATCCTAGACAAATCCAGTGATCTTATGCCTAACCTCAATGGTGGTGTTCCTGGGATATAATTTAGATACAAAGGCATTGCACACCTCTTCCCAGATTTCAAATATTTCATCATCTAAATTTTGAAATCAAGTCCTAGCCCTCCCCTTTAGACATAATGGAAACAACCTCAGCCTAAGCTCCTCCTCACAATGATCTCGCAGAGGCAATCGCTGGACAGAACCATAAAAATCTCTAATAAACTCTAAGGAGTCCTCTGTTGGAAGTCCATTAAATGATGGAAGTTGAGAACGATGAGACTGTTGGATCTCATATATCCTATCTATAGGGGACAATTTGATGCAGGATGGATTTTTTGACATAGAAGGAATTTGAAACTCCTTATGCTTACGTCTCTCAAGGGCATGAACTAAGGGCTGTGGCCCATTAACATTTTGATTTCCAGAAATGTTTTCCAAATTCTCCATTTCAAAGTTGTTTTTGTTTTATAATGGCAGAACAATGCTTGTTGATTATTGATTTGGAGTTTCATGTTCTGACTTAGAAGCTCTAGTGTGCATGCAGTTTCAACAACACGATTTTCTTGAGATTTTTTTTGTACAGTTATAATTTTTCTATTTTTTTGTGTTCAATTTAATAATTTTTTTGTGTTATTTTTTTTAAAACTGGGTCACACATTCCTTCCCCAGAAAATGGTGTCGAAATTTGCAGGGGCAGTCGTTGAGTATGCGCGAATTTAAAATTTATAGACCCTAAAAACTACTAGTACTGTGGTAAGAAGGGTGTCGAACAACAGAGAAAGACCTACGTTGTGCTTGAGAAAATTAAATCTAAAACAACAAAAGGATAAAATAGAACAATAACAAAAAAAAATTCTATACACAGTGAAACAAACACTAATAGTGGGTGTGAATATGAAGTTTATATAGTGAAATATGTGGCTTGAACAGAGAGAAAATAGTAATGATGATTTTAGGATCCTCGGGCTGCTTTGAACTGATTAAAAAGATATTATCCTCTTCTTCTTGGTTTAATTCAATTACTCAGTGCATAGAAAAATGGTGTTAATCCACTGGGTTTTCACTTCAGTTGATCAACACAGCTCTATTAACTTCCTTGAGTCTCTATTTTTCAATCTTGACCCTTGGATAAACCTTCTTAAACTGGGGAATAGATTCCTTGAACTTTTACAATTCTCAGTACTTAGGTCAATGATCCATGGTGAAATGATTCATTACCACACCCTTCGGTACTTAGGTAATGTAAAAAGATACACAGAATAAATAGAAGATAAAACCGAGCAATGGAATCGCTCTGAGAAATCAAACTAATAAAACATGAAGGATATATGGATGATCAGTTCTCTACAGCCCAATTACCCTAATCTATTTAACTACACATTAAAATAGTAAAATAGAAGGAAACATATAATGAATTAAGAAACATCTCCCATGAGATTGCTCCTCTCTCCAGCAACTGCTTCGATTCTCCTCTCCTGCTATGCGTCTGTCTACCTCTGTTTTGGGGTTGAGATGGATTGATGGCTGATCGCGATGAAAGAATGGATCTTCACCCTACAGAATCAAGTTCTGGCATGCTCCCCTAGTCCCCCTCGGTCTTGTTCTGTCCCTCCTACTCGAAGAGAGGATTTGCGCGTCCACTTATTGAGAGACAAAAACATAAAACCAAACTAATAGGTAGTGTCAATCCACGTGGCGTGTCTTTGATGTGCACGTCTCCAGCTTTTAAGTAAACTCAATATAAGTGAAAACAACCCCCTGAAACATACTCTCAAATATTCTCGCATCTTTACCATGAACTTCTTTTATCCCCACTTCTACCAATAGCTCCCCCTGCACGGAACACCAAAAAAACGCATGTGAGTCGAAAGAAATGAAATTATTATATACCATATATTAAATCACAACTTAAAAATACTAATTAATATATATCTATATTTATATATATTTCCTAATATTATTATTAATATATATATGTTTTTATAAATATTATATTCATTTATTAAATTATACCTATTATAAAACAAAATTAATTGATATTATATATAAATATATATATATGAATCGGTTCATTATATGTTATGTATATTATATATTTTATTATATATGTAAGAATTATTATATAAAGAAAAATTAAAGAAACAAATAAAAAGAAGAAGAAGAAGGGGTCTTGTGTTTCATCGTGGAAGAGGGGAGAAATGGGAAAGGAGGCTTCGGCGCAGGAGAGAGAGGAAGAGGGATGGAGGAGATGAGAGACGAGGTGCCTCAAGAGAAGAGGGATGATACGGACCTGGGTAGGTGAATAGATATACATCTCGCTTCATTTAGTAGAGGATTTAGTGGGGGATAGTGGTGCCAAGTAGGAGAAAGGTGAGGCTGGCTTCAGTTTGCTCATGGGGAAGCGCAGATGACACAACTGCGGCAGGGATGGCTCTGCTTGAATCTGACAGTAGGTTCGCTGTGAATCCATAAGTTCAATGGGATTCCGTGATTTTGAATTTTATGTTGAATCAAAAGTATTTGATAAATTTATCTATTGTGGGTTTGATTTTCAATTTTTTGTTTAGTGAATTTGGTTGTTGCGGTGCGTTTCTTACTGGTGATATTTTTTGTTATTAGTTACTACTGGTTGGTTGCGTTACTGAAAAGCGATGGAGGATGAGATGGAGCAGAGTAGCGATTGTGGAGGAGGGTGATATGGTGGCAGTGGAAAGATGGAAGGCGTGATATGCAGAATGGTAGAGAAGGAGATGTGCATATTACAGTGGAACCGTGAATGCTTTTCACGGTCTCACAGTGAAAAATGCTCACGGTGAGTGGGGTGGAAGCATTGCGTGCAAGAAATGGTGAGACAGTAATATGGTGGACACGGTGACACTGTAAGCCTGAATCGGTGAGTGGGGGAACCGGTGGCACCATGGGTGATGTTCACGGTCTCAGAGTGAGGCTGAAACAGAGGCACTGTGATGGAAACGGTGTGACGTTCCACCGTGAGTACCTGCAAATAAAAAGAACAAACTACTAAATAAACTAAAAATTGATTAAAAAATTAAATTGAACAAAATTTAAAAAACTAAATAAATAAAACGAATCTAAATAATAAAATTAATTGTGTTTTATGTAAATTAATGAATTTATTTGGGTTGAATAATTTAAAACACATTAAAATAATACTGTTACTTTCTTAGATTGATTAACCAATTAATTAAAGAATTAATTAAATTAAAGAATAAAAAAATTAATTGAATAAGATTAAATTATTAAAACCAATTAACATATTAAAAGACTAAAAAAGTAAAATGTGTTTTATATTTACAATTTAAAGAATAAATAATTAACTAATTTAATAAATGATTTAATAAATTAACTAGAATGAATAATTTTAAAAATAAAAGAATGAATAACTGAAATTCTAATTCGCAAGAGTAAATTAATTTATGAATTATTTAAAATGACACTAATGCACATTAAAACACATGTTTTAAACTAAAAACTAATTATTCTACATAGAAAGTACAAAAACACAACACTTATTATTTATTTACTAAAAACAATCATTTTGGTATAAAAAAGTCAATAAAACTATAAAAAGGATGTGGCAAAGAGTGTGAAAACACTACCACATCAACATGTAAAGATAATGTAGATGAATAAAAGTGTTTCTAAATGAGTTTTTATGATGTATTTAATTTTAACTTGTAATTTTTAACTTTTGTATGTATCTTTTTTTTCAAGATATATTAAAATATTTGGCCCTTAAAGATGAATCTTTCTTATTTATATGACAACGTAATTCAACAATGAACCAGCTCCAGGCTTCTCAGGTCGGACTGTTATATAGATGAAATGATATATTTAGTGAATATCAACTAAATAATATTTATTTATTTTTTTATAAATTATTTTTTATATCTATGACTTAGAACACACCTTGAAAGTTCATAATAATGTTATTATTTTTCTTATACATGGGGTTTACATAGAAAAATTAAATTTGATAAGGGATTAATGAAATAAATAATTGTTTAACCCTTATTATTTTACCCAACATATATCATTTCTATGGTTATCTAGATTATTATGAAAAAATATTCTCTCATTAGAATTATATTTAATACCTATATAGAACCTCTCAACATCATTCATAATATTGAGATTCAATCAACATCCTCCTTATAGAATCACAAAACTAAACTCTTGAATCTACTGCTAAAAAACTTCTTTACATGTTTTCTTTGACACAAAGTGAGATAAACATACAATTATATTTGAAAATTTTACCAAGATAAATTTTAAAGATAAAAAATAAACACACAATCCCAATAATGGAAGGTTTAGTATCTTTAATGATTATCTACAAAAGAAACTTATTTTTCAATATTTTTCAACATTTCTTTATAATTGAACCACACTAGAAACCTTTCTTAAATAATAATAAAATTAAATTATCTTCATAACTTGGGGAAATAAAAACATAAGAATGGATTGAGCTCAAATTTTTAGTAATAATATACAAAATTGATTATGATAAATGATCATTACTGTCTATATTATGATAAAATGGATATTATAAATATACATAAGTAAATCATACCCAAAAAAACATAGATCACAAAACATGAGGCATGCAACATGGCATGAAATAACATATGAAAATAATCATGACAGTATGGAAACATGAGTAAATGAAGTTCATCCATGAGAGTATAAAATTGTCATAAACATAAACTTAAGAATGTGGTACAATAATATGTATTAGAAAACATTGAGAAAACAATAAATTGATTTCCACACTTTTATATTGTGAACAAATCCAATAATTGTTTCACATCATTATGTCATTAGATTAAAAACATTAACCAATTATATAGAGGGATATATAATACCTCATTCATTATTATCCTTATATATAATTGTCACATAAAACTAGTCATTCATCATATCTCAATGGACACATGGAAAGAAAATGGGACATCAATAATTATTAAGTAAAATTATTTAAGAAAAACATTTATAATTTTGTAAATAATCATATCTTGATATACCCATGGAAAATAAATAGGTATTTGAAGACATTAAATCACTTAATAAGTAAACACCATTGAATCAAGATAATTAAGAATATTATACTTACAGTGTATAGATAGTGGGTATACAGTTACGTAATAAAATTTCCTAATGAATCAATGAATGAAATCTTAGTGATCATCTAGCAATCAAATAAATGGATGTCATGGTATTCATAATATAAAGGCATTAGAATACAAGTTATATCTATTCATAGTGAATTTTTATTCAAGAAAAATATTTTGATGGATCACTCCTCTAATAAAAAAGGATATTTTAAATGTCATCCATATAAATAATGTAGATGGTATTATTTTAATAGTAAACTTGATCATACATAAAATATGTTAGAGGATGTTGAATTAGATGGAAAATTTTGTTAGGGGAATTTTGAAAATCAGTTTATAAATAATAAACATTATTAAATTTTTTGGAGAAAAAATATTTAAGTATAAATAGGTTATAAGTCATTGATAATAATAACTTAATTTAGGAAACTTTAATGTGATGATAGAAAGTTTCATAGTAAAATGTAAAAACTATAAAAATATGTGTTCACATAAAAATTATTAAAAAGATATGGCGTTCGCAGATTAATGAAAAGGATCCATACAAAAAGTGTTAAAAACTTCTATAAATTTTGTTAATAAGGTAAAATTAGTATAATATAAGTTATTATGTCATATATATGGAACATCATAAAACCATCCAATGAATAATTTTTAGGGTATAGGAGGATTCCACACATAAAATAATAGGATTTTTCGGTTTCCAGACTATGGGAAAATAATGTACTAAGTAGAAAATAAAATAGTGAGAATATATATAAATCCACAAAAATAATAATACGAGGGAAAACTTATGTGGGTTTTAGTAATAAAGTTTATACAAATTTCTCATATGGATTATCATTTAAAAACAATCCTGATTTAAAAATGAGATTTAAGAATATTGATTTATGGTAATGATTTTGTAAGAATGATATGAACATAAGAGGGTTACCATGAAATGAAATTTTGAATTTCATGAAATAAATAATATTCAATTATAATTTATTGTAATATGATCGAGAATACACTATATAAAATAAAAAATTGTGTGCAATATCAAACATGTCTCATGGAATTTAAAATATAGTCAAATAACTGTTGCAATGTTAATATCTTTTGAATAGAATTCCCATGGAAGATAAAGTGTGAGATTGATTTTTAAATAAAACAAATTTCAAGATGATAATTAAAAATTAAATTCAAGGGAAATATATAAATTACAGTCAAGGATAAGAAGTGGTGAGTATGAAAACATATCTCAGAGAATGAAAATTGAGATAAAAAACTGTTTTCTTATTTCCCCACTTAATCAAATGTGATTTGACCTCTAGTATAGAAAAATATAACTATATAAAAATTAAATTTAAAAACCTTATTCATATAAACTAACTTTTTTATAATTTTATTAAGGATCATTTATTATTAATGTAATAGTTACTTTTAGCTTATTTTTACCATCAAGTGTTATTAACTTTAGTTATTTTTCACATGATTTAGGATATTGATTTTGGTGTCCATTATTTTATGCCAATATCTTAATTAAAAAAGTATATAATTTATTTTAACAGTTAAATTATACTGATTTATGAATTTATTATCTCATTCCATCATGTTTTATGTTATGTTTAATGAAAATGGAATTGGCGTTGGCTTATATCAGTAATTTTTGCAATCAAAGATGATATTTTAATATTTAGTAAAATACATAAAAAAAATCATAACCAATGTTAAATAATTATTTTATTAATATAATATAATAATAATATTATTTATGTTCCCATATTCATAAATGATATTGTTTTATAGTGTAGTTCATATAGGTGGTTAAACCGACCCAGACAAGAACAAACTATAACTCGATGGGTGAGTAAGGTTAAGGATGTTTATAAAATAATTATAACAAAATAATAATTATTTAATTAATATGTGTGTCAATTGGAGAATCACATATGATCTGTTTTGGATAAATAATTAAAATCATAATTAAAAATTAAAAACATTACTTCATGGAGGAGACAGTTCACACATATTCATAATTGATGATGTTTCATTTTCTATAATGAGATATAATGTAATAAATAATTTTTTTTACTTAATATAATAAAACATTAGTATAATAATGATCATAGTTAATCTTATTACAATTATATGATATGTTTTGAATGGAATGATTAAGAATAAAAAGTTATGGATTACGTAATACTCATGTTGGGACATTGAAATTTCTATTGAAAGTATCTATGGATATAAAGGGGCTAGCCTAACCTCTAGTAATAAGGGGCATTATGATGTATATTGGATTTATAGGATAGGATAATGAGGCAATATATCAAGTAAATTTCTATTATAATGTGGATCATTTAAATCATGGTTTTTATCCCCTTTTATGAGTGAAGAAAAGTGAAATTTAGTGAATAAAAATTATTTTTCAATAATTGAATGACCCTATTCAAGGGCCAATGACAAAAAACATTGAAAATAATGAATTGTTGGGTGAGATAAGGTAAAAAATACTAAACTACCAATTATTAAACATGTTTAATATAGATTCTCATGATATTCATACATACATATTGCATCATTTTCTTATAAACATTTATTACATTTCATAAACACATTCTTGAGGATAATAAATGTATTATTCCTTTGAAAACATGTAAACACAAAAAACAATTTCATAGATGAACCCAATCACCAACACCAGTATTTTTCATAACTATCACCCATCTTATATATATCATTCATGATACACTTCTTCATAAAGATGGGAAGGAAAAAAAATAAAGGGTGATATAAGATGTTCAATAAGGATAAAAAAGGGAGAAACATAAGCATAACAAGAACATAAGGTGTGAGAACATGATAAAAACATTTGAAAACTATAAATTTCACACAAACGGTCATAATATCAAGTCATGAAATAAATAATAATAGTTTATAAGACAATAATCATAAGGGAATCAAATAACATGATTGATGAACGCATAACATTGTCATTATTCGTACATTTGAGGCATACACATAAGTATAGAAAAACATTTTAATTGTATCCAAGGATATTTCAAAGGGCTATCATAGTAGAATGGGTTCACTCAAAAACCCATCAAAATATTCAAGGATAACTCCCATGACCATTAAAATAGACAAATTCCCTTATTGAACTAGGTTCACTTCCCATTCGAGTCCTGTTTATTTCATGAGATATAAATTATCACCTAATGAATTAGAGGGAGAAAATGGTCCCACCCCTCTCATAATGAAAAACATTTTTATTTATTACCATAGATCATAAAACATTTATCATGTCATAAACCATTAACTGAAATGGTTTTTATAAAAAAAAATTCATACCATAACCTGTGGAAAATAGATAGGTTTCATAATCATTTCATCCTTTCTTCATAACATAACTCATGGAAATATAATCAGGTATCATATGAATTTTATTATGGTATAACTCAATGAAGAGAAATGGATTTCCTAAACATCTTGACATTATAAACCATTAAAATATACTATAATAATTCTATCCTTGGTTTATATCCATAGTAAAGAATAAGTTACATCAAAGGATGTCATCTTAGATTGAAAATTATTTTAAAAGATAAATTATTTGAAACATTTCTGGAGGAAGATGATTTTTATTTGAAGTTGAAAATTTAAAAATTAAATTTATAAAATATGTTATAATTCATTTTATTTTTAACAATACTCAAATAATTATTAATTAATGTTTTAAACAATGTGGTTACATGATAGAATAAAATTCCATATATTATTTACATGTTAAAATAAAGATACCATTAACATTTTCTATAAAAGTGAAATGGGAATTGATTGAAAAAATAAAAAACGATTCATTTAGTTCTCTTAAAAAAGTAAAAAAATGGGTAAAACATTCTTCAATCAATCATTTAAATAATGCTAAAAAATTAAATATTTTTTAGAAAACATAGTTTAGAAGAAAATTGTTTTTTGAATGAAGAGTTAAAAAATAGAATTTATCTTAAAAACATTTTTCTTGGAATCATGATTATATAAAGAGAGTAAAATTAAGGTAAAACATGTACTATTATGGATTAAGTAAATAAAAAGTAAATTCATGAGTTTAATGAGATAAAGATCATAATATTTCATTATTGAAATCATAATCATATACAATCCTAATATTTGATGATATTGTAACATGAAACTCTTACAACTTATGTAACATTGAGACATAATAATAATGAATAAATAAAAATAAATTAAACTTAAAATATCATGGGAATAAAAAAATTCATTATAGTGAATGTCAGTGGGGTTGTTTAACCCCCTCATAAAAGAATATAGGTGCACTGCATAACATATGTCTCAATGAAGGAAATTTGTGATAGAAATCCCTTACCTCAAGTCTTGACTTCTAATAAACACTTTAAAATCTAATGTTAATAAATTTAGTTTTATTATACTTATATTACCAAAATAGGATTATATATAGGACAATATATTATTTTATTAAGACCCTTTTAGTGCCAATTTATTAATAAATCATTTGTAAAGTCATTTTTTAGGTGATAAATTATTTTTTTCATGAATATTTTTATTTATGTTTTTGGTGTTATTAATTTTATCATGGATTAATTTAGAGTGATCCATTAAATATAGAGATGAAAATTGAAAAAAAAACATCATTCATAGAGATGGTAGGTCATACATACACACTAGTAGTGGTTTGATTTTCTAGATGGAAAGAAAGAAATAATGATAAAACATATATTACCATTATAGAATCATTTCTATGTCATATATATTTTTTATTTTCAATTAACCCATCCTTATATTATTCCACATAAATCATGAATGAATTATATCACTTCATGAGGTGGTAGTTTTTCTTACATATGAGTGATATCATTGTATTCCACCATAATGGAAATTATAAAGGTATATATGACATAATAATTCTATAATTATAATAATATAATAAATATAATAGATATAAAAATTTAATCAATCATTATATATAGCCATTATTGTGGGTTATAAATGAAAAATAACCTCGGTTCATGAGGCAGTAGTCCGCTATACACATTAATGATGATTTTGTTTCACATTTGATAGAATACGACATTCATATATGTCATAAAATTAACATAAAACCCATAGTATATTTAAGATACTATGGTTGTAATATCATTATATTTTAATTTTAATTTATTGTGGTTCATGAAGAAATTAAATAAAATGCTTTGTTAGGGGTGTTAAGTCTTCTTTGGAAAACATAATTTAGTTTTCACTAAAAGACCACTTTGTTTGTATTTATGAAAAAATAAGTGTTTTAGGGTGTGATTATTAATTTTAGGAAGTTATTTTGGTAGTTGTTGGTTTATCCAAAGGGTTTTATAAGTGTAAAGTGGAGAGGTGAAGTGGTGGCCTTTTATAAGTAAGGTGAGTGGAACACTTATTATTTTCTGAAACACAGGTGTACCCCACTTTTCTCATGCCAAAAGGATAAAAAATGTAAATTTATCGAGAATAGAAGATATAAGAACAATATATAGAAGTAAAATGGGTGATTGACATGTTTTGGGTCATTTTAAACATTATCTTTTTAGTTTATCCCCTAGTATACCAATTTTTACCTTAACGGAAGTGAAGAATTTTTAATTTTTTTACAATGAATTTTAGTAAAAAATTATGTTATACTTATTTTATATTATAAAATATGTTTATTAAAAATATTTATTCCATTTTTCAATAAATCATTCACATAAGTGAAAAATATTAATTTAAAAAAATTCTCTTGGGTGTGATGAGAAATAGGGGTTTTAAAGAGAAACATGTTAAAAGGTATAAATTTTATTTATAACATAATTAAATATTCAAGTAATAAAAATGACCTAAATAATTATAATTTATATACAATTAAAATAATTTTACTTTAAAACCCATTTAAAAAAAATTAACCTAATAAACTCTTTGAATGAAAATACATTTTTCAATAAGAACTATAATTTCTAACTATTCAACGAAAAAACTACTATTTTCAAAACAAATCCCAAAAATGTACCCTAGGATAATTTCAACATGTTATTTAAAAAATAATTTATATTTTATGAAATTTATTTTATTAAAATTGTCAATACTTTGTTTAATTATTTTTTTGAAGAAGAATAAGAAAAATATTTTGTTAGAAAATACTATTTTTGAAACATATATTGAATTTTCAAAAAATGAATTCTTGTTTTTATAAATATGTTTTATTTATATAAAACCATTATAATTAATATTTTAAAATTATTTATTAAAATTATTATAGATAAGTTAAATTTCTAGGTTATAATGGTCATGTTTAAATAATAATATTAATAGTTTGTCCCAGTTCGTTGAAACTCAGAGTTATATTTAGTGAAATATATCAATGAAATTAAATTTATTAAAAGACATCATATAAACATGAGGTTGTTATATTATATCTCCCTGAAAATGAATTTTATCCTCAAATATTTTTATGATGATATAAAAAAAATGAGTTTAATAATGCCTAATAATTTTCTCTGGTTCCAATAATGCATCTCCAAACTGGTGATTTTTTCCAAAATATTTAACCAAGTGAGTGGTATTATTTCATAGAGAAATCTATATATGATCTTGAATCTCCATTAATTATTCCTAAAAAGAATTATCAAGATCAGAATTTATGACCTATGAGTTTTGTATATGTGAAGTATCGTGTATGTACTTCCTCATGAGAGATATATGGATCAAATCAGGATCTTCATAGAGGTTTTGTAGAAGTTCCAACCATATAAGTTATTGTCCAAATATGATCAATAATTTCAAAGGAAAAAAAATACCTAGGGAATAGTTTTATATTATCTCCAAATCTCACTACCTTCTTCCATAGAAAAAGTATTATCAATAGCTTATCCTCAACATCAAATTCTTGATTATGCCTATGATGGAGAGAATATATTTTATACTGAATCTGATCTGAATTAATCTATTTCTGAATATATATACCCTTACCTTTAATTTCATGAGGAATCTCAGGTTTGAATAGATTTTGTAGAGACCCGAAGCCTGACGTACATTGACATTACATTACATTTTCGGAATACTTAGTACATAACAAAAACACACACACAAGGATCGTAATAGTTTAGTGTCTTTGGAAACTCGGAATATAATCTTCTAATCCTGGTGAAAGATCTTCAACATCTCCCATAAAGAGCTTTCTTTTTTTTACCAAAAAAAATTTTTATATCCTGGGGAAAAGAAAACATAAAAGGGTGATCTCAAATGCTCAGTAAGGGTAAACAAAAGAAATATCAATCATAAGCACATAACTTTTGGAAATATTAACCTGTAAAAGAGATCATAATTTCATAACCTAGGATAACTCATGGCAGTGAAATGTAATCACAATAATCATACCTTAAAACATTAAACTTTGTGGCATACACACATAATCATAGAGAATCATTTTTTCTTAGTCAAGACTCATTGCCAAGACTATCTTAGTGGACAAAGTCCCTTTCTGAACCGAGTCACCCTCGTTTCAGTCCTGTTTCACTGAACTAGTATAACCTACCAATTCAGCCATGTCTATCTCATGAGATATAAAATCTTTACCCAATGCATTGGAGGGAGATATAGGTCCCACCCATCTCATAATGATACCATTCTTATGTGTGCCACAAAATCATAAATCATACATCATTGCATAACCCATGTAATACAAATGGAAATCTTAAACATCATGACATCAAAAAACAATTCATATAAGATAAATGAATTTATAAAAATAATTCCATCACAACATAATCAAATCAATGTAATAATAGGGATAAAACCAGAAACCTTTATTATCTTAGATGGAAAATAATTTTGATAAAACACTTGAACTCCATTCTTGAGGAAAATATCCTTTCTTCTTCAAAAACATTTTTTCCTTTATTAACATGTCATACAATTTTAAACTAAAAGAAGTTGATTAAAAATAAACTTGAAAACATGTAAAGGAATCTTCTTGGAAATAATTTTTTAAAAAAAATCCATTCATGCCGTATAAGTTAAAAAAACATTCTTCTCGTACTTTTGTCAGAAAAGTCAAAAAGTATCTCGTATGAAAAACGACAACAGATTCCTTTCATATCTTTTACTAAAAACTCACCGAAGGGTAAAATAGGATTAAAACAATTGTAGGTGAATGGAAATAATATTACATATTGAGGAAACATGGATGTGGATGATAAAATACACCTTAGTAAATGGCAAAGTATAAACAATCTCGGATGAAAATGAGATTGTGATATTTCCCTTACCTTAGGTCCGACTTGCTTTGTAAGTATTCGAACCTCCTGTATAATGATTTAAATAATGTTATTGACTTATTCTAGAATCGTACTTATTTTTATGATATCATATATGGTCATATTCTTAGCTTCTTATTAATAATATTTCATTGCTACTTGTTATTCGGGTGTTTATAACTTTTTGTTCTTATGGGTCTTTTATCGAATAAATTCTTATTCTTTTCTTTAGGTTATAGATACCTAATTTACAGAATGTTATTAGTGTAATATATATCATATTCATTCATTAAATTCATTTATATAATCATTATGAAATGAAGATCATGTAGAACGAGTCGCATCACATCGTGGAGTTGGTATTCCGTACGTACGCACGAGTGATGATATCGTTCCTATCATCGTGGAATTGTATTGGAGTATAGGTATACTATTTCAGAATCAATATCACTTTATAATAGTCATATATAGTCATTATTTACACCATTATACCCATCCATGTAAGGTGGTGGTGGAAAATAGATCACACCACGGCGTGGAGACGGTATTCCGTACGTACGCACGCACGGTGATTTCTTTTTCCATAGGATGGATAGATGGAGAAATAGGGTTGTTTCATACTTATAATAACATATAAGTATATGAGTGATACTGATGTTATTAATTCATAATGGAACAACTAAAGAAGAAGAAGTGGAAGAAGAAATAAAGATGAAAGAATCGGTAACGGACATTACCTCTTCTTTGAAGTGCTTCTTTGAGACCTTCTTTTAGGGCACTAAAATTGGTCTTTCAGGAAGACCATAACCTCTAGTATGTTTCTAGGGAAGTGGAGAGGAGAATTTGGCAGGGGTTGGCCGAGCGTGAAGACTCAAAGTTGTGTGAGGAAGAGAGGGAGGAGGTTCCCTTTTATAAGGGAGGAAAGGGGCTCCTTTGGAAAAACTAAAAATATTATTTTATTATAAAGTCAAGATCGGTTTTAAATAGCTCCAAAATGATTTATTTCGAGGCTAAGGTGGGGATGGGTCGAAATCCTCTCATCCAATAGAATTTAGACAAGTCTAGGTTCCTATTTTAACCATATCATTTAGATTTAACATTAAGTTAAGTAATTTTACTTTTACCGTGTCTTCTTGTGTTCTTACACTATAAGGTTAATAAACTTACTATAAGAAGCCAAAAGAACCCAAGTTATTTATTATTAATATATATAACCTTATCTAAGTCATTTTACTGAACCTTAGATTTTTAGGAATAAAATAACAATTAATAATATAATATTTGTTTTGAAAACTATTTTATGTCAATTTTGACACTATTTAGTAATTGATTATTTGTGAAAATCATAACAGAATGATAAGTTCGAAAAAAGTTAATTAAATCAATACTAACATGTCATATTAACCTATTAAATTAGTGGAATTCATAAAATGTCTCAGATTATATTTTTTTGGGTATTTATAACATCAATTATGTCAATATTTCATTAATAAGATAATTACTGCATCATCGTTGTGTCATAAATAAATAAAATTATTTAATATCTAAAATTTACAAATAAAATGCCATTATGTAGGAAATATTTTTATATTTCTAATGAATATTTATAGACGAATTTATCTTATGTATAACCCTATATTAAAAATGTTTTATTAAATAAACTTTTATTTTAACTCTTTTAACTCTTCTTTGAATTAAATAATAATAAATGTCCTAATCTAATTCAAGTGGGCCTAAATGGTCATATTTAATTCATAAGTTTGTTTTTGGTCGAATTACACTTGTCCAATAGAATTAGGACATGTGTTAGGGTAATAATAATATCATTTCTACCCTTAATTACCCTATTTACTTTTAACCGTGGTAAAAAATAGTAAAAAGTTACAGTTCACCAAAAAATTATTTTCATCTCATTGAACCATATTTTACTTACTGATATCAACCATGTCTCTCGGATTTTGGAAATTCCACTCACAGAAGCGGTAAAAATAAGTTTTATGAAAATTCAGTTTTTTAACTACCACTTAGTGGTTTCACTATTCATCAAAAATTGAAAGTTTTCAGAAAAATGCCAAAAATTAGGAATAAGCTATATTTGATATTATGAACTCAAAAATGATTTCTATTTTACCAAATTCAAAACATATCAGTTGCATTAATTAATTTAAAAATTAATTCCCGTCGTCAAAATAAAAGGCATGTTTTTAAGAGATAATAACTATCAAAAGATTGACACTTGTTTATAACTGGTTTAAATGTGAAATTACATCCAATGACCAACATTGTATTAAATTGTAAAAATATATTCTAAATATACTTTAAAACCACTCAAATTAATAATTTATCACTATTAATTATTTTGATTAAGAAAGTTGTTTTTAATTAAAATTTAGTAATTTTCACTATTCATCAGAATATGAAAGTTATCCGAAATGTACCAAAATTTTACCTTAGGCTAAATTTGATACTCCGAATCCAAAAATGAATTCCATTTTGAAAAATAAAATTTACAAAATTCAAAAAGTGGTTATTACTATTCATAATGGGTAGTTTTAATAATATTTTAATAGCATATCGTTGTTTAGTGAAACTTGGTGTTGCGTACAACACACGCTATCGTGGAAGGTCGCGATTGAGTGTAATTCAAGCCAGGTCAGAGATGTGTGTTGTGAAAGCTCCTTTAGGTGTAGCGTATAACACAAGACATTAATGAAATTAAAAAGATTATTTTTCAAAAAATCTCGGGGTGTTACATTCTACCCCCCTTAAAATGAATTTCACCCTCAATATTCGTCGGGCTTATAAATGGTTTACTATTCGAAAGTTTCTTTAATAGAAACCCACATAGTAAAAAGGAATACCAAAACCAATCTTTAAAAATGAAAGTATGAAACGTAACGGTTACCCAAATAAACTAATCACTGGGTTTCCACATAGGTGAAAATATGGATATGGAAGAAAAATCTAACCATCATGTTATGATGGAGAGTGGTAGAGAACATGGCTATGAAAAAGCCAACAATCACAAATCCATAAATTTGTGATGATCTAAGGTACCATCTGATTAATCAGATATAAGAGCACTAGGACAACATTTTTGGTTTTCAAGATCATTTCCCTAAAGTTGAAGAATTTCAATTAGAATAAATACTTACTTTATTTTGGTACAATCTCACTGTTGTTTGTTCCTTGAACAATTTCCACTTCATCTCTTAAATAAATGAAGTTGAATTTGTTATTCGTGAAGTGTTAGCAGATCATGTGATAGAATGACGGGTCATTCCATCTATCTCAAACAAAAGGTTAGAAAAAGTTATTAAATATACATAAGTCATTCTATAGTGAGATTAATCATATATGGTTCCTAAAATAGAATTATACTTCATATATCATACTGCTTAATATAATAAAACTAGTTTCTACTAAATAGGGACTTCATGTAGGCCAGTGGTAGGCGATAAAGGCCAGTCGCACTTTGGTTATGGGTTCGATTTCCACAGCCTTGTCCGACGCGATGGGTTGTCGCCCGTCCTACAGGTTGTCATTTTTCTAAAACTATATTACTATAACATCCCATCTATAATATCGAAAAAAAACTTCTATCCTTAAAGAATACTAAATTATGTCCAACATAATCCATTTCAATCTTTAGGATTATCCATAATACTATAGTCCACTCTCATAACATAGTGAAAACGATTACCAGAGATTTAATACCATCGTTGATCCCCATATATCATAAGATATGTTTTGTTGGTCACATTCCAAACATTCAAAGTCCTTAATCATGTATTCTCTTGAATACCCATTGAACCTTAGTGAAAACATGAATGCAGTTAAAAGTTAACACCTTCCACATACCAAAATCCTCCAAATTATATATACTCAAACCATGATATCACTTAGTACTTATATCAATCATGAGCTCATGAATACTATTAATCATTTCATTTTCTACTTATCCCTTCATTATGCGCATATCATTTATATTCCAAAAATATATGAATATCCTTTAAAGGATACTGGTACCATTAATCATACACTTTCAAAACTCAAAGAAAGACAACAGTGTAACAATCCTCAGATGTATCTTTATTCCATAGTACCATGAGATTACTTATACAACATTACATATGATAAACATGTAATCATTCCACTACATTCTTAAACCACTGACAGAGATTCAATAATTCTTTCATCTCACATATCATTTGTAGTCTCTTCATCATCATCAACATAAATACTACCCATACGACCATACTGATTCTCTTCATGAGACTTTACCTTAGAGCATTGGTTTGCAGAATGCCCGTACATTCCACATTTAAAACATTTAACCATTCTTGATGTCGTAGCAATACCATTATCCTCATCCCTAGTGTTAACTGAACCTTTTCCTTTTCACTTACTGGCTTTGTGTCCTTATTTTCCACACCCAAAGCATCTTCCAGTTCCTTTGAAACATTCTCCATGATGCCTCTTCCCACATGATTTACATAGGGGAAATTGAACTTTCTTTCCACTATGATCATCATGAAACTCCATATTTCTCTTATTAGGTGAGTCAGGAAACTTACCAAATTTTACATTATTGATCATATTATGAGATTGCTGATTCGGCATAATAATGATGTTTGGACTTCCAAATCCCATTTCATTTGGTTTCTCATGAAAAATATCATTCTATTGTCCATCATATCCTCTATTATCGCGAATCACCTTGTTTCCAGCCATTTTCTAAAACCCAAAAAGAATAGTGTTAGAGGAAAAAATCATAATAAAGGGGGAGTAACTTCAATATCTAACATCTTAGGTTAAATTCTAAGATCGTTACCATAGTTCTAAGAATATCCTATATGTATACTTATCCTTAGGGACATCCCTAGACATACCTTAGAAATATCTCTAGGGATCTCACTAACGTTCTCACATCCTAGTTTCCAAAGGTTGACTAAACCTTTCCTCTGATACCAACTGTAGAGACCCGAAGCCTGACGTACATTGACATTACATTACATTTTTGGAATACATAGTACATAACAAGAACACACACAGAAGGATCGTAATAGTTTACTGTCTTTGGAATCATGGAATATAATCTTCTAATCCTGGTGAAAGATCTTCTACATCTCCCATAAAGATCTTCCTTTTTTTTAACAAAAAACTTTTTTTATATCCTGGGGAAAAGAAAACATAAAAGGGTGATCTCAAATGCTCAGTAAGGGTAAACAAAAGAAATATCAATCATAAGCACATAACTTTTGGAAATCCTAACCTGTAAAAGAGAACATAATTTCATAACATGGGATAACTCATGGCAGTGAAATGTAATCACAATAATCATATCTTAAAACATTAAACTTTGTGGCATACACAAATAATCATAGAGAATCATTTCTTGTTAGTCAAGACTCATTTCCAAGACTATCTTAGTGGACAAAGTCCCTTTCTGAACCGAGTCACCCTCGTTTCAGTCATGTTTCACTGAACCAGTATAACCTACCATTCCAGCCATGTCTATCTCATGAGATATAAAATCATTACCCAATGCATTGGAGGGAGATATAAGCCCCAACCATTTCATAATGATACCATTCTTATGTGTGCCACAAAATCATAAATCATACATCATTGCATAACCCATGTAATACAAATGGAAATCATAAACATCATGACATCATAAAACAATTAATATATGATAAAGGAATTCATAAAAATAATTCCATCACAACATAATCAAATCAATGTAATAATAGGTATAAAACCATAACCCTTTATTATCTTAGATAGAAAATAATTTTGATAAAACACTTGAACTCCATTCTTGAGGAAAATATCCTTTCTTCTTCAAAAACATTTTTTCCTTTCTTAACATGTCATACAATTTTAAACTAAAAGAAGTTGATTAAAAATAAACTTGAAAACTTGTAATGTAAGCTTCTTGGAAATAATGTTTTAAAAAAAATCAATTCATGCCGTATAAGTTAAGAAAACATTCTTCTCCTACTTTTGTCGGAAAAGTCAAAAAGTATCTCGTACAAAAAACGACAATAGATTCCTTTCATATCATTTACTAAAAACTCACCGAAGGGTAAAATAGGATTAAAAAAATTGTAGGTGAATGGAAATAATATTAAATATTGAGGAAACATGCATGTTGATGATAAAATACACCCCAGTAAATGCCAAAGTATAAGCAATCTCGGATGAAAATGAGATTGTGATATTTCCCTTACCTTAGGTCTGACTTGCTTTGTAAGTGTCTAAACCTCCTGTATAATGATTTAAATAATTTTATTGACTTATTCCAGAATCATAATTATTTTTATGATATCATATATGGTCATATTCTTAGCTTCTTAGTAATAATATTTCATTTCTACTTGTTATTCGGGTGTTTATAACTTTTTGTTCTTATGCGTCTGTTGTCGAATAAATTCTTATTCTTTTCTTTGGGCTATAGATAACTCATTTCCATAATGGTATTAGTGTAATATATATCATATTAATTCATTCAATTCATTTATATAATCATTATAAAATTAATATCATGTACAACGAGTCGCATCACATCGTGGAGACGGTATTCCGTACGTACACACGAGTGATGATATTGTCCCTATGATCGTGGAATTGTATTGGAGTATATGTATACTATTTCAGAATAAATATAACTTTATAATAGTCATATATAGTCATTATTTACACCATTATACCCATCCAAGTAAAGTGGTGGTGGAAAATAGATCACACCACGGCGTGGAGACGGTATTCCATACGTACGCACGCACAGTGATTTCTTTTTCCGTAGGATGGATAGATGGTGAAAAAGGGTTGTTTCATAATTATAATAACATATCAGTATATGAGTGATACTGATGTTATTACTTCATAATGAAACAACTAAATAAGAATATGTGGAAGAAGAATTAAAGATGAAATATTCAGTAATGGACATTACCTCTTCTTTGAAGTGCTTCTTTGCGACCTTCTTTTAGGGTACTAAAATTTGTCTTTCAAGAAGACCAGAACCTTTAGGATTTTGCTATGGATGTGGAGAGGAGAATGTTGCAGGGGTTGTCCGAGCTTGAAGGCTCGAAGTTGTGTGAGGAAGAGAGGGAGGAGGTACCCTTTTATAAGGGAGGAGAGGGGCTCCTTTGGAAAAACTAAAAATATTATTTTATTATAAAGTCAAGTTCGGTTTTAAATAGCTCCAAATTGATTTATTTATAGGCTAAGGTGGGGATGGGTCTAAAGCCTCTCATCCAATAGAATTTAGACAAGTTTAGTTTCCTATTTTAACCTTATCATTTAGATTTAACATTAAGTTAAATAATTTTACTTTTACCGTGTCTTCTTGTGTTCTTACACTATAAGGTTAATAAACCTACTATAAGAAGCCAAAAGAACCCCAAGTTGTTTATTATTAATATATATAACCTTATCTATGTCATTTTTCAGAACCTTAGATTTTTATGAACAAAATAACAATTAATAATATAATATTTGTTTTAAAAACTATTTTATGTCAATTTTGACACTATTTAGTAATTGATTTTTGTGAAAATCATAACAGAATGATAAGTTCGAAAAAAGTTAATTAAATCAATACTAACATGTCATATTAACCTATAAAATTAGTGGAATTCATAAAAAGTCTGAAATTATATTTTTTTGGGTATTTATAACATCAATTATGTCAATATTTCATTAATAAGATAATTACTGCATCATCGTTGTGTCATAAATAAATAAAATTATTTAATATCTACAAATTACAAATAAAATACCATTATGTAGGAAATCTTCTTAGATTTATAATGAATATTTATAGTTGAATTTAAATTATGTATAACCATATATTATAAATGTTTTTTTAAATAAACTTTTATTTTAACTCTTTTAACTCTTCTTTGAATTAAATAATAATAAATGTCCTAATCTAATTCAAGTGGGCCTAAATGGTCATATTTTATTCCTAAGTTTGTTTTTGGTCGAATTAAACTTGTCCAATAGAATTAGGACATTTGTTATGGTAATAATAATATCATTTCTACCCTTAATTACCCTATTTACTTTTAACGGTGGTAAAAAATAGTAAAAAGTTACTATTCACCAAAAAATTATTTTCATCTCATTGAACCACATTTTACTTACTGACATCAACCGTGTCTCTCAGATTTTTGAAATTCCACTCACATAAGCTATAAAATTAAGTTTTATGAAAAATTTAGTTTTTTAACTACCACTTAGTGGTTTCACTATTCATCAAAAATTGAATGTTTTCAGAAAAATGCCAAAAATTAGGCCTAAGCTATATTAGATATTATGAACTCAAAAATTATTTGTATTTTACCAAATTCAAAACATATCAGTTTCATTAATTAATTTAAAAATTAATTTCCATCATCAAAACAAAAGGCATGTTTTTCAGAGATAATAACTATCAAAAGATTGACACTTGTTTATAACTGGTTTAAATGTGAAATTACATCCAATGACAAACATTGTGTTAAATTGTAAAAATATATTCTAAATATACTTTAAAACCACTCAAATTAATAATTTATCACTATTAATTATTTCGATTAAAAAAGTTGTTTTTAATTAAAATTTAGTAATTTTCACTATTCATCAGAATATGAAAGTTATCCGAAAAGTACCAAAATTTTACCTTAGGCTAAATTTGATACTACGAATCCAAAAATGAATTCCATTTTGAAAAATAAAATTTAAAAAATTCAAAAAGTGGTTATTACTATTCATAACAGCTAGTTTTAATAATATTTTAATAGCATATCGTTGTTTAGTGAAAAACTTGGTGTTGCGTACAACACACGCTATCGTGGAAGGTCGCGATTGAGTGTAATTCAAGCCAGGTCAGAGATGTGTGTTGTGAAAGCTCCTTTTGGTGTAGCGTATAACACAAGAAATTAATGAAATTAAAAATAATATTTTTCAAAAAATCTCGGGGTGTTACAGATTTCATTATCTAACTACATTTCATCGCAATGGAGATTTATAATTATTTCTATAGAAAAATTCATAAGGATCCTTATCAGTTCTCAATTGAAGGGTATTATTATATGAAATCTCAACTAGAGTAAGGGGTTTATTCCAACCACCTTTGAAAAAAATAAAACAAGATCACATTATATACTATATGGTTTGAATTGTTTTTAGAATGAACATTTGTTTGAGGATGATATGTGTAGTTGAAACTTAACACCATATCCATATCTTGTTAAAGACTTTTCCAGAACATTGAGGTATAACTCAGATCTCGATTGGAAATAATGGAATGTTGTACGCCATACAACCTTACCACTAACTTAATGTATATTTGGTAAATATTATCAACATAGAAAACTGATATAATATTAATAAATTATGTTAAAATTTTATGGTGATCAACTATAACCCATATAACACTATGCTGATTATAATTTTTTGGCTGTCCAGTGACTAAATCCATTGTGATGTTTTCCCATTTCAATTCTGGTATAGGTAATGGATGTAAAATAACATAATGATGTTGTCTCTCAATATTAACCTATTAACATACCAATCATCGAGATAGAAACTCTTTGATATATCTCTTTATGACATCCCAACATAAATATTATTTCAAATCTCTATACATCTTCATACTTCTAGGATGAATAGAGAATGAAGAACTATAAGCTTCTTGTATCAAACACTTATTCAAATATGGTAAGGAGGGAACACATTTTTTGTTCCTAAACCTTTTCATTCCATCTTATTCAAGGTTAAATGCATGAATATTACTCACCTTTTTTAGCTTTAAATATCCCTTCTAAGACTCTTTAATCATTATATGGATAGATAGTAAAAAATTCAATTGAGAAATACAAGATTTCTCTCAATCCTTACAAATTTTAAGATCTATCCTTTGAAAATCCAAAAATATTAGATCCTATTTTATCCTCATCATGGATCATAAATCTTGATATTTTCAACTTAATGAGTCATCCACCTTGTTTATTTTCCTAGGGTGGTAATGTATTCAGTAGTCATAATCATTAATAATCTTTAACCATCTTATCTAGCGCATATTCAACCCCTTATGTGTTAATATATACTATATAATTTTGGGATCGATATATATCATAGTTTTATCCACAATGATATTGTCTCCAAATTATTTATTCAAAAATTACCACAGCTAACACCAAATATTGAGTTGGGTAGTTCTGATCGTGAATGCTAATTCATTGTAAGGCATAATATATAACCATGTAATTATTCATAATAAAACTTCACAATCCATTTTTGGATGATTAAATATAGATTAAAAACATTCTACACTATAGGGTAAAATAATCATAGGTGTGTAGAGTAATATTCTCATTAATTCATTGAAATTTTCTTCACATTCATTTGTCTAGAGGAACGTGGCTCCCCTTCGTGTTAACTTATTGTTTGGATTAGATAGTCATGGAAAAGTATCCACAAATCCCCAATAATATCTTACAAAACCAAGACAACTATGTATCCTAGTCACCATGCTTATTTTAGGTCAATAATAATCCTCATTCTCTGATAGGTCTACTGATATACCCCTCATTAGATTATTTAACCATAAAATGAAACCTTTTGCATCCAGAATTCATATCTTTTAAAATTTTCATAACATTTCTCCTTATATAGGGTTGTTAGTATAATTATAAAGAGATCTTCATGCTCTTTATTTCTCATTTAATAGATTTAAATGTTATTTATAACGACTAACACAAACTGATCAATCTAATCTCTAAGGAATCTATTTATTAAATCAATGAATATAGTAGGAGAATTAGTAGGTTTGAATGACATAATGATTTATTCATAGTGTTGATACCTTTTATGGAATGTTTTCTTAGGTATAACCTCCTTATTAACCCTCAATTGATGATATCTAGAACAAAGGTAAATCATAGAAATGTATTGAGCTTTGTAAAGTTCATCAAATAGGTTTTCAAATATGTTTAAAAGATACTTATTCTGGATTTTAATATTTTTCACCTTCAGATAATCAATATGTATCTACATTGATACATCTTCCTTCTTATAAAAATAATAGGTTCACCACAAGTTGACACATAGGGACGACTAAATCGATTTTCATGGTTCTCCTGGAGTTTCATTCTCAGTTATTAAAACTCAATCAGGGATATTCTAAGGGGGATATTTGAAATTGGTGTGGCACTAGTTTTTCATTCTACTGAGAACTCGGCATATTGTTTTTCCATATGGCTAGGAAACTCTTCTATAAGGTCATAATGTGTAACACCCCAAGATTTCATAGAGTGTTATTTCTTCAAAATAATTCAATAACTTGCACTACATGAAACAGCGATTTCAATGGAACCATGACTTACCAAAAAGCCATTCAAAAGAGATTATGAATAGTATTAACTAAATTTTAAACTTTATATAATCCTTATAATTTTTCCATATTATGAGTATCTTAGACATAATGCAAGAACAAATTCATTTTCAATATTGCACTTTTATCAACTTTTAATAGTGAACCCTTTTTAAATAAAATATTTTAAACTTTTTGACTAAATGGGGACATCAAAAATTTAAAATGAAACATCCCAAGCTTCCATGGTACGCTTTCTTTGAATAATACAGTAGCGTGTGTTGTACGCAACCTTGAGTTTTAACACACACCACAACCGATCAAACTAACCGTTATGAATAGTAATACCTAAATTTTGAAATTATATATATTTTATATTTCAAAATAGACTTCATTTTTGGATTCGGAATATCGAATTTAGCCTAGGGTGAAATTTTGGTACTTTTCGGATAACTTTTATATTTTGATGAATAGTGAAAATTACTAAATTTTAATTAAAAACAACTTTTTTAATCAAAATAATTAATAGTGATAAATTATGAATTTGAGTGGTTTTAAAGTATATTTAGAATATATTTTTACCATTTAATATAATGTTGGTCATTGGACATAATTTTACAATTAAACCGAACATAAACAAGTGTCAATCTTTTGATAGTTATTATCTCTTAAAAACACGCTTTTTGTTTTGACAGCGGGAATTAATTTTAAATTAATTTCTGCCACTTCTATGTTTTGAATTTAGAAAAATGGATTCCATATTTGGAATCAGGATGTTCAAATTGTGTAAATAGGTAACTTTTATTTTTAGACATTTTGAATAATTACTGCGGTAAATATTTTATTTACCATGGTTAAGGGTAAATCCGGTAAATAAGGGTTAAAAAATAATATTATAATAATACTAAATTACCCTAAAACGTGTCTTAACCCTATTGGTTGATACATGGTCGACCATGGGAATCTTTGGGTCTATTTTGGGACCTCATGTATCCACTTGTAAGTGATAATGACACATTATATTAATAAAGCTTAAATAAAAATAAAAATGGCATAAGCTTACATCTTTTAGAAGAACAATTTTTACCTAGGGTTATACATGTTGGATTTTCGATTATAAATATTCATTAGAAAGATAAAATGATTTCCTACATAATGATATTTTATTTATAATTTTTAGACATTAAATAAGTTATTTTATTTATGACACAATGATGATGCAGTAATTACTATAATGGTGAAAAATTAAAATAATTGATATTATAAATACCCAAATAAATAAAATATGAAACTTTTAATGAATTAAACTTATTTTCTAGGATACTATGATATATTATGATTGATTTAATTGACTTTGTTCGAAGTAATCAATCTGTTATGAGTTTCAAAAAAATCAACTATTGAATAGTGTCAAAATTGACATAAAAGAGTTCTTAAAACAAATATTATATTATTAATTGATATTAAATTCCTAAAAATCTAAGGCTCATCCAAGAGACTTATATTATGATAGGTTAATCATTAATGGACCACTTGGGGGTCGATTGGATGTATATAGTAATTTTATTAACCATATTATATAAAAATACAAAGAGACATTGTAAAAGTGAAACTAATTAACTTAGAGTTAATACTTAAAGATAAGGTTAATATAAGTACCCAAACCTGTCTGAATTCTATTGGTTGAGTAGTTTTCGACCTATCCCCACTTTAACCTTTGAATAATCAACTTTGGAGCTTTTAGAAACCGAATATGAATTTATTATAAATTAATATTCTAGCTTTTCCAAAGGTGCCCCTCACCCCTCTTATAAAAGGGCACTCCTCCTTCTCATTTCTTCACACCTCTAAAGCCTTTTGGTTCGGCCAAACTCTGCCCAAATACTCTCCCAACATCCCTCAATACAACCTAGAGGCCTTAGTTTGATCAGAAAGCCAACCTAAGGAGCCCTTTTGATCAAAACAAAAGGAAGAACCCGAAGAAGAGGTAATGATTTCACCACCCTTTTCTAAGTTCATTTCTTATTCCACTTCTTCTTCCTTTGTTCTTACCATTATAAAATAATAACTCCAGTATCTCACATATACTGTGATGTTATTATAAGTATGGTACAACCATATTCAGTATTCTATCCACCCTTTGAATAACATGTCACCATACGTGCGTACGTACGGCTTACCGTCTCCACGTCGTGGTGTAATTGTTATTCAATATAATATTATTTGGATGGGTATAATAATGATGTGTAACTCATATAAATAATAAATATAACATGTTAATGATTCTGTATATATGATATACCATTCATTTACATATTATTTTAATATCAAAAGAATGATATTGTCGCTCGTGCGTACGTACGGACTACCGTCTCCACGAACGCGATGAGATTCATCCTCCATCGTATCCATTCAAGTATAATTATCATTTTATGATTTAAAAATGATGTTTAAGGACTTGATACCATTCTGGATTTGAATTATATACAACCTATCCTTTACAAACATGTCTTACGTAACAAAACATACAAAAGAAAACAAGTAAGTTAACACCCGAAACAACGATAATACTAAGATATTATTATCAAATCAATATTAAAGGATCATATATGATATCATATTAATATATATGATTCTTGTATAATTTAATAACAATTATTTCACCATTATACAGGAGGTTAACCTACCCCAACCAAGGAAAAGTACAAGGTAAGGGGTTTTCATCTCACTCCTTATTCTCGTGAGATTCATGTCATATTGCCACCATCACCTTTTGTGAGGTGTATGTACTACCCATAATTATATTCTTTATGTAATACACTCTAATTTATGTGTATTTACATATTCATTGTATGATACCTCTTTCATGGGTTGTATGTTTCATAAGTTACCAAATTGGTAAGGGTTATTTCACAATCTCTTCATTATCCGAGGTTGTTTATACGTAATAGTCTACAGGGATCTCTTTATCAACCACATCCATGTTTCTTCAAAATGTATTTCAATACATATTTATTATTTACAAGAATATGATTTAAAGTCATTTATACCCTTGTTTGACTTTTTATAAGAGATTTATAAAGGAATCTTTCCGTCGTTTTCAAAACAAGGTCCTTTTTAACCTTTTCGACAGAATTAAGGTAAGAATGTTTTTTTTAACTTATACGGCGGGTGCGGTTGTTTTCCGCCGTTATAAAATCTTCAAAGTTTTCCTTACAAGATTATAAGAATATTTTCAAAGAAAATGTTTTATTTTATATGGATCTTAAATGATTTCAAAATACAAGGAGATATTTCTTTAAAAAGAATTTTGATTTCATCTATGTCAACATCCTTTGATGGATTTTAAGATTATTTGAAGTTGATTTATTGTGATACAAAACTTTTATATTGTATTGAAGGTTTTGTGATATGTTTGACTGTGGATGTGCTATTTTTATACCATTCATAGTTTATGGTGAAATTATTGACATTTCTTATGCTAGTTTTAATACGAATGTGTATGTTATGTTTAAACCTTTTCATATGGGAATGCATTGGACTTAATAAGTGACGGGTGGAGCCCGCTATAGCTCCTCGATGCATCGGTAGGTCTCATGAGACAAACTAGTGTCTTGGAACAAGGCCTTGACAAAATCTTATTTGTAGTCTTGGCACGAGGCCTTGGCTATGTGGTTATGATAGTCTGGCATTATGCATTCCAACATTATGAAAGTGGTTATTGATATTGCATGTGATTATTCGATTAGTAGAATATCCATGTGAACAAGTAAATGGCATTATTTCATTTTATTTATGCCATACCATGTTGAAAGTTCATGTTTAAATGGCTTTTGTTTTAGTTATACATTGCCTTAAATGTTTATTCTTATTGATGAAAGTTTCCGCTATATTGTTATCCTTACTGGGCATTTGAGCTCACCCCTTTTCTATGTTTTATTTTTCCCAGGTAGTGAAGAAGTAAATTATGAATGACTTGCAGGGATATTATGAGGGGTTAATAGTGTGGATATGAAGACTTTGTTGTTGTAGTAGTTTTTCACTTTGAAATGTAATGTAAAACTTTATGATTATATCTAGTGTTTCCAAGGCTACTAAACCAATCGGTCTTTCGGGATTTGATCTTTCTTGTGATCATGCCAATGTTACGAAGTAATGCACCGACTCTGGGTAGCTAGGGTCGGGGCGTTACAGTTGGTATCAGAGGAAGTTTAGTACAAACCTTGGAAGCTAGATTTAGATAAACTCTGATTAGAGCACGTAGACCTAAGATGAACTTTGAGGATTAGTATAGAAGAACTTCCTAGAATTTTGGTATTGTAGAGATTTTGTGAGTTTTCCAAGCAATACATCCCTGTCTGGATACGAGCAGGTAGAGGCGGCTCTGGAACAGATGTACCTAGGGGTAAAACCCGAAAACACCGCTTTGAGCTAGACTCGAACGGGAACTGGTGCACGACAACGGGCCTTGCTGCACTCTTGGTTACGACACTCCCGGGGGATATGCCTAGGATAACTCTCACTTTCATTACAAATCATTATGAAGGGTTTATGAGTATATACTTCCTTAAAGAAAACATTCTTATGATTATGGATTATATCCATAAATAGTTCAATTTATGTTAAGTGTTTTATAAGTATGAGATTATGTATTTTGATTAATAAACTGATCTAGTTTATGCCATGGTATAGAAATGGCGCCCAGTAGAAGGAATGAGAACTCCAGAAATACACATGATTCAAAGAGAAGGAAGGATCATATCTTTCATATTCTTAAGCTAGAATTTATAAGAGAAATAGTCTCCCATGTATTATCATCATATGAAGAAATAATATCATGTGTTGATAAGATATGTAAAGAGTTTACTGAGTCCTATGGCTTTGAAGGGAAGCAAGAGAAGAAAAGGATGGAAGAGAGAAAGATGGATAAAGGGAAGAGGGAAAAGAAGAATTTTCCCATATGTGGTAACTGTGGAAAGAAACACCCTGGAACTTGCCTGAAAGGAATGGGAGTTTGTTATAAGTGTGGAGGAAAAGGGCACAAAGTACGTGACTGCAAGGGTAAGAAAATGGTTTTAAATGTACAATGCTTCATTTGCAAGGAGTTTGGACACTACGCGAACCTATGTCCCAGTCATCAGACTATGCCGCAAATGATGTTATTGGATAATAACCAAGTTATGATACTACCACAGCTGAAGAGGAATGATTAGAGTTCTTATGTTGATTATGTCAATTGAGTGTTGTATCAACAATGTACTTGTTATAATAATTATGGAGTATATAAGGATTGTACTGCAGTACTATTTCATTAAGGACTTGAGATGGTGTGGAACAAAGAAAAGTGACTCAGTAGCAGGTTAAATGTCTGGAAAATATATGGTTGAGAGAAAGATAAACCATAATATGGTTCAGATACCGAGGTGGTGATTTTAGAATAATACATGATTGATTTGGATAAATTATATTGGATATTCTTGACTACCTTGAAGCTGGTTAATGATTTGTATATTCCATCATTGTTGGGGTTTAAAACATTTTTGGATTAATAAAGTATATCCAGCATTCTATATGGAATAAGGGAGCATGAATGTAATCAATAAGGAATATGATAGTACATGATGAAGGTATTCATATGCTATTACGGGGTAAAAAGGATCTATATTATGTTTACCTTCCTTATAAATGTTGAAATGTGAGTTTGGACAGAAGTATTTTTGATAGTTCTAGTTTGGATTATTTTGGATTACCATAAAAGGACAACCCGGAGGTCGGGCGGCAACCCGTCGCGACCGGCAAGGCCGCGAGACTTGAACCTGCAACCGAAGGGCTACAAGGGTGTATCACCTACCACTGGCCCACGAGATGTCCTGGATTAAATGATGTAGTTTTTATTAAAAGATCATGTAGATGAATTATAAATTCGTTTATTTTGGAACCCTATACGAATAGTGTAAATAGAATTTTTCTGACATTCTATTATCTTTTAGAGTGAAAGATGAGTTTGTTGTAGAAATTTATTAATGGATAAAACTCTAATTATAAAGTAAGTATATCTCCTTATGATCTTAGCCAATGTCATAAATAAATTTCTCAATATTAATAAAAGCAACTTAGAACAAAAATGTTTTCCTAGATGGTACCTTAAATCATCACTAATTTATGGCTTTGGGATTGTTGGCCTTTTCATAGCCATGTTCTCTACCACTCTCCATCAGATAATTGATGGTTAGATTTCTCTTCCATATCCATATTTTCCTACATGGAACCCTAGTATGTGTTATTTTCGGTAATCTTCATACTTTCGACTCTTTATTTTAAATAGAGGCCTCGTTAATTCATTTTTCGATGTGGGATTTCAACTAAGATATTTTGAAACGTCAAAAATGTGTTATCCCAATACCCTATATTTTGTTGAACCGATGGTACTTCAAATCATCATAGATTGATGAGTTTAAGGACCTCAATTATACACTTGTTTGTGATTGATGACCTCAATCACTACCTATAAATATTTACGTTTTTCCTCCAATTATATATCTCTAATTGCCACCAATGTTCTCCTAATCGAGATCATAATTTGGTGGTGACCCTTTCGTTTCTCTTTTCCTCATATTAAGACTAAATTTTAGTAACCCAATTTCCGATGTGGATTTTCCCACAAATATATTATCTATTTTCAACCTTTTATTTTCGAAGAACAATTTCAAATTGCGAGGACGCAATTTATTGAAGGAGGGGAGAATGTAACACCCCAAGATTTCATAGAGTGTTATTTCTTCAAAATAATTCAATAACTTGCACAACATGAAACACCGATTTCAATGGCACCATGACTTACCAAAAAGCCATTCAAAAGAGATTATGAATAGTATTAACTAAATTTTAAACTTTATATAATCCTTATAATTTTTCCATATTATGAGTATCTTAGACATAATGCAAGAACAAATTCATTTTCAGTATTGCACTTTTATCAACTTTTAATAGTGAACCCTTTTTAAATAAAATATTTTAAACTTTTTGACTAAATGGGGACATCAAAAATTTAAAATGAAACATCCCAAGCTTCCATGGTACGCTTTCTTTGAATAATACAGTAGCGTGTGTTGTACGCAACCTTGAGTTTTAACACACACCACAACCGATCAAACTAACCGTTATGAATAGTAATACCTAAATTTTGAAATTATATATATTTTATATTTCAAAATAGACTTAATTTTTGGATTCGGAATATCGAATTTAGCCTAGGGTGAAATTTTGGTACTTTTCGGATAACTTTTATATTTTGATGAATAGTGAAAATTACTAAATTTTAATTAAAAACAACTTTTTTAATCAAAATAATTAATAGTGATAAATTATGAATTTGAGTGGTTTTAAAGTATATTTATAATATATTTTTACCATTTAATATAATGTTGGTCATTGGACATAATTTTACAATTAAACCGAACATAAACAAGTGTCAATCTTTTGATAGTTATTATCTCTTAAAAACACGCTTTTTGTTTTGACAGCGGGAATTAATTTTAAATTAATTTCTGCCACTTCTGTGTTTTGAATTTAGAAAAATGGATTCCATATTTGGAATCAGGATGTTCAAATTGTGTAAATAGGTAACTTTTATTTTTAGACATTTTGAATAATTACTGCGGTAAATATTTTATTTACCATGGTTAAGGGTAAATCCGGTAAATAAGGGTTAAAAAATAATATTATAATAATACTAAATTACCCTAAAACGTGTCTTAACCCTATTGGTTGATACATGGTCGACCATGGGAATCTTTGGGACTATTTTGGGACCTCATGGATCCACTTGTAAGTGATAATGACACATTATATTAATAAAGCTTAAATAAAAATAAAAATGGCAAAATCTTACATCTTTTAGAAGAACAATTTTTACCTAGGGTTATACATGTTGGATTTTCGATTATAAATATTCATGAGAAAGATAAAATGATTTCCTACATAATGATATTTTATTTATAATTTTTAGACATTAAATAAGTTATTTTATTTATGACACAATGATGATGCAGTAATTACTATAATGGTGAAAAATTAAAATAATTGATATTATAAATACCCAAATAAATAAAATATGAAACTTTTAATGAATTAAACTTATTTTCTAGGATACTATGATATATTATGATTGATTTAATTGACTTTTTTCGAAGTAATCAATCTGTTATGAGTTTCAAAAAAATCAACTATTGAATAGTGTCAAAATTGACATAAAAGAGTTCTTAAAACAAATATTATATTATTAATTGATATTAAATTCCTAAAAATCTAAGGTTCGTCCAAGAGACTTATATTATGATAGGTTAATCATTAATGGACCACTTGGGGGTCGATTGGATGTATATAGTAAGTTTATTAACCATATTATATAAAAATACTAAGAGACATTGTAAAAGTGAAACTAATTAACTTAGAGTTAATACTTAATGATAAGGTTAATATAAGTACCCAAACCTGTCTGAATTCTATTGGTTGAGTAGTTTTCGACCTATCCCCACTTTAACCTTTGAATAATCAACTTTGGAGCTTTTAGAAACCGAATATGAATTTATTATAAATTAATATTTCTAGCTTTTCCAAAGGTGCCCCTCACCCCTCTTATAAAAGGGCACTCCTCCTTCTCATTTCTTCACACCTCTAAAGCCTTTTGGTTCGGCCAAACTCTGCCCAAATACTCTCCCAACATCCCTCACTACAACCTAGAGGCCTTAGTTTGATCAGAAAGCCAACCTAAGGAGCCCTTTTGATCAAAACAAAAGGAAGAACCCGAAGAAGAGGTAATGATTTCACCACCCTTTTCTAAGTTAATTTCTTCTTCCACTTCTTCTTCCTTTGTTCTTACCATTCTAAAATAATAACTCCAGTATCTCACATATAATGTGATGTTATTATAAGTATGGTACAACCATATTCAGTATTCTATCCACCCTTTGAATAACATGTCACCATACGTGCGTACGTACGGCTTACCGTCTCCACGTCGTGGTGTAATTGTTATTCAATATAATATTATTTGGATGGGTATAATAATGATGTGTAACTCATATAAATAATAAATATAACATGTTAATGATTCTGTATATATGATATACCATTCATTTACATATTATTTTAATATCAAAAGAATGATATTGTCGCTCGTGCGTACGTACGGACTACCGTCTCCACGAACGCGATGAGATTCATCCTCCATCGTATCCATTCAAGTATAATTATCATTTTATGATTTAAAAATGATGTTTAAGGACTTGATACCATTCTGGATTTGAATTACATACAACCTATCCTTTATAAACATGTCTTACGTAACAAAACATACAAAAGAAAACAAGTAAGTTAACACCCGAAACAACGATAATACTAAGATATTATTATCAAATCAATATTAAAGGATCATATATGATATCATATTAATATATATGATTCTTGTATAATTTAATAACAATTATTTCACCATTATACAGGAGGTTAACCTACCCCAACCAAGGAAAAGTACAAGGTAAGGGGTTTTCATCTCACTCCTTATTCTCGTGAGATTCATGTCATATTGCCACCATCACCTTTTGTGAGGTGTATGTACTACCCATAATTATATTCTTTATGTAATACACTCTAATTTATGTGTATTTACATATTCATTGTATGATACCTCTTTCATGGGTTGTATGTTTCATAAGTTACCAAATTGGTAAGGGTTATTTCACAATCTCTTCATTATCCGAGGTTGTTTATACGTAATAGTCTACAGGGATCTCTTTATCAACCACATCCATGTTTCTTCAAAATGTATTTCAATACATATTTATTATTTACAAGAATATGATTTAAAGTCATTTATACCCTTGTTTGACTTTTTATAAGAGATTTATAAAGGAATCTTTCCGTCGTTTTCAAAACAAGGTCCTTTTTAACCTTTTCGACAGAATTAAGGTAAGAATGTTTTTTTTAACTTATACGGCGGGTGCGGTTGTTTTCCGCCGTTATAAAATCTTCAAAGTTTTCCTTACAAGATTATAAGAATATTTTCAAAGAAAATGTTTTATTTTATATGGATCTTAAATGATTTCAAAATACAAGGAGATATTTCTTTAAAAAGAATTTTGATTTCATCTATGTCAACATCCTTTGATGGATTTTAAGATTATTTGAAGTTGATTTATTGTGATACAAAACTTTTATATTGTATTGAAGGTTTTGTGATATGTTTGACTGTGGATGTGCTATTTTTATACCATTCATAGTTTATGGTGAAATTATTGACATTTCTTATGCTAGTTTTAATACGAATGTGTATGTTATGTTTAAACCTTTTCATATGGGAATGCATTGGACTTAATAAGTGACGGGTGGAGCCCGCTATAGCTCCTCGATGCATCGGTAGGTCTCATGAGACAAACTAGTGTCTTGGAACAAGGCCTTGACAAAATCTTATTTGTAGTCTTGGCACGAGGCCTTGGCTATGTGGTTATGATAGTCTGGCATTATGCATTCCAACATTATGAAAGTGGTTATTGATATTGCATGTGATTATTCAATTAGTAGAATATCCATGTGAACAAGTAAATGGCATTATTTCATTTTATTTATTCCATACCATGTTGAAAGTTCATGTTTAAAAGGCTTTTGTTTTAGTTATACATTGCCTTAAATGTTTATTCTTATTGATGAAAGTTTCCGCTATATTGTTATCCTTACTGGGAATTTGAGCTCACCCCTTTTCTATGTTTTATTTTTCCCAGGTAGTGAAGAAGTAAATTATGAATGACTTGCAGGGATATTATGAGGGGTTAATAGTGTGGATATGAAGACTTTGTTGTTGTAGTAGTTTTTCACTTTGAAATGTAATGTAAAACTTTATGATTATATCTAGTGTTTCCAAGGCTACTAAACCAATCGGTCTTTCGGGATTTGATCTTTCTTGTGATCATGCCAATGTTACGAAGTAATGCACCGACTCTGGGTAGCTGGGGTCGGGGCGTTACAGTTGGTATCAGAGGAAGTTTAGTACAAACCTTGGAAGCTAGATTTAGATAAACTCTGATTAGAGCACGTAGACCTAAGATGAACTTTGAGGATTAGTATAGAAGAACTTCCTAGAATTTTGGTATTGTAGAGATTTTGTGAGTTTTCCAAGCAATACATCCCTGTCTGGATACGAGCAGGTAGAGGCGGCTCTGGCACAGATGTACCTAGGGGTAAAACCCGAAAACACCGCTTTGAGCTAGACTCGAACGGGAACTGGTGCACGACAACGGGCCTTGCTGCACTCTTGGTTACGACACTCCCGGGGGATATGCCTAGGATAACTCTCACTTTCTTTACAAATCATTATGAAGGGTTTATGAGTATATACTTCCTTAAAGAAAACATTCTTATGATTATGGATTATATCCATAAATAGTTCAATTTATGTTAAGTGTTTTATAAGTATGAGATTATGTATTTTGATTAATAAACTGATCTAGTTTATGCCATGGTATAGAAATGGCGCCCAGTAGAAGGAATGAGAACTCCAGAAATACACATGATTCAAAGAGAAGGAAGGATCATATCTTTCATATTCTTAAGCTAGAATTTATAAGAGAAATAGTCTCCCATGTATTATCATCATATGAAGAAATAATATCATGTGTTGATAAGATATGTAAAGAGTTTACTGAGTCCTATGGCTTTGAAGGGAAGCAAGAGAAGAAAAGGATGGAAGAGAGAAAGATGGATAAAGGGAAGAGGGAAAAGAAGAATTTTCCCATATGTGGTAACTGTGGAAAGAAACACCCTGGAACTTGCCTGAAAGGAATGGGAGTTTGTTATAAGTGTGGAGGAAAAGGGCACAAAGTACGTGACTGCAAGGGTAAGAAAATGGTTTTAAATGTACAATGCTTCATTTGCAAGGAGTTTGGACACTACGCGAACCTATGTCCCAGTCATCAGACTATGCCGCAAATGATGTTATTGGATAATAACCAAGTTATGATACTACCACAGCTGAAGAGGAATGATTAGAGTTCTTATGTTGATTATGTCAATTGAGTGTTGTATCAACAATGTACTTGTTATAATAATTATGGAGTATATAAGGATTGTACTGCAGTACTATTTCATTAAGGACTTGAGATGGTGTGGAACAAAGAAAAGTGACTCAGTAGCAGGTTAAATGTCTGGAAAATATATGGTTGAGAGAAAGATAAACCATAATATGGTTCAGATACCGAGGTGGTGATTTTAGAATAATACATGATTGATTTGGATAAATTATATTGGATATTCTTGACTACCTTGAAGCTGGTTAATGATTTGTATATTCCATCATTGTTGGGGTTTAAAACATTTTTGGATTAATAAAGTATATCCAGCATTCTATATGGAATAAGGGAGCATGAATGTAATCAATAAGGAATATGATAGTACATGATGAAGGTATTCATATGCTATTACGGGGTAAAAAGGATCTATATTATGTTTACCTTCCTTATAAATGTTGAAATGTGAGTTTGGACAGAAGTATTTTTGATAGTTCTAGTTTGGATTATTTTGGATTACCATAAAAGGACAACCCGGAGGTCGGGCGGCAACCCGTCGCGACCGGCAAGGCCGCGAGACTTGAACCTGCAACCGAAGGGCTACAAGGGTGTATCACCTACCACTGGCCCACGAGATGTCCTGGATTAAATGATGTAGTTTTTATTAAAAGATCATGTAGATGAATTATAAATTCGTTTATTTTGGAACCCTATACGAATAGTGTAAATAGAATTTTTCTGACATTCTATTATCTTTTAGAGTGAAAGATGAGTTTGTTGTAGAAATTTATTAATGGATAAAACTCTAATTATAAAGTAAGTATATCTCCTTATGATCTTAGCCAATGTCATAAATAAATTTCTCAATATTAATAAAAGCAACTTAGAACAAAAATGTTTTCCTAGATGGTACCTTAAATCATCACTAATTTATGGCTTTGGGATTGTTGGCCTTTTCATAGCCATGTTCTCTACCACTCTCCATCAGATAATTGATGGTTAGATTTCTCTTCCATATCCATATTTTCCTACATGGAACCCTAGTATGTGTTATTTTCGGTAATCTTCATACTTTCGACTCTTTATTTTAAATAGAGGCCTCGTTAATTCATTTTTCGATGTGGGATTTCAACTAAGATATTTTGAAACGTCAAAAATGTGTTATCCCAATACCCTATATTTTGTTGAACCGATGGTACTTCAAATCATCATAGATTGATGAGTTTAAGGACCTCAATTATACACTTGTTTGTGATTGATGACCTCAATCACTACCTATAAATATTTACGTTTTTCCTCCAATTATATATCTCTAATTGCCACCAATGTTCTCCTAATCGAGATCATAATTTGGTGGTGACCCTTTCGTTTCTCTTTTCCTCATATTAAGACTAAATTTTAGTAACCCAATTTCCGATGTGGATTTTCCCACAAATATATTATCTATTTTCAACCTTTTATTTTCGAAGAACAATTTCAAATTGCGAGGACGCAATTTATTGAAGGAGGGGAGAATGTAACACCCCAAGATTTCATAGAGTGTTATTTCTTCAAAATAATTCAATAACTTGCACTACATGAAACACCGATTTCAATGGCACCATGACTTACCAAAAAGCCATTCAAAAGAGATTATGAATAGTATTAACTAAATTTTAAACTTTATATAATCCTTATAATTTTTCCATATTATGAGTATCTTAGACATAATGCAAGAACAAATTCATTTTCAGTATTGCACTTTTATCAACTTTTAATAGTGAACCCTTTTTAAATAAAATATTTTAAACTTTTTGACTAAATGGGGACATCAAAAATTTAAAATGAAACATCCCAAGCTTCCATGGTACGCTTTCTTTGAATAATACAGTAGCGTGTGTTGTACGCAACCTTGAGTTTTAACACACACCACAACCGATCAAACTAACCGTTATGAATAGTAATACCTAAATTTTGAAATTATATATATTTTATATTTCAAAATAGACTTAATTTTTGGATTCGGAATATCGAATTTAGCCTAGGGTGAAATTTTGGTACTTTTCGGATAACTTTTATATTTTGATGAATAGTGAAAATTACTAAATTTTAATTAAAAACAACTTTTTTAATCAAAATAATTAATAGTGATAAATTATGAATTTGAGTGGTTTTAAAGTATATTTATAATATATTTTTACCATTTAATATAATGTTGGTCATTGGACATAATTTTACAATTAAACCGAACATAAACAAGTGTCAATCTTTTGATAGTTATTATCTCTTAAAAACACGCTTTTTGTTTTGACAGCGGGAATTAATTTTAAATTAATTTCTGCCACTTCTGTGTTTTGAATTTAGAAAAATGGATTCCATATTTGGAATCAGGATGTTCAAATTTTGTAAATAGGTAACTTTTATTTTTAGACATTTTGAATAATTACTGCGGTAAATATTTTATTTACCATGGTTAAGGGTAAATCCGGTAAATAAGGGTTAAAAAATAATATTATAATAATACTAAATTACCCTAAAACGTGTCTTAACCCTATTGGTTGATACATGGTCGACCATGGGAATCTTTGGGTCTATTTTGGGACCTCATGGATCCACTTGTAAGTGATAATGACACATTATATTAATAAAGCTTAAATAAAAATAAAAATGGCATAAGCTTACATCTTTTAGAAGAAAAATTTTTACCTAGGGTTATACATGTTGGATTTTCGATTATAAATATTCATGAGAAAGATAAAATGATTTCCTACATAATGATATTTTATTTATAATTTTTAGACATTAAATAAGTTATTTTATTTATGACACAATGATGATGCAGTAATTACTATAATGGTGAAAAATTAAAATAATTGATATTATAAATACCCAAATAAATAAAATATGAAACTTTTAATGAATTAAACTTATTTTCTAGGATACTATGATATATTATGATTGATTTAATTGACTTTTTTCGAAGTAATCAATCTGTTATGAGTTTCAAAAAAATCAACTATTGAATAGTGTCAAAATTGACATAAAAGAGTTCTTAAAACAAATATTATATTATTAATTGATATTAAATTCCTAAAAATCTAAGGTTCGTCCAAGAGACTTATATTATGATAGGTTAATCATTAATGGACCACTTGGGGGTCGCTTGGATGTATATAGTAAGTTTATTAACCATATTATATAAAAATACTAAGAGACATTGTAAAAGTGAAACTAATTAACTTAGAGTTAATACTTAAAGATAAGGTTAATATAAGTACCCAAACCTGTCTGAATTCTATTGGTTGAGTAGTTTTCGACCTATCCCCACTTTAACCTTTGAATAATCAACTTTGGAGATTTTAGAAACCGAATATGAATTTATTATAAATTAATATTTCTAGCTTTTCCAAAGGTGCCCCTCACCCCTCTTATAAAAGGGAACTCCTCCTTCTCATTTCTTCACACCTCTAAAGCCTTTTGGTTCGGCCAAACTCTGCCCAAATACTCTCCCAACATCCCTCACTACAACCTAGAGGCCTTAGTTTGATCAGAAAGCCAACCTAAGGAGCCCTTTTGATCAAAACAAAAGGAAGAACCCGAAGAAGAGGTAATGATTTCACCACCCTTTTCTAAGTTCATTTCTTCTTCCACTTCTTCTTCCTTTGTTCTTACCATTCTAAAATAATAACTCCAGTATCTCACATATACTGTGATGTTATTATAAGTATGGTACAACCATATTCAGTATTCTATCCACCCTTTTAATAACATGTCACCATACGTGCGTACGTACGGCTTACCGTCTCCACGTCGTGGTGTAATTGTTATTCAATATAATATTATTTGGATGGGTATAATAATGATGTGTAACTCATATAAATAATAAATATAACATGTTAATGATTCTGTATATATGATATACCATTCATTTACATATTATTTTAATATCAAAAGAATGATATTGTCGCTCGTGCGTACGTACGGACTACCGTCTCCACGAACGCGATGAGATTCATCCTCCATCGTATCCATTCAAGTATAATTATCATTTTATGATTAAAAAATGATGTTTAAGGACTTGATACCATTCTGGATTTGAATTATATACAACCTATCCTTTACAAACATGTCTTACGTAACAAAACATACAAAAGAAAACAAGTAAGTTAACACCCGAAACAACGATAATACTAAGATATTATTATCAAATCAATATTAAAGGATCATATATGATATCATATTAATATATATGATTCTTGTATAATTTAATAACAATTATTTCACCATTATACAGGAGGTTAACCTACCCCAACCAAGGAAAAGTACAAGGTAAGGGGTTTTCATCTCACTCCTTATTCTCGTGAGATTCATGTCATATTGCCACCATCACCTTTTGTGAGGTGTATGTACTACCCATAATTATATTCTTTATGTAATACACTCTAATTTATGTGTATTTACATATTCATTGTATGATACCTCTTTCATGGGTTGTATGTTTCATAAGTTACCAAATTGGTAAGGGTTATTTCACAATCTCTTCATTATCCGAGGTTGTTTATACGTAATAGTCTACAGGGATCTCTTTATCAACCACATCTATGTTTCTTCAAAATGTATTTCAATACATATTTATTATTTACAAGAATATGATTTAAAGTCATTTATACCCTTGTTTGACTTTTTATAAGAGATTTATAAAGGAATCTTTCCGTCGTTTTCAAAACAAAGTCCTTTTTAACCTTTTCGACAGAATTAAGGTAAGAATGTTCTTTTAACTTATACGGCGGGTGCGGTTGTTTTCCGCCGTTATAAAATCTTCAAAGTTTTCCTTACAAGCTTATAAGAATATTTTCAAAGAAAATGTTTTATTTTATATGGATCTTAAATGATTTCAAAATACAAGGAGATATTTCTTTAAAAAGAATTTTGATTTCATCTATGTCAACATCCTTTGATGGATTTTAAGATTATTTGAAGTTGATTTATTGTGATACAAAACTTTTATATTGTATTGAAGGTTTTGTGATATGTTTGACTGTGGATGTTCTATTTTTATACCATTCATAGTTTATGGTGAAATTATTGACATTTCGTATGCTAGTTTTAATACGAATGTGTATGTTATGTTTAAACCTTTTCATATGGGAATGCATTGGACTTAATAAGTGACGGGTGGAGCCCGCTATAGCTCCTCGATGCATCGGTAGGTCTCATGAGACAAACTAGTGTCTTGGCACAAGGCCTTGACAAAATCTTATTTGTAGTCTTGGCACGAGGCCTTGGCTATGTGGTTATGATAGTCTGGCATTATGCATTCCAACATTATGAAAGTGGTTATTGATATTGCATGTGATTATTCGATTAGTAGAATATCCATGTGAACAAGTAAATGGCATTATTTCATTTTATTTATGCCATACCATGTTGAAAGTTCATGTTTAAAAGGCTTTTGTTTTAGTTATACATTGCCTTAAATGTTTATTCTTATTGATGAAAGTTTCCGCTATATTGTTATCCTTACTGGGCATTTGAGCTCACCCCTTTTCTATGTTTTATTTTTCCCAGGTAGTGAAGAAGTAAATTATGAATGACTTGCAGGGATATTATGAGGGGTTAATAGTGTGGATATGAAGACTTTGTTGTTGTAGTAGTTTTTCACTTTGAAATGTAATGTAAAACTTTATGATTATATCTAGTGTTTCCAAGGCTACTAAACCAATCGGTCTTTCGGGATTTGATCTTTCTTGTGATCATGCCAATGTTACGAGGTAATGCACCGACTCTGGGTAGCTGGGGTCGGGGCGTTACATAATGAAACTCCCACACAATTGGTATATCAATTATTTTTAGTTTCTCTCTACCATCTAAGATAAAATCTCCTCCTTAATTGGAATGAAAACCCAAACAATGGATGTTATTTGGATCAGAAATTTATATTTATCATTTCCATGATAGAATAACAAATGTTGGTTTGGAATATCAAACGTGACTTCCATTACCCATCAATTAATGTGGGATTTCTACAGATAAATCTAATACATTCCTAAGATTACATTAAATTAATCCCAAGGATGAATAATAGGATTCTCAAGAAGAACATTTTCAGAAATGTCAACTAGAGAAGAATCATAGAAATTATATTCTATCGTTGTATCATAAAGGGGTCTTAACAGATATTTCTATATATATAAATTTGTTTTGAATCTTGATACTACTAAAAAAATTATATATGGAAGAATGGGAAGATCCGTAGTCAATAAAATAATATTGTTTCTATATTGGATTGTAAGCCAACCTTCCACCACTTTATTTTTTGACCACTAGTCAAAAATTGTTATCAAATTAGATATTCCTTTGATTCATGGATTATGAGGTTTATATCGTTAATAATCATCACTAAAGTTTATATTTTGGAACATGTTATAATAATTTTCATTATCTTTTCATTTGAAACATTGGAGTGTTGATAGGGGAATTCTGTGAATCTTTCTCTCTATTCATATGATTACATAACTTCTTCCCATAACTTTAGCAATCAATTTCCCTATAAATTTACCTTCCACACAAAAAACCTTTAGTAGTCCCCTTAATATAATTTATCTTTGTTTATCTCTAAAATTTGAGAATACAAGAAATATCATCTTCATCTCCAAATTTTTATTTTATTTTACTCTGAATTCTATTTTTATCTTCTTATCAAAAGAATGAGATTGATACATAATTCCTTCCACCATTAACACATTTATTGAACATTTAAAAATATATTTATGTCTATAAAAGTATATTATGGATAACTACCTTTAGAGACAAGGTTTTAATCCACATAATAATCAATCAAAAATAATTTCAATGTTGATGATAATACTTGAACCATACCTCAAAAGACTTGGAAAATGTTTTTATTAATTACCAATGAATTTATAATCCAATTTCATTAGGTCAAGAAACTACTTTTAAATGATTTATAAAGAATAATAGGAAATTACTTATTGAAAATTAATTTTTTGAAATCATCCCAATCAATGGATTAAATTTCATCATGTTCACTTTTAATATTGATGATATTACAACATTGATCCACTTGTCCTTCCAAATGATAGATAACAAAAATAGAATTTTCATTTTCTAGACACTAGAGAATACAAAAATATCATTTCAGTTGTATTGATCCACTTATCTATAACTATTTAATTAATAGATCCACTAAAGGAAGGTGGATATTTCTTCATGAAGAACTCAATAGAATATTATTCCCCCATTTTTTCATTTGTAATCTCATCATGACACAAGGATTGAGAAAGTTTCATTAGCATAGCAATGAGTTTTTTAATTCAAGATCCAATAGTGTTTGGATTCTCAAGAGAAAATTCAATAAATTTTCGATCATAATCAGCATTAATAAGATTCCTTGGGGTTCTATCCATTGAATAAAACTGAAAATAATAATGTAAGAAACAATAGTTATAGTTGTGAACTACATAATCATGAAAAATAACATATATGTTGTCTTAATCAGAAAACCTTATTTATAATTTATGAGACCTTAGGTTTATCCTAGGACATTCATAGTAATCATATATATATAACCATTATGATAGTTTATTGACCATTTATAATTTTCCAAACCATACACCCTGAGAGTTTTAATGAAGTGTGTAAAAGGACCATTTTAATGAACCAGGTGACAATCAAGTCCTACACAATTTTCCCTTTTTAGTGTTATTACACATAAGTATATATTTTCATAGTAATTATATACTTATAGTTTAATAAAATTGATGTCATTTTTTGAAACCACTCCCTCTATCCTTTACCAAAAATCAAGGAAATTTTCATAAACATTGAATCATTTTTATACTTAGCCTTAGACATGTCCTTAGGGATCACACAAACGTTTCATCGTCAAAGTTTACAATGGATAACTAATCCTATCCTCTGGTACCAACTATATATGAATAGAATTATTTACCATGGAATATTATTAGAACCTATAAGGGAATTCCATTAGAAGATAAACCTCCTAGGAAAGACACACCACCATCCCAAGTTGAATACCTTTCCATAGTAATCCTTTGGCTAAAGAGTCATGCTTCATACAATGCTCATATGTTAGAATTTTTAAGGATCAGATTCTTTAAATTTCTTATTATACCAACTATAGAGAACGATAATGTTTGTATATAGATATTATATTGCTTTTTAGGAACTATTATTACGTTATACAAACACATTCTTGGGGATCATAAAGGTACAATTCCTTTAAAAACATGGAGACACAAACAACTGGTTCATTGGTTAACTACATAATCTCACACTATATAATTTATAACTACCCCCATTATTATAAATATAATAAATAATAAATTTCATCATAACCAGGAGAAATTTATCATAATAAATGGTGATCTCAGAAGCTCATTAAGGGTAATCATGGTAGATACGTAAGCATAACATGGATATAAGCATATGAGAACATGGTTGTAATATTTAAAAACAATACCCTTAATATAATATATCATAATCTCGGTCATGGAATAAATATTCCTAGTTCATAAGACATGAATAATAAATTAATCAACAAAAATGTTCCATGAGATCATAACATTGGCATAATAAAAATATTTTTGGCATTCATATAAGCATTGAAAATCTATTCTGGAGTAGTAAAGGCTTAGTTCCAAGGCCATCATGGAGTAATGTGATCACTCCCCCCAACCATCATGGTTATTAAGGTTCACTCTCAAGTCCATCATAGTATAAAAATCCCCTTACCGAACTACGTTCACTTCCCATTCCAGTTATATTTATATCATGAGATATAATTCATTATCCAATTCATTGGAGGGAGATATAGGTCCCACCGATCTCATAATAAAAACTATATTTATGTGTTACATAGGTTAATAAAAAATTTGTCATATCATAACCCATGAATTTAAATGGGATTCATAAAAATTTCATCATGTCATAAACCTTGGAAAAGAGACAATTTTCATAATCATTTCATCATAGCCTAACTTGTGGAAAAAGTAATGAGTCTCATATAAATGTTGTCATGGTATAACCCATGGAAGAGAAAACGTATCCATAAACATAATTTACTCACAGAACATTTAGACAAATAATTATAATGGTATCCATGGATCATATATCTCTTAATCCATAATTTACATCAAAGTATGATATCTTGTGTGGAAAATGACTTTGAAAGATAAATCATTTATATTATTACTTGAGGAAGACAACATTTCTCTGAAAGTAAGATTTTAAACATGAAATTGATAAAATAATATGGAAATTTTTTTCTTGAAAATAAAAATGAAAAAATATAAATTACTCTTTAAAACATTGGGTTCTAATGATTGTATAAATTGTATTATATTCTATACACATTAAAAGAAAGTTTCTTTTCACATTTTTGATAAAATCCACACTGGAATTGTTTAGAAAATGATAAAAACACTCGATTTCATAAAAAAATTGTAAAATATGAAATATCGTTAAAATTTTTGTTAATAATTTATTGGAGTAATGTTAAAAAACTGGAAATTTTTTTAGAATTTTTTTTTGTCAAAAAACGGTTTTCAACAGAAGAGAGAAATAAAGTTGATTTTTCTTAAAAACATTCTTTTGAACTCTTCAGTACATAAATAGATTAAAATAAATGTAAAACATGTATTATCAGAACATAATTATAAGATAATAAAATTCATGATTTTATTGAGATGTATATCATATTATTACACTATTGGAAGCATAATCATGAATAATCCTGATAAAGAAATTGATTGAATTATAAAATTCGTACAACTTTGGTAACATTGAATCGTAAACCACATGAAATATTAAAAAGAAATTAAGAATAATATATAATTAGAATTAATTATATAATGATATTACATTTTAATGGTTATTTATATACCCATTGTAATACCCCATGCTTCCAAAGTATGTTTCCCATTAAATAATGCAATTGCTTGCAATATACGCAACTTCGAGATTCTAACACACCACGACCAATCAAAGTAGTCGTTATGAATAGTAATACACACTTTTTGAAAATTTTATAAATTTTATATTTCATAATGGACTTCATTTTTGGATTCTTAATATCAAAATTTTCTTAGGGTGAATTTTTTTCACTTTTCTGATAACTTTCATATTTTTGATTAATAGTGAAAAATAATAAATTTTAATTAAAAAACCTTTTTTTAATAAAAATAATATATAGTTTTAAATTAAAATTTAGAATGGTTTTAAAGTATTATTATATTATATTTTTACCATTTAATCCAATATTGGTCATTTCATGTAATTTCACATTTAAACGAAACATAAACAAGTGTCAATCTTTTGATAGTTATTATTTCTTAAAAACACGTTTCTTGTTTTGACAGTGGGAATTAATTTTAAATTAATTTCTTCCACTTCTATATTTTGAATTTGGAAAAATTTATACCATATTTATAATTATTAGGTAAAAATTATATAAATAGGTAACTTTTATTTTTATACATTTTAAATATTTACTTCAGTAAATATTTTATTTACCATGATTAAAGGGTAAATATAATAAATAAGGGTAAAAGATAATATTATAATAATATTAAATTACCCTAACAAGTGTCTTAATCATAATGTATGATACATAGTTGACCGTGGGAATCCTTGTGTTGAATTTGGGACCCCATAGGGCACAAGGGAGTAATAAAGTCATTTTATATTAATTAATTTAATGTAAAGACAAACCTGACATAAACAAATATCTTTTAGTAAATAAATTTTTACATGTTGTTATATAAGTTATACTTTCATCTATAAATATTATCTAGAAATATAAAACGATTAACTATATCATGGTCATTTTTTATATTTTTTGGGCATAAAATAAATTAAATTATTTATGAAAAAATAATGATACAATATTTACCTCATTAATCAATGATTTAAATAAATAAGATTATAAATATTGTAAAAATATCCAAAACCTGTCCAATTATTATTGGATTATTTTATTCTATCCAAGAGTCATATTAAAATTGTTATAAATGAATAGTTTACCTTTTGAAACCAAAGATGAGGTTATAATAAAATAATTGATTCAAACATTCCTAAAGAGCCCCGCCTCTCCCTTATAAAAATCCCTCACTTCCAACCCATTTATCACACTTCTCAAGCCTTTGGCTCGTAAACATCCTAACCAAATATCCTCCCAACATCCATCACCTCATTCTAGAGTCCTTAATTTAGTCATAGAGCCAACCTACGAATCCCTTTTGATCAAATCAAAAGGAAGAACCCGAAGAAGAGGTAATAATTTCACCACCCTCTTTCTTGTTCATTGTTCTTACACTTCCTCTTTATTTGTTGTTTCCATTCTAAAATGGTTACTCCAAAATCTTATATATACTATGATGTTATTATAAATATGGTACAACCATATTCATTATTCTATCCATCCTATAAAACGTACGACTTACCGTCTCCACGTCGTGGTGATGTTTGTTATTAAAACACTTCATCATTTGGATGGGTATAATAATGAGTATAAATGATGTAAATAATAAATATAACATGATAATTATTCTGTATATTTGATATATCATCCAATTATATTCTATTTTAATATCAAAAGAATGATATTGTCACTCGTGCGTACGTACGAATTACCGTCTCCACGAACGCGATAAGATTCATTCCCCATCGTAACCATTCAAGAATAATTTCTATTTGGTTATTAAAAATAATGATTATGAACATAATATAATTCTGGATAAGAATAAAATGCATCCTATCCATAACAAACATGTATTATTTATGAAAACATATAAAGGAAAACGAATCAGTTAACACCTAAAACGACGATACTACTGAAATATCATTATCAAAAAAATATTAGAAGATCACATATGATATCATATTAATGTATATGGTTCATGTATAATTTAATAACAATGATTTCACCATTATACAAGAGGTTAAACTACCCTCGACCAAGGAAATGTACATGGTAAGGGTTAATTTTACAATCTCTTTATTATCCGATATTGTTTTTACGTAAGTATCTACTAGGACCTCTCTATCATCCACATCAATTTTTCTTAAAAATTGTATTTCAAAACATTTTTACTATTTACTAGACTACGGTTTAAAGTCATTTAAACCCTTGTTTGAATCTTTATTAAAATTTTTGAAATGAATCTTTCCATCGTTTTCCAAACCATGTACCTTATGACCATTTCGACAATATTAATGTAAGGATGTTTTTTAACTTATACAGTGGGTGAGGCTAATTTCCACTATTATAACACCTTATAAGCTTACCTATGAAGATTATAAGAATATTCCCAAAATGAATGTTTTCTTTTTAATGGTTTTCAAAATAGAATGAGTCATTTCTTTCAAATAGTTTCATTTCATCTATTTCAACATCCTTGGATAGATTTTCAACTAGTCCGAAGTCGATTCATTATGAAACAAATCTTCCATATTGTATTGAAGGTTTTGGATATGTTTGACTGTAGATGTGTTATTTTAATACCATTATTGGTTTATGGATAATGTGTTGACATTTCGTATTCTAGTTTTAATACAAATGTTTATGTTATGTTTAAACCTTATCATTTGAGGAATGCATTGGAATTAGTAAGTGATGGGTGGAGCCCTCTATAGCTCCTCGATGCATCAGTTGGTTTCATGAGACAAACTTGTTTCTTAGCACAAGGCCATGACAAAATCTTATTTGTAGTCTTGGCACAAAGCCTTGACTATGTGTTTATGAATGTCTGGAATTATGCATTCCATCATTATCAAAGTGGATATTGATATTTCATGTGATTATTCGACTAGTAGAATATCCATGTGAGTAAGTAAATGACATTATTTTGATAATATATTTCATATATTATACTGAAGGTCAAGTTTAAAAGGATTTTGTTTTAGTCTTATAAATTGCCTTAAATTTAATGCTTATTTATGAAAGTTTATGCTATATTGTTATCATTACTAAGCATCTGAGCTCACCCATTTCTATGTTTTATTTTTCTTAGGATGAGTAGAAGTTAATTATGGGTGACTTTAAGGCTTAATCTAGGAGGATTAGATGTTTATAATGGAATAAATTAGTGTTGTATTTCTTTTCAAGTTGTAAAGTTGAACTTATGTATGAATCTTATTTCTAGTATTACTAAACTGATCAGTCTTTCGGGACATGATTTCCTTGTGATAATTCAAATGTTATGTAATAATGCACCGACTCTAGGTAACTAGGGTCAGGGCATTATAGTTGGTATCAGATAATGTTTATTACAAACATTGGAAACTAGATTTAGATAAACTCTGATTAGAGCACATTATCCTAAGGTAGAATTTGAGGATTAGTATAGAATAACTTCCTAGTATTTTGGTAATATAGAGATTTTGTATTTTTTCCAATCAATAAATCCTTGTCTAGATATGAGCAGGTAGAGACAGCTCTGGCATAGATGTACCTAGGGGTAAAACCCGAAAACACCACTTTGAGCTAGACTCGAACGGGAACTGGTGCACAGCAACATGCCGTGTTGTAGTCTTGGTTACGACACTACTGGGGGATATGCTTAGGCTAATTCTTGTTTCATTTACAAACCGCTATTAAAGATTTATGCATATATAATTCCTCAAGGAAAACACATTTATGATTATGGATTATATCCATAAACATGTTCAATTTATGTTATGTGGTTTACAAGAATGGAATTCTGTATTTCGATTCATAAACTAATATAGTTTATTCCATAGTTCATAAACGGATCCTAGTGGAAGGAATGGAAGTCGTATCAATGAACGTAATCCATATGGGGATATCCCTCCTACTCAAGATAATTACAGTGGAGATGGTAATGGAACTGGTGCTGATCAACTTATCACCATACTAGGACAACTCACTCAGGTTATGAATAATAAATTTACCCGTATGGAGCTCCCGAATCAACAATGCAGAGGATCAATGTTAGATTGCTTTATGAGGAAACTACCAAAAACATTAAATGGGAGTAAAAATCCATTATTTTCTAAGCAATGGATAAATTCCTTAGAGAAAATATATCATGCTTTGGGGTGTAGCGAAAAGGAAAAAGTTCACATGGCAGTTTATCGCCTCACTAGAGCTGAAGATCAATGGTGGTAATTGATTCAAAACACAAAGGAAGATGGAGAAGCATCATGTATGGAATGGAGGGAGTTTAAATAGATTTATTAGAAAAATACATTCCTCGTGACCATCGAGCGGATATAGAAAGACAATTTCTGAGTCTGAGGCAAAAGGAAGATGAGAATGTCGCAAAGTATGAAGTGAACTTTACAAGGTTAGCAAGGCATGTTGTAGATTATATATGTAACCCAGGATGTATGATTAATCGTTTCTTTGATGTTTTAAAACCATTTCTTCGTCGAGAATTGGTATCGTAATACTTCTCGTCGTACAAAGATATTGTCTCATGTGCTATCAAGATAGAAAATGAATTCTCTAAGTCTTACGAAAATCAAGTAAAGAAAGAGAAGAGGAGAATGGTGTAGAAAGAGACAGATAAAGGGAAAAAGGAAAAGAAGGATTTTCCATTATGTGATAATCGTGGGAAGAAACACCCTGGTACTATCCTAAAAGAAATGGGAGCCGTTTACAAGTGTGGTGAAAAAGGCCACCAAGCTCGTGATTGTAAGGGAATGAATGTTTCTGTCAATGTTGAATGCTACAATTGTAGAGAAATGGGGAATTATGAAAACGAATGTCCTAAGCGACAAGGAAACTCTAAGAAAAGGCTAAGGGATCAAGGCCAAGCTTACGCTATTCTGACAGTTGAAGTGGAATATTTAATTTATTCATGTGTTTGGACTCAAATATTACATCCTGGTTATAAGAATAATGTGATATATATAAGTATTATAATGTAGAACTTGTTGTTTTTATTAATGATTTAATATGATGAAGGTAATCATGTTTTCAGTATGTGATAATAAGATAAACTTTACTTTGTTTGGGGAATCTAATGTTACAATTAATTTTGGAATTTAGATACCTTTTAGAGAGAGTCTGGACAATGGTATTTTGGATAACTATAAAGGATGGAATGGATTAAGTTGAAGATTGGATAGTATTTTTTAAGGTTAAAAAATTTATTATGATTAGTTTTGAAATATATTATAATACTATATTATTAGGAAAAGTATAACCTACATGTCGGTCGATAACCTGTCGCATCGGACAAAGCTGCAGGGATCGAACCCACAACCATAGTGCAACATGCCTTTATTACCTACCACTATCCTACAGGAAGTCCCTGGTCATTAAAAAATATTTTTCATCATTTAAATGGTATGCGTTAATATTTGGAACCTTCTATGATTAGGATAAATATAATAATTTTGAGTTCTATTATCTTTTGGAGTGAAAGATGAGTTTGTGGTGGAAATTAGTTGAAGGATGATACTCTAATTTTCAAATATATATATATATATATATATATATCTTATTCTATGAATAAATTAATTATTAAACTTTAGGGAAGGGATATTAAAACCAAAAATTTGTTATCCTAATACTTTATGTTTTGGTGAACATATGATATTTTAAATCATCAAATATCGATGGATTTGAGCCCCTCAAGTTTACACTTGTTTGTGATTGATGACCACATTCACTCCCAATAAATATTTACGTTTTTCATCCAATTATATTTCTGTAATATCCACCAATGTTCTTCTATTCGATATCATAATTTGGTGGTAAACTTTTCATTTCTCTTTCTCCTTATTAAGTCTAAATTTTATTAACCCTATTTCCAATTTGGGTTTTCCACAAAGGTATTTTCTATTTTTGAACATCTATTTTCAAAGAAAAATTTCAAATTGCAATGATGAAATTTATTTAAGGAGGGGAGAATGTAACACCTCAAGCATCCATGGTACGTTTCCCTTTGAATAATGAAATAGCATGCATTGTACGCAACTTCGAGATTCTAACACACCACGACCAATCAAAGTAGTTGTTTTGAATAGTAATACCCAGTTTTTGAAATTTAATAAATTTTATCTTTCAAAATGGAAATAATTTTTAGATTCGGAATATGGAAATTAGCTTAGGGTGATTTTGTTTCACTTTTCTGATAACTTTTATATTTTTTATTAATGGTGAAAAATATTAAATTTTAGTTAAAAACAAATTTTTTAATATAAATAATTTATAGTGTTAAATTATAATTTTGAGTGGTTTTAATGTATAATTAGATTATATTTTCACCATTTAATACAATGTTGGTCATTTTATGTAATTTGACATTTAAACTGAATTTAAACAAGTGTCAATCTTTTGACAGTTATTATTTCTAAAAAACAAATTTTTTTTTTTGACAATAGGAATTAATTTTAAATTAATTTCTACCACTTCTGTGTTTTGAATTTGTAAAAATGGATTACCTATTTGGAATTAGTATTTTGAAATTGTGTAAATAGGTATCTTTTATTTTTAGACATTTTAAATATTTATTTCAGAAAATATTTTATTTATCTTGATTAAAGGGTAAATATAATAAATAAGGGTAAAATATAATATTATAATAATATTAAATTACCCTAACATGTGTCCTAATACAAATGGATGATACATAGATGACCATTGGAATCCTTAGGTTGATTTTGGGACCCCATGGAGCCACATGGGAGTAATAATGACATTTTATATTACTTAATTTAAAGTAAAGACAAAAATGACATAAACATATATCTTTTAGTAATTAAATTTTACATCGGGTTATATAAGTTATCATTTCAATGATAAATATTATTTGGAAAGATAAAATGATTTCCTATATTATGGAATTTATTTATAATTTTTGGACATTAAATAAAATAAATTATTTATTACACAATAATGATGCAATATTTACATCATCAATAAATGATTAAAATAAATAAAAATATAAATATTAAAACAATATCCCAAACCTGTCCAATTATTATTGGATTATTTTATTTAGACCATGAGTCATATATAATTTTTTATTAACTAATATATGACCTTTTTAAACCAATGATGAGGTTATAATAAAATAATTATTTCAAAATTTACTAAAGCGCCCCTCTTATCCGTTATAAAAAGCTCTCACTTACTACCCATTTCTCACACTTCTCAAGACATTTGAGCATAAAAACCCTGCCAAAATATCCTCCGAACATCCCTCAATTTATGCTATAGGAATTACATTAGTCAAAATCCAACCTAAGTATCCCTTTTGATCAAATCAAAAGGCAGAACCCGAAGAAGATGTTATAATTTCACCACCCTCTTCCAAGTTATTTTTTCTTCCACTTCCTCTATCATTATTTTTTCCATTATAAAATTATAACTCTAGTATCTTCTATATACACAGATGTTATTATACATATGGTACAACCGTATTCATTATTATATCCATCTTATAAATGACAAATTCACCATACGTGCGTACGTACGGCTTATCGTCTCCACGTCGTGGTGATGTTTGTAATTCAAACACTTACTCAATTTTATGGGTATAATAATGAGTATAACTGATGTAAATAATAAATATAACATGATAATTATTCTTTATATGTGATATACCATCCAATTATATAATATTTTAATATCAAAATAATTATATTGTCGCTCGTGCGTATGTACGGATTACCGTCTCCATGAACGCGATAAGATTAATTACCCATCATAACCATTCAAGAATAATTTCCATTTGGTTATTAAAAATAAGGATTAAGAATAAAATATCATTCTAGATAAGAATAAAATACATCCTATCCATGCCAAACCCGACTTATGTATCAAAACATATAAAGGAAAATGAATCAGTTTTCACATGAAACGACAATACTACAGAAATATCATTATCAAAGTGATATTACAAGATCACATATGATATCATATTAATATATATATATATGGTTCTTTTATAATTTAATAACAATGATTTAACCATTATATAGGACGTTAACCTATCCTCGACCAAGGAAAAGTACAAGGTAAGGGTTAATTTCACAATCTCTTTATTATCTGAGATTGTTTTTACATAAGTATCTACTGGGACCTCTCTATCATCCACATCCATGTTTCATAAAAATCTATTCCAAAACATGTTTACTATTTACTAGACTATGGGTTAAAGTAATTTAAACACTTGTTTGACTCTTTATAAAACTTTTTGAAACGAATATTTCTGTTGTTTTCCAAACAAGGTACCTGATTACCTTTTCGACAAAATTAATGTAAGGATGTTTTTTTAACTTATACGATGGGTGCAGCTAATTTCTGCCATCATAACACCTTCGATTATTCCCTTAAAAGACTATATGAATATTTCCAAAATAAATGTTTTCTTTTAAATGGATTTCAAAATAGAAAGTGGTGTTTCTTTCAAATAGTTACATTTCATCTATGTCAACATCCTTGGATAGATTTTAAACTTGTTTGAAGTCGATTAATAATGAAACAAATCTTCCATATCATATTGAAGGTTTTGGGATATGTTTCAATATGGATGTGTTATTTTTATACCATTCTTGGTTTATGGATAAATTATTGACATTTCGTATACTAGTTTTTATACGAATGTTTATGTTATGTTTAAACCTTTTCATTTGAGGAATGAATGGGCTTAGTAAGTGACGGGTGGAGCCTGCTATATCTTATCGATGCATTGGTAGGTATCATGAGACAAACTAGTGTCTTTGAACAAGGCCCTGAAAAAATCTTATTTGTAGTCTTGGCACGAGGTCTTGACTATGTGGTTTTGAAAGTCTGACATTATGTGGTCCATCATTATGGAAGTGGCTATTGATATTGCATGTGATTATTCGACCAGTAGAATATATATTTGAGTATGTAATTGGAATTATTTTGATTTTATATTTTCCATATTATTTGTAAGTTTAAGTTTAAAAGGATTTTGTTTTAGTCTTGTACATTTCCTTAAAAATTCATTCTTATTTATGAATGTTTCTGCTATATTTTTATCTTTACTGAGCATCTGAGGTCACCCCTTTCTATGTTTTATTTTTCCTAGGATGAGAAAAAGTTAATTATAAGTGACTTTCATGCTTAATCTAGAAGGATATGATGTTTCTAATGGAATAAATTAGTGTTTTATTTCTTTTCCAGTTGTAAAGTTGAACTTATATATGAATCTTGTTTCCAATAATACAAAACTGATCGGTCTTTCAGGACATGATTTCCTTGTGATCATGCCAATGCTACGTAATAATGAACCATCTCTGGGTAACTGGGGTCAGTGCGTTACACCCCTCATTTAATAAGATAGGTTCATAACATCACATATGTCTCAATGAAGTCAATTTGAGTGGAAAATATCATATGTTAACTCTTGAAATCCATCGTACAAATCCAAAAAAACTACATAATAAGTATAAGATTATTTTGAATATATTAAGGAAACATAATCATATATATCATACTATATAATATTTTTTATTCCCTTTTATTACATGTTTATTATAAATTCAATGATACTGTGACATTTTAGGTAACAAGTCCTTTATTTTTCATGAATGTATGTATTTTTTATTTTTTGTCTTATTAAATTGATTATGGCTCAAAAATATAAAAAATTGAAACCATTATCTGAATATCATATATTTATTCATTATTCAATTATTCAGAGTGATCCATAGCAGTTTGGGATAGAAAATGAAATAAATAATTCTTGGATATGTTAGGTTGTAGGCATGTATGAACGTGGTTTCCATTTTCCTGATGAAAATAATGAAATAAATATAAATAATATAATACCAATACCAAATCATTTTTATTTCATATATATCAAAAATATATATTAATCCCATATTTATTATCTTCCACGTAATGAATGAGTGAATCACATCACTTAATGAGGCGGTATCCTTCCATACACATCAGCGACATTATTATATTACAACAAAATAGAATGTATGAATGTATATGTGATATAATAATTCCAAAAAATATAAAAATATAAAAATATAATATATAATTATTAAATCTATAATTCTATCCAACTGTAAGAGGGGCCAATGGATTTGAATAACAACTATTCAAGAGGCAGTAGTCCTCTATCAACATGAATGATAATTTCATATTTCATTTGATGGAGTAGGATATGGTTATAGTCTAAGACCATAGCATAACAAAAATCATATTATATAAAATATATATATGTTATTATATTACCATGTTTTAATAATAATTTAATGAGTTAGAGGATGAAGTAAAATGATTGATTAAGGGTGTTAACTCTTCTTCAAAAAACATCTTCTAGTTTGTACCAAAATGCTTATTAGATTAGATTTTTAAGAAAATTATGGATTCTAGGATAGTAGGAGGTATGTAAGAAATATATTTTTTAATGGATTTTCTAAACCATATGGTAATGTTTTTGGTGAAGAAGAGAAGAGAAGGGTGGCCTTTTATAAGTGAGGTGAATGGCACACATGTAATCTTTCAAAATGAAAAAGTTATACCCATAATTATCTCATGAAAAGAGGCTCCCAAATGGACCATATAAGATCATAGAATATTTGGGGTCTAAATATTTCCATAAAATCTGGTTTGGACATGATTGGGTAATTTTTATCCCTTATCTTTTCATTTTAACCCTCAATAAACCCCATTTAAACTCAACTATGATAAATAATTTTAAGTGTTTTACTATTAATTTGGTCAGTAATTAATTTATCCATTTTAAATAATATAATTTATCCTTAATCCATATATATTAACTTTTCCCCTCATATTCTATTCACGTATGTGGAGAACATTTTTTTTTAAATTAATCTCGTAGATGTAATGAGAAAGTGGGTCTTGAAAGAGAATATTTTCAAAAATTTAAAATGTTTTTATATCAAAATTAAATAAAAGAGTAATTAAAATTACCTAAATTATACAAATTTCAATAAAAATAATGTAATTTTACATTTAACCCCATTTTTTAAAAAAAGTAACCTCATTTACTCTTCAAATAAAAATGCATTTTTCTATAAAACAATTCATTTTTCTCTACTCAATGCAAAATTATTCTCCTTATAAAAACAAAAACTATTCACCAATAGATAATTTTAACACATTGATTTAAAAAGTGGAATTTATTAAAAAAATATATCTTCTAAATGTTTCAAAAATTAGGTTTTTTAAACAAAAATAAATAAATTATTATTGAGAAAATATTTTTTTCAAAACATATAATGACATTTCTAAAGAAAGAGTAATTTATTATCAACATTTTTAAATATATAAAACCACTATACTTATTATATAAAAATTATTTAATTTTATTCATATCTCTATGTTAGATGACTAGATTATATTGGTCACGTTTAAATAATAATATTAATCATTTTCCTCGGTTCATTAAAACTGGATGATTCATGCAACACGCGAAATCAATGATATTTAATTTATTAAAAAAGGTATTCATAAAAACTTTGGATGTTATGTTTTAAACATTTTTCAGGCCTTTTACCACTTTTTTGTTACATTTTACCATATATTTTCTTTGGGAAACTAATGTTTCACTATGTATTTTATGAATAATTGGAAAAAGGGTAAACCATATTTGAAAATTTGCGTGTTAAAAAAATGTGTTCCCAATAAAAAATAATTAAATTTATAATTAAATGATTAATTGAAAATTTTATTTCAAATCAATACATTTAATATATAAAAAATCTATTTTTTATAAAAAATAATGTTTTTAACATTAAGTGTTCATAAACCTATTTTGTATTTATTATCGATTGAATAAGTGGTAATTTATTTATATATAGGTTTAATAAAAATTTGAATTTAATTATTTAAAGTAAATTATTTCTTTTTAGGATATAAAAATTACACAATGTTAGTAAAACTTTTCTTTGAAAAGAACAGTTTTACCGTTAACACAACAATTATCTTTAATCCTAGTAGTATTTTTTATGCAAAAAAATGAAATTAACCATTTTCAATTATATGAAAAAGTTTATATAAAATATGAAATAAATTTTTTATTAAATTTATAAAAGTGGTGAGAATAAAAATTAAATATATGTAAATGAATAGATTTTTTAGAGTAAAATGATATTTAAGATTCTAAAACATTAGACACGGGTTTTAGAAATTCAAAATTTTTAATCAATAATGTTTCTTATAAATATTTTTTTTTTGTTCAGCATAAATTTATATTTTTTATTTAATACATTATTTATAGTAAATTTATACGCATTATAGGAATAATAAAAATGATATTTAACCTAGTCCCATGAAAAACAATTATGTTAAAAAAATTATAAAAAATTCATCCTAAAAAAGTTTTTAAATATTCAATCGAATTGTTTAATATATTTTACAGTACTAAAATTATAAAATTTATAAAATTGTCATTTGATGAAAATACATTATATAATGAAAAATTGATTTTATTAAAATGTGGTCTTTTAAAAATTTATACATTCTAAATATTATTAAATAATAATTTATAAATTAAATAATGATGATACATTAGTTAATATATTGAAATATTATATACTATGATTAAAATCATTCAATTTTTTTATTTAATTATTATTACTTTAACTAGTTAATTTGGAATAAACGATCATTTTTTATTTTATCTCATCTAAATATAAGTATTTTTTATTTTATAATATATCATGTTTTACTTATAGTGGTTCTATTAATCTTTTACATATTTTTATAATGCTCATAAAATATTTTGGAACGCATTTTAGTTTGGGGTTGTGTGTGGAGAAAGATATTGAACAAATTATTAATTTGGATGAAAATAGATATTCTAAAATCATAGGTGGCTGAACTCATCCTTATCAAGACTTAGAGAACATGAGATAATATTTTAGGGAAGAAATGATTATCTTTACGATCAATTGAGAGTAACAAATGATATTTCGATCCTCTAAACCTACATTTAAAATTCTAAAACCAATGTTTTGATAATTTTAGATCAAGTGTGGATACAACTAAATGCATTTTACTTCATATTATTTATCAAATTTATTGTATGATATAATAGTTAATCAAATTTCTCAACAAAGAAAGGATTACCAAGATTATGTGATTTTTTTACAAATTGATAAAAAAAAATATAATAAGATACCCTCTCATTGAATATTCTGATGTTGTGTTATTCTAATTCTGATGGTATTATTTAAAAAACCAATTATTTCTTTGATAAAATGATTCACCACTTATGTTATTACACAATACCTTAATATGATATAATCGTGGGTATATACTACATTAAATTTATTTATTATTATTTATTGTGTATTACTATTATAAGAATGATTTAATCAAGATTTTTCTATTAATTTATTTTAATGTTGAAATAAGTTGAGTGTTTAGTTTCATATTAATATTTTCATGATAATAAATAATAATCAATGTTCCTATAATGAGGTACCTTTGATTTCAGATACATGACACAAATAATAATGTGTAATAAAAAATATCACACCAGGTGTGTCACACCCAAATGTTACCATTAAAGTGTTTTATATGTTATTTTTAATTTTTGAGTTTTAAAGTTTTATTGGACTTTTATAGGTTGTTTTAGAGATCCAGATAAGATGAGGGAATGAATCTGTAGTATTTTAACCTATTAACTAGTATTTTACTATGATAATCAGTCATATTAATGACCTAGGTGTCATTAATTTTATATTTTACCCCATAAAATTGGTTCACCAAATAAAAATTTCAAGTGTGGTGTTAAAAAAGTTTCACTGTGAAATATTAATTTACCCTATGAAAAATAATTTGGGGGGGATTAAAAACGTTAAAGTGATTCACTACTATAATGAGATTACAATGTTTTTTTTCTGATTCACCACTATTTACCATTTAGGATATGTCCCACCTTCTTTCCCTTTTCTCTCACACAACCTAATTTACAGAGATCTTAAGATATCCATTTCATTCCTTCACCTTGGACACTTTTATTTCTAATAATTTTTATTCAATTCGTCATGTTTGTATCCACTTTCCCTCTTCCTATTCTCCCTTCATCCCATATCATTGGTTTTTCATTTCCCTCAAAACCCTAGATCTCTTTTTAGAAAAAATTGAGGTAGGGGCGAGTTCTATTCATAAGGATTTCAATGTTGATAGATTCTATAATTCTACATGATTTTTTTTTAGATTTTTATATATATATTAATGACTTCCATTATGATCTTTGTTGAATTGAGGTATCTGTTTTCAAGTATTTCATTAAATTTGAATAGAAATGTGTCCTTATTAATATAATATTAATCATTTATAGATTAGAATTATATGTTCTATTTAAAATGAGTTTAATAACCATTTTTAGAGTATTTATCTATTTATAATTGTTTTAATTAGAATTTCTCTAACAACCTAAGCATGACATGCTTGGATATTACATAATTTTTTAGAATACATAAAAACATGTCCAATGACTATGTTAGTTTAGTGGCTTTGGAAACATGGAAAAAAAATCTAGTCGAGTGAAATACCTTCAATGTTTCCAAAAAATATCTTCTCTTTTAGTAATCCTACCAAAAACATTTCTTTATAACCTGGGGAAGAGAAAAAAATGAAAGGATAAGCATGTATACTCAGTAATGGTAATCATGGTTGATATGTAAATTGAAACGTGAAGATAAAGGGCATTAGAATGTGATCATAACATCTGAAGATCATTCACATCATATCAAATGTTATAAACTTGAATCATAAGAAATTAAAAAACATAATCCATAAGATCATTAAATTGAAATTAGACATGAAATTATGGCATAAACGTAAACATTTAACATTGTGAACATGTATAAATAGTAAAAAGTTCATTCATTAAATTAAGGACATGAAATCTGGCTTTTTCATAAACATATGGATATGAAGACTAGGTCCATATATACAATTATGGATAAGAAAACAAGGTCCAAAAATATAATTGTGAACATGACATTAGGTTCACGTATAACATATATACCTCATGAGTAATCCATATTTACCCAATGAAATGGAGGGAGATATTGGTCCCACCCATCTCATAATGAAATCATTCATACTTCTCCTACAATATCATAAACAATCATATTATAACCCCAGAAAAGAATAGGGTTTCAAAACATAACACTTGTGAAAGTGAAAAAATTTCATAAACATCATTCCATAAAATAGAATCCATTATGTGAATGAATATGAATTCAAACATGGATAATTTCCCATATAGGCATGTGTAATACCAACATGTGTCATATTAAATATGAAATTTATTAAAAATGATCATCTGAAAAAATTATTGTGTATAAAATAATTTCTTCTCGGAAAACATTTTATTTTCATAAAATGATGAAAAATTTGAAAAGAACAAATTATCATTGAAAGTAACATTATAATATTTTAAGGTAATATTCATGTAAATAAGGCTTCATGAAAGTTGAAAAATTCATTCAAATGATATAAGTTAAATGAAAACATTTATCTCGTACTATTATCAGAAAAGTAAAAAACCTCATTTGGAAAATGAAAAACAATTCCTTCAAAACTATGTAATAAAAATTAAAAAATGGGTAAAAATGAATATAAATAACCTTAGGAAAAAAGGAAAAAAATATGATTTTTTTTAGAAACCATGGACATGGATGATAAATATTTCCTAATGGAGACTTAAAATAAAAACAATCCCACATATTGAAGAGGTTGTGAAATAAATACTTATCACATCCCATTAGTAGAATCATAATCCCCTTTAAAGAAAGAAAATTATAAGGATATTAAACTACCATAAACATATATATATGACTCAAAAAAGACATTAATTGGAATTATATACACCAAGTAGAAGAAAAAATTAGTGTATAAGGCATGTGTCTCATATAAATAAAGTTTATACATAAAATCTCATACCTTATGTATTGACTCTCATCATACATGTTCAAAATTTATGTATAGTAAATAAAAGTTTATTATACATATATCAAAGAACCATATTCACATATTTGATACCATATATGATTTTCTTAAGACTTTATATTACTCTTTTATTATTAACTTCATGTCAAAGTTACGATTTGGGTGGTAACTACTTTGTTAATCATATGTGATTTGACTTATTATTATTAATTATCATATATAGATAAAGATTTATTAATTTTAAAAATGTAAAAAATGATATAAATATATTAAATATTTATTATATAAGTATTCATAATAATATTTAAAGATAAATGAAATACACGGTTCATGGAGATGGTAGGCCTTACGTACGAATGAAAAATGTTTTCATTTTAATATTGCGTTAAATGAAAAGAAAGTATATGATTAATTGTTATTAAAGAATAATTTTATCTTCATATATAATATATATATTCAAAAAAATCATCATTATTACCATCCAGGTTAAATAAAGGTCAATAATGAGTCACATCACATTGTGGTGTTGGTAATCCATACGTACGCACGAGCAGTATCATCATTTACCTAAAATATTAGATGGTAAAAAGGTATACATGATATTATTTTTAAAGAGGTATAATTATATTATAAAAATCATATATAATCCTCATAATAATTATAATTCCCACTCTTGAAATATGTTTATGAAAAATAGATGACACCACTACATGGAGAAGGTATGCCATACACACACACGCATGGTGATTTCATTTTTCATGGGATGGTTCATAAGTGGAATTGGTTGTTAGATAATAATAATAAAATATAATAATAGAGGATATATTGGAGTTATTACTTTTTAATTGAAACATCATAAGAAGTGGCAGTATATGAATAAATCATCTTAAGAGAGTCGGTAATGGGGATTACCTCTTCTTCAGCGAGCTCCTTCTAGATCATCTCTTAAAGACAATAAAGATAGTCGTTTCAGAGGAAAAATACCTCTAGAATGTGGATGGGGATTCTTATAAAGAATATTTCTAGGGTTTTCTTGATATTTTAGGCTCAAAGTGGAGTGAATAAGTGATGGACGATGTTCCCTTTTATAATTCAGGCGTGGGACACTTTTGGAATCTCAAAAAATATTAATTTATAACAAAATTAAAGCTAATATAAAAACCTTAAAATTTTCATATTTTAAAATATGAGATAATATAAAGTTGTAATCTCACTAACCAATAAATTTAAACATGTTTTTTTTTAAATTTAAATAATATAATTTTAATGAACCCTTATTTTTCTAATTTTAATTGTTTGTTTTTAAAAAATACCATGTTAATAAGTTAACTATAAACCAAATATTTTATTATATCACTAAGGGGTAAAAAATCTATAAAATTATTTTGATATATTAATTATCTAAAAATATAATTATTTTAATATTTTTTATAACATTAATTTGATATTTTCAGTAATAAAATAATTAGTACATAAATTCTGTGTAATGATTTAATCTTCTAATATGTTGGGTGAAAATTAAAAACAAAATAATATAAAGAAGATAAACCTTATATATTTCAAAGATTAATTTATAGTTGAATATAATTTCGGTAAAATCGTATACTAAAATGATATATTCATTAAAACGTGAAGGTAAAAATATTTAGAAAAATTTATAAAAAATACTTTATGGGTCGTACTCTATTCTATGTTGCTCGAAATATTCCATAATTCGACCCTGGATGATTATGGTTGAAATATACTCAAAATATAATATTTTTCAAGTGTTTTGGACTTTTAATGGTAATTATCATATTCGTTTAATTGTTTTATTGTTTTTTATCAATAGAATAATTCCTGCATCATCATTGTATAAGCCTTTAAGGTAATTATTTATTTCCTAAAAATTAAAAATAAAATACCATGATAAGGGAATGAAATTATATTTAAAATGAACCTTTATATTTGAATTTACATCATGTATAACCTTATATTAAAGATGATATAGTTATTACAACTTTATTAAGACATCCATAAATTTTAATTAAACAAAATATATTAAATCTTCTAATTTCATCCAAGTGGAATCCAAAGTATAAAATTTCGACATAAGAATGATTTTGATCTAAAAACACTCATCCAATGATATTAAGACAAGTTTTAGGTTAATTTTAGAATATAATTGTTACCCTTAATTAACCAATTTACCTTTTACAATATTAATAAAAAAATACGTGAAGTTACAATTCATAATTCCCAAAAATATGAATAAAATAAATAACTTAAAACCACTGATTAAGAATATAGAATTATTGTTCAAAATTCAAAATACATAATTTGTAGTTATTAATTTAAAATTAATCTTGTTGTGGGAATTGGAAAAAGTGTTTTAAATGTTATAATATGAAAAAGAATGAATGGTTTTTCATTTAAATTCAATGTAAAATTCATGAAAATGACCTATATTATATTAACTCATAAAAATATAATCTATTTATAATTTAAAATAATTAAATATTATAATTTAACCATATAAATTATTTAAATGAAAAAAGTTGTTTTAAATTAAAATTTAGTATATTTTTATTATTATTCAAAACTAGACACCTACTAGAAAAATATAAAAAATTCATTCAAGGTAAGTTTTTGTATTATGATTTCGAATAAGATATTTATTTTTTCCAAATAAAATATATAATAGTTTTTAAAAATGGATTTAAATTGGGTTCTCCATTAAAAGGGATTAAAATTACCCTTTAAAAAATATAGGTTTTTATTTACAAAAGTTCCTTGGTTATTATCTTATGCCTATAATATGTTGGATAAATATGAAAACTATATTATTTAATATATAAAATATTCATTTCATTAATTTCATTAACTAATTGTAATTTAATAAATTTACTAAGGCAAAATTTCTTTTAGAGCATAATAATAAAAAAATTTCATAAATGTTTATATATAAATATTCATTTCTATTTAATTGATTATCAATAAATTCATCTTATAAACCAATATTTCATAAGTTATTTAATATTATTCATAATTTCTAATTTAATTTTTAGATTGTTATATTATTTAAATAATAATAGAATGATATTTCTTAGAAACTCACTATTGCGTGTAAAGTAAGCCATGTCTCTGTTGTCTGTAGTGAAAGTTCAACATTGTGTTTCGTATAAAAAAATCAAAACTTATTGGTTTTATATAATAACAAAAATATATATTTAGTGTCGCATGAAGTGAAAAATATCGAAAAAAATAAATTACTTTGAATAAAAATAATTTAAAAAATCCCAGGTTGTTGTATTCTACCCTCATAAAAATGAATTTATCTCTCAAAAGCCATCCATGTTATCATTGTTTTAATACCTTATATTTCCTTTCAAAGAAACCCACACCATAAAAATTAATACTAAAACATAATTTTTAAATAGAAGTCAAAAACATAAGGGTTATCTAAAGTAAATCATAACTAGTTTCTACTTAGGAGAATATATATGAAGATTCATGCATATAGAAAATGTGTAAATAATCATAGATATTGATGAAGAACCCTTATCAAAATAATGTGGGTTATCTAGAGAATGTAAAGAATCAAAAAACAATAATGTAAAGAAGAGTGAAAGGGGTCATTGGTATTATCAAAATGATGATATTAGGATAACCATTCTACATCCTGATATTTTTTCTAATGTTAAATAGTTTTCATGATAAGACATATTTAGTTCATTTTATCACAATCTCATCATTTTTCATTCCTTGATCAATTTCTACCTCATATCTTATTATAAGAAATGAATTAGAATTTGGAATTCCTAAAATACTAACAGATAATGATATCCATACATAGATTGATAAGTCATTGCAATAGTTTTTACAACAAAATAATTATCACAAGTTATCAAATATGAATAAATCCACCTATTATGAGATAATAATTTAATCTCAAAAACTACATCAAAAGTTTAAGTTATACTTTCTTTAAATGGATAACCTTAAAAATCTTCCAAATCTCAAAATTTAAATTTTTAAAAGAGGTGTACTAAATCAGATATACATTTATCACAAAAATATCATTTAGTATCTATTTTTTTCACATTGCAAACATGAGAATGAATTCATCATGTATTGTCTTTAAACATGATAATAACCTGAATTTCCATAAATACTTATTGAAAAAATAATTTTTCCTAATTCTAAATTATATTGGATATATTTATGATGTCCAAAAAGTTTTAAACATTATCCATGATAGCATAACCAACATGTTAACAAATCCTTAATCTGTACCATCAAAATAATTATATCCAACATATCATTATCCCAACTAAACACGGTTTTCCCCACATCTTGAACACATTAACAATTACCTTACTATAATCAAAATATTATCTTTTTCCTAAAACATGTTTTTATGTCTTCATCTCCATTGAAAATGTCATTTTCAATCCTTTATGAAATATTTATATAGGAAATAGTCATATATTTCATGATTCGTACTACATAATCCTTGAATTCCCAAATGTATACAGTTCAATCATCCATCTTTATTATTTACCCATTACTCATTCATCATTATTTTATTCATTCTTAGATTAAGAAATATGAATCATGTATTAAGGTTCTTTAACATTAATATAAGCATGCTTCTTATGGCTAAGGTAAAAAATATAGTTATGTTATCCTATACATTTCATATTCTATTTGTAATATCTTTATCCTCAGTTGTATATCCAATAATTGTATCACCTTTGGGAATCTCGTAATGAAAATTTGAGTTAGGACATATAATTCACATTCTTTCCAAACCTAAAACATTCGATTTTAACTATGTTATATCTAGTTTCTGATATTAACTAATACTAGATGTCAAATTATGAGAAACCTTTATCACTATTATAAAACACATAACTTAGTGGAATAAATTATAATATTAAAATCTATGATATATTATGTTTAATCCTTGGTTTTTCATTATTATTTAAAAAAATATATGATTTTAACCTATACTAAGACTTATCCTTAGATACCTCGCTAGAAATATCCTTCTAAATATCTATAGGGATCTACCTAATGTTTTGGCATCCTATATTCCAAAGGATGACTAAACCTTTACTCTAATACCAACTATAACGACATATGCTTGATGTATAAGTGTTTTACATATTTTATTTATGAATTATAAAAAATCACCCAAATACCATATTATTTTTGTGCCTTTGTAATCTTTGATAAAAAAACATATAGTTATTTTAGATATATTTGATGTTTCCCACAATGATCTTCCCCTTTAGTATGGTTAAATAAAACATTTATTTATAATATGGGGAAGAGAAAACATAAGAAATGGAAAACTGAGCTACTTAGTAAGGGTAAACAAGGGTGATGTGTAAAAATGAACGTGATAATAAAGGGAATGATAAATTTATAATAACATTATAAGATCATTCCATAAATATTAAATGTCATAAACTTGAATCCTAATAAATTAAATATAAAAAACCATATGATCATTACATTGACATAAAACATGATGTTGGGGAATACACATAAACATATAACTTTGTGAACATTAATGAATAGAATTAGTTTCACTAATTAAATTAAAAACATGAAATCAGGGTTTTTCATAAACATATAGTCATTAAAATGAGGTCCACCCATAAAATTATGGACATGAAAACCGAGTCCACTCATATAATAATGAACATGAAATCTGGTTCACACGTAACATATCTACCTCACGAGTAACCCATCATTACCCAAGGAATTGGAGGGAGATATAGGTCTTATAATAACGAAATCATTCTCATGTGTTTTACATGATCCTAAATAATTCTATCACAACCCATGAAATGAAGCATGATTCAAAAGCATATAACTCGTGAAAGCGAACTGTGTTTCATAAACACCATTCCATCAAAAAATAATCCATTAATAAACTAATATGAATGGAAAATTGGACAATTTAACTAAAATTAATGTGTAACACCGATTTATGTCAGCATAAATGGTAAATAATACTTATGGGTCACTTGAAAACAATTCTCGAGAAAAATGTCTTTTCTTCTTTGAAAAAGTTTAATTTTCTTAAAATGATGTGCAATTTGAAAAGAAAAAATTTTCATTGAAAATAAATTTATAATATGGTAAGTTAAGATTAAATGAAATAAGATTTCATGAAAGAGTAAAAATCCATTCATTCTATATATTTTAAAAGAAAAAAATTCTTCTTATACTTTTTTCGAAAATGTAAAAAAGTACGTCGTTTGGAAAAAAAAAGAAATATTCCTTTCTAAATGAGTAGTAAAAAGTGAAAAAAATAGTAATTACTTTTAAAGCCATATAATATTTGGAAAAAATTTCATGAGTTTTTTTAACAAAAATGGATCTGGGTGATAAATAATCCCCAATGGAGACTTAAAACAAAACAATCCAAAATATTGAAGAGGTGGTGAAATAATTAATTTTCAATAGAAATCAGTAGGATCGTATAACCCATGAAAGAAAGAAAATTATAAGGCTATTAAAATACCATAATAATCTATATAAGACTTATAAAATAAATTCGTGGGATTTATATAACCCACATAGAAGAAATAATTAGTGTTCATGGTATGTGTCCTACAGAAAGAAATGTGAGACCTAAAATCCAAAACCTTAGGTATCGACTCTCTTCAAACTTCTCAAACATTTGTTATAATAAATAAAAGATTATTATAAAACTATAATAGAACTATATTTATATATTTAATACAATATATTATTTATATATTATTTTATTTTACCTTCTTTTTATTAACTTCATGTCAAAGGTACATTTCAGGTGGTAACTACTTTGTTAATCGTATGTGGGTTGACTTGATATTATTGATTCTCAAACATAGATCATGATTTAATTATTTCCAAATTTTAAAAAATGACATTAATATATTATATATTAAATATATAATAATATATAATAATATTTAAAGATAAACAAAATACACCATTCATGGAGATGATTGGTCGTACGTACGCATGAACGTTGTTTTCAATTTCTTAGAGAGTTAAAATAAAAGAATGTATATTATGTATTATTATGAAATAATAATTTAAACATAATATATAATATATATATTCACAAAATTCATCCATATTACTATCCATGTGAAACATAGGGGAATAATGAGTCACATCACATCGTGGAGATGGTAATCTATACGTATTCATGAGTGATGTTATCATTTTCCAAAAATATTAGATGGTAAAAAAGTAGACATGATATTATTATTAAAAAGTTATAGTTATGTTATAAATTTCATATATAATTATTAAATTCATCATAATTCTCAATCATAAATGATAGTGATGAAAAATAAATTCCACCACGATGTGGAGAAGGTAAGTCAGACGTACAAAGGCATGGTGATTTCATTTTTCATAGGATGGATAGAGTGTGTAATATGGTTTTTCCATAGACATAATAAAATCTAATAATATTGGTGATACTAGAATTGTTACCTTATAATTCAAACAACATAATAATATGATGTATAAGGATAAATAATCTCCAGAGAGTCGGTAAAAAAGATTACCACTTCATCAGTGAGATCCCTATAGATCTCTTCATAAGGAAACTAGAGATAGTATTTTGAGTGGATAAGAACATATTGAATGTGGATATAGATTCCTATAATGTAAATTGGCTGGTTATTGTTGATATTTAGGTCTCAAGGTGCAGTTAATAAGTGAGGGAGGAGGTTTCATTTTCCAATTGAGGTGATGGGTACTTTTGAAATCTATAAAACTATTAATTTATAATAAACTAAAATCCCATACAAGAACCTATTAAATGTGATATTGTTGAAGAGGATATTATATAAGGTTGTAATATAATTAAAAATTAAATTTTAGAAAAGTTATTTTTATTAATTTAAACTATATCATTTTAATTAACTCATAGTTATTCTAATTTATCTAAAACTAAGGTAACACATTTATCAATATTAAAAGAGTGTAATTGTTTACTTATTTGTTCTCAAATAGACCACAAATGAATAATTATGAACATTTTAGAACATATATTAATTATTCTATACTTTAAAAAATGTTTTGAGATTTATAAATTATTGAATAAAACATGATTTTGATGAAATATCAATAATGTCCATTTTGAAACTATAAATTTATAGTTTTTTATTAATATCACAATAAATAGTTAAATTCAATAAAAATTTATTATATTTATAAGGGGTGAAAATAGTCTTTAAAATTATTTTTATATATTAATTATCCAAAATTATAGTTATTTTAATATGTTTAATAAAATTAATTTGATATTTCAAATTAATAAAATAATTACTATATCAGTTTTGTGTATTTATTTAATATTCATATATGTTGGGTAAAAGTTAAAAATAATATATCACGATGAATTTAAATATTATGTATGTAAAATTAATATTTATATTTTAATATATATTCTAGAAATTCTTATATTAAAAATGATATATTTATTTAAACTTGAATCTGACAACTTTAACATTAATATAAATAAAATATTATAAGTGTCATAATCATTTCTATGCGGTTCCAAATTGTCCATAATCCAAAAAAATGGATGGTTATGGTTCATATATACTAAATAAATAATATTTGGTCATGTTTTGTTTCCATTTAATGGATATTTCCGTTTTAATTGAAATTGATTTATTGATTTTTCATCAACCAAATAATTTCTGCATCATCATTATATAATTATTTAAGGTATATATGTATTTTATAAAAATTAAAAATAAAATATCATGATAATGAAAAGTGGTTTATGTATCAAATGAATATTTATAGTTGAATTTATATCCTTAATAACAATATATTTAAAATCATATAGTTATTAATATTTGAGTAAGGCATCTTCAACTTATATTTAAATAAAATATATTACTTGTCGTAATCTAATCTAATTGGATAAAATAGGATACAATTTTTACAAAAGAATGATTTTGGTCGAAAAACAACATCCAATAACATTATTAAAAGTGTAAAGGTAATTTACAAATATCATATTTGTCTTTAATTACCTAATTTTCATATAACCATATTAATAAATCTATTTATGAGGTTAATATTCATAATGCCCAAAATAACAATTTAATTAATTTTGGACAAATGATTACAAATATAAAGTCCATTTTCAAAAATTCAAATGAAAAAAGTTGTACTAATTAATTTAAAATTAGTCTCAATGTAAGATTGACAAAAGAAGTTTTAAAATTTAAGACATGCAAAAGATTAAAATATTTTTACATATAAATTCAGTGCAAAATTAATGAAAATAAACTAAATTAAATTAAATCAAAAAATATAATATATTTATACTTTAAAACCATAAAATAATATAATTTAATCATATTAATTATTTATATGAAAAAAGTTGTTTTAAATTAAAATTTAGTATATTTTTACTATTAATCAAAACATTAAACTTATTAAAAAAATATCAAAAATTCATCCAAAGTAAATTTTCAAATTACCATTTTAAGGAGAAGTTTATGTTTTCAAATATAATATAAAAAAGTGTCAAAACTGGATTTAAAATGGTTTCTCCATTAAAATGCATTAAAATTACCATTTTCAAAAATATATGTTTTTATGAATAAAATTGCATTGTATCTTATCCTATTCCTATAAAATATATTGCATAAATATCAATAATATTTTATTCAATATATAACATATTTATTTCATTAATATGATTCACTAATTTTAAATTAATTTATTTATTAAGACAAAATTTCTCTTGGAGCATAAAAATAAGAATATATCAAACACACACACACACATATGTTCATTTCAAATTAATATAGTATCAATAAATTCATCTTATAAACCCTATATTTCATAATTTAGTTAATAATATTCATAACATATAATTTAATGGCTCTGTTATTATCTGATTTAAATAATAATATAATTATGTTTCGTAGAAAACTCAGTGATGTGTGTAATGCAAGTAAACCAGTATTGCGTGTAGCACAAGCATAAAATGGTGTTGTGTATAACATAATCCAAACAAATTGTTTTTATATAACAAAATATATATATTTAGAGTTGTTTAGGGTGAATATTATTAAAAATATAAAATTATTTCAAATATAAATAATTCAAAAAAAATTGGAGTGTTACAATTTCATGTGATATATGAAATAAATAGAATTTATAAGATGATCAAATATATTTTTAGTTAAAATATGAAGCATAAATTTTTTTATACCCATTAAGGACATGAATAGAATTAAAAAATTGTGTTTTAAAAATTTTGGGGTTTTTGAACAACAAAGTGTGTTGGTTCCTTGTTGGGGTTTTAACCGATTTTTATGATTTTTTTAAAAATTGATTTCAATTGTTTTGGTGAATTTTATTCTAAGAAATAGTTTTAAATAAATTAAATGGGATATATTTTTCAGGATTAAAATCAAATTGAACTTTAATAGACCTTTAACGTCTTTGCATTCAAGGTCCCTTTTTAATGAAGGCTAATTTGGCTCCATTGAATTTTTTTAACGTTTAAGTTATATGAGACACTCTTGATACAATTTTTTTCTGTAACCCATTACAGGGGTAAATTTTGTAAATGTGATATTGATTATGTATAGAGGTGAAATATTATTTTTATGTATTTCATTGGATACAGATGATACATGATTGAGGATGTTACTAGTATTGGTGTAGGAGGTGTGATGAGATTGAAAACTTTTTATTTATTGATGTACATGATTTTTTGACTAATTTGATTGAAACACATGGGGATCCTAGGTTTCTCACTTAAGGTTGAGGGAAATTTAATGTATAGTCTCGATGAGACATATTGGAGCCAGTATGGTATTGGATACCGTAGGGGTTATTCCACTGATGATCATAGTTGAGGTAAACCAGTTGGTTACCATCATATGAATTCCTCAGTAGTCCAACAAATGGTTCTAACCTGAGTCAGTATAGGGACACTTCATGGGATGTTTTTGATTTTACTATATTTTCAGGATTATTCTCCTTAGGGAAAATTCCTTTATTATGTTACTTTGTTTCATTGGTATACATGTCACTATATCTTCTACTTTTTTGTATTCTTATATTTTCTACATGGTGTGGTGTAGTATTATTTTCCAATTATTTCATTTGTTTTTTCATAAAAATTGATTTTATGATTTTTGAAAAGGTTAATTTATATAGTGGCTTTTGAAAGTGGATTTGAAAATAATGTTTTTAAAAGAATGGGACATTTCCTAGAGAATGTTCCCCAAGTGATTATTTTCATTTATGTTTTTAATAAAAATGTATGTCATATTGTAATTTTTATTTTGTATTATAATCCTATTTTTTAAATTTTGTTTCAAAATAGAATAAAATGAAATATCATTGGTAAGGGATCACGTGAATTATTTGGTGTTATCTCACTTTGATCAGTTTCACTCACTCCCAATATATACTATTCACTATATTTATTTCTTATCAATTAATTTTAGGTGATTTGGATATGGTCGTCATCTTATTGGGTTTTAATGATGTTTGTGTTAGTCTTCTAGGGATGTGGAGAGTTCCCAAGGGTCACTTTGAGATTGATGATAGTATTTTTGATTTAGTTTTATTTTGTTTTTATGGAATGTATTTATGTCATTATATAAAATGAATGTCATTGGATTATTTAATTATTTATTTTTTATGTATATTTTCATTTAATCTTTAATTTTGTAGTATTTCATATGTATACATCGGTTTACTACACACTCAATACAGATAGTTAATTTTTGATCTAGTTAGTTTTCAATGAGTTTGATATCATTCCAAACATTTTTTTGAGACCCTAGAACTATTTTCCATTACATTTTTATAAGTAAAGTGCCTCAGGTATGTATTCCATTGTACTGGGTTCCAATTAAGGGGATGTCTTCGGTTTGTTTTAGAAAAAATAGTATTACATCATTCCCACTTGTAATTTGGAGGAGTATTTGGGTAGTATGAAAACTTGAATAATCATTGGAAATTGAGAGGTAGGTATAGGGAGAGTTTCATGATAACTTTCCTTCCTTGAGCTTTGAGTAGCCATGGATGTTTGGAATTTGACTCTGGAATTTTAGCTTCATCCTTGATGGATTTTGATATATGGTGATGATATTTTAAGCTATGATAATTTAGCTTTTGATGTTGGGGGCCACCATGAGCTTCATAGGTGTAAGTGGTGAAAGAACCAAGGATAAATAGTTATCCCACATAGTCTGTGGAACAATAAAGATCCTATCAGTATTTTTATAGATCTATAATAGAGTTTAATTCGTTATTGGATCATAGTTCACCCAAACATACACCAAAATCATATACCTTTTAATTCATCTTTCATAAGTGTTTTTAGTCCACCATTAGTTTCCCAAATTATTCCAATGGTATTTAAAATTTGTGTTATATTAATATAGTTATTCTTTGAGTTGAATTAATGTTATTAAATTTGGATAGATTGAGATTGTTTCATGGTTTTTTTGTTCAGTAGAGATCACTTTTACCATTTTGAATTTGAGATCTGTAAAATTGGATGAATTTTTTTTGAATAATTTGGAGTTTCATTTTGATTAACATTCATATAATGGATTAATTTTGATTCAATATGGTATTTAATTTATCAAATTAATTTTTAGAGGTTTAATTTTTAAATTTTATGTTTTAAAATTGTTGTAAATTGTGTTTTTAGAGGTTATTGATTTTAAAATAAAATTTTGAAATAAATTTAGAATAAAAAGGGGATATATTCTAATGAAATTTTTTTAAATAGGTATTTTTTTTATAAAATAATTTAGAGAGGTGTTTGGTCTAAGGGTAAATTTATTACTGATAAAGTAATCTTTGGATTATATTATTTCAAAAAATTGGTCTGTTTTGTAAATTTTAAATGGGAAAAACATTTTAAAGGATGATTTCTATAAGGAATATGGGCCGTTAAAAATAATTTTTTTTAATTTTAGTTTCCATTAACGGGTTATTTTATTTTATTCATTTGTTTGTGGGAAAATTTGATTTTATTCGTGTGGAATATAAGTTAGGATCATGTTCTATGTTAGTTTCTAAATTCATCTTGAAAATTAATTATTGATTGGTATGTTTATTCTCCATAATAATAGGTGTAGTTATTAATGGATTGACTCTATCCAAACTCAAGATTGAGTGGTGGAGATAATTTCTATCAATTACATTGAATTCATCCATGAAATTATAAATCAATGGGACCTTTACCCACATCATGGAGCTATTGTGGTTATGGATAATTATTTTTTATATAGATAGGTAGATTCTAGTTCTATTTTTGTTAATTTTTAATCTGGTATTCTAGTAAAAAACTGGTATGGTAAATATTTATAGTGGATTAAGTTACTCTTATGTGTTTTCCTTGAGTATATTTTTGTTTTAAGAGTCTTTATTTTTGTTTGGGTCAAGTATTTTCTGTTCTTCACCTTTTGGATGATCACTAATTAAGGATTGATGCGTTCATTGTTAATTTGGATATATATTTGGATGTTGATTCCATTGGTATGGGGTTTAGGTTGTGTTGATGATAGGAATCCTTATAGTTGGTTCTAGGATAACTATAAAAAGGATTGCGATTGGGCTGCTAGACACCTGATAGTGCTAGTTTTATTTTTTTTAGTTTTCAATCAGACCATGTTTTGGGTTTTAGGTCTTAGTCAGCTGATTGAGTATGGGGACTCAGGGGTATAGATCCCATTTTGTTTCTTATAGAGGAATGATTGTGATTTAGTCTTCGTGGGTTTTGAAGTTGATTTTTATAAGGGAGTTTGGTGGTATATTTGTTTCAAGATGATGAATTTTCTATGGATCATAGTTACATTGGTTGTTAATTCTGTTTCACTAGTGTACATTAATGACAAATGATATTGGGTGACTCATGGATAATTTTTGGTGATTTTTTCTTATGTTTCATGTTTCAGTTTAACGGTGTGACATTCCCTTTAATTCACTATTTTATACGGATTCTAAATAGTTATGAGACAACTTTTTGGTCTCCATTAATTGTAATATTTTACTTTATTATCATAGTTACTTTATTCTTGGTGCCATTTTTGGAGTATTCATGGATTCATTTGGTGGGGTTTGAGATGATTTTGTATTCAATGGTTCCTATTTTAGTATTTTCTTTAGTTTGATTCCCCCTAACCTATCTCATCTAATGGTGTGTTATCAGGCCTTGATTTACGGTCATTTTACTTCCCCAAAAGGAATTAAAGGGGTAGAATGTGGCATTATGTAATTAATTTCCACATCCACATGTTACTATTGAGGATAATCTTATATTTTTTTTTATTTTAGAGATTACTGGGAATTCATGAACTTTTTGAGTTGATTGGGAGGGCTCGTGAAGATGTTGGGTTAAACGTGTAGCAATTCACCCTATTAATCGCCTCTTATAGTTACCTTGTTTTTATTTTTATCTTAGTTCACCTCATGAAATTCATAGGGGAGGATACATTTTTCCCCGTAAAATTCTCAAGGGAGGGGGAGACAATTCACCCATTTAATGGGTTTGACCAATTATTTTTTTTTACTTTTCTAATTTTACACTCATTATCCTTTAAGACCTTATCCCCCCTTATTTTTTGTTTCCTTCGCATGGTTTCTATGGGAGGGAGGTTTTTTAAGATATTACTTTCATCCATATTGGATCCTTGTTTCTCCTTTGATTTTCATATGATTCATTGTAGTAATATCATATTTCACTCTCCTAATTCTATCTTCATCCATTCATCAAGTGTATTATATTATCTTAGAACATAATCCCCATGTAAGATAAATTTAGGGTTTTTGTATTTTCTTATAATCTGGATTTTAATATTTTGGTATTGTGGAAAAACATTCGATTATGCTTTAGAATTTTCCATCTAAGGAGGAGACATTTGAATTGATCGGTGTTAAAATGAGGTTTTGGATATCATGTGTTTCATTAAATTTATATATGATTGTGTTCTTAGTGGTTTCAAATAATTAATTTGTTAAGTTGAAATTATATGAGATGTTTCTAATGAAATTAATAATCATTTTATGGTTTGTTTCCATTTTGGTAAAGGTTTTACTTGAAATTTCTTGTGACACTTGAATTGAAAAGTGTTAACAAAATGTGCAATGAATATATATTTATTAAAATGTGATGTTTGAAATGTGTGACCCCTATTTGGGTCATAAATGGAATTAGAAGCAGATGTTTAAAAATATAGGATTTTTTATGGAAAATAAGTTTTAGTTACCTGATTGGTTATTGTAAATTATATTGAGAAATGTTTTAGAAATAGATTTTAATGATTTATATGTAGTGTTTTTAATAAAGTGTTTTGAAATGGATTTTAATGGATTTAATTGAAAATTTTCCTATGAAATTTGATTAAAATGATCCTAAAGGATTTGGAATCCCATAGTATTCCTAATAATTTCTAATTTAATAACTTTTAAGGGTTCTTAATGGTGTGGGTGTGTGAATCTGTCTTGAAACCTGTGTCATTCTATGTCTATTAGACCTAAATAAGGTAATTAGAGTGATATTACCATAAGAGGGGTGAGGTTAATAAGGATATGCACTAGAAATCTCAATTAAAACACTTACTTCTGTAAATGTCCTACTTTCCCTATAAGACATTACCTATAAATTTTAAGGGTGACTTGTTATGATATTTAGTCAGATATTATTTAGATTTCTTGAATCCTTTTATCTAAGATTCATAATGTAAATTATGACATGAGTATTTAATTTTTTCACCCTCATTGGGCTACATCAAGGAGTATGCATGAGCATTGTTCTCTATATATAAATAAACTATGAAGGTCATTGCTTATAGATGTTTTTAATAGGTTAATAATATTCCATGGATTACATTCTTACAAGGATTATGGTTAGTTGATTTCATTCCAAATGTGACACCCTCAAAAATTACATGGTTGGATCACTATTGGGGGAAATAACCATATTCTTCATATTACTTTTCTCTCTATACTAGAGTGGATCCACACATTGTTTGTAGACATTTATTTCTTTTTGATCAACATTAGTTTTTTGAAATAGATCATTAAAAGAAGATTGAGAATCTATTTATGTCTTTACTGGGCACCTCATTCACTTCTATTAAAATAACATGGAAATGATTCTTCCTCACATTCATGATTGTATCCGGAACAACATAACTTCCCTAGGGAAATAAAACATCATCTTTAACTTTGGAAAGGTCTCCAATGGATTCGAATTAATTCTTTAAAAAAATTAAGTCCCTCATTGGAACATGGTTTCTCATTATAATTGAAAAATATTCTTAAAAATTCTCTATGTTCAGATCATTTTATATCTATTTTCTATATATACAAGATATTCATTGTGATGTATCACCCTCCTATTTGTTTTATTCTTCTGGTTAATCAGTCCTTCTTTAAATATAAAGGTTGTTCATCCCACAATATAAGCACTTGGTGACATCAATTATGGTCTCTTAAAATCTCAAATAACATCTCCATTTTTTCTCCATTATTTATATAAATAAGTGATGATAAATAAATCAGCATGTATAAGAGAACACCTAACTACAACATGGTCTGATGGACTATAACTGTAACACCCCTAGTTTTCAGGAATCCTTTCCCCTTTAAAAAAAAATTTCATTGATGTATTTAATTTCACCAAGTTAAAGATTCATTTCACATGACACCATTATGTCTTACACTAGATGAAACACTAAATTGGTTGTGCAATATACAATAACTACTTGTATTGACCTACACACAACACTGACTTGGCATACGTTTCATGCAACATTGAGATTTTATGAAAAATAAATTAATTTTTATAATTAATTAAATGAGCTAGTTATAACTAGTAAATTAATCAATGTAATATGAATAGTAATAAAAAATTAAAAAATATATAATGGTTTTATATTAATAATCTATATTAAACATGGAAAATATGATTTTTAGTAATTTGTTTATATGATTAAAAATAAAATTTTCTCAAATGAACTACATTTCATGTATTTCTATGAAAAACAATAATATTAATTTTACAAAATTTTAGAAATTTAATTTTGTAAAATAAAAACCATTTTTGAATTTATAATGTTGAAATTATCTTATGGTAAATGTTTAGTATTTTTCAAAGAAACTTTATATCTGGATAAATAGAGAAAAGTACTAAATTTTAATTCAAAACTACATTAATGTCTAATTTATTTATATAATAAAATTATTTTTTAATTTTTTTTAAAATATATTAGATCAAATGTACATTAACTAATCCAATTTATGTCATTGGAACAAATTCCACATTAAAATTTTATATTGAAACATTGTAATAATTTGAAAATTTTTACTTTAAAAACAAGCATTGTCGTCCCATCTGTGGGATTAATTTTAACATAATTTATTCCACTTATATCATTGGAATTTGGAAAAATGGATTACATATTTGTCTGCATCATAATTTATAATTTCTTATAAAGTCAACTTAGTTTTTGACCAAAAATATTAGTGAAAGTGATTGGAATTAATTATAGTGATTAAGAGAAAAATTAGCTTAACAAAATACTAAACTTTAAAATTAAGGCCCAAAATAACAAATACACATTTATAAAATACATTATATGGCTATATTTTGACCCTATCATAACTTTTATTTAATAGGGTCTGTTATGAAAGACACTTTCCATGGGAAAAATGTGGGTGGAATTCATTTGATAGAAATTTACTAGAATGCCACTCCTCCTCCACTATAAAAAGGCACTCACACTTCCCACTACCACACACCAACCAAACCCTTTGGATTGAAAAATATATACTCAAATAGGCTTGAAAATTTTCTCAATTATATTTATGAGGCTCCCTTTAGGAAAAAATTCATCCATGGAATCCTTTTGGTGAAAACCAAAAGGAGTTACCCAATAAAAAGGTAACATCCTTCCTCAAGATCCATTATTATTTTTTAGTTCTCCACCACCTCAATTATTCTTCCTAAATTATTAAATAAAAATTTTGTTTCAAAAATATATATTTTTTAAATTATGGTTTACCTACACATACATACAGGTCTATCTAATGGGTAATGAACATACCATTCTTTTGTATGTAAAATTACTGCCTCACAAAATGTTATTATTTGTTTTTCAATTACAAAATCACTTATGTGGAAATTATGATGGAAAATATTTTTTTATAATATATATACTATACTTATGATTTATTTTATATTAATAATTATTATATACAACTTTCTTTGATTCATTCCATATTATGGATATATGAAACGTTATTTGTGGAGCTGTGGACTACCGCCTACTCAAAGCGATGTGATTTTTCAAAAAAACACATGGAATATTTTAAGGATTATTTTAGGAAACACATATCATATAAATAACATAGTAATGATTCTTTATTTATATTAGATATATTTACAAATATGTCATCTACATTCTTTCAATTAATACAACATGAAAATGGAAACAACGTTCTTGAATATGTACGGCCTACCATCTCCATGAACGGTGTATTTAGTTTATATTTAAAGATTATTATAAATATATATACACTGAATATATTTAAGATATTTATATCATGTTTTACATTCTTGAAATATATAATTCATGATCTATGTATGAGAATCAATAATAAAAAATTAAATCACGTACGATTAACTAGGTAGTTATCACCCGAAACGTATCATTAACATGGATTTAATAATAAATGGGTAATATGATGTCCTAAGTAAATAATATATGGTATTATTTATATGAATATTTTTCTGCTTTAGATCTACAATAAACTTATATTTATTATATAGGAGGGTTTAATGAGTTTTATGAGAGTTAAGATGTATGTTAAGGGAATTTCATCTCACTTTTTTTACCGTGAGATACATGCATTATACACCATTCACTTTTATTGTGTGGTATATACACTACCCTTTTTCATGTTATGTCATGAACATAATTCATTTTGTGATTTTTAAAGATTCATTAAATTTCATTTTTCAACATCGGTAGTATAGTTCCATGGTACCATGTGGTAAGACATTATTGAAAAATCTCAGAGCTTATGAGTATTTTTTTGAGTATGATTCTATTTATGAAATATTATGATTCATATCTCAGGAAAACTCATGAATTTACTTCTAGTATTTTTATTTAATATATATCCATGAATTATTACCATTGTTTCTACTCATTGGTACTCAATATGTTAAGGAAATGTTTTTAGGAAAATCTGACTGTATTCCTCTCTTCATCGAAAATCCATTTATTTCAAGAAAACATGTTTTCAAAATTGTTTTTGAAATTATTTTTAAATGATCTTTTAGACTCATTTTCCAGAAAAAGTATTTTAATTATTATTTTTGGTTTTTAGTACTTCCAGAATAATTTTTCTATTTTGTTTTAAAAAAAAGGTTTTCATAAATGTCATCTATTTTAAAAAAGTGTTCATCAATGCATAATAGATATTTTCATGAAGGAATGCTTTTAAAAGTTCTTTTTAAACTATTTCACATCTAAAAAGACATCAGTTGGTATTACTCGTGACATTATAGGGAAATAATTCAATTTTTTCATTCATATTATTTCTCTAAATGGTTTATGTTTTGATGGAATGGTATTTACGAAACCCGTTTCTTTTTCATGGGTTATATGCTTTTGGAACCTGCTTCTTTTCAAGGGTTATGATTTTGGTGAAATGACTATAAAACCTTTATATTTTTCGACAATTTTTTATATTATTACATTTTTATATTACCCATTTCATTTCGTGGTGTAACACCCCAAGCTTCCATAGTATGCTTCTCACTGAATAATACAGTAGTGTGTGTTGTACGCAACTTTATGTTTTAACACACACCACAAATAATAAAACTAGTCGTTATGAATAGTAATACCAAATTTTTGAAATTTTATACATTTTATCTTTCAAAATGGAAACATTTTTGGATTCATAATATCAAAATTAGCATAGGGTGAAATTTTGGTACTTTTTGGATAACTTTCATATTTTGATGAATATTGAAAATTACTAAATTTTAATTAAAAACAACTTTTTTAATCGAAATAATTAAGTGTGATAAAATAGTAATTTGAGTGGTTTTAAAGTATATTTAAAATATATTTTTATTATTTAATACAATTTTGGTCATTGGACATAATTTCACATTTAAACCAAACATAAACAAGTGTCAATCTTTTGATAGTTATTATATGTTAAAAACATGCTTTTTGTTTTGACAGCAGAAATTAATTTTAAATTAATTTCTGCCACTTCTGTGTTTTGAATTTGGAAAAATGGACTCTATATTTTCAATCAGGATGTCCAAATTGTGTTAATAGGAAAATTTTATTTTTAGACATTTGGAATACTTACTTCGGTAAATATTTTATTTACCATGGTTAAAGGGTAAATCTGTTAATATGGGTAAACAAATAATACTATAATTATGATAAATTACCCTAAAACGTGTCTTAACCCTATTGGTTGATACATGTCCGACCATTGGAATCTTTGGGTCGATTTAGGGACCCCATGGATCCACTTGTAAGTGATAATGACACTTTATATTAATTAAGTTAAAATAAATACAAAAATTACACAAGCCTATATCTTTTAGCAAAACAATTATTACATAGGGGTATGTATGTTATATTTTCGATTATAAATATTAATTAGAAATATAAAAATATTTCCTACATAATGGTACTTTATTTATAATTTTTAGACATTAAATAATATAATTTATGTATGACACAATGATGATGCAGTAATTACCTTATTAGTGAAATATTAAAATAATTGATGTTATAAATACCCAAACAAATATAATTTGAAACTTTTAATAAATTACAATAATTTGATAGGTTAATATGACATGTTGGGATTTATTTAATTAACTTTTTTTGAAGTAATAATGCTGTTATTATTTTCAAAAAAATCAAATACCGAATAGTGTCAAAATTGACATAAAAGAGTTGTTAAAACAAATATTATATTATTAATTGATATTAAATTCCTAAAAATCTAAGGTTCGGACAAAGGACTTTTATCATGATATTTGTGTCATTAATGGACCACTTGGGGATCTCTTGGAGGTATATAGTAAGTTTATTAATTATATAATATAAAAAAATACAAAGTGACATGGTAATGTCAAACTAATTAACCAAGAGTTAAAAATAAAAGATAAGGTTAATATAATGACCAAAACATATCTAAAATATATTGGTTGAAAGTATTTAGACCCATCCATACATTAGTCTTCTAATAATCCACTTTTGAGCCATTAGAAACCGAATATGAACTTATTATAAAATAATACTTTATGTTTTTCCAAAAGAGCCCCTCCACCCCCTTATAACACGACACCACTTCTAACCAATTCTTCACACCATAAAAGCCTTTTGGCTCGGACAAACTCTACCCATATATCCTCCAAACTTCCCTCAATTCAACCTAGAGGAATTTGTTTGATCATAAAGCAAACCTATTGAACCCTTTTGATCAAATCAAAAGGAAGAACCCAAAGAAGAGATAATGATTTCACCACCCTCTTTCAGGTTCCTTTCTTCTTCCAATTATTCTTTCATTGTTATTTCCATTATAAAATAATAACTCTAGTATATTCTATATACTGTGATGTTATTATAAATATGGTACAACCATATTCAGTATTCTATCAATCCTTTGAATGACAGGTCACCATATGTGCGTACGTACGACCTACCATCTCCACGTCGTGGTGTAATTGTTATTCAATATATTATTAGTTGGATGGGTATAATAATGATGTTTAATTCTTGTAAAAAATAAATATAACATGATAATGATTCTGTATATATGATATACCATCCAATTATATATTATTTTAATATCAAAATTATGATATTTTCGGTCGTGTGTACGTACGGATTACAGTCTCCACGAACACGATGAGATTCATTCCCCATCATATCCATTCAAGACTAAATTTCATTTGATGAATAAAAATAATATTTATAGACATTATATCTTTCAGTATATGAATAAGATACATCCCATCTATAAAAAATATGGTTCACATAACAAATAATATAATGGAAACTGAATCTGTTAACACCTGAAATGAAGATAATACTAAGATATTATTAAAAAATCAATGTTAAAAGATCATATATGATATAATATTATTGTAAATGATTTTTGTATAATTAAATAAAAATTATTTCACCATTATACATGAGGTTAACCTACCGTCGACCAAGGAAAAAGTACAAAGTAAGGAGTTTCTTATCTCACTTTTAATTCCGTGAGATTTCCATTGTTCACCACTTATTTATTAGATGTGGTGTGTTTAATGCCCATGATTGTATTAATTGTGTAATATAATTTAATTTATGGATATCTAAATCATCATTTTGTGATCCTTCTTTAATGGGTGTATGTTGTGTTTGTTACCAAATCGATAAGAGAATTTGAAATTTCAATTTCCATTCATTCGGCTTTACGCATACCTCATTGATTATTTTAGTCCAAGATTATGTGTAGAATCACTATTGATTTGCTTATGTCATAATTTCCACTCCCCTTTCTATAGATATACTTTTTATACACATAATCACTCCATTTATAAATTCTCAAGTCATCTATATGAACTTGACAAGAGTAATTTTAACTCAATCTCCATTTGTTGTGTTAAATTTCCAATTCATTGGTGTTGTCTTTACAATAACATGTGAGAATGTCCTCTAATTGATTTAAACTGAATATCCAATCATATTGAGTGTATTTATATTTCTCACACATAATTATTCCATTGATTTATACTTAACCTAAGGATACAATCTTTATATGAAGTTTCATCTCAAATTTCATTCTATAGAGACTCCTTTGTTGTTATACACCAAATAACGTTTATATGGTGTATATAATGTACTTTGACACAGTATATCATGAATCCCATTATTCTCATGATATTAAAAAGTTTCTATTACCTCAATTATTTATATTCAAGTGTCTCTATTTTGGTTATAAACTCTAACTAAAATATCATTTTTAAATGTTTTGAATATTTATTCTTCTAAATTTTCCTCATTAATGTCCATGTTTTAAAAATGCTTTTAAGGATTTATTTATATGGACATTAAGGCTTTAAAATTAAAATTACTTTTAAAAGTTACAAAGTGGTATGGGACACATTGATTCAAAAATATATTTTTAAATGTATTCTTGAAAATAGTGTGACTTTTAAATGATTTCAAGAAAAAGGGGGATATTTATCTCTAATAGTTTTGATGATTATTTTAATCCATGTCAATATCCTTTATCATTCTAGATTGAGGTTAATCTGATACAATACAATCTTCCATATTGTATCGAATGAGTTATGTTTGACTTTGGATGTTCTATTTTTATACCATTCACAGTTTGTGGATAAATTATTGACATTTTGTATGCTAGTTTTAATAAGAATTTTTATGTTATGTTTCAAACTTTTCATAAGAGGAATGCATTGGACTTAGTAAGTGATGGGTGGAGCCCGCTATAGCTCCTCGATGCATCGGTAGGTCTCATGAGACAAACTAGTTTCTTGGAACGAGGCCTTGACAAAATCTTATTTGTAGTCTCGGCATGAGGCCTTGACTATGTGGTTATGACATTCTGGCATTATGCATTCTATCATTATGAAACTTGTTATTGATATTGCATATGATTATTCGACTAGTAGAATATCCATGTGAATAAAGAAATGGAATTATTTCATTTTATCCTTTCCAAATTATGCTGAAGTTCAAGTTTGAAAGGCTTTTGTTTTAGTTATACATTGCCTTAAGTGTTTACGCTTATCTATGAACGCTTCTGATATATTGTTATCCTTAATGAGCATCTAATCTCACCCCTTTCAATGTTTTATTTTTTCCAGGATGTGAAGAAGTAATTTATGAATGACCTGTAGGGATAGTATGATGGGATATGAAGACAAGATGTTGTTGTAGTTTTTTTACCTTATGATTTAATGTAAGACTTATGAATATATCTAGTGTTTCCAATAATACTAAACTAATCGGTCCTTCGAGACTTGATCTTTTGTGATCATGCCAATGTTATGTAATAATGCACCGACTCTGGCTACCTGGGGTCTGGGCTTTACACATGGGTTATGATATTATTGTTATGATTATAGATGCCGGAAAAGTCTGTTGCTCCTCAAACGAAGTTCCGGATGAGGAAAGCGAGGTCATATTTGGAGTCAGAAGCATGTTTCGGAAGGCCCGAAGGCCTTGCGCGAAATATCGGAGGCCCGTGCGCAATATTGGCGAGGCGCGCGCAATCCTTCTGGGATTCACGCAATGGGCCGAGTCGGCGCGGAATGTTCCGCACCCGACGCCCGTGCGCGGCCCTATTGCGCACCGGGCCCCTATTTCGCGTCTGCGCCGCGTTTCGCGCCCACGCGCCGAATTGCGCGCCCGCGAGCCGAATTGCTTGTCCGGGGTTGCTTATAAATACAAGGAGACCCCCGACGTTTTAAGGTTGCTAGAATTCGAAGGGTCACTTGTGCGCGCAATCCCGCCCCCTCCGCGCGCAATGCCGATCTTCAGGTAACCTCCTTTATTTCGCGCAAGCAAGCCCCGGGGTTCGCCTTCGCGCGCAACCCCTTTGGCTTATTTCCTTTGACCAACTCCTCACCCAAAGGCCTTCGCGTGCAAAAGAAGCCTCTTGCGCGCAATTGCCCCCCGGGTGCGCGCAATCCAGCCCGATTGCGCGCACCCCCCTTACTAAGTGGTCATTCGTTAAAGAATGGGTCATTGCCCCCACGCGCTATCAGAGGCCCGGTGCGCGCAATCTCTATTCCCCGCGCGCTATCGGAGGCCCAGTGCACGCAATCTCTATTCCCCGCGCGCTATCAGAGGCCCGGTGCGCGCAATCTCCATCTTCCACGCGCAAAGCGATGGCCCAATTGCGCGCCAGCCCGCCCAATTGCGCGCCGACCCGCGGTATTCTGCGCCAAGCTCCTCTTTTGCGCGCAAACCGCCAGGGTCACCCCCTTTGACCCTCTGAGGGTACCCGCCTGCGTGGCGCCCGATGATCTTCATCCCTTGTGCCCGCACCGTACGTTGTCTTCCCTTGCGGCCCTCCAGGCTCACGCGAAGTGACACAGACCCATTGGCAGCACCACCTCGTCCGCGCTGCAGGACGTTAAACTGCCAAGCATCCATCGTCCTGTAAGACGCTAAACTGCACCTCGTCCGCGCTACAGGACGTTAAACTGCCAAGCATCCATCGTCCTGCAGGACGCTAAACTGCACCTCGTCCGCGCTGCAGGACGTTAAAATGCCAAGCATCCATCATCCTGCAGGACGCTAAACTGCACCTCGTCCGCGCTACAGGACGTTAAACTGCCAAGCATCCATCGTCCTGCAGGACGCTAAACTGCACATCGTCCAAGCTACACGACGTTAAACTGCCTAGCATATGGGCCTCCTCAAGGTGTAAGCCCCAAACCCCATCTTCCAGCATGACGTTAAACTGTACTTCGTCCGGAAAGACATTAAATCATCCGCTTCGTCCTCAACACACGACATTAAACTGTACTTCGTCCGGCAAGACGTTAAACCGTCCGCATCACCCGATCCAGTGCCTCGCACGCAGGGTCCCCCCCCCGGTTTGGATGTGGCCCCCACCCGCTCGTCTCTGCAGGGATGTCGTGATTGCCCCTCTTTATGGACGATTTATTGGAGTGGCCTTCGCCCAAGGGGTAGGGTATTACAAACCCCTAGTTTCTTGTGGGGGACTGCACATGTGTATCTCCATTGTGCTTCCCCACTACCAAAGTCAGTAGAGGGCATGACAGGGATCGAGGTGTCTCTCACCTTCGGCCCAAGTCCCTCTTCAACTGAGCTTTGCTGCACTCAGGTTGCCTCAGTGTGTAAGTCCTGACAGAATGAACTACGTGGACATTGATCCCTGTCTCCTAAACAGGGTACGTAGGAAGCCTCCCTATGGTTCAAGCCCACCACCTGGTCGTCCCAGTCGTATTCACTTCGGTTCGTCCATCAGTGGACCCCTCCCGGGTTCACATTCGCGTCGATTCACCTATGAATCCGCCCTTGTGGGGGACTGCACATGTGTATATCCATTGTGCTTCCCCACTGCCGAAGCCAGTAGAGGGCGTGACAGGGATCGAGGTGCCTCTTACCTTCGGCCCAAGTCCCTCTCCAACTGAGCTTTGCCACATATGGGCCTCCTTAGAGTGTAAGCCCCAAACACCATCATCCAGCAAGACGTTAAACTGTGATCCACCGACTTCGTGCGTGCCAGTAGCCTAGACCTCCTCGTGAGTCGGCTTTCCATCGTCCAACATGTCGTTAAACTGTATATACGAACTACGCTGACTTTGATCCGCGCTAACGCGCGGTACGTAGGAAGCCTCTACGGGGTCCAAGCTCTTCACTCCATCATCCATCCTGATCCTTACCCGGGCTGCCACATCCCGGTGGGGTCATTCCATTTCATTCCACTCCACTTCACTCGGGAAGCCTCCCATGTGCTGGCCCCAACATCGGAGGTTCCCCGCAAGGGGTTCGGTCATCTGATCCACTCCTCGTGTGGATCAGTCTGATGCCGTCCCCGCTGGACGTTAAACTCGCGGCATACCCTGTGTTAAACATGGGATGCTGAGGAAAACCTCAGGGAACGCAGTTCCCCGCACCCAGCGCGGGATGCCTCAGGACATCATGCCTTCAAGAAGCCCTATTAGGGACGAAAGGCAGACATGCAGAGCCACAGTGTTAAGACACGCCCCCAACACCCAGAGCTACCCGGTCTCCTCACCGCAGGTTGCTGCCCCGACCAGACTCCTTGGAGCATCTGGGCCGAAGCAGCGTAATTAACCGGTGTCCATGAAGATATGGCACCCGGAATGAGATTCACGAACATTCTTAAATCTATGAGGGAGACCCAGATTAGGCGATGAGTTCCGAGGAGACGTCCACGGAAGGAGGAGCAGACATCCCATCATCCCGGTTTCAATCATGGAGCAGACTTCCCTGAATAAGGGACGGATGCCGCCCGCCTTTCGAAAGCGGGACTGCGGGGCCACAAGCCGTGCTCCCATCCCCTCGAGTCGACGGGCGCACGCGCGAACGCGTCCTGGCGGAACAGCGTCGGAACAGAAACCCGACGCACATCCGCACCGAAACAGAAAATGGTGAACCCGACGTGAATCTCTTCTCCTCAATACGAAGACCGATAGCTTTCAGAGGTGTTGGAAGACTAGCATGTTGCACGGCCGAGCATTCAGCACCGGGGCACGGAACCCGCTAGGGGCTGGGGAAGGGAAATCGGGCACTCCGTCTCACGACATCGATGGCCTGGGTTCCCCCCACGGAAGGCGTCGTGGCACTAATGATTGGTTGTCGATTCCTTTTCCTGCCAGTATTAATGGGTTCTTCTCCCTGCTTTCAGAAATTAGGTCGCCCAATCCAGTGCCTGATCGCCGCCCACCCACTGGCGCAGGGGTAGGGGAAACACCGACGCGGCTACACCGCGCGGTCCCGCCTGTTCCACAGCCGTCCCAGCAGCCGCAACTGCGGGGCAACCACACCCTCTCTCCCCCTCGGAGGTCATCCAGAGAAGGGTGATCAACAACTTGGTGCGGAGATTTGAGAAAGAGGGAGTCATCCACACTAGGGACATGGCACGCCTAGACCTCGAGGAAGTTGCACCTCGCCACCAACGCCGCCCCCGAGGGCCGCGCAGGGAGGCACCGCTGCCTACCTCGATGTCCAACCGCTTTAGGAGTTTATCCCCGAAATGCTCTGACAGCTCCCTCCCCTATGCGGATGAGGTGGAGGATGTCTCGGACCACCCTATCCGAGATTCTCTCCAGGGATCCGCGATAAGGGCTCCTGCCAGGCCACATCGACACCGCCGCCTGGCTTCTCAAGTCGATGAACGGGCTCTCCACCTGCCTGCGCCGCTAATCCCGACTCGTCTGCCCCGACGCCAACATCGGGCACGAGCGGAAGAAGATGCCCACCTTGGGTCCCTAGCAACAACGGCCGCGTTGGCCCAAGCCACTACTGGCTCCAGTCACTAGGCCCCTGCGCATCCTGAGCAGGGGCACTTCTATGCCCGACCTGGATCGAGGCCCCAACTGCCCCAAAGGAAGGTTGGGTTGACTCTCCCGGTTGCTGGTATAGGAAATAGCCACAGCAGACCACCTCGCGGTAGCGCTATTCACCAGCAAGGTCTACTCCGTGTGGCCGATCCAAGAGGCATGGGTTATCCCACCTTCCGATCCGGGCCCGGAGGCCTGCCCGGAATCATCTCTCCCCGCGTCCCCTTTGATATCTGTCCCGGTGCTCCTCGCACCTTGGTTTCCAATCCTCTTGGCCCCAGCACCGGTGCGGCCAGAGGACGCCAGGACAGAGATCAGCCATGCCCCGAAGAACCACCCAGGGGTAGGAAGAGGAGGCGTCGACGTCGAGGGAGGAATGTTAGGGAATTCCGGATAGAGATTTGACTGGTTCGTTTCTCTGATACAGAGGCGGAGTATGATTCCGCAACGGAGCCCTCCCCCCGATCCCGCCAGTCCGGGGCAGGGGTAGGAATGCGGCACGTCAGCCTCGTACTCCCCGAGAGCGAGATCGATGTGATCCCCGCTTCTCTCCGAAGGTATATCAGGAGTAGCGAGGGCCTGGTAGACCCCCAAGGATCAAGCTTGCGGTTGGTACTGGCCCCTCCGGAAGCGCCTTCTGCCTCGATCGGAGAAGCCGGAGACCTTTTCTGGTGACCGACGGTCGAGCCACGATCTAGTGCACCCTCGGCGAGCACCGACGCTACGGCAGGATGTTCGCTTGCCGGCCCGTCCTATCGTGATGTGGTAGCTGGGGCACCGCAACCCTCAAAGGGCGGCCCGGGATATGGTGGCCAATCGGCCTGCTCACCGTATTCACCGCCGGCCAGCCCGCCGGCCCAGCAGCCCGCCTCGACACCACTGCCAGTTCCCCGTCCATTCCCAGTCGCTGAAGGGGACCAAGAAGACCTGGGTCCCGAGTTTGAGTCGTGGAGCTTCTGGACCGTCCTTGCAGAGGGCCACTTCCCTAAGAAGTTTTGGCCAGTCGCCGGACCGGACTTTGATGCACCAGAATCGCTCACCCCGGATGAGTTCGAATGCTTCCACCGAACACTCCGGGAGACTCACTCTCGTCTTCAACGCCTACAAATGCCATATCCCAGGAGTCAAGCACACCTAGAGGATATTGGTGAGCAGTGCCGTCAGATTGACCTGGCCACGCTCCCCGCGGTTCGGCACCCCGGGTCATTTGGGCACCACGAGGCCCTCCAACAACGATGCGTTGAGTGTTTTCAAGTACTCCGCAAGGTTATCGAGGAAGCCACCCCCCATGTGTATATCCGTGGATGGGGGAAGTACGCTGCCCTACGCTTCAGTGCGATTTGCCGACAGCCCGACTCACTGGGTGGCCCTGAGGGTACATCCCCAGGGACGGAAACGGTCAATATGGCTGACCTGTCGGGATAGGGGAGCGGCTTGGAACTTCACGACGGGGGCTCTCCCCCAGAAGACAAGCCGTTGTTGGATCCATCAGTGAGAGTTATTAATCACCAGAGGAACCTCCTGGGTCTCCCCACACCCACTGAAGCACTGACGTTGAGCCGAAACGTCAGCAAAGGTAAAGAGCATGGTGGGGCTATAAAGCCCGCCGACCAATCTGCCTCCATACAGAGGGCAGATGAGGATCCCGAGAAGGCCATGCTACGTCAACAGCTTGCCGAGCAAAAGAAGCTAGTTGACCAGCTCCTCACCGAGCGTGCTGCAGAGCGGCAGCCTGACTACGGTGATCCTAGGCCAGGACAGCAGGGATAGGAACAACCACTCCTCGACAAGACTCTCCCGGGTAACCGTGATTATGCCGTGTTTGCCGACAGGGGAGAGGCCATTGCCTATGGAAAGAGGGTGCGGTATGTTTCACCACACCCTCCCGAACGGCGTGACTACCTGAGAGACCCCGCTCGGATTCCTCCCGCTGCCCCGAGGGCCGCTCCGCCCGCCATCCCACGAGCTGCCGAGTTCGACGACCCGGTCGACGACCCGATTGAAGAGCCATGAAATGCGCTCGTGGTTATAGATCCTCGCCAGGACTGGAACCCATGTCCGGACGATCCGATGGCGGCACTCATCGCCCGCTTGGAAGCCTTGGAGACTCGGCAAGTGGCGATCCCACCGGACGGCAAGCCATACCCAGCATGGGTGGATGACATGCCGGCACCTCCGGGATTCGGGAACCCCAATTTCGCCCCCTTCAACGAGACTGGAGATCCACCACATCATTTGGAACATTTCAACTCGAGGTGCGGGCCTATGTTGGGAACTCCGGCGCAGCAGGAGGCCGCTAAGCTTCGCTGCTTTGTCCAGACACTGGAAGGGCCAGCATTTGTCTGGTACAGCCAGCTCCCTGTCGGGTCGATAACTAGCTGGGAGGACCTTCGTAGACAGTTCCTCTACTAGTTCAGTTCCACGACTCGGAAGACGAGTATCACAGACCTCTTCAAGTGCAAGCAAAGGCCTGATGAGCGAGTCGCGGATTTCGTCACCCGATGGAAGGGTCTCACGTATTCCCTTGACATGCCATTGAATCAGGAGAAGTTGCTGACAATGTGCATCGGGAACGTCAAGACCGAGCTGGTCCCTTCCTTGATCACTCAGAATTACCCCGGAGGGTTCAAGGACTTCTCAGACAAAGCTCAACGTCTTGAGGAAGCCCTGTGACAGGCCAGTCAGGCACACCCGCTGCCTCCTATGATCCCTGCAAGGAGAGTCAGCAGGGCTGAGCCCGCTGCTATTGCCCAGATAGAGGCCCCCAGGCAGTTGGGACTGCTGCCGGTGAGGCCAGCTCTATAGCCTCACAGGAATCTGGCTCCACGGGCTCAGTTCCCGGCCCAGCAGCGGCAGCCCCAGAACCGGTCGGCCCCTCCGCGTAATGTACAGCCACAACCCAGGCGAGATAATCGGGGTCCACCTCCTCGGCAGGCCCCTCCAGCCCCTCGTCAAGACCACACTCCCAGGGCCCCGCGATACCTGACTTACTCATTTCATGAGGATCAGGACCCCGGTTATTTCCGAAGCACCCTGGAGAAGAGGATTGTGCGACTGCCTGAGTGTTGGAGGCCAGAGGAGGCACATCTCATGGATAACCCCCGCTACTGCCCTTACCATCGGGCCCTGGGGCACACCATCCGGCGGTACTACGTATTTAAGGACTGGCTCCAAGACCAGATTAACAACAATGTAATCAGGTTGGGCCCAGCTCTAGTACAAGTGGCGGGTGTGTTCGTGAGATCAGATGATGATAGTGGCGACGAGGACGAATGGCAGCTGGTCTCCGACCGCGGATCCTAGAAGTATAATGACTGGATGGCCCGCAAGATGATCATTCGGCCCATGGAATCATCTGTGCGGGCTTGAATCAGCCTGAGCCCCCAGAATCTGCGGGTGCTGCTTCGACATCGTCGTCCCAGCCTGCCTCTTTCGAGAAGAGCAAACGGCGGCGGCGCAAGAAGGAAGAGCGCGCCCCGCCAGTTCCGCCACTATCCCGCACTCTCTGCGATTTCATGCCCCCGGAGATGGGGGTCCCTCCCCGGATCCTCCCGGTGATGAATGATTCGTCCGATGACAGTTTTGGGTACACTTTGGTTAATACCGTCGAGCTGGTAAATCCCTTTTCAGTTCCCGACATTGAAGAACACCAGGTGGACCTCCCTAGTGTCCCCGGTCGTCGCCACCTTCGGAGGAACCGAAACAACAGGAGTCGCTGGGGCACGACAGTTGGAACCTCCAGCCAGGCCGTGCACGCCACTGAGACTAGGCAGCGGGCCCAAAACCGAGCTCAGCACGCGCAGCCCCCCCATCCGGGGATGACGGATTCGCCTCCGCCACCGTTTGTGGTGTGGGACCAGGCAGAACCGCCTCAGCCGCTCTGCGACCAGCTCCGTCCTGCCACGAGTCCATCCCGGCCTCCTGGCCCCAGTACGGTGACCACTTCCCGGGCTTCAACCAGTGAACAGTGAGATGCGCCAAGCACCAGTCGGCCGCCAGTCCAACCGGAAAGGCCCGTCATGCCTCCAACCGCAGAGCAACCTACTGCAACCAGGGGCTCGCGCTTGGCAAGAAAGTATGATGTCCTGAAGCACTTGGCCGACATCCCAGCAAGGCTCTCCATCCTTGAGGCTCTGCACATGTCACCTGAGATGCGCGAGGCGCTCGCTGAAGCCCTGAAGAGCCCCCTCCAGTTTGAGATGGAGGTTGCGGCTGCAGAGGCCTTTCATGCCGAAGCGATTGAGAACGCCGAATGTCAAGAAGTTATCTCGTTCTCTGGTAAGGATGAAGACCCTCCTATACAGGGACACATTCGTCCGCTGTATGTTACTGGCCAGTTCAATGGCCTTGAAGTCCGGCACTGTCTTGTCGACACGGGGTCCGGGATTAACCTGATTCCAACTCGGACGCTCCGGAGATTGGGGTTGTCTGAGGATGACTCGATTCCCTCTGACCTCAGGATCCAGGGGTACGACCGCACCGAGAAAACTCTGTTCGGAAAGATACGTTTGAAGACCCAGTTCGGTGACCTGGTTTCCAACACCGAATTCATGGTAGTCTCTCAGGACACTGCGTATAACGCATTGATGGGGAGGACATGGCTCCACCTTCATGCGGCGGCTCCCTCATCATACCACCAATTCCTTAAATACTCCATTAATGGTTGAGTAGGCGTTCTTCAGGGAGATGCCTCTCCTTTTGCCTCATGTGAAGCCCGCTTTGTGGACGCGAACTATTACAAGAGCAAGGATAAGCAGATCCTGACAGGTGAGGTTGAGCCTGTCGCTGTTGCAAGTGATCCCTGGGCATGCTTGGATGACGCTTACGTCCTCCCGATCCATCGGTTGGACGTAGCCATGTACTCGATGACCTGTGAGTCTCCTGATGAGATGACCGCGACCGCCCATGCCAGCACCAGCAGCCCAGCAGGATCTGGTAGCCCCAATGAAGTTTCCAATGCAGTCTCTCCCGTGGACGATCCCTCCCCGAGTGGAGAGGACGTGGAAGATGCACCCCCAGCCTTTGAGGAGGGCGTCTTCGCCACGGTCGATGAGTTAGTACAGGTGAACCTTGGAACCGAGGCAGATCCAAGACCCACATTGTTCAGTGGCGCCATGCCCTCTGAGGAGCGGCAGCAGTACTTGGACTTCCTCAGACAGCACCGTGATGTGTTCGCTTGGGCCTATGACGAGATGTCGGGGCTAGATCCTCAGGTAGCCGTCCACCGCCTTGGTCTCCCGGCGAACCATCGCGGGTTCAAGCAGCCTCCCAGGAAGATGCACCCATTCCAAAGTGCCATGGTTGAGGCCGAAGTTGACAAGCTTATCAAAGCCAACTTTCTGAGGGAAGTTTTGTACCCCAGATGGCTGGCCAACATTGTGCCGGTCAGGAAGAAGAACGGGAAGATCAGAGTCTATATCGACATCCACGATCTCAACCGCCACTGTCCGAAGGATGATTTTCCCCTTCCGGTGACAGAGCTGTTGATTGATGCCAAGTCAGGGTTCCAAGCCCTCTCCTTCATGGATGGATACTCCGGATACAACCAAATCTGGATGGCCCCTAAGGATGAAGAGTTCACTGCCTTCAGGGCCCCCCAAGGTATCTTTTGTTACCAGGTCATGCCCTTCGGCCTGAAGAATGCAGGTTCCACCTATCAACGGGCGATGCACCACATATTCCAGCCAATCCTCGGCACACTGGTGGAATTCTACGTCGACGACATGGTGGTAAAATCGCGCCAGCGTCAGGACCATCTCAATGATCTTGAGAAAGTGTTCGGCTTCCTCCGGTCTCACCGCCTGAGGATGAACCCGTTGATGTGTGCCTTCGGGGTCACCTCTGGGAAGTTTCTTGGCTTTGTGGTAAGATACCGGGGTATTAAGATCGACCCAGAGAAGATCAGGGCGATTAGCCAGATGCCTCCCCCAGGTAACCTTTGGGAACTACAAGGGTTCCAAGGCCACTTAGCCTATATACGCGGATTCATCGCGAATCTGGCCGGCAAGTGTAAGCCCTTTTCTCAGCTCATGAAGAAAGGTGACACCTATGTATGGGATAAGGAGTTTCAGACCGCTTTCGAGGAAATCAAGCAGTACCTGCTTCAACCTCCGGTTCTGATGCCACCTGTATCCGGGAAGCCGCTGGTCCATTATGTGACTGCCCTGGAACGGTCCCTTGGTGCCCTTATCGCCCAGAAGAACAACGAGGGAAAAGATAATAGCCTCTATTACCTCATTCGCATGCTCCTTGATGCAGAAGTTAGGTATTCCCCCATCGAGAAGAGCTGCCTGGCACTCGTATTTTCCGTACCGAAATTACGGCACTACTTGCAGCACCACGAGGTACAGTTGGTTTCTCGGGTAGACCCGTTGAAATATATCCTGAGCCGGCCTATGTTGACTCGCCATCTAGCGTGGTGGGCTGTGATTCTTCTGCAGTTCGACATCAGGTATGTGTCTCAGAAGGCCATCAAAGGGAAAGCATTGGCAGACTTTCTGGCTGCTCACCCGACCTCCGCGTATCAGCCGCTGGATCTAGGCTTTCCGGATGAGGTCGTTCTCTCGGTCGATCGTGATGATCCATGCTGGCAGATGCACTTTGACGGTGCCTCCCGGAGCCCCACCGGTAGAAGACTCGATAATCCTAAGCTCAACAGAGTGGGCTTGGGTATCGTCTTCATTACCCCGGAGCAGGCCGTGCTGCCATACTCTTTCCTGTTGTTAGAGGGCTGTACCAACAATGAGGCGGAATACCATGCCCTCATCACTGGACTCGAGTTAGCTCTCGAGATCGACGTGCCCCATCTGTGTGTGAAAGTGGACTCCGAGCTGGTCGTTAAGCAGATCAATGGCGACTATGTTGTCAAGAAGCCGGAACTTGTGCCATTGTTGGAGTGCACCCTCCTCCTGATGGCCCAGTTCCCTTCTCGGCCAGAAATTGTCCATATTCCCTAGTCACAGAACGGTCGAGCAGATGCTTTGGCCAGCCTTGCTGCGTAACTCGCAGAGCCTGAACAGGACAACCTGATCATCCGCGTGACGCACCGCAGGCTCATCGCTCCCGTTATCCCGGAGGGAGATCGCGGCCCATCGGTAAGTAATCTCACCACAGTTGCCCCTGTGCCTGGACCCCTGAGTACCACAGATATGGCAATCGAACCAGCCCCTGATTGGAGGACGCCTTTGGTTGAGTACCTCAAACATGGCATTCTCCCGTCGGATCGGGCCGAGCGCGAGCGAGTTCGACGCCGCGCATCACAGTTTGTCCTCCAGAGCAGTCCTGGCCTGGAGCAGATACTCTATAGACGCGGATTTGATGGTGTTCTCCTACGTTGCCTTCAGGGAGTTGAGATCACACGATTCATGCAAGAGGTTCATGCTGGTTCATGTGGTGCCCACCAGACTGGGCCGAAGCTGTCCGACCAGATTCGGAGGTTGGGATACTTTTGGCCCTCCATGATCCATGACTGCATCGAGTATGCCAGGAAGTGCCATGCGTGCCAGGTTCATGTGAACTTTGTACATCAGCCACCGGAGCCTCTCCATAACACCAGGTATTCTTGGCCCTTTGCAGTCTGGGGGCTGGACGTTGTGGGACCTTACCTGCCGGCGATGGCTCGCCCGTGCCGGTTCATTCTGACCGCCACAGACTTCTTCTCCAAAAGGGCAGATGCGATTCCGCTCAGAGAGGTCAAATCATGTTCTATCACTGACTTCGTGACCTCCAACATCATTTATCGATTTGGAGTGCCTCACACTATCCTCACGGATAACAGAGCCAATTTCCGAGCATCCGAGTTGAAGAAGTTGTACGCCAAGTACAACATTCGCTCGAACCATACATCTCACTATAATGCGCAGGAGAATGGATAGATTGAGGCGTTTAACAAAACCCTCTCTAACATTCTGCAAAAGATGGTTGGTCAGAACAAGAAGAGTTGGTCGGACAAGCTCCCCAACACCCTCTGGGCTTATCGGACGACGAATCGCAATTCCACCCAGATGACCCCTTATTCCCTGGTGTATGGAGCTGAGGCCGTCCTTCCCATCGAGATCCAGTTACCATCCTTGCGCACTGTGGTCTACGACCAGCAAGCGCCGGTCAGAGCTTCTGAAGCACGTCTAGTCGAGTTGGAAGCACTGGATGAGAATAGGCTTCGCGCCTTGCACAACATGGAGAGGCATCAATGTAGAATGGCTCGAGCTTTCAATAAGAAGGTTCTCCTCCGCTCCTTCCTGCAGGGTGACCTAGTACTGGCCCTAAGAGCACCAATTATCCCCGGCAGGAAGCCGCCCAAGTTGGAGCCCAAGTGGGAGGGACCTTTTGTCGTCCACAAGGTCTATCCCAATGGCGCGTACTCCCTAGCGACTATGGATGGTGAGCGTGTCACTCCTCCCACCAATGCTAGGTTCCTCAAGTAGTACATTGCCTGAGTGTCCATCGTCCCCCATGACGTTAAATTGCACTTCGTCACGCACGACGTTAAACTGCATTCGTCTATGCTGCAGGACGTTAAACTGCATGCTCCATCGTCCCGCATGACGTTAAACTGCACTTCGTCCCGCACGATGTTAAACTGCATTCGTCCACGCTGTAGGATGTTAAACTGCATGCTCCATCGTCCCACATGACGTTAAACTGCACTTCGTCCTACATGACGCTAAAATGCACCACGTCCGAGCTACAAGACGTTAAACTGTTCAGCATTCGTCCCGCATGACGTTAAACTGCCTCTCAAGAACTACGTACGGCTTGATTCCCATCCTTATGGGATATGTAGGACCGCCTGGACGTTTGTGTTCCAGGTCCAGCCCCGTCTCTTGGTTGATCACAGGGATCTGCTATCCTTTGGTTGCTCTCAAGGTGAGTCCTCCTACCCTTTCCGGTGATCTGTTAGCATGTTTTGGGGTACTCCGGTCTATGACCTGTAGTGTCGGATTCAATCCCGACAAGTCTTGTGTTACTTGTCAGGCCTCGCGCTTCCTCTTGTTCGGGCCTTCACTCAAAGGGATCCTCGTTAGCGGTTTGGATGCGATGCCTTAGTTCTCTCCTACCGCTCCCGGTCGATTTACCGGCGGGTCCTGGGCAACAAATCGATATGAATCCTGCGCTTGAGCGGTTGATGCTCGTTTTCTTGCCCCATCCTAGGCTGACGCGATCGGATGTTGTGTTGTGAATATGGTCAGCAACATCCTTGATCACCATTTCAACTCTTTCAGGCTCTGAACATTGGTTGTGCAGTCATTATCACACTCCTCCTCAGTGAGTTGTAGTGGAAACTCGACACTCTCTCTTCATACTGACCCTCAGTACACCTCTACACGTTAGGCAGGCCAACCAGGGTAATGGTGCCTTTCGAGGCTCCCAAGATATGAGCACCAATGATATATGCTAATGTCCTCTCTAAGGGCCATTTGAAGCTTGACCCTCATCCCCATGAGGAGGAAGGAGTCGCCCGAACAATCGTGTTCTGGGCCCAGCATAGCTGGAGGCTAGCATCTCTGCCCCTCGGTTGATAGACATATGCAGGCCCCTATCCCAGGATCCATCTCCTGGAATTATGTGTGACCGCAGGGCTGGGATGTGTCCCCACCTCCGCTGGGTCTGCCGTATCGCAATAAGAGGATTCCTCCATGGTCCGAGCCACACGACCTTAAACTGTGTTGCCTGGTCTTACCATACGACCGTAAACTGTGATCGTCTTGGCCGCCTGACGTAAAACGGCACTGCATCGTGATGTTCTCCTCAGGGGACACTCACGTTGGGCGCTGGTTAATAACTACGCCATTTATCAATGCCTTTCATGGCTTGATTATTATGGCGACGCCAGGGATCTCTTAATCACAGGCATGTCGCTGCACAAAGAAAAATCATCCACCTTTATGGACAAACAAGAAATATCAAATACCGCTTCTTTTGGGTGCGAGGGCCAGACCCACACCCCTCCCCGCGCTGGTGCCCGATTGTGTTGCGCCACGCTTCAAGAACTACGTGTGGCTTGATTCCCATACTTATGGGATACGTATGAACGCCCGGATGTTTGAAACTTCGGGTCCACCCCCCACCTCTTAAAATATTCCCCTTTCTCTTGGGAATCTGCCGCCTTCGGGTCACCCTCAAGGCGTGTCCCTTGACCCCTTGCAGTGGTCCACTGGTGTCAAAAGCACTCTGGTCTCTTTCCAGGAGGGTCAGGTTCAGCTTGGTCAGGTTCCTTCCACTTTTCAGGCTTCATGCTCCCCTTCATTCGGACCCATCACCTACGCCCTGGGTGGAACCCCCGTGAGTGGTCTAGATACAATGCCTCAGTGCTCTCCCACCGATCCGAGTTGGTGCCCCCAAGGGCCTTGGGCAGAAAATCGATATGAATCATGCGCTTAAGCGGTTGATGCTCGTTTGCTGCCTCATTCCATCAACGGTCAGTGCGATATTGATGCTGCTTTTCCGCCGCGGTCGGCAGTACTCCCATATCGTTACACCGGTGCCCCCAGTCCTTGAGTGAATGGCCGCATGATTCACATTACGTTTTCCACCCCCCATTCTGACCAGGCAAAATCTCGGCACTCTTGACACTATCCCTCAGTGCATCTTCGCATATCCAGGGGATAGGACCACGATGTGGCGTACTTTGAGGTTCCTATAGTCTGAGCTCTAAGGACTTAAACTAAGATCTTCCCCTATGGTCTGAGCTCTAAGACCTTAAACTAAGATATGCTCCTATGGTCCGAGCTCTACGACCTTAAACTATGATCTCCCTAATCAGGGTTCTACGTCCCGCATGACGTTAAAACTGCACACTCAGAACTACGTGTGGCTTGATCTCCAGCCTGATGGAGTACGTAGGAACGCCCGGGCATCTCGAATCGGGTCCATCCTCAGGGGTCGCTAAGTTCCGCCCCTCCTCGTCGCCGGCCGTCTGGCCTGGCTTCTGGTAGAGTGGTGCGGTGGCGATATTCTTCCTGATTCAGCTCAGGATGCCCGATTGCAATGATGGGAAGCGATAGTTTCCTCGTCAAAGAGGTTCTGTCTGTGAATTGGGGTGATTCACGACCAGATTGGTGCATCCTCCTAATATGCTTTCCCCACGGTGGCGCAATTTTGGGAGTTTTAGATTCTTTCCGAACAAATCATCACTTCGCCCCATGCTTCGCATGCTCTTTTGATCCGGATTTCCACCCTTGTGTCTGAAGGAACCCCCGAAGCGGTATTGATGATGACATGTGATCCGCCTCCTGCAATATGAATGATGACCTTCGGTCCGTCTATTGCAGTAGTATGGTCGATTGATCCATTGTCCGCTTGCCGTCTTAGGCATTTCCTGGAAGACGGACCGTCGTGGATTTCTGAATTCGGGACAGGCGATTCACCCTTTTTCATCTCCCTATGTTCGGATAAAATCTCAACGCCCCTAGCGTTGTCCCGCTCGTGTGTCGGAACAAGTTGGGGGGATGGTACATTGATTAGGTCTGAGGTCTCCTTTCCTAGGAATGACCTCCCTCTTTTCATTAGAAATCCAGGCCCAATTGTGGATGCCTGAAGCTTGGTTAACGCTCCCGCAAGACAATGAATTGTGGTTGAGCACGTTAAGCTAAAAGATGCAGATAAATATGTTGATTCATACAAATGGATCGAAGTATTGAGTAGCGGAAGAAAAAGGTTCCGGGAATGGAAAAAACAAAGCCCCTAGGGATTAGCTTGCTGAATGGATCTTTCCAACGCTGATACCCTTTGGCTGGCGGCCTCCAGAGCTGTTTCTCGCTCTCTGCATGCCCTCTCTTCGTCGGCGGTCGCAGCGCGCAGCTCGCCGATCCTGGCCTGTGTACGCTCCCGCTCGACTTGAAGTGTGACCATCTGGTGGCCCGCCTCCGTCAGCTGTGCCTGGGTGTCATCCAGCTGGGCCGTCAATTTCTCCACAAGCTCAGTGCATGCTGCGATGAAGTCCTCCTTCTCTGCTGACTGCCCTTCGAGGCACCGGACTTCCTGCTCCGCCACGAGGAGCGGCTGCGTGTTCTCCGACATGTCCCAACATTGTGCGACGTCGGCACGCCGGCGGCTCTCTCACATCTTTTCGGCCATGAAATCACGGACTGTTTGATGGAGGCATCGAGCATCAGCTCCCCCGGCACACAGGAAGCGCAGCCAGGTTTTAAGCGATGCCATGCGCCCCATCCACTCCGATGGGGGTCGCTTGAGGAAGCGCTGGATGCACTTCCACCCCCTGCGGCGCGTTATCCGGCTCTCCTTGACCGCCTCCGAGTCCGTGTCGTCCACCTCCTCGGGGTCGGCAGGCCGGTAGGCAGGGAAGGCAGCTAGCAGGTCTGCTGCAGGGTCCGCCCCTAGGATGTCCTCACAGGGGATAGGTTCCCCAACATCTGGGGACCTTCTTCTCTCGCCCCAGCGGCGTTGACACCCTCGTCAGCCCCCGACCTCTCTCGGATGGCAGCACCGCCGACGTCCGTTGCCCCCTGATCAGCAGTTGGTGGGGCCGACTCGGTGTGAGAAGTCTGTTCCGGAGAAGGCGGCATGTCGGCCACTGGTCCACTCGTGGATGGCCTGGGTTCGACAGCCCGACGAGCCTCCTGTATTGAGATCACTGCGCAAGGCATGCCGCGGTTAATCACGGATCATCAACGGCAAGCACCAGCAGTAAAGTAAGGAGACTTACGGGAGTCCAGAGCGTCATCTTCCATTGTCCCGGCCGCCGCAGGAGAAATTGTAGTAGGGGACCCCTCAGCGCTTGTCAATTCAATGATAGGTGTCTGGCCCCCGCCCTGTCTTGCTGGCGCCTCTCCTACTCCTGCTGAGGATGCCTGACCAACATCCGTGCACTCCTGAGGAAGATGATGAAATGGGTTAGAAGCTGCATAAGAGAATGGACGAAGCAGGTTGAGTAGGGATAGAAGCGGACCTCGAGGAGCTTAGTGATATCGATATTGTCAGAGCCGGCCACCTCGCCGCTCTCCCGCGGGCTCCCCGGATGGGACCTTCCCTCAGAGCCTTCATCCTCCCCCGTCTCCTCCTCTTCCTCGGAGTCATCGTTACTATCACCTTCCTCCGGCGGCATCTGTTCTGGAGCAGGCTCTAGACCGAGCATCACCTTCACCAGAAGGGACGGCTCCGCACGCTGACCACGTTGGCGCGCGTACTCGTCCATGGCCGTCAGATACGCATACCGCCGGTGGAAGTTCACCCTGTCGGCGACCTGAAGGCGCCCGACCTCTGGCAGATGGATTCCTTCTCTGATTATCTTCTGCCAGATGGTTTCGGTCCCCAGAGACTGCCGCAGGGTCATCCAGTCCGACCACAGCGCTGGGAAGACTGCATCGTGGGAGGGTTCGAGCAGACGCCTTATCTGCTTCCCGGGCCCCTCCCCGACCACCGCACGTGCCCCCTCTCTGGGCGCTGAGGCCGTGCCGGCAGTCTGCGATGTGCCCGCCGCCGAAGTCCCTGCCCGCGTCGGCTCCGCTGCTTGGCGCGCCTCCGTTCTCCCCCTCGTAACGGCGCCTCGCCTCCTTCCTTGACGCCCAGTCTCCGTACGAGTGACCTCGAGCTGCCGAACTGGTTTTCGTAGAAGCCCCTCGGGGTACGCGATGGCCCAGTGATCGGCGTACTCGGTTGCCAAGCCTGCGTCGACCCCGGTAGGAGGTAGAGTGATGACATCGCCAGAGCCGAAAGCGGAGAACACTAACCACATCTGGCGAAGGACGCAAGGGTTCCTCTCCTCCCGGACAGTAGTGAATACCCTCTTCGGCATCCGTTGAAGGCACCCGAACTTCCTGGCGAACTGGGTTGGCACGTAGGGCTCGCAGATCACCTTCCCGTTAATCCGAGCCAAGAGCACCCCGCCCCGCATGCTCAGGATGTATTCGTGCTGCTCCAGCAGACCCTGCCCATTGTCGATCATCTGGCAAACGGGAGTGGGGAATGGGCTGAAGTTGAAATTGGTGTGATTTCCAATCCGAATCCTCACGCCCTCCTCATTTAGGGTCATCAGAGCGACCCCCGCGATGTTCAGCAGGGAGGGTCGCAGGCCGTTGCCCAGAGGAATGACGGCGTTTGGAAACGTGTACCCACCGAGGTGAGCAGCCACCCAGCCGTGGAAGAATTTAAAGGGCCCACAAACCCTTCATGGCGACCCCCCTCGCGAGATGTGTCCCAGGATGGCGTACAACTTAGCCAGCACTAGGACCCCGAGGTTGAATCTTTTGTTGGCGGCCATGGCGCCCGCCATCACCAGTGTCGCCGGGCGGACGCCCATCCTCGCGTCCCACACTGGCAGGAGCCACCCACTCAGAAAGGTGGCCAGGAACGCCGCGTACCGGACATTTGGGTCTCGGGCCTCGATGACGCGGTACCCCCATGAGCAGTAGTCTCCCGTCTCCAGGACCCGCCAGTACGACCCGTTCCGGCTCCTCTGAGCCGCGGTCGAGCACCGCTTCCCCCTGCCTGGCATCATGACCGCTGGGTCATGCTCCAAGAACTGGCCGAACCACCCCTTGTAGGCTATGTCCTTGCGAAAGTCCTTGACCCCAAGCCGGTCCGTAGCCAGGTCCAGTAAATGCCATGTCAGGATGGGAGTCTGTGACCTGTCACCCCAGGTGTTCCTCAGAGGCAGGAACTCATCATATTGGTAACCCTCCAGCGGGATACCTCCAATGCAGTGGATGTCCCAAAGACCAATGCTGACCTCCCCATGATGAAGATGGAAGGTGTTGGTATCCGGGGACCAGCGGGTGAACAGCTCCGGCCCGAGCTCGGGCTACTGGTAGAAGTGGAACTGCGACGTCCACACCACCTCAAACAGGCCGATGTACCGCAGTTCCTCCGCGATGTGATCGCAGGTGTGGCGTACCCAGAACACCCAGGCCCACTCACTGGTGAAATTGCCCCCAGACCGCAAGTCTCAGTCCTTCAGCCAGCCCCTGGTGTCGTCGGTGACACTCTGGCGATACATGCTCGAGTAGAGGGCTGGAGAGTTCTCCTCAGTAGGCTGACTCCCGGTAATGGTTCGCGTCCTCGGGTTCAGGACATAGACATTTAAGTGTCTGGGCTCCCTGGCAGGATGCCCGTTGTTGGTGATGTTGTAGCGGGGAAGCTCGTCCTCCCGAGTCACCCAGGTCCGTGGCGCATTAACCTCGAACCCCGGCACCGGAACCTCATCTAGGATGCCGTAGTTCCAGAGTGGCAGGTTGTCCGTCAGCGGATACGTCTTCTGGGCCGGCCTCAGCAAATCGAAGAAGGATTGATTGTTGGAAACAATCTCCTTGGCTCTGTAGACCTCCTCGTTTGCCGCCATCTCAGCTCTGCGAATGGAGGCATCCCCCTCATTCACTTGATTCGCGGCCATCTCAGAAGCTCCAGGAGTCGTGTGGGTTATGGGATGAAGTGTGCAGAATCGGAAGAGGCTGGTAGAGAAATTTGGGAGTTGGCGCGCGATCCTAGTGGACGACGCACAATTGGGAAGTCTGTCGCGTAAAACCCCGGGTGTTCGCGCAAGACAAGCGGAAATCCGGATGGGTTTGCGCGCCGAACGAGCGAATTTCGCGCCGTCAATGGCAATTTCGCGCACGAGAGCTTGGAAGCTTATCGCGCGGAAAGCCTGTGTACGGCACGCGGGACCCAAGGCCCCAATTTATAGGCGAGGCCGGGTGTCCGTGCCGCGCGGAAAGCGCTTTGCGCGACCAAGGCAGCGAATTTCGCGCCCGACGCCCTTTTTGCGCGCCAAAGTCCCGCGCCGCCCAGGACATCGGCATTCCGGCGTCTCCCTCGGAACCCGATCGTTGTGACCTCTCGCCGATCAGATTCTGAGGGGGGGCTTTTGTAGGCGCCGGAAAAGTCCGTTGCTCCTCAAACGATGTTCAGGATGAGGAAAGCGAGGTCATATTTGGAGTCAGAAGCATGTTTCAGAAGGCCCGAAGGTCTTGCGCGAAATATCAGAGGCCCGCACGCAATATTGGCGAGGCGCGTGCAATCCTTCCGGGATTCGCACAATGGGCCGAGTCGGCGCGGAATGTTCCGCGCCCGACGCCCGTGTGCGGCCCTATTGCGCGCCGGGCCCCTATTTCGCGCCAGCGCCGCGTTGCGCGCCCGCGCGCCGAATTGCACGCCCGCGAGCTGAATTGCGCGCCTAGGGTTGCCTATAAATACAAGGCGACCTCCAACATTTTAAGGATGCCAGAATTCGAAGGGTCGCTCGTGCGCGCAATCCAGCCCCCTCCGCGCGCAATGCCGATCTTCAGGTAACCTCCTTTATTTCGCGCAAGCAAGCCCCGGGGTTCGCCTTCGTGCGCAACCCCTTTGGCTTCTTTCCTTTGACCAACTCCTCACCCAAAGGCCTTCACGCGCAAAAGAAGCCACTTGCGCGCAATTGCCCCCCGGGTGCGCGCAATCCAGCCCGATTTTGCGCACCCCCCTTACTAAGTGGCCATTCATTAAAGAATGGGTCGTTGCCCCCGCACGCTATCAGAGGCCCGGTGCGCGCAATCTCTATTCCTCGCGCGCTATCGGAGGCCCGGTGCGTGCAATCTCTATTCCCCGCACGCTATTAGAGGCCCGGTGCGCGCAATCTCCATCTTCCACGCGCAAAGCGCTGGCCCAATTGCGCGCCAGCCCGCCCAATTGCGCGCAGACCCGCGGTATTCTGCGCCAAGCTCCTCTTTTGCGCGCAAACCGCCAGGGTCGCCCCCTTTGACCCCCTGAGGGTACCCGCCTGCGTGGCGCCCGATGATCTTCATCCCGGGTGCCCGCACCGTACGTTGTCTTCCCGTGCGGCCCTCGAGGCTCGCGCGAAGTGACATGGACCCATTGGCAGCACCACCTCGTCCGCGCTGTAGGACGTTAAACTGCCAAGCATCCATCATCCTGCAGGACGCTAAACTGCACCTCGTCTGCGCTGCAGGACGTTAAACTGCCAAGCATCCATCGTCCTGCAGGACGCTAAACTGCACCTCGTCTGCGTTGCAGGACGTTAAACTGCCAAGCATCCATCGTCCTGTAGGACGCTAAACTGCACCTCGTCCGTGCTGCAGGACGTTAAACTGCCAAACATCCATCGTCCTGCAGGACGCTAAACTGCACCTCGTCCAAGCTACATGACGTTAAACTGCCTAGCATATGGGCCTCCTCAAGGTGTAAGCCCCAAACCCCATCGTCCAACATGACGTTAAACTGTACTTCATCCGGCAAGACATTAAACCGTCCTCTTCTTCCTCAACACACGATGTTAAACTGTACTTCGTCCGGCAAGACGTTAAACCGTCCGCATCACCCGATCCAGTGCCTCGCACGCAGGGTCCCCCCCGGTTTGGATGTGGCCCCCACCCGCTCGTCTCTGCAGGGTTGTCGGGATTTCCCCTCTTTAGGGACGATTTATTGGAGTGGCCTTCGCCCACGGGGGTAGGGTATTACAAACCCCTAGTTTCTTGTGGGGGACTGCACATGTGTATCTCCATTGTGCTTCCCCACTGCCGAAGCCAGTAGAGGGCGTGACAGGGATCGAGGTGTCTCTCAGCTTCGGCCCAAGTCCCTCTTCAACTGAGCTTTGCCGCACTCAGGTTGCCTTAGTGCGTATGTCCTGATAGAATGAACTACATGGACTTTGATCCCTTTCTCCTAAACAGGGTACGTAGGAAGCCTCCCTGAGGTTCAAGCCCACCACCTGGTCGTCCCGGTCATATTCACGTCGGTTCGTCCATCAGTGGACCCCTCCCGGGTTCACATTCTCGTCGATTCACCTATGAATCCGCCCTTGTGGGGGACTGCACATGTGTATATCCATTATGCTTCCCCACTGCCGAAGCCAGTAGAGGGCATGACAGGGATTGAGGTGCCTCTTACCTTCGTCCCAAGTCCCTCTCCAACTGAGCTTTGCCGCATATGGGCCTCCTTAGAGTGTAAGCCCCAAACACCATCGTCCAGCAAGACGTTAAACTGTGATCTACACACTTCGTGCGTGCCAGCAGCCTAGACCTCCTCTTGAGTTGTCTTCCCATCGTCCAGCATGACGTTAAACTGTATATCCAAACTACGCTGACTTTGATCCGTGCTAACGCGCGGTACGTAGGAAGCCTCTATGGGGTCCAAGCTCTTCACTCCATCATCCATCCTGATCCTTACCCGGGCCGCCACATCCCGGTGGGGTCATGCCATTTCATTCCACTCCACTTCACTCGGGAAGCCGCCCATGTGCTGGCCCCAGCTTCGGAGGTTCCCCGCAAGGGGTTCTGTCATCTGATCCACTCCTCGTGTTGTTCAGTCTGATGCCATCCCCGCTGGACGTTAAACTCGCGGAATACCCCGTGTTAAACATGGGAAGCAGAGGAAAACCTCAGGTAACACAGTTCCCTGCACCCAGCGCGGGATTCCTCAGGCCATCACGCCTTCGAGAAGCCCTATTAGGGACGGAAGGCAGACATGCAGAGCCGCAGTGTTAAGACACTCCCCCAACACCCAGAGCTACCCGGTATCCTCACCGCGGGTTGCTGCCCCGACCAGACTCCTTGGAGCGTCTGGGCGGAAGCAGCATAATTAACTGGTGTCCATGAAGATATGGTGCCGGGAACGAGATTCACGAACATTCTTAAATCTATGAGGGATACCCGGATTAGGCGACGAGTTCCGAGGAGACATCCACGGAAGGAGGAGCCGACATCCCATCATCCCGGTTTCAATCAAGGAGAAGACGTCCCTGAATAAGGGACGGATGCCGCCCGCCTTTGGAAAGTGGGACTGCGGGGCCACAAGCCGCGCTCCCATCCCCTCGGGTCGACGGGCGCACGCGCGAACGCGTCCTGGCGGAACATCGTCGGAACAGAAACCCGACGCACATCCGCACCGAAACAATGATCTCATGGAACATGTAAGTTATATTTCATTATGATATGGGTGGGACCTATATCTACCTCTATTTCATTTCGTAACGATTTATATATCAAAACATAGACATGGATAGAATGGGAGGTAAATGAGTTGAGTGAATGACTATATCTACTAAACTAGTCTTTGGAGTGAACCTTAACTACTAAGATGGTCATGGGAGTGAACCATGACTACCAAGATTGTATGTGGAGTGAACATATACTATTAAGATTACATTTGAAATGATTCCATAACTATTATGGAAATCATTTTATATGCTTTCGTGTCTTCCACAAATTCTATATCATGTTCCTATGTTATGCTTTCATGTATTATTATCCTGATTCACATATGACTCATGTATTAAGAACTAAAAATATTTATTCCATGACTCATTATTACGATGTTTGATATAAAAGGTAAGATCTTATATTTTCACGATCTTAATGTCATACCATTATGCTCATGTTTTTTTGTACATATCTCCCTTAATTAGACTTCCTGATAATGTTAGATAACACCATTTTTATGTGTTCTTTCTCTAGTTTTTGATGGTATGATTTATTTATAATGTGTCTAAGATACATTCTAGTCAAAGGAACCTGATGGGATATTATGTAGCTCAATTATGCACCGGTTTTTATGTTTCCATGCATCCAAAGGAACTAGACTAATATGGTCTTTCAGCATATATTTGTATAATGTTTTATGTATTTTAAAGATATATCTAATGTTTATGTATGTAATATACGGTCTCTATAGTTTATAACATACAAAAATATTATTTAACCAATGGATAATAGGATGAGAAAACCTTATATAGAACCCAAATGAAATGTCCAAATATATGTCTAATGATAAGGAATAGTATAGAAAAATGTCCTGGAATTTTTGTAAAGTATAGGGTGAGTGTTTTCCCAGAAATACATACATGTATGGATGATACATGTTGATTGAGATATTTCATAGATGTACCATGGGGTAAAAATTACAATAAGGTTTGTCAGATAAAATTTCTTATAAACTTATACATGATAATGGGCCTTGATGCACATCTGGTTTGACAATCCAAGGTGATATGATTTGGAAATTAAAAAAATAATCATGAATCAACATGTTTGATTTAAATATAATTTGGTCATAAATTACATAGGATAAACCTATGTTGTGAAATAGTAAATAAGGTTTCATAATTTGACATCCTATAAGTGGGTTTTCACAATTATGTGGTTTCCTACTATGATAATAATTTCTTACTCTATGCTTTTGGTTTTAGTAAATGGCTTAAACCTGAATAAACCACATTACTTGTGATTATGATGGACAATGAAATGATTTATTTCCTATGAATAAAAAATATACGATATCTATAATTCAAAACTAGGTTTCTATGCTCACAGAGATTTATCTAGCTATGAATCATGATGGACATCCAAATGAGAAAAGGATGGAACAACATTCTATTGAGTCCTTCATGAGACAACAACATCCTTCTTTCAGCAAGTTTTCTGATCCAATTTTTTCTAAGTAATGGATAAGTACTAAAAATAATATATCCTCCATTTTCTAGTGTTTATAGAAAAAGGAATTTATTATTTTAGTTTTTCAGTTATAAAGTGAAGCAAAATAATGGTAAAATCTAATCGAGAATGTGAAGAAGCAAGGTGAAATATAATTCATGATTTGGGGATAGTTCAATAAATTATTTTTCAATAAGTAATTTTCAAATATTCTTATTAAAATGATATAGAAATATTTCCATGATTTGATGAAGAGGGATGATTAATATGTTTGTGCCTATAACGAAAATTTCACAAGACTTGTGAGGAATGATTCAAGAATTATCATCAAATCCAAAAGTAATGTTGATAGGTACTTTAGTGGATTAAATCTAAATCTCAAAATAGAATTGTCCATAAGAGACTTTAGTAGATATGAAGATACTAGGGGTTGTACAATAAATGTTGAAACAGAGTTTGGATTCATGTATCAATCTCATGGATTTGACAAGAAAATGATGATGGAGTTCAAAGAACACTCTAAAAACATGGATAATAGAAGATGATTTTTCCATTATGATTTAAATGTAGGAAGAAGTATGTTTTATATTTTCTTAAGAGGTCTAATAAATATTTTAATGGATGAATGGAAGGTCTCCATGAAATTGATCGTTGACGTTATTTGAAGAAGTTAGCTAACAATGTGAATAGAGAGAAAGCTTCCCAAAATGAACCTCCATCACTTTAGTGTTAGATGATTAACGATATGGGAATTATGCTAACAAGTGGCAAAACCCAGGGACTATTGATGATGATTGATTTTAGTATCCTCTTAAGATGAATTACAAGGATATATCTAATGTGATCATTATTTCTAATGAGGGGTGTGATAACTATGTGGTGAAAGGTACACTTACCAACTAATCTATAACTACTAATGTATTATTAGATTTCGTATCTACCCACTTCTTCATATCTAAATAATTTTATAATTGTATTTAGAATCCACCTGGATGATTAGATTTTTCATTATAAGAAAAAATCACTCACTGTATGATGATTACATCTCATGTATATGATTCGTCTAGGGTAGACGTTTGTGAGGATGTCTTTCCTATAATTATTTTAATTCTTACTATAGTTGAATTTGGTGTCATATTAGGCATGGATTGGATTTAATTTCATAAACCCCACATAAATTGTTGAGACAAGGAAGTTATTTTTGATATTTCAAACCAACCTATGACTATATATCAATGTGATGTTATGTATCATCTTCCTGTGCCGATTACATTCAGATTATTAGTCTTAGTTTCCATTTATAAGGGTTGGTTATCTCAAATATTTGACGATATGATCAACGTCGATGATAAGACTATTATTTAGGTGTTTGGATGTCTTTACAAAAGTTTTTCCAAGCCTTACACAAAAATGTGAAGTTATGTTCTCAGTGTAATTCATACCTTGTTCCATCCCCCATTTCAAAGACTCCCTATAGAATCACCCAAATTGAGTTGTAGAAATTGAAGAAGAAACTCAAAGGAAAGAGTTATAAGGGATTCATTTGTCCATATGTGTCATCATTGGGTGCACCTATTCTTTCTGTGAAAATGAAATATAGATAAATGCAACTCTGAAATGATTATTGGGAGTTGAACAAGATCACAATCAAGAACATGTATCATATTCCATTTATTTATGATTTGTTTGATCAAATTTTTGGATCACAATACTTTTAAAAGATTGACCTTCATTCTGGATATCATCAATTGAGGTTCAAGAATGAGGATATACCTATGAAAACATTCTGTATAAGGTATATACAATATGATTATATAGTGATACCTTTGGTTCTTACTAATTCCACTATTATAATCATGGATTTTATGAATAGAGTCTTTAGATATTACCTAGATTAGTCTATGGTAGTATTTATAAGCTATATTCATATCTATTCAATTGGAAATAAAGTCCATGGAGACCACTTGATAATTTTACTAAATACCCTAAGGAAGGATAAACCATATGAAAAATTTGGAAAGTGTGAATTTTGGCAACAAAATTTTTCATTTATTTGTCATGTAATCATAATAGATGTTAACTCATAACGGTGACAAGTTCCTCTAAAAAGATGAATGTGAGGAAACTTTCAAGGGTCAAAATAGAAGTTTGGTTAGGTCACCGGTGATTAGATGACCCTATAATAGAGAAGAGTTTTTAATATTTATGTATTCATCCAAGAAGGGATTTTTATGTTTTATTATACCTAATAACAATGTTATAGCCTATTCCTCACGATAGTTGTTGGTTCATCAGAAAAATTTCCCAACTCATGATTTTAATTTAGCAACTATAATTGTTATATTAAAGATATGGAGGCACTATCTTTATATAGAAAAGTGTGATATATGTACTGATAATAAAAGTCTGAAATATATATTCACTCCCAAGGATTTGAATATGTACTAGAGAAGATGGTTATAGTTGATAAAGGATTATGACTGCTCAATAAATTACCACTATAAGAAATAGGAAAAGGTGGAAGATTATTTGATTAAGAAGGATCTAGCTAGCTAATCCACGATGATGATCACTAAATATCCAATATTGTTTAATTATCATAGGATGGAGTTGGAAATCCTAATGGAAGTGGGAAAATCTTATCATTCTATAATGAATGGTCAACCTGATATCTATGTAAATATTAAGTAAGTGCATAAGAAACATGTAAGGATTCAAAATAAGGATAGAATTGTTCCTGATTTTTTCCTTTATCAATATGAAATGTTATGTTTCCAGAACCTTCTGTGTGTTATATCCATGCTGGATATGGAAAAAAATTATTAGTGGAAGCTCAAAGATCATAATTCTTTATTAATCCCAAATGTATGATGATTTATATATATTTAAATGAATATTTATGATGGGATTTAATTATGAGAGCTATCTTAGAGTTTTTATCTCAATTCTTGGTATACCAAAAATGTAAGGATGAAATACAAAAGTCAAAATTGAGGTTTCATCCATTACTCAAACTATAATGGAAATAGGTTAACATCCCTGTAGATTTTTTCATTGGACTACCTGAAAACTCTAATGTTTTTAATTCTATTTTGTTTGTATTTTATTACCTTACTATGTCATCATACATTAGCACTATTATAGTGGACTTCTCTCTAGATAATATTGCAAATATATAAATTAAGTAACTTGTGATATTGTATGGATTACCACATTCCGTTGTATTTGATCGTGATATAAGGTTTACCACAATATTCCTGCTATTTATTCCATAATAAATTTACACATAATTGAGTTTATCACTTATTATGATCCTTAGATGGGTTGTTAGACTAAAAGAACAATTCATATCCTATATAATATATTGAGATATTTTTCTATGTTTTTCATATGCAGTTGGGGTCAATGCCTTCCTCTAGTAGAGTTTTTATAGGAGAATAAATTTCACTCAATAATTTATAAGGATCCTTACTAATCCCTCAATGAGATAGAATTTAGAGATCTAACATTCCAGGATGAATTTATAGAGATAAATCTATTGGGACCTGAGATTACTGTGAAAATTTTAGATAATGTCAAATCATTTTTGAAGAATATCAAGGGCTCTAAAAGTCAGTAGATAAATTGTGCTGATAACCATTGGTGTGATATAGAATTATATGTTGGTAAAAAAAATTTCCTATGAATTTATCCATGGAATATGGTTATGAGATTCTAGAAGAAATGGAAACAAATCACTAGGTATATCGGTCTATTTGAAATTCTTGATCGTTGTAGGATGGTCACATATTGCTTCGAACTTCCGACAAATATCTATTAGGTACATAATGTGTTCCTTGTATTTATCCTAAGTATGTACATAACTAACTTTAGCATATAAAAAACCTAGAGTTTAAACTGCTGGAGCAGGATCTTTTTTATGAGGAATAACCTGTTGAAATTCATGATCATACAGAGGAACATCTCAAAAAAAGACCACCCCCTAGGTCCAAGTATTGTAGAGAAATAACAAGTTAGAAAAAGCTATGTGGGAACTTGAGGCAATTATGAATAAGTATCATTATTGTTTAATAATACTATTAATAATTGTGAGGTAGAAATTCATTTTAAGGGGGATAGAATATAACTCACCGATATTTTATGACCATTTTTTCCTTGAATAAATTAATTTTTATTGATGTATTTTAATGAACTAAGACAAAAATTCCTTTCACATGAGACCAACTTGAATTTATATTGATTAAATATCTACTTGGTTTCTTTACATGAAAAATAGACTTGGCTTTCTCTATAGACACCACTGACTTGGTGTATTTACCTGTAACACTGAGTTTCTATAATTCATCATTTTGTTGTTATAATTATTTAAACGAGATACCTATAACCAATAAATTAATCATAGTAATATATATATTAATAAAAAATATTAAAATATTGTTTATAATGGTTTTACATTTATAAAACACATTGATAATGAATAATATAATATTTCATAAAGTCTTTATATGTTTAAAAATAAATTTTCTTAAATGAACATCTTTCTTTATGTCCTAATGTGAAAAATTATAAAATTAAATTTAGAAACTTTTAGAACATGAATTTGTTAATTTATACTTCATTTTTAAAATTCATAACGTTAAAATTATCTTTGGATGAATTTTAGGTATTTTTCGAAGAAACATTATCTATAGATGAATAATGAAAATACTAGATTTTAATTCAAAACTTCTTTTTCTTCTAATTTAGTTTTATAGATAAATAGTTTTTAAATTTTTTAAAAGTATAATTAGAGAAAAAATATATCCTTTTATTCAATTTATGTTTTTTGAATAAATTTGAAATTTAAATTTGATATAATAGCATAGGAATCTTTTGAACATTTTTACTTTTAAATCCTTCATTATCGTCCCATCTGCAGGATTAATTTTAAATTAATTTAGGCACCTTTTGTGATTGTAATTCAGAAAAATGGATTCAATATTTGAAATCAAAATAAATTATAATTTCTAATAATTTCTGATTAGTTTTTGATCAAAGATAATAGATAAAGTGACTAAAATTAATTATGGCGATGTAGATAAATATTAGCAAAACAATGTACTAAGACTTAAAAATAATACCCAAAGCAACCTAGAAACTTTTATAGAAGCCAAGTACATATTTAGACCCTATCATACCGTTTATAGAATTTAGTCTATTATGGGATTAATATTCTATCAAAAAAACGTGGGTGTAATTCTCTTTTCATAAATTCACATGAATGCAACTCTTTCTCCACTATAAAACGACACTCACTCTTCCCAATTCATCACACATATGATTCCCTTTAGATCATTAAATATATTCTATAATAAGCTCCATAATTCTATAAATTTTACCTATAATATTCCCATTTAGCATAAATCCATCCAATAAATCCCTTTGGTTCAAACCAAAATGAGTTACCAAAAGAAGAGGTAACATCTTTCATGAAGCTCTTTTCTTTAATTTTCTTTCTACACCACATAAATTATTTTTATTCAATGATTAAATAAAAACATAAGCATAATAAAAATTTCTATACATTATGATATTATGGTTTCTACCTACAGTTACACACACTTACATCTAGTGGGTAACAAACATAACGTTCTTGTGTTCGGAAAATTATAGCCTTAGGAAACGATGTTGTTCATTTTTACACTGCTACATATCATGTACGGGAGTTGTGATGGAAAATTTGTTATTATATGATATATTTATTATTTATTATTTATTTATTCTTTTATAATTCTTATATAAAACATACCATCATTATTTCCATATTGTGGATATACAATAACTCAGTTGTGGACCTGTGGACTACCTCCTCCTCAATGTGATGTGATTTGTTCAGAGTTTACATGGAATGCATTGAATATTTTTTTAGTAAAAAATATATGATATAAATTACATATTAATCATACTATAAATATTATATATATATAATTTAATTACATACTTTCAATATGATAACAAAATGAAAAAAAAGTTCATTTGTACATACGACCTACCATCCACAAGAATAGTATATTTTGCAAGTATTTAAAGAGTGTTATAAATAATTATATACTGAGTATATAGAAGATATTTATATCATATCTTATATTCAAGAAATAAGTAAATTTTTATCTATGTTACTGAATCAGTAATAATAAGTCAAATCACGTATGATTAATAAGAAGGTTATCACCTTCAACTTAACATTAACATGGAGTTAGTAATAAATATGTAATATGAAGCCTTAAGTAAATAATATATCATATTATATATATTAATATGGTTATATGATAGATTTATAATTATATTATATTTATTATACAGGAGTTTTTAAGGAGTACGATAGGATTCAAGATGTTAGGTAATGGAATTCCATCTCAATTTTTATTACGATGAGATACATGCCATATTCCCCAGTCACTTTTATTTTGTGGTGTATACACCTCTCTTATACATGTTATATCATAAATATAATTCTATTCATGATATTATAAATATCATTTCATTTAATTTCATTTTCTTACATGGGTAGTATGATTCCCTATTACCATATAGTAAGAGTTTTTTGAAATAATCTCTTAATTTGATGAGATATTTTATGATTATGCTTACAATGATGAAATATTATGATCCATATCTCAAGAAAACTCAAGAATTTTCTTCACCTTATTTTATTTATGATATCTCCATGTATTAGTATGGTTTTTTTCACTCCTTGGTAATGAAGATCGTAAGGAAATATTTTTAATAAAATTTGACATTAATTACCACTTTGGTTAAAAACCCATTTTATTTAAAAACCATGTTATAAAAATTTCTCTCAAAAATATTTTTAAATGATTGTTTTGAATCATTTATTGGAAAAAGTATTTTAAAAAATATTTATGGTTTCTAAAAAATTATTTATAAATTTTCAAAGCTATTTTCAATGAAAATAAATTTAAAAAACTTCTGATGTTTTATAAATATTTTTTCAATGAAGGATATTTTCATCAATTTTTTTTAAAATGTCATTCCAAATTATTTACCATATAAGATGAAATCTTTTAGTGTTGCACATTTCTTTTCTAGAGAAACAATTCTAGGTTTCCATTTATATTCTTTCTCTGAATTGTTCATGTTTTGATGGAAATTTGTCACCGAAATCCATTTATCTTTCATGGGTTATATGATTTTAGAACCATATTATTTTCTTGGGTTATTATTTTGGTGAAAGGATTATGAAACCTATATATTTTTTCAAAGCTTATGATATGATTACATATTTATGTTACCCACTTATTTTCATGGGTTATGATTTGATGGTTTATGATATTTGGGTACATGTATGCATGGTTTCATTGTGAGATGGGCGGTGTCTATCTTTCCCTCCAGTGCATTGGCTAATGATTTATAACCCATGAGAGAAACGTGGTTGGAATTAGAGTGAAATCAGTTCAGTAAAGGACTATGTATGACAATATGATATTGGGAGTGAACATTGACTACAAATATGGTCATGGGAGTGAACCATGATTGGAAATATGGTATGGGGAAAAACATACACTACCAAGATGGCCTTGAAAGCGCTTCCTTAATATCTATGTATATCATTTTGTATTCTTATGTGTCTGAAAGAAATTCTATGTATGATTACTATGTTATTCTTTCAGGACATATTCTATTGATTCCCCTATGATTCATGTCTTGTGAACTTCTAATATTTATTCTATGATTCATTGTTTATGATCTTTGATATGCAAGGTATGATATAATATTTTCTTGATCTTGTAATAATATCCTTATCATCATGTTTATTATTACATATATCCCTTGTTTACCCTTACTAGGCATTTAATATCACCCCCTTTTATGTTTACATTCTCCTAGTTTTGAGGATATGTGTTCTATATGATGTGTCTAGGAAGAGTGATAGTAATGAAGAACCTAGTGGGAGATTATATAGCTCACTTATGTACTATTTTTTATGTTTCCATGTTTCCAAGGCACTAGACTAATATATTATCTGGTCGTCTATTTTTATAATTTGTTAAGTAGTTCAAAATTGTAATGTAATGATAATTTATGTAACAAAACGGTTTCTATAAGAACATAGTACCTCTCAAGGTAAATCTTCTTTAGAATGGTATTATTTACAATGATGCAACCTCTAATTCCTCATGATTCATTGTAAAATGGTAATACATACTGATGTTTGGACATCTATGTTTGACTAGATCAATATCTATTTTATGTAGTAACTCTTCTATAACAATTGATTGTACGGGATACTAAGAATCATAGAACATAATCAACTTATTCCATCACATACCTAGCCTCACTTGCATGTGATAATCTAATCTCATGAGTGAATATAATATTTAAATTGTGGAATCTTATATCTATGTCAAATGAATAAATACCACCAAATATGAATTGCAACTACCCATTTCCTGGATTACTCTTCTGAGGTGTAGCCATTTCTTCTTCAGTTAATTGAGGATCTATGAAATCTACTATACTGTAGAACATTTTAGCATTATTTATATTCCTCTTACAAATTTAAAACTTCCATGTCATAGGCCGAATCAATGGTGTAGCATACAATATGAAAGTAGTTTTCCCAAAATCATTGACTCTATCTATTTTTAACCATCCTAACAAAGATTGAATCCACTATATTGGAAAACTGACATCCATGACATTATATCAAGTAACTCATTCTTGTGGCATTGCAGAACAGTGGTGTCAGATATCTCTGATAAGTAAAGGTTGAATATGATGACGTGGAGGCTGATTTATTCTCATATCAAAGATGGTCAGGTGGATGAGTTATATCGATAACATTTCTAAACGATGAAATAGTAACACATGGATGAAAATCCCACATTTATTTGCATATATTATGAGATCTTATAAATAAGTTAAACACTCCCTCTTGATCTGATAGTGGGGTAAAACCTACACCAGTTTCACACACCAACCACATAGGCCACCCCTTACCCACATGGTCTTGTAGATACCCATCATATGATATGTTCCCTTTGTTCATCTAGTGCTCCAATCATTCAGTATCATTGTTTTACCTCTCATTCCAATTGTCAAAGACTCTATAGTTTGACCCTATCCTATAAGGTTTACCCCTTGGGTTCCACATTCAATTGAATGGATCCTTGGTTTGCCCTAGGCTGGTCCAATTTTTATGTAAATCCAACTCAAATATATACATATGAAATATTAATTATTCCAAGAAATTGATTCACATAAAATAAAAATGTTTTCCCTTTTTTTTCTTGGCATTGAAAAATATTCTTAGAGATAAAAATTATTAATATAAAACAATCAAAATATTATTTACTTGGGAAAATAATATTTAGGATCAACCAATCTCCCATGAAACACTTAGATCACATTTAAAATGTGTTATTGATAAAAATGTTATCAAAAAATCCATTCCATAAATATTTTCAAAAAAAAATACATTCCATAATCTTAAGAGTTCAGGAATATCTCCCATGCATTATGTTGACTATATTCCTTTTATAATATAATATTAAGTTTATGTGATCCAAAATTCATGTTCACTTACCCCCCTTATTTTTTATAAATGACAGGGGTTGTTCTATGTGTTTATAATTTCATTATAATTTTAAATTTCATAGGAATCAATCCATTTATGTAAAAAAGTTCTCAACATATGAATATTATTTATCCCTATTTAATTTTCAAATCTTTCCCCCCCTTAGTGTATGGGTATAATCCAGAATAGATAAACTCTCCATTTTGGGATTTTTTACATGTTTCAATAAAACTTAATTCTTTAAAATCAAGCACATATTATTCTTCTAAATCCATTAAAACCATTCAAAATTTTTATTATTGGAATATCCATTTATTAAAAAACTTAATAGCCAAGATTTTTTCTTATTGTAGTTTTCACAAGAGATTCATTGAATAAATTTATCCCATATCATTTTGACTGTCATATTTAGCCAACAAGACTACTACAGAAGAGCTTAGTGTTTAAAAAATGTTTATATATATATATATTTCAACAACATTATCCTTTTCACTCATGAAATCCTGGACAAAATATAAGAATTTTGTATTTCTATTCTTAAAATACATATATGATCTATATCACTTCATATGAAATTGTTATTATATAGAAAAATTAATTTCCCGTGAAAAAAATACCACATGTTGAAGTAATTGATACCAATTTGAAATACAATTGGAACCACTTAAAGAAAAATTAGTTTAATGTGATAATTTAAACAATATTCCTTTTAGATCCTATCAAGATTCAATAAAAACTTCTCATAAGGCTTAATAGCCTTTGATGTTCTGCATGAAATCCCCTATGTATTTTTCTCTATAAAACACTTCATTATACAACCTTTTAGACTTCAATAATTAGGAAAACACTATTTTGGGAGATAGAAACTATCATTACATTTTGGAATCATTTATAATCAATGTATCAGATACTAAACTCCAAAAAACAGTTTAGAAAATAAAATATATGTAAATAATATACATTTTTGTGGTTTTTGTAATTTTTTATAAACTATTATTCAATTTTGAGGTATGAAAATAAAAACATGAGACTGGATTATTTGTACACCATCCATGCATTCATTATATGTATTTTCATAAAGGAAAATCTCTACAAGGATGCATATTTCTTATCATCAATATTTCCATTCAACTCTATTCACTTGTGATTTTCTTTAATAACCACTCATGTTGTTATCATGGAAAACCACACCATGGATTGTATCTCCCCATTAATTATACACTTCTTCACAAATATTTAGATTCAATAAAGAATTTGGGGAATAGGTTATCTTAAACATCCTCAAGTTGAGGATAATAGTGAGTAAATATGGACCACTATTTCTCCTTCTTATTTCACTTTATAATCTGTCTTGAGATCTGAACTTGATTCGATATAATCCAACCACCTTTCATAATATTTGAGTTTGTTATCCTTAACACAATATGTTATTTATTGGGAATCTCACCATAAAAGTATTATTTTCCAAGAATATTATGATTATTGTTTCTCAAATCCTTATTGATTCCTTGACTATCCATTGAATCATTATTAATCTTTAAAATTCTTTCCTTTATTTGGGATCTCCCTTTCTTATGAGACTTCTTAATTCCATAACTATTTTATATATTCTATTACATCCTATACCATTTCTAATATCTCCATGATAACATAGGTTTAGAGATAGATCTGGGAATTTTCTCTTCCTTGATTGTAGTAAAGGTCTATTCTTCATCTAATCATTGAATTAGTTTTTAGGGAAATAGTTTTTCTCCTTATATCCATCCTGAAATATTATTTTAAATCGTACTAAATTTCTTTGGAACCATCCACTATGTACATGGTCATAATGTTAACAATATTAAGATAATAACCATACCTCCTTTACAATACATGGTGACTTAACCTTTTTGGTTTTTCACCACCTTCACATAATTGTTTATATCCCCAAACCTAAGAAAACTAATGGTGTGTCTAGGTATCTCATTGAAGTAACACATTCTACAATTTATTAATTAAGTCATCATCAAGGTTTTTAACTCTTGTTGGGTCCATTTTATATCCTTTTTGACAACCATCAAGGCTTTCACATTTCTTAGTAGTATTCGTAGTTCTCTTCTTCAAATGCCTGGGTTGAGTTTTATTTTATCGTAAAACAACTTTATCCCTGATGTATGATCCTTATCACATGAGAAACCTTTATTGTTTGTCCCAAAATTTGGAATACTTTGTCTTTTCTTCATCATAATTATCCAAAGGGTTATCAAATAAAATATGTAAACCATTATTATAATTATCATTTCATTTGGAATCTAAACAATTCAAAATTTGTCTCTCAATAACTAACCATTATATCCCCTAAATTCATTTTGAGCACTAAAATCTTCCATGAGAGTCTTCCCACTAGAAATATCATCTTCCCAATAAATACTTCTTCATAATATTATATTTCATTTGAAATAACGAGTCTCCAAAGAATAAATTTTATTTTTGAGTCATTTTTTTTCCTTTAACCATTTCATCCATCTAAATATCTAATAAATCCATCCTTTCTTTCATATTATATAACTCTTTTGATTTTAGAACTGTTTTTTTTTTAATATTATTTTATTTTTATACCATTTTTTTATTTCAAATTTAACTCCTCTTATTGAGAGACATTTCTTTCTATAAGATCTATTTCTACATCAACAAGCATTTCTTTAGGCCCCAGTCATTTTCCATCACATGAATATTAGTATATCGATACCTATTCTTCTCCTTCAACTAAATATTATATATATTGATTTCTGATCCATCTCATTTGATAATTCAACAACAACCAATTTTCGATTTCTTGGGATCTATTCATCATCAGTGGTTCTATAATCACATGTTATATCAGGATCCTCATTTATTCATGTAGTATCATTATAAATAGATACACAACTTGAATTATTAATACATTCCAATTAAATGTTTTTTCTCTCATACAATTTAATGTCACTTTTACACAATATGTTTCCTCCTAAATGGATTCCACTTGATTCAGGATTATTTTTTTCGGTTTTTCCTTATTCATGTCACTCCACAATATATGGTCAAAATGAATCTTAAAATTAAATAATCAGATAAATAGTATCAAAGTAAACAAATCTAACAAGGAAACCCTCATTTTATACCACGTTTTAGACATATAAAGGGTATTTATAGTGATATTACCCATGGGGGAATTGAATCATGTTATGCCCTAAAAATATCAATTAAAACACTTTCTTCATTAAATGTATCACTTTCACTATTGGATCATGAAAAATGATCATTGAAGGTCAATTTTCAGCATTTTTAGTTAGATATTTTTTATATATCTTGATTTATTTTTTTGTGAAAGCATACAATAAATATGTAATTGTTTTTTTTCATAGTTCACCCTCACTGGGATGCATCTAAAAAGCATGAATTGGAATTGTTCCATAGGCAAAATTATACTATGAATCTCAATACTTACACATGTTTTGAGAAGTCACTCATATAACCATGATCAATACCTTATAATATTTAGAGATATATTACTTCTTCCTAATGGATACTCCTATAAATTATTTATCTTTGGATCACTGAAGGTGGAAAAAATCACCATATTCCTCTTATATTTCTCATTTATATGGAAATGATCCATAGTTATTTTATAAGAATAAAATTCCTTTTATTATCATCACATGTATAAAATGCATCTTTAGATATGGATGGATTATCTATTTAGGTCCTCGATGGGATGCTTATCCAATTCAATCAAAGCACCATGCCATCACTTCCCCTTAACTTTTCAGCTTTTATCTAAAACTAATTCACTTTATTTTGGGAATAATGAAAACCTTATTCAAATTTGGAAAGATATACAATGGATTCAATTCCTTATATATCAATTTATAATAACTCACATAAACAATAATTATCTTCATTCTAAAAAAGTATATTTGAAAATATTTATATTTAGATCACTATCTCTCTATTTTTTTTGGATATGAATGATTTGGATATTAATGGATCTCTATCCTCTCATTATATTTCATCATGATGATCTAACCTTATGGATATTGAAAAGTTGTTTATCCCTCAATCTATACTCTTGGAAATATCAATTATGTTCATTTAAAACATCTCGTAACTTCTACATTATTCCTCCATGATTTATAAAAAAAATATACTAAGAAATAAATTATTAAGGATAGAGAAAACCTAGTTGTGTCATTGTCTGAAGGGAATATGTGTAGAACCACCGATTTTGTAACTTCTATAGAATTATATTATATACCATGGTGCATCTTTCAATTCCACATGGTACACCATGATTTGGTCACACATACTGTCACATGTAAATCTGTGTCTGATAAGATCCACATATCTCATATGTAGTTACCCCTCTATAACTCTATATATTATAGTACATTGAGAATCATAGTGTTTACCCAACTTCTTGATTCAAATACTTATGTTCAAGTTAATGTGAGAAAATCAAATCATGAATGAATATAAGATTTATGTGTAAGATGCATGTCTCTACTACATAAGAATAAATCCCACCAAATATGACATGAAACTAACAACGTCATGGATTAATCTTCAACGACATAACAATTCCATCATAGGTTTACTGTGGTTTAATAAAAATGACTATATTGAAACACACTATAGATCACATTCAATGCCTCTATCAAATTCGAACCTTCCAAGGTGTAGGATAAATCTATGGTATAGAATACTGTATGGTTGTATTTTTCTTTAAATCATTTCCTCTAACTATTTTGAACCCTACACTGTGAAGAGAGAAGATGTGAAAAGGGAAATATGATATTGATGTCATTATAGAGATGAACTCTTTACTAAAGAATAATTGAAAAGTGGTGTTATAGTAGTCAATAGAATGGAGTTTGAAGATAATGATATAGAGGCTGATTGATCATCAAATAAATGATGATCGAATGAATGTATTATGTCTATGGCATTTTTTAATGTGGGAATAGTAACAGGAATATGTGAATCCCACATCGGTTTTTTCCTTGGAAGAGCTTCACTTAATAAGTAAAATGATCCTGAATATTGCAAGTGTAGGTAGTGGGGTTTAGCACACACAACACCATCACAAACCAACCTCACAGGATTCTCGTCACCTACACAGTACCTCAGGAACCCTTCGGGTGCAATGGTCCCTTGGTTCATCATATGTCTACATCATCTAGACTTTATGCTCACCCTCTCACACATTCTATACATGAATTTCTCGGTTGAACCTCTCTGATGTGTTTGACCCCTGGGGTAACACATGTGGATATGGGGATTTCTGTTTGGTGGTGGGTGATCCATTTAATATTTACAACCTAACTCAGATAAGTACATAGAATATAAATTGTATTCCAAGATAATGCCTCATGAAAAATAAAAATATATTTCATATTTTCTTCGTTTATATTAAAACTCCTCATGTAAATAATTAATATTTATATTAGATCATTGACATATGATTTATGTTGTCTAATAATATTTAGAATCAACCAATCTTCCAAAAATTAATTAATCACTTTCAATATTTGTTTTCAAAAATGGTACTATTAACAAATACATTCTACAAATATTATCAATAAATCCATTCCACACTCTTATGAGTTCAATAGTGACCCTAGAGGGGGATATTTTTTAATTATGGGATATTGATCATGGCCTAATGAAATTGTTTATTTTTATGTATTTCAAGTGGTAAAAATGATTTGTTAATAGAGCGATTTCTTTTGTGGGAATTGGAAGTGAGTTGATATTTAATGATTTTGATTTATTTATTCATGTGATGTGTCACCTACAATTGACATACAAATATGGGGATCCAAAGAATAATGGTGAGTTATGATAGATGGTCACTATCTAGTCCTGGTGATATGGACTAAATCACCTATGTTATTGTTGATCGCAGGGATTATGCCACTAGTGAGGCTAGTTGAGGATAGATAGTTGATTATAGGCAGTGAAATTCATCATTTGGATGGCACATGATTCTAAACCATTTATTTATAGGGTATTCTCATAGGATGTTTATTAATGTGCCATATCAACATGATGATTCTCTTTAGGGAGGTTTTATTTACATTGAGTTCTCTGTTTTTATTAGCACATAAGGTACAATTTTCCCCCATCCTTCACTCTTTATTTTGTAATATGGTTTCATGGTGTTTTATTATGTTAATTGTCACATTTTTTTAATTTATCAAAAAATAAATCCAATTATTTTTAAAATGGTTGTTAATAATATGAAATTTGAATGTGGATTTCAAAATTATGTTTTTCACTTAAAAGGGGTTGAGGACCTAGGAAATTTTTTGGTCTGATTATTCTAATTTAAGAATAAACTAAATGGGTACTTTTTAATGAAAAATTATGTAATATTGGATTTTATTTATTATGCATGAAAACCCTATTTTCTATATTGTATTTTAGGCTGACATAAAATGTAATTTCATTTTTAATGAATCACATGAACTACTTAGTGGGATCCTAGTGAACTCGAATTTCATCACACTCTATATACACCATCAAATGTATTTGGTCATTATGGTTTATTTTGATGTTCTTTAGATTTATACTTCCTCTTATTTGGTGATCATGATGTTAATGTTATTTATATTTTATAATGAATTTTTCTATTTCATACTCAAATTAGATATTAAAGACATGGAGATATTACCTCTTGGTGGAGCATCTAAAAGTATACTAAAATAAAAAAATCATGACTTATATATTTACCAAGATGTACATGATGCCCAGTTATAGAAACTAGGTAGTTTATCCTTAGACATTATATTTCAAAATTACTTATTTGTCTGGTATGTTGAAAATATTTTATTTCATGTTTAAAATGAATCTTATATTGCATGTTGTTTAAAAGTCAATGTGTTTGTGGGGTTTGATGAGTTTGTTTGCTGATCTAATTCATGGGGTGTGTGAGGATGTAGAGTAGGTGTTTTCATTCACTTTTTAGGTCACACCCTCTATCAATGATCTAGTCATGATTTGGTAGTCATATGCACCTATGTTCCAGTATATTAGCATTTTTCTAAATGGTGGTAAGATCTAGATTATTCATAATTGGTATCTCAGTGGATCTATCAACTTTAGAAAGTTCATGGTAGTTAAATTTATCATTATGAGGAAGTGATTTTAGAGGGGTATCATAACAATTTCTCCATAAACCCCGGGAAGATATTTTCTGGGGGTGATTTTTGATCATTGGTGAAAATCATCCAATTTCCTTTCCATCCAGGAGTCAATGAAGCTAGATGACCTCGCTAACCTATAGTTTTTAGAGGTTTTAGAATTAATGTATTTTCTTTAATGATTGTTTCTGATAGTGATTTTGATTTTACTTCTTGGTTTTGGAAGGGACTCTATGAGGCTCTTGGAACCAAAATGAGGATTAACACCACATACCACCTGCAGAGAAATGGTTTGTCAATGTAGACCATCTTGAATCTCTACGAAATTATTTGAGCATCTATGCTTAACTTTTGGAGTTTGTAGGAAAGTAATATATAATTTACTTAGTTTACTTATAATAATAGTTATGTTTCCACAATTAGTATGGTCCCTTTTGAGAATCTATACGGGGATCAATGAAAGTTTCCTATGTGTTAGTATAAGATGGGTGCCCATTCCATATTGGAACCGAATCTCATCCAAGAGATGAAAATTTTGGAATGATATATTTAGAAGAGGGTAAAGATTTCTAGGATTCAATAAAATAATTATAATGATCAATTTCTACACCCATTAGAGTTTCATTTTAGTGATCAGGTGTTTCTTTAAGTGTTTATTTGGCTCGGAAACTATAGCTTAGCAAATCTAGGAATGTGGTAATTACATTTTGTCGGGTCATTTCATGTTATAGAACATATTTCAATGTTATCATATCAAATAACATTACCATCATTACATACCTTTATCCATTATGTATTTCATGTTTCATAGTTGAAGAGATACTCTATAGACCCATATCATGTGTTGTAGTGGGATTTTTTAGATATTGATCCTCATACTATAATTTTTGAATAGCCTATTCCTATCTTGGAGTATCATAAATAGATTCCACATGGAAGGTTGATCCCATTATTCTATGTTCACTGGAATCATTATGGAAATATCTATAATACATGATTGAGAGAAGCTTTGGTAGAGGAGCAGGGGATTATTATTCTTTCTTTTGAGGATGCATAAGGACTTTATAGGGAAAGAAAGTTTCATAGTGGGGAGGTTGGTGAAACCCAATGGGTCACTAGTATGTCAATTTTTGATATTTATGTGTAACTTATTTCATTCTAGGGTTTCCAAGTTTATGAGGGTCAAAATTTTAGTTTTGGAGAAAACATAACCCGATGCATGGTTTGTTCATGGTTTATTTCGCGTTATAAAAATTACTTTGAGGGTGGATGGTTTGGGGACAGTGCACTTTTCCAGAGGTTGATCATAAGTTTTCAAATCATTCAAGGTCTCAGGATAACCATGTGGCTAATTTTTTGGGATATAAGAGAACTCACAAAATTGGTTCATGATGTTTAAAACAATGAATCATAATAATGAGAGTTGTATATCTCATTTAAAATGTGTCTTTTACCAAAAATTACCATATTGAATTTTTATCCTTTGATCCTCATTTCATCTCTCATTTCATGTACAATCCCTCCCCCATGATTGGGAGTTTCTCTTTATTGAATTTTGGTTGATTATCTATGGATCCATGGTTTTTTAACTTGACTTATACCATATTCTATATGATTTCTTTACTATTTCCCCTTAATATTCCATTTTTTATTCTTGTTATATGGAGATGTGAAACTTTAGTTGGTGGGTTGGAGTGATCCAAAGTTTTTAATGTGTATTTTATTAATTTATTATGGTTTATGTTTGTTAGGTTTTTTCCTCATAAATGAGGTGGTTTTCATAGAGGGAGTGTAGATTGAAACCATTTCCAATGTTGGTGTCTCTATTTAAGGACATTTTCCATAAATTGCATTTAAATTCATAATATATTTTGTATTATGTTTGTACAATTTTTTTTAATGATTTATTATTTATTTTTATTCCATGTGTTATTTGATCTATAGTTAAATATTGAAAATTTATTATTTAAAATGTTTTTTCCAATGGCTAACATCCATAGTGCACCCCAATTGTTTGATGAAATGGATAAAAGTGGTTTTATGTTTTAATATGGGTTTATAAAAGGTCTTTCAAAATAATTTTACTGTGAGGATTATTTTTATCAAAATGGTAATTTTGGTCTAGTAAAATGTCTTGTGAAATAGCTTTGATGTATGGACCTTGTTTTGTGATTATGTTTGGCATTAAGTAGCGCATGTGATAGCTTAGGTGTGATCATGTGTTGACAAATAGACCATGTAAACAATTTTAGGAAGACTAAGATAGGTTCTGTTATTTATCCAACTGACCAAGAGAGCTTTTGGGAGTAAGAACAATAGAGAATCTAATAATTGACCAAGGGTACAATAGAGATCTTGATGTTTGGCCCGATGAAGACCATGAGAGCTTCCAGTTTTCTTTTCCAGTTCAAAAACATTATATTTAGACACCCACACATTATACCCATATCGTTCAATATTTACGTGACCATTACTCATGATGATATGATTTAAATGATTTTATGCATTGTTTTATTGCCTTGATTTATGTGATATCTTCCATTATGCCCATTTTTAATTATTTTTTCATGTGATGTTGGTTTTTCTATTTATTCCTTATTATGATTAGGTTGGGTACATTCATTCGGGTAACTTCATAGGGAAATTATTTCATTATTGACCCCTACTGATAAATTTTATAAGAAACACAATTTTTTTAAAGAAACCCAAAGGGATTTCAAATTATATTTTTTCAAATTTATTTAGTATCAAAAAAGGATTTCTAAACTAGTTTAATTTTTTGAATGGTTGAAAATCCTTAAATAGATCTATGGTAGTATCCTACAAGGATTTTTGTATCACACCATACATATTACCTTGGGGTTATTTTGACACCATTTTCAAGTGCATAGGTAAATGCCAAGAACTATGCATATTGGTGGTTCACCTTGATTACCATCATCCATGTTTTGATCGAGGAGATGTTGTATCAATGCGTTGGCTCTTGAGGATATTTTTTAAGTTATTTTGTGTTATTTGGATGTATTTATTGGATATGTATGACTGATTCCACTATTTTCAGGTTTTGATATTTTTAATTTACATTCCATGTTTATGTCATGTTATGGTATGTTTCTTATGTGATGTTATGTTTTTTTCTATTATATCTACTTTAGTCATTACTAAACTATCGAGGTTTGATGTTTATTTCTCACTCACTCTAATTATGTTAGTGTGAACATCGCATTACATGGATGGGACATGTTAGTTTACCATGGGATGAAATCTTTCTATGCAGTTATTCATTATTCTCGGTTCAATTTTCCAACTTGTGGTGATTGGGAACACTCTTCGGTCTATGTGTACTTCCATATCATGTGATTGTTTTGGTCAAAATAGGTTAGTTTTCTATATACATTATCTATAGCATTAATAAATTACATCCTCAAAATTTTATCTTTTTCTCAGTAATAAAGGGTTTCATATTTTTTATATTTTTTTTAAAAACCAACATCATAAAAATTGTTAAAAGTACTTCTTCTTGAAAAGATATAAAGGGAGATATTATGTTCATCAAAAATAACATGAACGTATGTTTCTAAATATGACAACATTAGTGGGAATTGAAAATATATATTCAGAGAAAAAATAAATTTCCAAACAATTTTTGTGAGTAGTAGAGAACATTGGTCATAATAAAGTGAATGATCATGAGAAATTTAACAACTAGAAAATAGTAAATCAATAAGGTTTGAAATATCCAATGATATATCTAAACTAAATGGAAGAAGATAAATTTTTTAAAAAATCCTTTTCATATAGATGAAAAATTATTTTAACATCGATACCAGAACATTAAGGAAATACACATTCTTCACAAGAAAAATTTCATCCATTAATAATTTCTCACCACAATCTCATATTTTTCTCTAAAAACGAGTATTTAAGGTGAATTTTTCATTCCAAAGAAACTAAAATAACATTTAACAAATTAAATAATCCATAAAAGAATTATAATATATCTCGCCTATGTTTAAATATAAATAAAAACATAAATGGTTATCAAAATGTAATAGAATATCCAAAATATATAAACCTTTATATGAAGAAGTAATAAACTTTACTCTATAATTTCCAAAATAACACTTAAGTTTATAATTTGACTATTCCACAAAGAGATAAAACTCCATCTAAATTAGTCTTAATAAAATAATCATAAAATAATTTGTTGACCTCAATGGTTATCTCTTACCTTTGAACATACTTCCTCAAAAAGTTAATTGAATTCTTCCTAAATAATAATTTTTATTAATCATCATTTAATCCTATGGGTTACATGAAACTAATGAAACATGACCCAAAATATAATTTTCCACCATTATAAGACAATATATAATCATATAATGTATTGAAATTAACTAAAATACTATGAATCAAATTATGATAATAACCTGATAGGTAATCCTTAGCTTGACCATAAATATATCTAAAAATAACTCCTCATAAATGGATCACTTTTAAACCATCATGATTATCTATACCCCAATATTCTAAAGACCATAATTTACTTAACATTAAATAATATATTGACATAAATGGTTATTAAAACCTAAATAGATTATTGTTCACATAATATAGTGAAATTATTAAATCGTATCAAAATCCCATCACTTAAAACCAAAAAAAGGGTATATATGCATTTCATATTATGATAAACTGTAAACTTATTAACTTATGATGGTATACATAACAATTAAATTAACATCATATGAAATCTTAACTTCTTATAAAAATTAACTCTATCCTAATTCCTTAAATAAAACCATAGACCATTCAATATATTAAATTAATCTAAAAATCACATTCCATAAATTCACCATACAATTAAAAGGTCATAAATTATATACAATTAACTTCATCATCTAATTACTCAAACAGAACAATATTATTCCAGCACCAATAATGTATTATGGGTTATCTTTCCCTAAATTATACATCTCAAAAAATACCCTTTATACCTAAATATGTTCTCAACGCCTTAAATAAAAACTACTATAGGATAATCCTTAGATTCTTCTTGATTCATGAATCCCGAATTACATAATTACTAAATCCAAATATATAGACACTTTAATAATTTCACTCATATGATTTGATGTAACATATATCCTTCATTATTTTGGGAGTTAACCATTTTATTATTGAACTGGCTTGGATAATTCCTATATTCCCACATATAATAAATTATACAAGAAAATGTTTCTTAGTATGAACTTCATTTCATTATATCAAACATTTTATTTTTCCACATCAATTACTTTCTATAATCCCTTCTGTTACACACATAAAACATCTTATTATTCTACTGAGACATTTCCCTAAGTGATTCTTCCCACATGCTTCAAATGTATGAATATGAATCATCTTCCATTCACAGACTTCTTGAAAATCAATTTTTCTCTTATTAGGTGTGTTAGGAAAGTCAAAAAAATTGAGGTTATTAATTATATAATGGGATAGTAGACTAGGAATAATCACGTGGTTTTTCTTTCCAAATCCTATTTCATTTGAGTTTTTATGTGGATATTCATTGCATTGTCTATCTCATTCACTTTTAGTGTGATGAATTATGGTTATAGTTATTAACTAAAACCAAAAAAATGAATAAGCATCAAGATATAATAATAAAAGTGAGATAACATATAATTTTAATATATCATTCATATGATGTCTAAATCATGAAAAATTATTTTCAATTTAAATAAATTTAGCTTTAACCTTGGTTATCCATAGTCATTGTCCAGTTAAGAAAATCATAACAGATCGTAATGTGAATCATTTCAAGAATATCTCCTAAAAAATTAAAAACATATGTTCAATAAAGGAATAGAAATAGTGAATATGAATGAAGGATGATATATACTTTGACAAACACTTTTTAGAATTATTACACCTATATGATTCTTTTACAAAATATCATTCACATGTAGTTTACAAATTGGGAAGAATTGGTAGTAATTCCAAAAAATCTCTATATTAACAAGGAATAAATATTTTATCCTATAATTGTGATTATCCCAAGGGTTTTCACCAAAATTACCTAATTATAATCTCTAGAAGTGATTATACCATGTTCTGAAACCAACTATAGTGATTCAAATTTTTCATACATAAATGTTACATATTATTGGATGAATATTCAATACATTAAATTATGATCCTTGCCACAATTATATATGTTTATATTTTTTGAAACATGGATACAAAAATTACATGTTCAAAAGAGATAAAAAAAATCTCCCACATAGTTCTTCCCAACAAGAACATTTCTTAAGAATATCATACATAAAAAAAGTTCTCCATGTCCTTGGAAAAAAACATAGAAATGGGTGAGCTCATATTCTCAGTAAGGGTAAAAATAAGAGATATAAATGATCACTTATGAATAATGCTAGCATAATCTTATGATAATATTAAATTAACTTTTGAAATCATCAGTTTGTATGTCAAGGATCATAATCTTGAATCATAGTATAATTTATGACAGTGCAATAGATTTTAATAATATATGAATCAAATAATACTTGTAATGAGATAATAAAATTTCTACATGAACTTGTCAAAAAATATTGAAATAAATTGTGACATAATAATAATCATATAAATATTATTTCAAGGCTACACACTAATAAATTTATAACATGTTCGGCCTTGTCAAATTGCATGTGTACCTACATCGGGTTTTGGATATCCACTCACATACATTCTTTCTGTCTTGGGATAACCTCTCATATAACCTCTTTATTTATAGTGTGAGATAACCTCCCATGTACCATTTGATCTCATAAAACATTAATCATTACCCAAGTAATGGAGTGGATATATAATTCTCGGCCCACCCATAGAACACTACAATAAACTATAATTTAGTGATGTTTTTAGTGACGTATTTAGGAAACTTCTATAATATACTACTGTTTTATTGAATCCTCACTAATCAAGGTATGGTTTATGGAAAAATCAATAATTTGGGATCATTTTTAATGAATCCTAGAGACATTTTCAATATATGTCTCTAATTTAGCAATATTTTTTAAGAAGCATTACTACACATTAATATATTTATATATAAATATGTTATCTATAAAATAGAAACATATATATATATATATCAATATAAACATATGATATATATAAAATATAAACATAAAATATGAACATAAAATATATATATAATATAATTGAAACATATATATAATATAATATATATAATACAAAATATAAACATATATATATAAATAATATAATATATGAACATATAAATATAATATATTATATACAAACATAAAGATATATAAAGATATATATATAATCATATATATATAATGTAAAATACAAATATATATGAAAATAATTGGTTCCATTGATATTTAATCTTTATAAAAAAACTCTCCCAAAAAATAATAAATATTGTATCATTGGATCATATTCTTAGGAAATATGAAGTAACATTAAAGAATTTTATCATCGATAAAAAATTTCATTAGAAGAACATTTTAATACTTCTTCAGGTAAATAACCTTTTAATTTTTAAATCAATATTAAAATATTAAACATTACATGATATTAAGTGGAAAAAATTAATTGAAAATAAAATATTGTACTTTTAAAGGATTCCCAAATCATTGAGTAGTAAGATTTAGGGGAATTTTTTAATGTTATTTAGATTAAAATAATAATCTCGTCCACATTTTCAGAAAAGAATAAAAAGTATTATATTCGGAAAAATAAATAATATTCCTTTTAATAATTTTTTTAAAAATAAAAACATGGGAAAATATGACATTAAATACTAATAGTACAATAGAAAAAACCATCTTGGACATGTTTTTAGAAAGCATAGATATGTAAAATAATCATTATATATCAATGATTAAAATCATATTGGTTTTTCATGAAAATGTACATTCGGTATCTTGAGTACATAAAGTGAGGGAAATGAATGGTAAACTTGTATTCTCATGAAATAAATAGAGGATAAGAAAATGTAATGAATTTATTAGGAATGATTCATATAATTTTCTTCAATGAAAATTGAACCATAAATTATCCTCATTAAAATGAGATTAAAACATCAATCCATTACCACTTTAGTAAATTTTTAAATAAACCCTCATGAAGAAGAAAACCATATAAAGATATTTTTATGCACCTAATTTTCATCAAAATCACTATAAAATAAATTTAAGGGTATTAAATACACCATATAAAATAAACATGTTGTCATTATGGCATAAATCTCACCAACATAAATGTTATATGAGAAAATATTACTTAAAGTTTGAATTTAATTCAAGGTGCTATAAATTCAAGTATAATTAAATTATATTTATTAAAATTATATTAAAAATTAATAAAAATTATTATAATATCATAAATTATCCACTTATATCATTTTAACACCCATTTATTAAAAATTATTTATTCAAATAATCTTTTCCAAGTGTTAAGTGTTAAATTTTTCCTGGGAATTTTGGCTTTGTAGTTGTAGTCTGTGCACAATGATCATGGTTCCATCATCTCCAAAAGATTATTCATGATTTAAATATCATATATATTCATTATATAAATATTAATATTTATCCATAAAATTTAGTATTATAAAAATTAATTACACCATTCAAGGTGACGATAGGTCATACATATATAAGAACACTACTTGCACTTTTTGACACACGAAATGAGTGAAAGGTAAATAAATATCTTCCATTTAAAAATAATTATTATATCATACATATAATATATTTATTTTAAATCCTTAATTACTACCATTTATTTAAATTGGAATAAAAAAATCATATCACATTGTAGAGGTGGTAGTCCACACATACGCACAAGTGACAATATAATTTTCCAAAAGATTAAAAATTTAGAATATAAATATGATATTATAATTAAAAAGAATAGTTCTATAATAAATATCATATATTTTCACATTAATCCCATAATAATGACCATACATAAAAGATGGTTATTACAAATTAATTGTATCACTCTGTTTAGGTGTTAGCCTACACATATGCACAATCAATACTTTCACATCCCATTTAATGGAACAAAGTGTTGATAATGTTAGTTAAATAATCATAATAACATTTTATTTTTTTGAGTACATTTAATTTATTATTTTATGTCGAATACCGTATATTTAGAGGAGGAACAAAAATAAACAAATTGAATGATTTCGGGAAAGATAATTACCTCTTCCTTTGTTAGACTCCTTTAGATCATTTCTTAAAGACTCAAGGAATAGTATTTTGATAACAAAAAATCAAAAAATTAAAGAAATGTAACTTTATAAAAGAATTTTATAGGGGGTTATTAATATATAAGGCTCAACCTGGGTGAGGAAGAGTAGTGAAGATGTTCCCATTTATAAGTGAGGAGAGGGGAACTCTTAGAAATACTTATAGTATTACATTATTATAAATTAATTTTATGTTTCATGTAGCTCAAAATTAATATATTTTTATCATATAATGATTATGATTCGACAAAGTCTCATATAATATTTTTTTTATTTTTTAATGATGATTTCACCCCTATTTTAATTAACCCCACATTAACCCTTCTCACAATTACAACAATGTCAATGTTTTTTTGTCATTAAGGGTTAAAAATTTTACCCAAAAAAATTCACCCATAAATGGAAAATTATTCATATTTTATACCATAACCCAATTTAGTGGATAAATATATTAATATTATTAACATTCAATCATTTAATGAAATATTATTTATTATTAAATATCATTAATGTTTTTGTTTTGAAATTATTCATTTAATTTAACATTGAAAATGACATGAAAACAATGTAATATTAATATAAAAAATAAAAATATATATAATCTGTTATATTTATCTATAAAACTAATTTAACAAATTAATCCATCCAAATGGTATTACTTTTAATATTTTTAAAATAATTTATTTTATTTTATTTATTAATTGAATAAATATTGTGTCTATGTAACATAAGCATCTAATGTAACTATTAAATAACTAATCTTTTAAAAAATACCATTGTGATGAAATTATTTAATTTAAAAAAAGAGTTATAACTGAAAATAAGTTCATTATTTCCCTTCCATAAAATATTACATAAATTAAAAGTAATAAAGTGACATTTTTCACAAAATATTATATTTGAATGTTATAAAGGATAAAATCAAATAGAAATGATAAAAAATGGTCATATATTAGAATATTATATGGTTTTGTATTGAATAGATTCATTGAATGAATTATATAAATGTTTTTGAATTAATTTTAAGCCATATCACATTAGTTTAAACCATAATTAACCAATTTTACCTTCACCATGGTAACAGAGAATTGCTATATTTATTATTAATATTTACCACAAATAATAGGTTAATATTTATGAAACATGGTACTCATAAATCAAAATATGGTATCCAGTTCTAAAGATTCAATTTCTAGAAGTGTAAAAAATTAATTTAAAATAAAAATGAAAAAGGCATTGAAAAATAGTTTTTTCTCAAAAAATGCCTTTTGATTATAAAAAAGTCTTGATAACCAATTTAAAAAGAAAATTTATTCCATTTATAAAAGTTGGATTATTAATAATAAAAGAGAAGTAATTTTACTTTTAAACTACTTTAAAGAAAAATGGGTATTATTGAATTTTTGAAATAAAAATATTGTTTTCAATAAAAATCAGTATTTTCACTATTAACTAGAAAATGAATCATTTGAGAAAAATCCAAAATATAGAACCTATTATAATTTTGTTATTATGAATTAAATTATATTCCATTTATAAAATATAATTCTTAAATGTTTTAAAAATTATTTATAATAATCATTCATAAAAATAAATAAAAACCATTTTTGAATAACATGTATTTTCTTGAATAAAATGACTTTAGTATAAAAATTATTTATTATTTCGTAAACATTTAACAATTCATTTTTATTGAGTATGAAATTAATATATACTTTATTATTCGGTTACATATACTTATTACTTCAAATTGACGTATATGTTATAAATTTCCTGAAATAATAATGTTTTCTGGTTCGTTTAATCTCATTCTCTCATATTGGATACACTATCAAACATAGTGATATTTTAAATTTATGGGGTTTTATAATGATAATAGATGAGTAAATTTTAATTCTCTACTGTATCTATAATGTTTTTCTTCTATAGGTATCTTATTAGGAAAATTAGAGACATATATAAAGTGGGAGATGTATTACCTAATGGCGATGTATCATATGTGTCTAAAGTCGTGATTTGACATCCCAGGTAAATAAAGAATAAATAATTTTCATATTTATTAATATTTACAAATTAAATATTAATTTTATTTTAAAGGGGTTGCTATGTTCGATAGCGTACCCGATACGCAACGATGAGTTTCTTTGAAACATGCGTAGCACACTAGTAATAAAATAATATTATTTTAAATATTAGTTAACAAGTAGCCGTTGTACTACCGGTAATGGATATAAATAACTAAAATATGATTAGATATGTTTCTAAATGTTTATACATTTACCCAATAAAAGATAAAATCTTAAAATACGGAAAGAGTTCAATTTTACGGGTATATATACTCTAATTTTCACTAAAGGTTCACTTATCACCTTTTAATGGTGAACCGTCATTAAATATAGTTTTGATCACTCTTATACTTTATTTTGGACCAAATATAACTCTTCTTTAGAATCGGGACATCAAAATTTACTTTGTGTAAATTTTTGGTACCTTTCTGATAAAGTTCATTTTTTATGAATAGTGTAAAATGTTGTATTTTAATTCAAAACCTCTTTTTAATCTAATTTATTTATATGATTAGATTATTATTTTAATTGGTTTTAAAGTGAAATTAGAAAATATTTTTACCAGTTAATCCAATGGTGGTCATTGGAATCAATTTCACTTTGAAATTGGACTTAAACTGGTGTCAATCTTTTGATACTTATTGTTTCACAAAAACACGCTATTTGTCATGACAGCGGGAATTAATTATTAAATTAATTATTTTGACTTATATGTTTTGAATTTTTTAAAATGGACTTCATTTTTGAATTCAGAATATCAAATATAGCTTAGGGTGAATTTTTGGTAATTTTCTGAAAAACTTCAATTTTTGATGAATAGTGAAACCACTAAGTGGTAATCAAGCAAACTGATTTTTCAGTTAAATGAAAGTTTACCACTAATGTGTATTGAATTTTGAAAATCCTACATACATGGTTGTCATTAAGAAGTAAAATGTGGTTCAATGAGATTAAAATAATTTTTTGGTGAATAGTAATTTTTTTCATTAATCGCGATTAGAGGTAATTAGTGTAGTTTAAGGTAAAAATGGTATTATAAGAATGTGAAAACACCATGAAACTTGTCCTACACCTATTGGGTGAGTCATGGTCGACCACGAAAAGCCATGGGCCAACTTGGGGACCCCATGGAGCCACTTTAGTTGGAAAATGACATTAATATATTTTTATTTAATGTTAAAGTGAAAATGGCACTAACATAAATTGTTTTACTAAAATAATTTTTGAGTTGGGTTATACAAGTCCAAATTTTGATTATAAATAGTAATTGGAAAGCTAAAAAATTTTCCTACATCATAGTATTTTTTTTAGAATTTTAGACATTAAATAAATTAAATTATATATGACATAATAATGATGCAATGATGACATCATTATTTGATGATTTAAATAAAATGGAAAGATAATGAAAAATATAAAACCTAAATATGTCCAAATCCAATTGGATGAGTGGATTTAGAACCCTTATCACCTTATACACGAATTATATAAATTTGGGACCTTTTAAAACCGAAACACATTTTCAAATAATGTAATATTTCTTTACTTTCCAAAAGTGCCCCTCCTCTCCTCTTATAAAAGGCCCCCACCTCTACCTCATTTCACACACTTCTCAAGCCTTTGGCTCGGCCAACCCCTACCCAATTACTCTCTCCACATCCCTCTCCTCATCCTAGAGGATTCCCTTTGGGCAGAATCCTTTCAAAGGAATCCTTTAGGCTCAAATAAAAAGGGAGTTACACTTTTAAAGGTAATTCATTCTCTCTTGTTCTTTTGTTTTATTTTGCTTCTCCAACCCTATAAACTCTTTTTATTTACTTCTTTTGTAACAACAAAAGTATCTTAAATATACTAGGATGTTGTTATAATATTTATTTTAGCTACAATCTCACACAACTACATAAAATGGTTAATGAACATACGGTTTCCGTGGATGGCGAAATTCTGCCTCCCGAAACGATGATTGTTCAATACTCATTTAACTCCTTCAAGGGTGGCCATTATGATGTCACTATTTTTATATATGATATATAATATGTTTATGTTTTTTTAAGCTTCTGTATTTTTCATTTTTGGCATACCTTTATGGTTTCCATTATGGGTAAACACGATATCTTCATTTAAGGAAGTGCGGACTACCGCACCCTAAAAGTGATGTGATCCGTTAATGCCATATTTGGGACGTGTAAAGGATGGATTTAAAGTTATTATATATGATGTTATACTGGAATTATAATATACCTCTATATCAATATTATTTATTTCCATTAAAATATGAGATATAAATGAAAGTAGCGTTCATGCGTACGTACGGCTTACCGTCTCCCTGAACGGTGCATTTCATATCTTATCCCCAAATGTAATGTACTATTAAAATTACATGTATATAATGTATATATATAATAAATGATATATCTAAATGATGAATATAATTCTGGAATTAAAATATACATACCTCTCATTTAGTTTTAATTCCACTAATATGACAAAGAAATGAAAGTAGCGTTCATGCGTACGTACGGCTAACCGTCTCCATGAACGGTGCATTTCATTTCTTACCTATAAATGATTATGTAATCTTATAAATACATGTATATGCTGGATATATATGATATATATGATATCCAAATCAGGAATTTCATTCTGGATATAAATAACTTTTGACCACACGAACAACATGTAATTGTAAGAAGTCAACTTTCGACTTAAGAACCAAATATTGACAAAACAAACATTATTAACTTAAATGGTTACATAATGTTTATAACATGTCAATAAGTGATATAAAAGGAATAATGAACTTTAAAAAGGTTCTTAATCAAGTATAAATTAAGTCATGTTTATTATTCAGGACGTTAAAGAACGATCGAGTCAAGTCAGACCCGAGGTAAGGGACTTTGTCTCAATCTCCTTTCATTGAGGAATATTTCATTTTATACACAACATTCTTTTATACGGTGTATAAACTCATTTTACTTTTACTTTAATACAAAAGGAATATTTTTCTACGAAGCGTTTTACTAAACGACAAAAAGGAATGTTTTTTTTAACGTACGCGGTGACAACGACCTTTTTCCGCCGTCGCGAGTATTATTTGATCTTTGGCTTTCTCAACAAGCCGTAATGTTTTTAGAATAAAATAAATACCATATACTCTTTTATGTATTTTGGTATTGAAAATGGTTTTGAAAAAGGATTCTATTATGTCAATATATTTATGATATATTGTGATTGAAATGTGGAAATGTTATCATTCCTTTATATTGGTTTTATGTTTTATGATTTTATATTGGTACTTGGACATTTTAACGGGTGGTTACGTTATAAACCATATGACGGGTGGTGCCGTGAATACCAGGACGGGTGGTTACGTTATAACCTCCAATGCATTGGGTATGGAAGTCGGCCGTATGGCTATTCCATTAAGTATGTATGGAAATTGGCCGTATGGCTATTCCATTAAGTGATATGTGTGGAAGTCGACCGTATAGTTATTCCACTTAAGTATGTTTATGTCCCAAGTTACCTTTATATATTCTATGTGATCTTTATATGGGTTTTATGGTAATCTTTTGGTTACAAAAAGGTAAGTAATGATACTTTATTCGGTGAAATTTTTTTTTACTACTTCATGAAGGTGAAGGTATTACTTTGATATAGTATACATGGTTTACTTGATGTTTGAAAAACTAACAGTTTTCATTCTTTTTGTATCCCTTACTGAGCTTTTTATGCTCACCCCAAGTTTTTCGAAATGTTTTTCACAGGACTTGAAGTGGAATAAGGTCAAGGATGGGATCAAGGGAATTTCATGCTATCTAAAACATGGAATCTAGACATCTTTCTTTTTAAGAGTTTTTATTTTATGGAGACTTAGTTGAAGTGTCTACTTTGTAATCTTTTAAGATGTAATAGTTATGTTCTAATTCTCTAAAACTCTAAACCTGAAAAGATCCTCAATGTGAATTATTCATTTAATTCAATATTAAGTAAGGTTTAAGGCTGGGGCCTTATAGTTGGTATCAAAGGATGGTTTAAACAACTTTAGGAGTTAGAAAAGTGTTAAATTATAATATGATTGAAATGATATAGCATTTAAGGATTAACATGTTGCTTCGCCTAAGATATTTCTGTGTTCAGAATGGTTTTCTGCAGAGGAAACAAAGCAGCTATGTTGGGACGACATCAGGAGGAAGACAACCTTCCAAATCAGCAACCTGAGATGGTCTGAATCGGAACTGAATAGTTTGTTGCAATGATGGCACAGTTGACTCAGGCTATAAATGGTGGTGGTATCCATGCACGAGATCAGCCAGATCAACCGCAGAGGAACATGTCAGTGGTGGAACATTTCATGAGGCAATATCCCCTATCATTCAGAGGATCATATGACCTTGTGCAAGCTGAAGGGTGGATTAAAGCACTGGAGAAGATTTTTGATGTCATGGGGTGTTCAGAACATCAAAAGGTTAGACTTGCTGTTTACCGTTTTGAAGGTGAAGCTGATCAGTGGTGGTCGATGGTGAAAAATATAAGGGATAGTGATGTGATTGAGGATCTTCACTGGGACGAATTCAAAGGTATGTTTCTTGAGAAATATTTTCCTAAGGTGGTTCGTCTTAGGATGGAAAAACAGTTCCTAGAATTGAGGCAGGAGGATGATTCAGTGGCTGCTTATGAAGAAAAGTTCACTCGATTGGCAAGGTATGCTCCAAACTTCATACGAGATCATGATAGTAAAATAAACCGTTTTTACTCAGGGTTAAAGACAAAGTATCGAAGGGCTTTATATTCTCGTGAGTTCAAAAGTTATGAAAAACTTGTTCGATGTGCGGATAAGGTGGAAATTGAGTTTGCCGATAATCAGGTGTTCTATGAAAAACAACAGAATAAGAGATCTAGTTGGCAGGAAAAGGGGAAGAATTCATCAAAGAAGCAAGGAGGTAAGAAAACCAAACATCCATCCTGTGAGAAGTGTGGTAAAATGCATCCTGGAGAATGTTTATCCAAGTCTGGTAAGTGCTTTAGGTGTGGTAAGTCTGGTCATATTGCTCGTAACTGTAAGGAAGATGATCAAGAAGGAAATGAAAAGCCAACGGTAAGATGTTTTAAGTGTAATGAAATGGGTCATTATGCAAACGAGTGTCCAACGAAGAACTCAACTGGGGGAATGAAGCCAGACTACAAGCAGAAAGGGGTGGCGAAATCCTTTGCAACAACTTCAGCAGATGTTGCGCCATCGAATGAAGTGGTATCAGCTCCAGGGAGCTCAGTATTTTTTGAAGATTGACTTGAGGTCGGGGTACCATCAGTTGAAAGTAAAAGAAGAAGACGTTCTGAAGACTGCGTTCCGTACTAGATATAGCCATTATGAATTTGTAGTTATTCCTTTTGGGTTAACCAATGCACCTGCTGTATTCATGGACCTTATGAATAAAATTTTCCATGAGTTCTTGGATAAGTTTGTGTTTGTGTTTTGAGGTTTGTGAAGAGGTTATGTGTGCCTTGTGATTCAAAGTTGAAGAATGAGTTGTTTTTTCATCCTGGCAGTACAAGATGTATAGAGGTCTGCGGGAGTATTACTGGTGGGATGGAATGAAAAGAGACACTGCTGATTTTACTGTGAAGTGTTTAACATGTCAACAGGTTAAAGCAGAGAGGCAGTTACCGAAAGGGATGCTTCAGCCTTTACCAGTGCCAGAGTGGACATGAGAGAATATATCCATGGACTTTGTTGTTGGAATACCGAAGACATCTCGAGGTAATAATGCAATCTGGGTTATTGTTGATCGCTTGAACAAATCTTCTCATTTCCTTGCTATACGAGATACTTTCTCTCTTGATCAACTTTCCCATTTTTATCTTAAAGAGATAGTCAGGTTACATGGAGTTCCTCTCTTCATTGAATCGGATTGTGATCCCAGGTTTACTTCTAACTTTTGGAAAGGCCATCAGAAGTCGTTGGGTACTGAATTAAATTTTAGTACAGCTTTTCATCCTCAATCAGATGGGCAGTCAGAACAAACAATCCAGACATTGGAGGATATGCTACGAGCTTGTTCTATGGATTATTAGGGAAGTTGGGACCAACATCTTTCTTTGGTTGAATTTTCCTATAATAACAGTTTTCATTCCATTATACAGATGGCACCATTTGAGGCATTATATGGGAAGCAGTGTCGAACTACAGTATTTTGGGATGAAGTGGGTGAAAGGAAACTGATGGGACCAGAATTGGTAGAAGAGATGACAGAAAAAGTTCAGTTGATTCAGAAGCACATGAGAACAGCTCAGAGCAGGCAGAAGAGTTATTCGGATAACCGGAGGAAGGATCTATCTTTCAAGGTAGGTGATCATGTTTTTCTCAAGGTTTCTCATTGGAAAAGTGTGACTATATTTGGTAAGAAAGGAAATTTGAGTCCAAGGTTCGTTGGACCATACGAAATTCTGGAAAGAGTTGGATCAGTTGCATACCGAGTGGCTTTACCTCCGAGTTTATCTCAGGTACACAATGTTTTTCACGTTTCGATGTTGAGAAAGTATATGCCAGATCCATCTCATGTTTTGAGCCCAGAGGTAGTTCAGCTGGAAGAGAACCTATCTTATGAGGAACAACCGGTCCAGATTCTTGACCACAGGGAGCAAGTGTTACGGAATAAGGTGATTCATCAGGTAAAGGTTTTGTAGAAAACCCATGTGATTTAAGAGGCAACGTGGGAATCTGAAAATGCTATGAGGGATAAATACCCCCACTTATTTTGATAAGTGAATAAAATTGCGAGGACGCAATTCCCAAAAGGGGGGAAGGATGTAACATCCCAGGTAAATAAAGAATAAATAATTTTCATATTTATTAATATTTACAAATTAAATATTAATTTTATTTTAAAGGGGTTGCTATGTTCGATAGAGTACCTGATACGCAACGATGAGTTTCTTTGAAACTTACGTAGCATACTAGTAATAAAATAATATTATTTTAAATGTTAGTTAAAAAGTAGCCGTTGTACTGGAGGGAATGGATAGAAATAACTAAAATATGATTAGATATGTTTTTAAATGTTTATACATTTACCCAATAAAAGATAAAAGCTTAAAATACGGAAAGAGATCAATTTTACGGGTATATATACTCTAATTTTCACTAAAGGTTCACTTATCACCTTTTAATGGTGAACCGTCATTAAATATAGTTTTGATCACTCTTATGCTTTATTTTGGACCAAATATAACTCTTCTTTAGAATCGGGACATCAAAATTTACTTTGTGTAAATTTTTGGTACCTTTCTGATAAAGTTCATTTTTTATGAATAGTGTAAAATGTTGTATTTTAATTCAAAACCTCTTTTTAATCTAATTTATTTATATGATTAGATTATTATTTTAATTTGTTTTAAAGTGAAATTAGAAAATATTTTTACCAGTTAATCCAATGGTGGTCATTGGAATCAATTTCACTTTGAAATTGGACTTAAACTAGTGTCAATCTTTTGATACTTATTGTTTCGCAAAAACACGCTATTTGTCATGACAGCGGGAATTAATTATTAAATTAATTAATTTGACTTATATGTTTTGAATTTTGTAAAATGGACTTCATTTTTGAGTTCAGAATATCAGATATAGCTTAGGGTTAATTTTTGGTAATTTTCTGAAAAACTTCAATTTTTGATGAATAGTGAAACCACTAAGTGGTAATCAAGCAAACTGATTTTTCAGTTAAATGAAAGTTTACCACTAATGTGTATTAAATTTTGAAAATCTGACATACATGGTTGTCATTAAGAAGTAAAATATGGTTCAATGAGATTAAAATAATTTTTTGGTGAATAGTAATTTTTTTCATTAATCGCGATTAGAGGTAATTAGTGTAGTTTAAGGTAAAAATGGTGTTATAAGAATGTGAAAACACCATGACACTTGTCCTACACCTATTGGGTGAGTCATGGCCGACCAAGAAAAGCCATGGGCCAACTTGGGGACCCCATGGAACCACTTTAGTTGGAAAATGACATTAATATATTTTTATTTAATGTTAAAGTGAAAATGACACTAACATAAATTGTTTTACTAAAATAATTTTTGAGTGGGGTTATACAAGTCAAAATTTTGATTCTAAATAGTCATTGGAAAGCTAAAAGGATTTCTTACATCATAGTATTTTGTTTATAATTTTTAGACATTAAATAAATTAAATTATATATGACATAATAATGATGCAGTGATGACATCATTATTTGACGATTTAAATAAAATGGAAAGATAATGAAAAATATAAAACCTTCACATGTCCAAATCGAATTGGATGAGTTGATTTCGAACCCTTATAACCTTATCCACGAATTATATAAATGTGGGACCTTTTAAAACCGAAACACATTTTCAAATAAAGTAATATTTCTTTACTTTCCAAAAGTGCCCCTCCTCTACTCTTATAAATGGTCCCCACCTCTACCTCATTTCACACACTTCTCAAGCCTTTGGCTCGGCCAAAACCTGCCCAATTACTCTCTCCAAGTCCCTCTCCTAATCCTAGAGGATTCCCTTTGGGCAGAATCCTTTCAAAGGAAGCCTTTAGGCTCAAATCAAAAGGGAGTTACACTTTTAAAGGTAATTCATTCTCTCTTGTTCATTTGTTTTATTTTGCTTCTCCAACCCTCTAAACTCTTTTTATTTACTTCTTTTGTAAAAAACCAGTATCTTCAATATACTAGTATGTTTTTATAATATTTATTTGAGCTACACTCTCACACAACTACATAAAATGGTTAAAGAACATACGGTTTCCGTGGATGGTGAAATTCTGCATCCCGAAACGATGATTGTTCAATACTCATTTAACACCTTCAAGGGTGGCCATTATGATGTCACTATTTTTATATATGATATATAATATGTTTATGTTTTCTTTAAGCTTCTGTATTTTTCATTTTTGGCATACCTTTATGGTTTCCATTATGGGTAAACACGATATCTTCATTTAAGGAAGTGCGGACTACCGCCCCCTAAAAGTGATGTGATCCGTTAATGACATATGTGGGACGTGTAATGGATGGATTTAAAGTTATTATATATGATGTTATACTGGAATTATAATATACCTATATATCATTATTATTTCTTTCCATTAAAGTATGAGATAGAAATGAAAGTAGCGTTCATGCGTATGTACGGCTTACCGTCTCCATGAACGGTGCATTTCATTTCTTATCCCCAAATGTAATGTACTATTAAAATTACATGTATATAATGTATATATATATAATTAATGATATATCTAAATGATTAATATAATTCTGGAATTAAAATATACATACCTCTAATTTAGTTTTAATTCCACTAATATGACAAAGAAATGAATGTAGCGTTCATGCGTACGTACGGCTTACCGTCTCCATGAACGGTGCATTTCATTTCTTACCTCTAAATTATTATGTAATATTATAAATACATGTATATGCTGGATATATATGATATATATTATATCCAAATAAGGAATTTCATTCTGGATATAAAGAACTTTTGACCACACGAACAACATGTAATTGTAAGAAGTCAACTTTCGACTTAAGAACCAAATATTGACAAAACAAACATTATTAACTTAAATGGTTACATAATGTTTATAACATGGCAATAAGTGATATAAAAGGAATAATGAACTTTAAAAAGGTTCTTAATCAAGTATAAATTAACTCAAGTTTATTATTCAGGACGTTAAAGAACGATCGAGTCAAGTCGGACCCGAGGTATGGGACTTCGTCTCAATCTCCTTTCATTGAGGCATATTTCGTTTTATACAAAACTTTATTTTATACGGTGTATAAACTCCTTTGACTTTTAATTTTATACAAAAGGAATCTTTTTCTACGAAGCGTTTTACTAAACGACAAAAAGAAATGTTTTTTTTAACGTTCGCGGTGACAACGACCTTTTTCCGCTGCCACGAGTATTATTTGATCTTTGGCTTTCTCAACAAGCCGTAATGTTTTTAGAATAAAATAAATACCATATAATCTTTTATGTATTTTGTTATTGAAAATTCTTTTGAAAAAGGATTCTATTATGTCAATATATTTTTGATATATTGTGATTGAAATATGGAAATGTTATCATTCCTTTATATTGGTTTTATGGTTTATGATTTTATATTGGTACTTGGACATTTTAACGGGTGGTTACGTTATAAACCATATGACGGGTGGTGTCGTGAATACCAGGACGTGTGGTTACGTTATAACCTCCAATGCATTGGGTATGGAAGTCGGACGTATGGCTATTCCATTAAGTATGTATGGAAATTGGCCGTATGGCTATTCCATTAAGTGATATGTGTGGAACTAGACCGTATGGTTATTCCACTAAAGTATGTTAATGTCCCAAGTTACCTTTATATATTCTATGTGTTCTTTATATGGGTTTTATGGTAATCTTTTGGTTACAAAAAGGTACGTAATGATACTTTATTCAGTGAATATTTTTTTACTACTTCATGAAGGTGAAGGTATTACTTTGATATAGTATACATGGTTTACTTGATGTTTGAAAAACTAACAGTTTTCATTCTTTTTGTATCCCTTACTGATCTTTTTATGCTCACCCCAAGATTTTCGAAATGTTTTTCACAGGACTTAAAGTGGAATAAGGTCAAGGATGGGATCAAGGTAATTTCATGCTATCTAAAACATGGAATCTAGACATCTTTCTTTTTAAGAGTTTTTATTTTATGGAGACTTAGTAGAAGTGTCTACTTTGTAATCTTTTAAGATGTAATAGTTATGTTCTAATTCTCTAAAACTCTAAACCTGAAAAGATCCTCAATGTGAATTATTCATTTAATTCAATATTAAGTAAGGTTTAAGGCTGGGGCCTTATACATGACCCCATTATCTGGAATTGTTTGTGATCAGTGTGGTTATAGAAAGACTATTATTTACTCAAACTATGAATTCTATGAATTTGGTGGCTTATCAAAATCACCCCTCATTTTATCTTTATGAAATAATAGATCTTTTATTTTGATGAGCTACTTTCTAATATGACCACGATTTGATATCCAAACTCCTCGTGATCATGATATAAAAATATACACGACATTAATTTTCAATATAATTTTTCTCTTCCATCATTCAGGATATGAAAAAATGACCAACAACAAAAGTATATAAATTTATTGCATGAATTATATTTACCTATAGAAACACTTTTTATTGTACCTTAGTTCAGTATAATAATTATATAAATTTTTATAAATTGTGGTCCACATTTTCACCCATAAAATTTTGTTTATAAACATTGAATTAGAGATCATTCACCTAAATCTCTCATAGATCGTTCTTTTCCTCCTCTTAGAAACACAATTATTTTATAGAATTTTCTGTATTATGTTTTGTAACATATTGTTGAAACTCTTATAGTGTTATTTAAATAATACACGGTACTCTGATATATTATTAATACACACACTTTAGTTGGATGCCAATGTTTCTTTCTAAGTTCACATGGAACAACATGAAAAATTCATTTAAATGAACTTTAGTTATAAACAAAACAACTAATTTTTTATAGTGATCATAAATTTAATTTAAGAAATGAAAATCACATCCCAAAAACATGGTTCTCATTATATAGACATCATTATGTATCAATTAAAAAACATTTGATTTTATATATGGAAAACAACCATAGAAAGATGCATTGTATTGTTTTATCATGATGAAATCAAAACAAGTATCCAATTATGTGCCTTCTATTATTATGTTTTTGTTTAAAATAATTTATATTCCTCCCCCACTTATATGTCCAAGCCTCCTATTCCACACTTCTATAACAGTCTCCTTTCTAAATTTATTAATTTATCCAACACATTTTCTTCCAACTATGATATAGAAAGAAGTAAACTTATATTAATTAAAAATTACCCTATTAAAGTTTTTAGTAGTCAATTTTCTATAAAAAAGGATATAACATATCGATCATAATTAATAATTCCATTGGACACTAGAGTAATGAAAATATATGGAATATTCATTAAATCATTCAACAGAAACCATCACCCTATTTAATATTCAAGAAAAATATTTCAAATACCACTAATTTTAGATACTTTTTCATTTCCATTTTCATGTGTCCAATGATAAGATGAGAATAAATCTATTTTACTAGTGATATGGTAGTAGGATCCATAATTAATAACCAATATCAGATCTCAACATGCAAGGTCAATGTGATATTCTTAAATAATAATGGTATATTCATTGACAGTTATACCATCATTGTTTTTTATTTAATTTACTGATTCCCCACCTCTTCCATTATCCCCAAAAACTTGAGAATAAATTTTATGATCTTTTCATAATAGTGGAACATCATAAAATATTTTTATTGATATTCTGATCAATTCTACATTTATTTATTTTGATAATGGGAATCATTTACTCTTCTTATTCCCTATCATAATTTTTTACATTTTTTTCCTGTAAAAAATGCTTCAGAATCAACTGTAAATCCATCATCCTTCATTCATGATTCATTATTCTATATCTTTTCATTCTACATATCGAAACATATTTCTCTAACTAGAACATAATTTATAATTAGCATGACCAGCATATCTCTTTCCCTTAGTAAGGATCCCGACATCAATAGTTCTTATAACTCATTAACAACCATAATTTTCTTATACCTTCATATATAAAAATACAGTGAAATTATCTCCTCTTATCTAATATTTTTGTATCATACATAACCTTTTGGTTTACATGTAATTGTATTAGGTTTTCCTTGTTCGGTGTGGTTTTTCATACAAAAATAATTTCAAATGTTCACTATAGAATATAAGCATCATGTCTGTTCAATTTTTTTAGAAGATGCACTTTCCGGTAAAAAAATTATTCAAGTAGTATATTTCCCATTGATCACAACCCACTCCACATCACCCGGAAGGGTATTGGTTGATATTTTTTTAGTATATTTTACTCGTATAAATGTTTTTAAAAACATGTAATATAATGTTCTTAATACTCTCCATTATTGTATTCCACTAATAACCAATAGATATGATATATTTCATTATGTGTATCTAGGTTGAAAAATTAAAATCATCTATCTCTGCCCTATTTATAGTATTTTAATCTATTTATTCAATTAATATATCAAAATTATGATAAGATGGATATGTATAAAATAGTCTAAATAGTGGGATTCGATTCCGGAATTTTGGAAAACATAAACCGATTGAACAAAATATGTTAAAATATATATCAGTGGTTGAGATTAATAATTGATGTTAAATTGAAATGTAACACAAAATATTCCTGTAGAAGAACTCCATAATACGTCATTGAACATGTGAATAGTGTTATATTCTCTAACAAGTGGGTACTATATAAACCTATAGATGATCAGAAATATAACAAGATATAATGAGCTTGTTCAGATCAATTTTTAAATATTTTTTTCTTTTTGAGTAATCTCTATGAGATATTTCAGAATTAAATATATGAAAATTCATTTTTAAAATTAATTAATCTTCTATCTAACATAAAAACTCTTATATACTAGTAATATATTAAAAATTATAAAAGATTAACTTTTATTGGATGACGTGTTTGACATAAAACAAAAAAATAGAACGGAATATAACCTCTACATACATTATGATATAATTAATATTTTAAATAAATATATTATATAGATTGTAATTCATGGAACACTTAGTTATATTATGTTACATGGAAGAACTATTTTCTTCAATCGCATTCATTACACACAATATCTAGTTTTATCAAAAAAAAATATTATTAAAATATTATTATTTCATATAATAAGATATAACCCGAAAGTTAAATTAATGGTTACAAATATTAAAAAATAACTTAAAAAATATGGTTTATAAAAATATTATATGAATTCATTGGTTACCAATTAATTTTAAATCAAAATATAATCCAATTAAATATAAATTGAATATTTTTATTTTTCTGCTCACAAAAGTAGTTTATCAAAATAAATTTAATTAATTATTAATATTTAATTATATTAACAAAAAATATATTTAATATATTTAACTATATATTTTTTATATTCATCCAATAAATTTTATAAGCATAATATTGGAACATTCCAAATATATCATGTTAAAAGCTATATTTTTCCAAAAACGGTAATGGGACCATATATTATTAGAGAACCATTTTTAAATATAGTTTTCAATCATTTTTTAAAAATATATGTTAAAATAATAAATATTTTTATAATATATACTTAAAACATAAAATCATGATTTTGTTCTTGATGATGGCTCTTGGGGGGTTTGTCTGCTCTGCTGCCATGGTGCTCTGTTTCTGCATTAGAGTTCGGAATGTCGCTTACCCACTTTCTCAGTTTTGTGCTCATTGCTGGAGATAATTGATTTTCTTGGAATTTAGGTCTATGATATCTTGGAGGCAACATCGCTCGGTGTGATGTCACGGTGAAAAAATCATCGATTCTGGATCGCGATGTATAGTGTGAGGCTCTCCTGGAAGGCACTGGTTAATCGATGCTGGATCTATTTATAGATTAAAAGGAAGCTTCTAAGGTTTGTGTTTCTAGATCTGTGCTAGAAACCCATACCACTAGTGGTCTTCACTTTGAAAGTACTATGCAGGATTCTTTTGATCTGCCGTTGGGGCCGAAGAGAGTGACAAATTTTTCCTCTGGTTGTGTGACTTCTGATGCACTAATGGTAAAATTGAAGGGTGTTTTGAAGGCCTTGAATGGTAGTGCTAATTTAAAGGTCCCCACTAGATTAGTGGAGGATCTAGAGACACCCCATTTTTCTTCTTTCTTTAACCCTGGTTCTGGAAGGATTCTCCACAAAGGGTCATTAGGTCATTTTGAGTCTCATCCTGATGTATTTTCTAAAAGGGTTGCAATTGGGAAGAGTTCTCTGATTTCACATCCTGTTTTACTGAAGGGTGAGATGTCCTTGAGGATTGATGATCTGGTAAGATGGATCTTATTTTTGTGGGGATCCTCTGATTGGAGATGTGTTTCTCTTGGTCGTTGATTCATTAATTGTATTTTCCCTTCGAACGATTTCAAAATACATGTGTGGATCATTAGGTCTCTGTCTCTGAAACTTGGATGGCTTCATGTACATGAATGGTCCCTGGATTTCAATGCCTCATGCACAAGGAATGCCTTTTCTCAGGTTTGGGTTCATTTTCATGGTCTTAATTGAGTCATTTGGCACCCAAAAATATTGTATGACATTGGAATTGCAATTGGGACTCATATACGTCTCGATGAGGAAACTGAGGTTGTTCTATTTGGACACTTTTCTGGAATTTTGCTGGATATTGATTTGGGATCCACTTTTATTGAAATGTTAACTCCCTCTACTCCCTCTGATAATATCTATATTAATGTTGAATATGAAAGGAAGCCCCATTTCTGTACCAGATTTATGGTTGTTGGGAATTCTTTGTATTTATGTCGGAGGAAGATTTCTTGTGAGAGATGTGGGATGAAGCGTCATCCAGCTGACCTCTGTAGAAGGAAACCTGAAATAATGCATGTGGCTTTGTCAAAGTCTCTTGATCATGATATGCCTATTTTGAAAGGAAAAGGCCCTATGGTGGATAAGTCTCTAATGAGTAGCCCCTATACTGCTCAAGTTGTATTTGTTAATGAGAATACATCCATTAATGGTCGTGTTATTTCTCCCATTGTAGTTGAGACTGGAGAGAATGCTTCCCCCATTAATGTTGGATCTGCTACTTTCACTGACGCTTCAAACCTTATTACCCTTTATTATCCTTGTGTAATTCTAACGTGTGATGGGACTTGTTTTCATGATCCTAGTTTGGATGATCACATTGAGATTCTTGTTGATTTTTATCATGAGATCCAGAATTTATTGAGCTCCTCTAGGATTGTTTGGAAGTGGGGTGACCTCTCTGATGCAGAAAGGATAAAAATAAGCATTGGTGGCCCTGACTTTTTTTTTATGATGCACTCTTATCTGAAAAAAGGGAAGACAAATGACACTCCTGCTCTCTCAAAGAGAAGACTGAGGAAGGACTACTCTAACACACCTCACACTGTGTCTACCCGATATTCATCAAAGTTGTCAGGAAAGTTCAATTCTAATATTTTTAATATCCTCAACCAGGGTATGTCCCAGTATAAATGGGAAACACGTGATTATTCTGATTATGGAAATGACATGTCTTATTATTCCCTATAATTTTGTGCTTGACGGATGAGGACAAGTTCCATTGTTGGACCCCGATCGTCTCTCTTGTACTTTTCTGTTATTTTTAATAGATGGTCAGAATTTTAGATTCTGGCTGGAGTTTCTGGTATACATAAAAATTATTTTAGGTTCAATTTTTGGTATTTATTTGTGAAGTTTCATTTTTCAATAAATAATAAAAAAACAGAATTTTAATTTAATAATATTTTTTCCTTTAATTAATTTATAGATTAAAATTATATTTAAAATTCGTTTTAATGTTATATTATATATATTATACATCAATTAATAGGATATAGATCATTCGAATCAATTTCAATTTAAAATTAGTTAAAAACATAGGAAGATTTTGAACATTTTTACTTTAAAAACTTGCATTATCATCCCATCATTGGAATTAAATTTAAATTAATTTTTTCCACTTCTGTGATTAGAGTTAAAAAAAATTGAATCCATACTTAAAATAAAAATAATTTATATTTTATAATAAGATAAAATTAGTTATTGACAAATAATATTAGAGAAAGTAATTAAAATTAATTAAGGTGATTAAGTGGAAAATTTGCTTATCAAATGACTAAACCTTAAATATAAGGGCCAAAATTACATTGAAACTTAACTAGAATACATTTTTTGGACATATTTATAAAATATAATCCCATGAATAATATATTTACTATAATTGGTTCTACTTGACATGGGAAAAACGTCCATGTAATTCCCGTTACAAAAATCTACAAGACTACCACTGCTCCTCCACCATGAAATGGCACTCACCACTCCCACTTATTCACACCTCAGAATCCATTTTACTGTGAAAACTCTAATAAAATAATCTTGTAGAATCATTAAACTATAACTATAATTCTACCTCTATTTAAATATCAAACCAAGTAAGTATTTTGGGATAATCTAAAAGGAGATACCTGAATAATAGGTAACATTCACTCTCAAGCTCATTTGTTTTATTTTTATTCTCCACCCCCTAAAATATTTTAATTCCATGATTATAAAATAAAATCAGTATTATAAAAATAATTATACTTTTTTATTCTATGGTTTCAAAAAAATATTACACACACTTCCATTTAATGGGTAACAAATATACCATTCATGTACGATGAACTACCCCCTCATGAAAGGTGGTTTTTTGTTTTTTACTTTACAACTCTCATGAGTGGTAATTATGTTGGAATATATATATATATATATATTATTTTAATTTTTTTATTTATTTAGCCTTTTATAATTCTTATATAATGCATAAAGGCATGTGATCAATATTGTGGAGATACGATAACTATACTTGTGGATGTATGGACAACCACCTCTTCAAAGCAATGTGATTCATTCAAGCTATACATTGAATGTATTAATGATAATTTTAATAAAACTATATGAAATATATTACATAAATACTATACTAGAATTATAATATACATATATATACATATCATGTACTTTTTATTCTTCTAAAATATGATAAGGGGTGAAACTATAATCCATGCGTACGTACGACCTACCACCTCCATGAACGGTGCATTTCATTTCCTATGTCTAAAATTTAGGGATTACTATAAATAAATATTTTATTAATGTATAAAATAATTACAACATGATTTATATTTGAGATATTATGATATCATGATATCTTTAAGAAGAATAAAAATATCATGTCAAAACATACTCGAAAACTAGGCAATTAACACATGAAATAGTAAAAATTATGAATGATTAAAAAATAGGTAATACGATATTATAAAAAGTTAATATAGGTTATTATAAATATTATTTTGGTTTTTTATGTTAGTTATATGTTTATAACCCTTATATAAGATTTTAATGGTTTTTTACTAGAACATAAACTCATTGTAAAGGATTATCATCTCACATTTTATATATGTTAAATAAATTTCATATTCACCACTTACTTATTTTGTGTCATGTAACTAATGACTCTTTTGATATATTATATCATGAAATACCTTTATTTCATGATATAATATTTTTTAATTGAATTTAATATTTCATAGATACCATGATTCATAATCTACTTCAGCAGTAAGGGATTTTTGTCTCACTTTTCTTTCTATGATGCATCCATTATTATTGTGCAACAAATTTTTTATACATGGTGGATATAATACAACATTGATAGGTAATATCATCTGTACTTAATTATTCATGATAATTTTTCTTTTTCTTTTTAATTATTTCATCAATGTGGATTTACCTATAAACTTACCCATGTGGTAAAGAAATTTCACAAATCAGTTCCTTTTATTTGGGTTATATTACATCCTTGTTAATGTTAATATTATATGATTTTGTGTATAATGAATTTGAAAATATATTGAGGAATTTACATTTACATTATGTGTATTTATATTTCATAAACACAATCAATTAATTGGTTGATTATCACTTCAATGTTATAGACTTTTAAAGCATTTACTTCAGAATCTCATTTTATCTTGGGCTGTTTAAACCTGAATTCCAACTCAAGGAACTTATTTTATAATTTATTTAATAACCCATTTAATTTATTATAATATGGTTATTTTTGAGCATTTTAATTTAATAGTACCATTTCACACTATTTGATACTTAAAATATTTTTGATTTTTTAAAGAAAATCCAACTGCATTTCTCTCCTTTGTTGAAGAACACGTTCTCTTATAAAAAACACTTTTTTATAAAAATATTTTCATAAATACGTTTATCCATTCCAAAATGAATTATTAAATAAATTTTTTCCCTTTTAATTTTTTTAAATGGAATCTTCTTATCATTTTTCAAACAAGCCATTTTTATAACCTACTTACCTTGAAAAAGGAATGTTCTTTTTACCCCATATGGCTTGTAGGGAGTTACCCAATGACAGTAAATTGTATCTTCCATTGTAATATTAAAATGTATATTTTTAAATAATTTTTTTAAAAGTGAATTTCAAAATAAAATGATATTTTCCTTAAGATTGTTTTTAAAGTTCTTATTTTATTTCATTAATAAAAATAAACCTTTATTTTTACTCAGATTTGGATATATTGAACATATACCATCCTTATTCTTTCTTGGATAGTTTTTTATTCATTTGAAAAGGGATGGTATTGACATTCACTACCTGAATTCCTTTTTCTATAGTCTCCATGAAATATTTAATTTCTTATGATCATTTAACATTTAATTTTCCCTGATTATCTATATCATTTGACATGGATATGATTATTTCCAAAACTATATTGTTTTTTACATATTATATTTACTTCGAATATTATTTTCTTAAATGGGGAATTATATTTAAATCCATATCTTTTATTCAATAGTGATATTTGATAAGGAACATTTTTCATGAATTAAATTTATTATTCAATATATGAGGAATTCTTTGGGCATGCACAACATGAGTGGGGCTTAGTTATATATGGCTCGTCAATACATCGATAGTCTCCTGAGACGAATTAGTTGTGAAAATTATATGGGTTTCTACTTAATATACTAAACCATATTATGAATGGTCTTGATGGTTAATGTACTATGTATATAGTAAACATTGAGTCGAATAATTATGCATTTATTTAATTTATAATTCAGTTATTATTATCATTATTCACGAGTTTTTTCATTGGAATTATCTATAGATTCATTACATTCTAAGTTTTTTACTAAATGTCTTGTGTTTTTTACTTTTTCACCTTTATTTATTGATAATTAATTATATTTATTTTTTAATGGTTTGTGTTTTTAGTAATTTACATTTCAATATTTTTTATTCACTTACATATTAGTTTATTGATTAGATGTTATGTGTTTTTAGTTATTAATATTCCATGATGAAGATTATCATTAACTCATTATTTATTCTAATATACATACCCTTACTGATAATTTCAATTCAAAAATATTTTTTTTCTTTCCCCCCAGAATATATGAATTATAATAAGAAATATATGCAAGCATATGCTAAGGGAGAATAATGCTATCCGAAAAAGGGAAAAAATTATGTTGTAATTAGTGTATTGATTTATAATACAAGACTTATGTAGGTATCTAGTTTACAAATACTACTGAATTCTCAAGTTATTTGGGTATCAATTTACATGTAATCATGCCAGTCTAATTGATAGAAAATTCCATATTAGAGCTCAATATGGTTGGGTATCTATAGTTGGTACTAGAAGAACTTTATTTGATTCCTCAAAAATGTGATTTTGGAAAACATAGATTAGGGACCATAACCCTAAGATGGACATTAAGGATAAGTACATAAGAACATATATTAATTATAGTAAGATAGAGACTATGTGGCCTTTCCTAGAAATACATTCCTAACATGAAATTATTAGTGTATGTGGTTTTGGAAGAGATGTACTTAGTGGTAACAACTTCTCAAGGTGCATGGGGCCTAACTCAAGTATTACATAGTACATAACAATGACCCTTTTTGTGTGTTTGGTTTGACACTCTGAAGGGATACTCTTAGGATAGTTCACTTTTTCTATACAACCCATTATTAAGGATTTAGATATATAATAAATAACTTATCTTAAAAGTACAATTTTTGAGATTAAAAATAATGTGTCATGATTCAGATATCGTATAAATGATTTTACAATTATTATACTATTAATATTTTTATTGATACTATAATTTTTTGTTTAGTCATTGTATGAGACCTAAAGGAATCAAATGAACATTGAAAAATAAGGAAAAGTTAGTGATAATGAGAAACCACATTGGGAGTATATAGGTGTGAAAGATATATTGTTTATTCCGGATTATTTTTACTGAAATATGATTAAAAACATATACTATAAGCAACTATTGAACTCACCATAGAAGAGGAGGGTAGAGGTTGCTAAGAGATCAAGTGGTGGAGTCCATTGGGAAAACAAGGATCGATTTCATTCATGTAATAAATTTATACGGAGTCACATATTAAAGTGTCTTAATGGAATCAGAATCTGATTTTTTTATGGGAAAGAATGACATAAATAAAATAACCGACTGGGATAAATGAAGGATATTATGGATGAAAATACATATCTTCCAAAGGATCCATTTATGGTTGGTTGACATGAATGTGGGGATCCTGAGAGTTACTTGAGTCAATGAAACCTTCTATGGGATAAAAACAAAACCATGGAATTACATATGTGGAAATAAATGAATGAATTATTTATGATATATTGGAAACCTTACTTTAAATGTTATTTAGTGATTATCCTTATTTCAAGGATCTCCATCATATTTTTGTAGGAGTTATATTTTTTCAGTCTTTTAAAAGGGAATCCTATTTGTTGGGTGACAAAAATCATGTATAGAAAGGATGTGGGGCTTGAAACCATGATCGAAGGATGATGAGGGTTTCATTCTTACCACTGGCCTACATTATATCCTAGTTGATATTTTATTGTTTATAATTAAAAAATTTGATGAATAAAATTGATTGATGAACCAGTGGTGTCACTTTTGAGGTTTATAAATTAATGTTCTAAACATATTGTTTTTGTAGAATACTATGGGACATATATAAAGACTTGTTTTATGGATATTACAGTCTATTAAATTTGTATTTTAGTACTTCATGAAATAAAGTTAGTTTTTTGGATATCTAATTATTGTAGTAATTGATGAATTTGAAATTGGTCAAACCATAAAATAGGATGAAAATTTTGTTTATAAAATAGAAATATTTTATTTATGTATATTTGATTAAATTATTAGATATTAAAAGTATTACCCAACATTAGTAAAATAATAAAAAAACAAATTTTCCTAAAAACATTATATTTGTTTAAGTAATGGAATTTAAATCATTATATATTTTTAGTTTTGAGGCCCTAAACATTACATTGATCATTCATTGTTTTTTATCAAGGAACTAAATAACTACCTATAAATATTTATACTTTTCCTCAATATACATATATCCACATGACACTAATGTTCTACTACATAGGGAACCAGTTAAATGTTATTATATGTGACATTTTTACTTCTCTTACTCTCTTATTGAGAGGATTTTTGATTTATTATTATAATTATATGGGATTTAATTAAATAAAGATGCAAATATATAACCATATATTACAATGAAAATGCTTAAATTTTGAGTAATCAATTTAATTAAGGTGGTTATAATCTAACACCCTAAAAGTTCTAAAAGAGTAAGTTTTATTCTATGGCGTTTATGAAACACAACACAAAACGTAAAAAATAATAAAACCTCTCAAGATGTTAAGGTATATTTAATATTTAAAATAAATATATGATATATATTTTAATGAGCGTAACACTATGTTATCATGTATTACATGAATAGTTACTTTCTTCGATAGCTTGTGTTACACGCAATACCGAGTTTTACCGAAAAAAAATATATTACTAAAATATTATTATTTAATATAATAAGATATATCATAGGCATTAAATTAGTGTGTATAAATAGTATTATCTAACATATGAAAATACATTATTTATAAAATTATAATATTAATTCATTGGTTACCAACTAATTAGAAATTAAAATATAAACTAATTGAGTATAAAGTGAATATATTTGTTTTTATACTCACAATAGTGTTTTATCTTAATAAATTTAATTAAAAAAATTTTGGAATGATATTAATGAAATATAAATGTTAACTAATAAATCCAATTATTTTTTTATTCAGAAAATATATTTTTTTAGGAATTAGAAAAGAATAAATCATATTTTATGTATAAAAACCAATATTCTTCTAAAAAGGTAATTTTATCGTCTTTTAATTAAGAACCAATTTTAAATACAATTTATGAATTTCTATAAATTTTATATGTACAAATAATTTTTATTTTTGAAAAATAAAAGTAAAAATTAATTTAGGGTGAATATATGGTATTTTTCAGTGATGTTTAATGTTTTTAATAAATAGAAATAAATACTAATTTTTTTCCAAAATTTCTTTCTTAAAAAATTATTTATAGTGTTAAATTATATTTAAATTGGTTTTAATGTTACATTATATAAATTATACATAAATTAATCCAATTTAGCTCATTGTAATCAATTTCAATTAGAAATGTTATATAAAAACTTAGCAATCGTTTGAGCATTTTTACTTGGAAAACCTTCATTGTTGTCTCGTCTGAAAGATTAAATTTAAATTAATTTACTCCACTTATATGAATAGAATTTAGATAAATGGATTCAATATTTGTAATCATAATAATTTCTAATTTCTAATAAGTTCAAATTAGTTTTTATCCAAAAATATTAGTGAAAGTAATCAAAATAACTTAGAGAGGTTATGAGAAACATTTGTTAACAAGGGAATTAACCCCAAACATATGGACCAAAATGACTTATAAATCTATGCAAAATACATTGGCTAGAAATATTTTCAATATCTAATCACTTTTATATGATTGTTACTTTAATTTTAGCCACATGAAATGGGAAAACGTGGGTGGAATTCCCATAAAAAATTTTACAAGAGTGATACTCCTCCTACACTCAAAAAAGGCACTCACCCATCCAACTAATTCACACATATAAAGGCATATGGATCACTAAAACATTACTAAAATTGTCTCCAAAAAACCCTACCCTAGAACTAAAATCCATTATTTGGTAATAAATAAAACAATGAATTATTTTGGTATAAACCAAGATGATATACTTGAATAAGAGGTAACATCCATCTTCAAGATCCTTTTTTATTTTCAATATCCTCCCATTAAAACATTCTTATTCAATGATATTATAAGAAAATAATTATTATAAATATACACATAAATTTTTATTCTATGGGTTTTACCTACAATTACACATACTTCCATCAAATTGTTAACAAACATACAAATCCTGTACGACAAACAACAGCCTCACGAAACGATGTTCTTCATTTTTTACTTTACCACCTATTATGAGTGGGAATTATGACAGAAGTACTGTTTATATTTGATATATATGAATTTTAAAAAATATTTTTTCATATATAATTATTATATATTTGATACCTTTTGGTGTTCCATATTGTGTGGAACAATAACATCGTTTGGGGACCTGTGGACTACTACCACATCAAAGAAATGTGATTCCTTCATGCTAAACATAGATTTTTTTAGGGATAATATTAATTAACATATATGAAATATATGAAATATTTATTTTAACATAATTATAAAATAAATTTAATTAGATAACATTTATTTTTATTATTTTAAAATATGTTAAGGAGATGTAAGTAGCGTTCATGTGTACATTCGACCTACCATCCCCATGAACAATGCATTTCATTTCCTATCTCCAAAAATTATTGATTATTATAAACAAATATAAATTGAATATATAATATAATTACATAATGGTTAAAATAATTGATATCATTAGATCATTTTCTATGTAATAAGATGAAAAATAACAAGTAAAGACATACTCAAAAATCCTGGCAATTAACACCTGAAATTTTGAAAAGAGTGAAATATTATTAACAGATGGATAATAAGATATTATAATAAGTTAATATATGATATTATAAATATGTTCATGGTCATGTAATATGTTAGTTAAAATTTTAAAACCATAATATAGTAGGTTAATAGACATTCACCTGAAACAAAACACAAGGTAAGGTATTTTCATCACACCTTTTTCATCTATGAGATTAATTTCATATTCATCACGTAATTATTTTGGGTGGTGTACCCAATTTCCATTTTGATATATTATATAATGAATTAAATTTATTTAATTATATTAAATGTTTCAATTTATTTTATAATTTCACAGATACTACGATTACAAATCATATTCAAGTAGTACAAGATTCTTGTCTCACTTTTCCTCCAATGAGGCATAATTTATTATTATGCCCCTAATTTATTATATATGGTGAACATGTTACAACATTTACCAATAATATAATGATTCATTCATTCCTAATGATATTATGAATTTTAATATTAATTATTTCATCTATGTGTATTTACACTTGAATTTATCCAAGTAGAAGAGTGATTTCATAACTCTATTCCTTTTTATTTGGTTATATTATTTACTCATTGTAGTTAATATTTTGAGATTTTGTTTATAATGGATATTAATATATATTGATTTATTTTAAATTAATTTATTTAGAATTAAATTTGATAAACATAATCATTTAATTTATTGATTCTGACCTCAATGTTATTGTCTTTCTAAGTATTTACTTCACAATCTCATTTAAGCTGGTATTGTTTGCAAGTGTATTCCCATTTGATAAAATTATTTTCTCATTGTTTAATAAACCATATAATTTTATTATCATATGGAAATTCATGATATTTTTTTCTTTTGAAGTAAAATTATTTTTAAAAATGTTATAAAGAAAACCTGACATCATTTATCTCATTTGTCAAATAACCTATTTTCATTTAAAAACCATGTCTTCAAAAACTATTTTAAAAATAGTTTTTACCAATTAAAAATGATTTATTAAATAAATTTTTACCCTTTTAAAAAGTTTATTCAAATTAATATTGTATTATTTTTTCAATCAATTAACTTTTCTAGCCTTTTTAAATTGCAAAAGGACAGTTTTTACCTCATACGACATGTACAAATTTACCAGCCACTATTCCTTTGAAGCTTTTATTGCAAGTTTAAAAGTTAAATTTTTATATAAAATTTTTAAAATTAGATTTTAAAATAAATTTAACTTATAATGGTTTTTAAAAATAGAAGGAAAATTTCCTCAGGAATGTTTTTTTAGTTTAATATTTATTTAATCAATGAAAACTACCCTTTAGTTTTTCACCACTTGGGATAAGTTTTATTGATACCATTATTATTCATCCTCTGGACGGTTTATGATTCCTTTGAACAAGGATATTATTTACATTAACGATATTGATTCCCCTTTTTATAGTCCCGATAAAATAATCAATTTCATATTATCATTAAACATTTAATTTCCCAAAATTAAAAAAATCATTTATGATGGTTATGATTATTTCCTAGACTTTATAGCATTATTACATATGATGTTTATTTGATTAAATTGAGAATTACTGATAAATATATATCTTTTATTCAGTTTATATATTTTATGAGAAACATTGTTCATTAATTAAATCAATTATTTGATATATGAGGAATTCTTTGGATAGGTACGACACGGGTGGGAACCGGTTATCGATAGCCCCTCGATGCATCAGTAGTGTCATGAGATATACTAGTTATGAAAATTAGACAAGGTTATACTCGATATGATATATTTTCTTATAGAAGGACTTCATGATAAATGTACCATATACCTAGAAAACATAGCATCCAATAATTATGATTTTCATTTATTGATAATTAAGTTGTTATTGTTATTTATATTGATGAGATTTATCCATTGAAATTATATTTGTATGTATTTAATTTTCATTTTATTGATTAAATGGAATGTGTATTTAGTTTCTAAACATTACAAATTTATTATTCCTTATCTATATTTTTCAATAGATCTTTTTTTAGTTCTTCACCTTGAAATATTTATTAATCACTTTCAACTCAATTTACTGATTACATGACATGTGTATTCAGTTATTACATTTCTATGATTACTATTATCATTGATTCATTATTTATTCTGCTATACTTTCCCTAAATGAGATTTTGAATTCATCCTTATTTTTCCCTTTCCTGAAGAATCCATGAAGTGTAATACTAATGATATGCAAGGATATAATGTATGGGAAAATAGTTGTGCTTGAAAGAAATTTTTTTGTCATTAGTGTATTAATTTTTAATACAAGACTCTTGTATGTATATAGTTTACCAAGAATATATAAATATTTGGTTTTTCATTATTTGATTTCTTGTAATCCTGAAAATTTAATTGATAGAAAACCCCATCTCCGGGGTTTTGGGGTTAGGTCATTATAGTACATATCTAATTCGGTGGGGGAGCTATTTATACCACTTTTTGTGGAAGCAGAAGTTACACATTTCAAAACTCACATGAAAATAAATGAAAAAGAATAGAAAATAAATGGAATTAACATGGATAAGTATTGTTCTTACATACATTGAATAAGGGGATGGATTTTCTTATTTATCCCTATATTAAATCTTTACAGGAGAAATTATATCACAATATGGTTTTTTTCCCATTAATGTTTCATGTGATTATATCTCTTTGTAATATTGGATATGTGATGTAATTTCTAAGACTGTCCATCTACCTATAGAAACCCTCTATTATTAGAATATTGTTCAATGGTCCTTGATTATAGATTCCATACCTTATTTGTTTGGTTTTCACTCAAATAATATGCTTCTACAATAGCTGTTTCTGATTGAAAAACTCCTCCCATAAATCACTATAATTTTTTTGAAATTGACCCATATAAATCACTCATGAAATGGAGAACCCTTATATTCTCCATGTATGAAATTTATATGGTCCCATGAATAAACTCATACTCACCTGATTGTTGAAGATAAGAAATGTAAAGGACAAATAAAATCATAGAGTCATTACAATGACCGAAAATTATTTCTAAAAATTTATAACAAAACATGTGAATGATCCTCCACTCATAATTCTAAAAAATTTTATAAATTTATGGTTTGTGTAACATAACAAGTTTCATTTATTTTATTTCCATTTTTATGTATCAATTTTTTTAATTCTATAATATTTTAAATTAAATATAAAAATAATGAAGCTGAACTATTCAGATTACCATCATCATTAGTAAATATATATTTGTGATCATGTAATTGTTATTTGTGAATAAGGGTTTTTATTTTTAAATTCCAACTGATAATATCTTAGATCTTTAATATCATCATAAAATTATATTCTATTAATTTAGAGATAAATATTACTATTATATTTGACATGGAAAATGGGGATTTTCCATGGTAATTTATTGAAATGTCATGTAACCTATATGTATATGTATGTGTTCATGTGTATCTGTGTGTGTGTTTGATAATGTTATCATAAAATTATACATTTGGATATTTTTTTTTATATTTTAATACACCATTTATTCTATTTTGTTATTTTGGATTATATTCTTATTTTTAATCACCATCACTCATATTTTTATCAATATTGCATTTTGTTTACAGTTGATATTATGGTCTTTATTTTGAAATAATTCATATTTTTAATTGACATCAGGACAACATATCATAACGAATGGTTAATTATATAAAGTAAATATGTCATATTTTTTTTAATTATGTTATTAATGAAATCGTATATTTTTCATTTATTAAAAAATAAACATTTATAAAATCTAAAAAACATTTTTCAATTATTCTTTTGTATATAATGTGTTCGGTGATATATATATATATATATATATATATATATATATTATTAATTATAATTTTTAATAATAATTGTATCATTTAAATTAACTAAGGTCTCTTTAAGGCCCTAAGTGAGAGATTTTAATGTCTAATTCATGGGGGGTTTTGAATTTATTATTCATAATATTTGTTTTTTCGTACTATTCAAACATGGGTCGGGATGATTGGGAATGAAATATTAGGATTTTTTGTTCAATAATTGAGTTTTAAGAGGAAGTTTCTGTGTCTGGGTGACCTATAAGGATAGTTTCACATACACTTTAGAATAAAAGGTGTCATTAAGCACCCATTAGATTTTCATTGGATTGTCAGTGCCAAAAACAATGTACCCTATAACACTCATGAATGTTTTTAGAGGTATTTTGTTAGTATTTTCACCACCAATATCTATTTATACACTCTTTATTCCACCATGATTTTCATTTCTTTCTATATGATGAGATATCCATCATGGACTACCTTGGGACTCCACTTATTCTTCTTCATGGGTCGAGAAACAATGAGTTTTTATTTTATTTTTTTCAAGACTAAATTACAAGTATTATTTCATAGTATTCCCAATTTTTTCTCATACACTCATAATTTTTATTTCTTCCTCTATAATTATGGATTATAATGTAAATTCCCATAAAGCCAGGTGGAATTTAGCCCAGATTATGGGGGTACCTATTCTTTTATTCCACAGAGGATAATTTGGCTGTTTTGTTGAATGTTTACAAATATCTTGATTTCAAGTAATTAAATTACGGTTTAGGTCATTTATTTTAATTTTTTAGGGAAATAATTTATTATAATTTCATGAAAGTAATTTTGGGAATGAATCATCTATATTTCCTAGAAATTTTATGATGGTGATCACTCTTATTCTCTATTATATTTTTATCTTTATGAAAATTTTGTGATTAGTTTACTATAGTTATAAAAATGGGATACCTATTATTATATTGAGATGGTAAATATTTCTATTAATTAAAGTAGTTGGTCTTGACTCATCAAGTGACTTTTGATATTACCGACAACATGTATTCCTTTAGTTTTCCTAAATTTATAATGGAATATCATAAGTTTTAATGATATAAATTATTTTTTTAAATATATTTTCATCAAACATGTTGAATTATTTAAGTGTCTTGTTTGGGACTATATAAGGAAAACATTTACCATTTTGAATATTTTATACATTTTAATTTAATCATTTTCACTATCAAATCCCTTATAATTATTATTATTTTTTAATGAATTACCATGATGTGTGTATCTAGTAACAAACACACATATCTTTTCACCAAGCCCTCTTATCAAAAGGCGTTTCCTTTTCCCCAATGATGTTAAACATAGACCTATGGTGACCATTGATGAGTTTTTAGTCTCAAACCAATTGATGAATATTTTATTAGGTATGAGTCCCAAATTTTCTAAACCACTCCCATTTGTTATTTTAAAACTGATGTGAAATTTATGCAATCATAACTATATTATTTGATAATGAATAATAATTATCACAAAAAATAAAGGAATAATATAAGAAACTAAACTTAACATATTTTTAAGATGGACTTTTGGGGGGGATGTTGTTGTTGGGTTTTCTAGGTGGTGGTAAGTGATTAAACAAGAATAATATTATTATTTCAGTATTTACCTAGCCTTAATATTTGACGAATTTAATGGTTCTATTTTAATTTAAATATTTAGAATTTTTTTCTACAACTGTCATTTAAAAGTGGTCTTTTCTAGAAAAATAATCGTTATTTAGTTCCTATCTTTTCTCATTTATTTATCTTGAAAAAAATTTTTACAAAATTTTATTTTCAATGGTAATAATCCTCTTCTTTGGAAATCATTTTTTAAATGAAGATAAATTTTATCACGTGTTTTCATTAAAATATTAAATTGTATATTATGACATTAGGTGAGACCTTGACCATATTCAATGGTTTTAAATAATTTTATTTTGAATTAATTTGACATTTATTGGAAACCACTTGGGTGTGTGTTGACATAAATTTCCTATAGTATTCCCTCATTATAACCATTGTTTGTTTATACTCACCCATTTAGGATAATAAAATTAATTTACATACACCATAATTATTACCTTCCAAGTGTGTATTGAAATTTGATTATAATTTACCCATGTGCTTGCATTGGTCTAACACTGGTGAGTTATTCCTTGATTTCTTATTGTAAGAAATTCATAGATTAATCTACTACTTAGGCTACACAATTTTACATAATGATTGGGTTTTTGAGCATGAAAATTTTCTTACTCATGTTGTTTCTTCATTGTATCAAGAATATTATTAATTTTTAATAATGAGCACGTGGGTTGATATATTTCTAAAAATTAATTAATCACAATATTTCTTTGATATAAAAACAATGATTTTCTCAATTTTGTTTAGATTTTTATGATATTTTTTTAATGATTATTATAATCTATTTCACTGGTAATATTACATGAGTTTGGATAAAAAATTTATATTTTTAAAATATATTTTTTGAAATTAATGGTGTTTATTATGTTTTAATGTAGAAAGGTGAATAGGTGTTGTAACACCACAAGATTTGTAAATATATTTTTCTCTAAGTTTATAGTATATTTGATAGCTTGTTTCACTTGTTTCACCAAAACAAAATAATCCATTATATTTAAGAAAAATATTATTAAGAAATAGTATGAATAATTAAAACTAAATTAAAAAAATATTTTTATCACTAATAAATTCATAAAAAATTATATTAATAATACTTAGATTTCTATACTACCAGGAAAGTGTAGCCAGAGGGGAAAACCCTGGCCATTTATTAAAAAATAAAAAAAGACAGTAAGCACACATAGCAACCCATCAAAGTCACAAAAAGTCCTCAAAATCATACCCCTGATCACCACCATGAAACACAGACCCATCTTCCGTTGCCGTTTCCCACACCGAACTCTCGTATTGCTTCAGTACTTTGGCATATTTCCTCCTCAGATTCAACTTCTCCAGCTCAAGTAACTCATTCGGAGACTGCATGTTCCTGACAGCAGATCTGGTCATCATCGGTTTTGCCAGATGAGAGTAATCCTTTTTCATCCTTCCTCGTGAAGAGGCAGTCCCCTTGACCAGGACCTTCGGCATCCACTTATTACCAACTTGAGCAATCTCACTGTATGAAGGTCGCAGCATATCCCCACGATTCTCTTTGTCGCTGTCAGAGAGATCCCCCCATTTCCCATGATGTTCTTGGATTTGCTTAAACTGATTGTTCGGATCAACTATTGCCAAGAATTGAGCCTGCTCAACCATTGTGTTCTCCACCTCCTCCCTTACCACAAACTCCATAGTTCCATTGCCAATGCCACCTTCCTTCATAACCTGTCCCACAATAACAGGTTCATCAGAACCGAAAACAACCAACTCAGCCTTATTCTGTAAAACAGGCCCCGGGACATCATTCCCCTTGCACTGCAGCTTGCTCATCACTTGCGGAAGCACCACCACGTTCTGCACAACACCTCCCTCCTGCTCACCTACTACAAATTCCTCCTGTACCCCATCCAAATCCACACTTCCTAAAACAGCAAACTGATTACCAGTTGAAACAGGTACCAGAACCTCAGCTCCAGCCTTACCCTGACCACTGCCCCGATAATCAATGGCCTTCGGTTCTCCCACAGCAGCAGAACCAACCCCTTTCCCTCCCAAAGAACCCCTATGCACCTTGCCAGTATCCCCCACATCACCCATCCCTCCTGCACCCATTCGGCCACTGCCATTATCTTTGTTCTGACCTGTAATTCCATCACCATCACGAAAGCCTCCACCAGAGGAAGAGCCGGCCTTCACCTGCACAGTAGAGACCTCCGGCTCCAGCAGGGGATCTGAAACAATCATCCCCACAGGGGGACATGCCACACCACCGCCAGCAGCACCCTCGGAGGAACTCCCTTTTGATAAGCCCCCAAAATTCAGATCCTTCCTCAGCCTGTCAAACACTCCAGACACCAAAGTGTTAGAAACAGAACTCACAACATGCAAAATCTCCCGCTGCCCCACACTGTTACTATTGTTTGTGACATCCACGGCATGCCTCTCCTGCACAATTCCATCAGCCGAACCTGAAGGCTTCCCGCGCCTGGTTCCACTGTGACAGCCCGAAGAAGAATGTCCCAAACGCTTTCAAGTGGAGCAATAGCCCAGCCAGGATTCATAAACGACTTCTTGCTTCCATCTGAACTCTTCTCCAACAGAGATCCAAACCCAATCAATCGGAGGCCGAGAGACATCCACCTCAATACAGCATCGTGGGTTGATCGGGTGACAGAGCGCGGACGTGCGCACATCAGGACACAAAAAACGTCCGACCAAATTACCAATCATCTTAAGAATCGATGGATTCTGAAAGGGAAGGGGAAGACGAGGGAAAAAATATTCTTATTATTTAATATTTTATATTTTATATTTATGAATAAACAAAATTTTACTAGGATTAATGTGTATTACAATGATAATGGAAAAAATATTATTTTCATTGAATTAATTTATTAATATAATTTTATTTTTATATAATAAAATAAATTTATAACTTTTCAACAATGACCATAATATAATTATTAAACCAATATAAAAATATATTAACCCATATTAAATTAGTAATAAATGATTAATATTATTATGAACATATAATGTTTAAAACATCATTTCTTCTATAATATAGTTTAGATATATATATATATACACAATGTTTTAGTTTAAAAAACAATTTAATCTTATATAAAAATATAAAGTGACTAACATGAAATTAAATTTATGTCAAGTACACAAATTTTTGGTAGGATTGGATATTTTATTTAATTAGTAAAACATAATTTACTTGGGTAAAAAACTAGTTACGTCGGTAAGAATAATTTAAAAGTAAAAATATAATAGTAAATTACAAAACAAATTCTAAAAAAATGTGTATATACTATTTGTTGAGAATGTATTGACCCAATATCACACCACAATACATTATTTTGATATTTTGGAGACATTTACCCTTCAATAGTCTAATGAAATCACTAGAAATTAAATGGTATTCACAAATGAGTCCTTTTTATCATTTGTAAAAGGGGGTCACACCCACACTCTCAAAGTTACACATCACTGTTGAAATTTTTTTGAACCCATTTCTAATTATCCTATTATAAAGTTATATTGAAAATCCTATATCCCTTAATAACAATAGGATATATCAAGGCCAATATTTTCAAGGAGATATTCATAAGAATGTTTAAGGTCCCAAAACGAGTATCACATGATACTTATGCCTTTCTACATAATATTTCTATTCTATACCTAACATAAAAACACTAATATACTAACATAATTATCATTAGTATACATATGTGTCATTATATTAATGGAAAAAACAAATTTATTCCTTTTCATCCACTAAAAAAAATAAAAGAACATCGATCAAGCGTTAGTAAGATCTACTACCTCCATGAAGCCACATGCTTTTTTCACCACCACATGAATTAGATGAAATTTAAAATGTATTGATGTTATAAACAAGATTTTTAACAATATTATTTTTAATTAAATATAATATTGTATATTTGATAAGTGATATTAAAAACAAAGGTTCGTTGTAATCTTAATTACATAAAATGATCATATTAGAGTACCGTTCATAATTCAAGTGCATTTAAAAAAATCTATATAAATATTATTATAATAAAAAAATATAGAGAATAAACCCCTCTAATCATAGATATTATGAATTTATTATTCAATAACTTTAATTATGGTCAACATACTAAACAATTTATATAAAAATTGGCCGAACCACCTCAAAAAAATATAAGGAAAACATTATAATATATAGATAGAATATGAGTATAAATATCTCATATTAAATGAAATATTAATGAGTAAGGTTCCTGTGAATATATATAACAAATTCATTTGGTTATTTGGGATGTATGGTGCATGCTAAGATATAATGAAGACCAAGGAAAGGGTTTTTTCTAATACAATTTTCATCCATCAAGTTAAAAATGGTTTTATTGAAATTTTTATTCAAAGTTTGATTTATTATAGATAATAAATAATTTAAATAATATTATATCATAAATTTATAATGATTTAAAATTATTCCTTATAAAGTCATTAATAAATGATCCTTACGACAAATATTATGTTACTTATAAGTGTTTGTTGTCTCAATTCCCTTTGTTTGAGGCATGATTTCAAGTTAATCAACTAAACTTATTTCACATGTAGTTACCACTACTCATTAATTTATTTCATTTAAATCACCCTTAATATTGTGTTTTAGAAGTTTATTTCACAATCACTCCTTCATATCTTTTAGTCCTTTTACTAATGAAGCTATAAGGGGTTAAACATCTCAAACTCTATTCATTGAGTTTAGTTTGTAATATGGAAATAATATTATTTATACAGTTTCCATGATTTTTTTTAATTATTATTTCATTAAATATAAGAAAATAATTTTATTTGATGTTTAATTTCAATGTCTCTCTCATTCAATAGATTTTTGTATAAATGTTTGGTGAGTTGTAACAGATTTTCCGGCTCAAATTCACCACATTGAGTCATTAATTATCTACATGGTTTTGTTATTTTAATTCCCTTTTATCCATAAATTTTCATAATGATATTTTTTTCTTAATAAAATTTATTCTTCTAATCTATATCATATTTATTGTTTAAATCGATTATCAAATAAATGTTTGACATTGTTAAGAACAAATCTCATTCTTTTCTATGGATCTTTGTCCTTATTGTTTATATTTTATTTTATGTCTATGTTTTCCACTATTTTCTTTAATTAATATATAGACTAATTCTTGTCATATTCTTAATTTTCCTCACTACATTGGAAATTGAAATTTTAAATTGATATTTATGATGTGGGTGTACAATAATGGTGTTTAAAAAATTAAAATGTTCTACCGATCATAGAAATACTTCTTATCTTCCCGTTAATTATTTATATATACAACCTTTATGAATTTTTAAATTATAACTTATTTGAGATTTCTTAAAATTAATGTTTTAATATATATCAAAAAATTACAACTTATTTGAAAATGACTTTTAAAAATAAATTGATTACTTCATCACTTATCCATTATTTATAAAAATAAGATATTTATTGTGCTTTAAAAATTTCATCAAAAGAATAGGTTTCCCATCATTTTTAAAAATCATTCCCATTTTTCATGTTTATAAAAATTAGGTTATTTTTCCATTATAATAAAAAACATATTTTAATAAAAAAAATCCTAGAAAATTTTCTTTTTCATCCTGCCTTTCAAAGTAAAATTATAATATAATTATAAATTATTCTTCATAGAATCATTGATTGTTAACATATATTTTCAAAAAATGTAAATGTTAAATATATTTAAGATAAATATTTCATAACATCATTTATTATTCAAAAAAATATTTAGTGTATATAATGTTTTTTCATACAATTACTTTCATCTCTAAATATGAATTTTTTTCATTTGAGTGAAGGGTGTTCACTTAGAATGGACTCATCAATTAATTGGAGACAATTACACTGAAACTGTATAAACATTATCTATACATTCTTCATACCATGTGCTATCTCATTTAAATTTTAGTTACCTACTGAGTTACTTAATTTAGTTGGATAACTATTTATATTGAATGTGTTTATCATATAAAATTTTTAATCAATTATTGTTCTCCTTCTATGATTTTATTTGAAAGGGATATAAGACCCATTTTATTTCCATGGGTTCTTTATGATATTATGGTTATTGCTTTTAAGTGTAACTCATGTGTATGTATGTTGATGGGCAGGTTCCCATATCCCCCCCCCAATGTATTGGTTAAGGATTCAGATATAATGAGATAAAAATGCATGAATATAGTTGGAATTTTTCACAATAAAAGGATAGAAATACATGGATTAGTTAACAAAAAAATGGTGGAAATACATGGATTTCTTCATATGTTAAAGGGTGGATATACCAAGATTGGTTCCAAATATTTCCCTATGTTTATTTTTGTGTCAGATTTTTAGGCTTATTATCATGTGTAACACCCCGACCCCCGTTACCCAGAGTCGGTGCATTATTTTAATACATTGGAATCATTATAAGGAATCAAGTCTCGAAGGACCAATCGGTTTAGCAGTCTTGGAAAATAGATTACATACATGAATGTTACATTACACTTCATAACATAAAAAACAACATAAATAATCCTTTATGAACTCCATTATTCCCTTGTCTTAACCCTGCATATCAATCAAAATACACTTCTTAGAATCCTGGGAAAAATAAAACATAGAAAGGGGTGATCTTAGATGATCAGTAAGGATAATAATACAGTGGAAACTTTCAAAAATAAACATGAACATTTAAGGCAATGTATAACTAAAACAAAAGCCTTTTAAACTTGAACTTCAGCATAATATGGATATGATAAAATGAAATAATGTCATTTACTTATTCATATGGATATTCTACTATTCGAATAATCACATGCAATATCAATAACCACTTTCATAATGATGGAATACATAATGTCAGACTATCATAACCACATAGCCAAGGCCTCATGCCAAGACTACAAATAAGATTTTTTCAAGGCCTTGTGCCAAGACACTAATTTGTCTCATGAAATCTAACAATGCATAGGGGAGCTATAGCGGGCTTCACCCGTCACTTACTAAGTCCAATGCATTCCTCATATGAAAATGTATAAACATAACATAAACATTCGTATTAAAACTAGCAAACGAAATGTCAACACATTGCCCATAAACCATGAATGGTATAAAAATAACACATCCACAGTTAAAAATATCACAAAACCTTCAACACAATATGGAATATTTGTATCATGATAAATCAACTTCAAAACAAGTTTAGAATCCATTAAAGGATTTTGATGTTGATGAAAATGATTTGTATAACTATTTGAGAGAAATACCCCATTTCCTTGAAAACATTTAAAACTCGCTCAATTTGAAAAAGAAGTCATTTAAATAAATTTTTAAATCAAATTCTCCCATAACACTTTGAAACTTATTAAAGGAATTAACATTTTAAGAAAATTCCTGTCCATATAAATATATCCTTAAAAACCATTTTGAAGACATGAACATAAATGAAAAAGATTTAGAAGAATAAATATTTAAAACATTTGAAATGATGTTTAAGTAAAAATTCCATTAAATAAAACCCTTTTAAAAATATTTCATAAAACATGGACATGGATAATAAATATGTCCTATTAGATACTTACGTAAAAACAACCTCGGATAATAAAGAGATTGTGAAATTAACACATACCAATTTGGTAACTTACGAAACATACAACCCATGAAAGAGGTATCATACAATGAATATGTAAATATACATATATTAATGTCTATTACACAAATAATACAATAATGGGAAGTACATACACCACACAAAAGGTAATAGTGGAAATATGGCATGAATCTCACGGGAAAAAGGAGTGAGTTGAAAACCCCTTACCTTGCACTTTCCTTCAGTAGAGGGTACGTTTAGCCTCTTGTATGAAGAATATATTATGTCATTAATTCATACCAGAACCATATTAATAATTATGATATCATACATTATTCATTTATGACTTTATACTATCCATTTTATAATACTTTCCATGTTATATTAATAATTCAGGTAATAATCGCTTTCATTATCGTACTTGTTTTAACTTGGTACTCTTGATTTTAGCACATAGATCATGATTTAAAGACTTCTAGAATATAAAAAATTATTTATTTATCATATATATAGTATATAGAAATAAATAATAGATGTATATATGAAATGGAAAACACAGTTTATGGAGACGGTAGTCCGTACGTATGCATAAATGTTATTTCTGTTTTCATGTAGTATTGAACGGAAGTAAGTGAATAAGATATATGTAAGTACAGAAGTACTTATATATATAAATATATATATCTCTAGTAGCATTATTATTTCATATATTAAATACTTATCAGTAATATAAATTTTTTATAATCGTCGATGAATGGTGAACTTGTAAATGAATCTCATCGCGTCGTGGATAAGGTAATCCGTACGTACGCACGAGCGAAAATATCATTATTTTGATATTAATATAATATATAATTGGATGGTATATAATATATACTAAATCCTTATCCTGTTATTTTTATTATTTAAATCAAATACACTTCATTATTATATGCAACCAAATAATAATTTATTGAATAACAATTACACCACGACATGGAGACGGTAAGTCGTACGTACACACGTATGGTGACATGTCATTCAAAGGGTGGATAGAATAATTAATTTGGTTTTACCATAATTATAATAACATCACATTATATAGAATATACTAGATTTTTTAATTATATAATGGAAACAACAAAGAAAAATGAAGTGGAAGAAGAAAGGAACTTGAAAGAGGGTAGTGAAATCATTACATCTTCTTTGGGTTCTTCCTTTTGATTTAATCAAAAGGGATCCTTAGGTTGGATTTATGATCAAAATAATGCCTCTAGGTTGAAGATAGTATATTTTAGAGGGTATTTGGAGGGTTTGTATGAGTCAAATGGCTTATAAGGTGTGAATTAGATAGAAGGGGTGTGCCCTTTTATAAGAGGGGTGAGGGGCGCCTTAGGAAAAACTTAAAATATTATTTTATAATAAATTAATATTTGGTTTCTAATGGCTCCAAATTTGATTATTTAAAGTATAAGGTGGGTATAGGTCGAACAAAACTCAACCAGTAGGTTTTAGAAAAGTTTAGGTTACCATTTTAACCTTATCATTTAGATTTAACACTAAGTTAAATAATTTAACTTTTAACATGTCTTCTTGTATTCCTACACTATATGGTTAATAAACATACTATATACAGCCATTAGAACCCCAATTAGTTCATTAATGTCATATATATTATTATATAAGTCTTTTGGATGAAATTTATAATTTTAGGACCATTATATCAATTAATAAATTAATATTTGTTTTAAAAACATTTTTATGTCAGTTTTCACACTATTTGGTATTTGTTTTTTTTAAAATAATAACAACATGATTACTTCAAAAAAATAAATTTAATCAATCCTAACATGTCATATTCACCTATAAATTTAGTTTATGTCATAAAACCTTTGAAATTATATTTATTTTAATATTTATAATACAATTTATTTGATTCCTACATGAATAAGGTAATTACTGCATCATCATTGTGTCATAAATAAATTTAATTATTTAATATCTAAAAATTATAAATAAAATACCATGATGTATGAAAATTTTTATCATTCTAATTAATATTTATAATAGAATTTATCTTATGTAAAACTCTATATTAAAAATGTTTTTTTTTGTTAATCTTTGATTTTAACTCTTTTAACTTTTCTTTGAATTAAATAATGATAAATGTCATAATCTAATCCAAGTAGACCTAAATTATAATATTTTATTCCTAAGGTTGTTTTTGGTCGATATAAACTTTTCCAATAGAATTAGGACATGTGTTAGGGTAATACTAATATCATTTTTACCCTTAATTACACTATTTACTTTTAATCGTGGTAATAAAAGTAAAAAGTTACTATTCACCAAAAATTAGTTTTATCTTATTGAAACACATTTTAATCTTTGATATTAACCTTATCTCTAAAATTTTTGAAATTTCACTCACAAAAGCGGTAAAATTATGGTTTATATTAATTTCCAAATTCTGTTAGGAGGTGGGTAAAAGACGGTAAAAAGTTCAATAAAATTAATATATATCTAAAATTATTCTAAACTAACATAAATGAATTAAATTGAAGTTATATAGGTATTATGTATCTATTTTTACCTTAATTAAATTTAAATAAAATAAATAATTATTTAAAAAAAATTGGTTTTAAACTATAACTCAGTATTTTTTACTATTCATAAAAAATTTAAAGTTTTCAGAAAAATACCAACAGTTCGACCTAAGATATATTTTATATTATGAATTAAAAATTATTTCTATTTTACCAAATTCAAAAAATATAAGTTTCATTAATTAATTTAAAAATTAATTCCTGTTGTCAAAACAAATAGCGTGTTTTTAAGAAATAATAACTATCCAAAGATTGACACTTGTTTATGTCTGGTTTAAATGTGAAATTACGTCAAATGACCAAAATTTTATTAAATGGTAAAACTATTTTCTAAATATACTTTAAAACCACTAAAATTCATAATTTATCAATATTAATTATTTCAATTAAAAAGTTGTATTTAATTAAAATGTAGTAAATTTCCCTATTCATCAAAATATAAAATTTATCCGAAAAGCTCCAAAATTTCACCCGAAGCTAATTTTGATATTATAAATCCAAATAGGAATTCCATTTTGAAAGATAAAATTTATAAAATTTCAAAAATTGGGTATTATTATTCATAACGGAGAGTTTGATTTGGTTGTGGTGTGTTATAACTCGATGTTGCGTACCATACACGCTACTGTATTATTCAAAATGAAGCATACCGTGGAAGCTTGGGGTGTTACATTCTCCCCTCCTTCAATAAATTGTGTCCATGCAATTTGAAATTGTTCTTCTAAAATAAATAGTTGAAAATAGAAAATATCTTTGTTGGAAAACCCACATCAGAAATTAGTTTAATAAAATTTAGTTTTAATAAGAGAAAAAGAGAAATGAAAGGGTCACCACCAAATTATAATATTGATGAGGAGAAAATTGGTGACAATTAGAGACATATAATTGGGGGAAAACGTAAATATTTATAGGTAGTGATTAAGGCCATCAATCACAAACAAGTGTAAAATTGAGGTCCTTAAATTCATCAATCTATGATGATTTAAAATACCATCGGTTCAACAAAACATAAGGTATTAGGATAACACATTTTTTGTTTTATGATCACTTTAATAAAGTATAAGAATTAATTTCTTCATATAATAAGAGAAATATATATATATATATATATATATACTTGACATGTAGTGTTTCATCCTTCAACTAATTTCTACTACAAACTCATCTTTCACTCCAAAAGATAATAGAACTCAAAAATATTATATTTATACAAATCGTATAAGGATCCAAACATTAATTTATAATTAATCTATCAGAACTTAAAAAACTAAATTATACACTGCCTATACTTCATGTAGTCCAGTGGTAGGCGATAAATCCCAATCACACTATGGTTGTGGGTTCGATTCCCGTAGCTTTGTTCGATGCGACGGGTTGTCACACGGTCTGTGTGTTGTCCTTTTTATAAATATACAAAAATAATCTCAAACTAGAATTATCCAAAATACATTTGTCCAAGTCCAAAATTTATAAGGTAGGTAAACACAATGAAGATCCTTTTTTCACGTAATATCATGTGAACACCTTCACCATGTATTCTTTTAAAATATGGTAACACCCTGAATTACCATAAAACATTATTGATTAAATTCATGCTTTCTTATTCCTTATAGAATATTAGATATATTCCTTATATCAAAAAACTTTTAATATTCCAACAATGATGAAATAAACAAACCATTAATCAGTGCCATGGTAGTCAAGAATATCCAATATAATTCATCCAAATCAACCATCTTTTATTCCAAAATTACTACCTTTGTATCAGGACCATATTAAGGATTACCTTTCCTTCAACCATGTATTTTCGAAAAAAAAAAGTTTCACTTTCTGTTGAGTCACTTTTCATAGTACCATAATAACTCAAATCCTCAATGAAATAGTACTGAAGTACAATCCTTATTTATCTCCATAATTCATATAACCAGTACATCATTAATACAACACTCAAATGAAATAACATAATAACACTAGCCATTCCTCTTTATCTATGGTATTATCATAACTTTATTATTATCCAATAGCATCATTTGGTTCATACTCTAATTATTTGGACATTGGTTTGCATATTGTCCCAACTCTTTGCAGATGAAGCATTGTACATTTGAACACTTTTTCATACCCTTGCAATCACGTACTTCGTGTCATTTTTCTCCACACTTATAAAAAACTCTCATCCCCTTCAATAATTTACCAAGGTGATTCATTCCACATTTATCACATATTGGAAAATCGTTCTTTCCCTTATTCCCTTTATCCATATTTATTTCTACCATCCTTTTCTTCTCTGGATTACCTTCAAAGCCAAAGGATTCAAAGATTTCTTTACTGATATTTTGATACTACTTATTCATATGATGGTAATACATGTGAGACTATTTACTTTCTAAATGTTTTCTTAATACCATGAATGATATGACCCTTCTTACTCTTTGGATCATATGTATTGCTGGTGGTCTCATTCCTTCCACTGAGCTCCATTTCTAAACAATGGCATACACTAAGTCATTTTATGAATCACAATTCATAATTTCAAGCATGTAAAATACCTAACATAAATTGAATAGTTTATGTATATAATCCATAATCACAAAAAAAAATCTTTGCGGAGGTATATACTCATAAACCCTTCATAGAGGTTTGTAATGAAAATGAGAATTATCCTAAGCATATCCCTCGGGAGTGTCGTAACCTAGAGTGCAGCAAGGCCCGTTGTCATGCACCGGTTCCCATTCGAGTCTAACTCAAAGCAGTGTTTTCGGGTTTTACCCTTAGGTACATCTGTGCCAGAGCCGCCTCTACCTGCTCATATATAGACAGGGATGTATTGCTCAGAAAACTCACATAATCTCTACAATACCAAAATTATAAGAAGTTCTTCAATAATAATCCTCAGATTCCATCTTAGGTTAATGTGCTCTAATCAGAGTTTATATAAATATAGTTTCCAATGTTATTTCTAAACTTCCTATGATACCAACTGTAACGCCCGAACCCTAGTTACCCAGAGTCGGTGCCTTATTTTAATACATTGGCATGATTACAACGAATCAAGTCCCGAAGGACCGATCGGTTTAGCAGTCTTGGAAAATAGATTGCATACATGAATGTTACATTACACTTCATAACATACAAAATAACATAAATAATCCTTTATGAACACCATGATTCCCTCGTCTTAACCCTGCATATCAATCACAATACAATTCTTGGAATCCTCGGGAAAATAAAACATAGAAAGGGGTGAGCTCAGATTCTCAGTAAGGATAATAATATAGTGGAAACTTTTATAAATAAACATAAATATTTAATGAAATGTATAACTAAAACAAAAGCCTTTAAAACATGAACTTCAGCATAATATGGAAAAGATAAAATGAAATAATGCCATTTACTTATTCACATGGATATTATACTAGTCGAATAATCACAAGCAATATCAATAACAACTTTCATAACGATGTAATGCATAATTCCATACTATCATAACCACATATCCAAGGACTCGTGCTAAGACTACAAATAAGATTTTGTCAAGGCCTTATGCCAAGACACTAGTTTGTCTCATGAGACCTACCGATGCATCGAGGAGCTATATCGTGCTTCACTCGTCACTTACTAAGTCCAATGCATTCCATATATAAAAAGTTCTAAACATAACATAAACATTATTATTAAAACTAGCATGCGAAATGTCAATACATTACCCATAAACCATGAATGGTATAAATATAACACATCCATATTCAAACATATCACAAAATCTTCAACACAATATGGAATATTTTTATCATGATAAATCAACTTCAAAACAAGTTTAAAATACATTAAAGGTTTTTGATGTTGATGAAAATGATTTGTACAACTCTTTGAGAGAAATAACCCTTTTTCATGAAAACATTTAAAATTTGAACAATTTGGAAAAGAATTCATTTAAATACATTTTTGAATCAAAGTCTCTCATACCACTTTGAAACTTTTTAAAGGAATTAACATTTTAAAAACATTCATGTCCATATAAATAAATCTTCAAAAACTATTTTGAAGACATGAACATAAATGAGAAATATTTAGAAGAATAAATATTTAAAACATTTGAATTGATGTTTTAGTAAAAATTACTTTAATATAATCCCTTTGAAAACTCTTTCATAAAACATGTACATGGATAATAAATAAGTCCCAGTAGATACTTACGTAAAAACAACCTCGGATAATAAAGAGATTGTGAAATTAACACTTACCAATTTGGTAACTAAAGAAACATACACCCCATGAAAGATGTATCATACAATGAATATGTAAATACACATAAATTAAACTGTATTACAAAAAGAATACAATTTTGGGAGGTACATACACCACACAAAATGTAATAGTGGAAATATGGCATTAATCTCACGGGAAAAAGGAGTGAGATGAAAACCCCTTACCTTGCACTTTCCTTTAGTCGAGGGTACATTTCGCCTCTTGTATGAACACTATAGTATGTTATTAAATTATAACAGAACCATATTAATATTTATGGTATCATAAATTATTCATTTATGACTTTATAGTACCCATTTAATAATAATTTCCTTGTTATTTTAATAATTCGGGTAATAATCGCTTTCTTTATCGTACGTGTTTTAACTTGTTACTCTTGATTGTATCACATAGATATTGATTTAAATACTTCCAGAATATATAAAATGATTTATTTATCATATATATTTAGAATATAAAAATTTATAACAGACATATATATGAAATGGAAAACACCGTTTATGGAGACGGTAGTCTGTACGTATGCATAAACGATGTTTCTGTTTTCATATAGTATTGAACAGAAGTAAGTGAATAAGACATATGTAAGTACATAAATACTTATATATATAAATATATATATCTCTAATAGCATTATTATTTTATATATTACATACTTATTAGTAATATTAATTTTTTATAATCATCGATGAATGGTGAACTTGGAAATGAATCTCATCGTGTTGTGGAGACGGTAATCCGTACGTACGCACGAGCGATAATATCATTATTTTGATATTAATATAACATATAAGTGGATGGTATATAATATATAAAGAATACTTATCATATTATATTTATTATTTACATCAGATACACATCATTATTATAACCAACCAAATAATAATGTATTGAATAACAATTACACCACGACGTGGAGACGGTAAGTCGTGCGTACACACATATGGTGACATGTCATTCAAAGGGTGGATATAATAATGAATTTGGTTGTACCAAAATTATAATAACATCATTGTATATATAATATACTGGAGATATTATTTTATAATGGAAACAAAAAAGAAAAATAATGTGGAAGAAGAAAGGAACTTGAAAGAGGGTGGTGAAATCATTATCTCTTCTTCGGGTTCTTCATTTTGATTTGATCAAAAGGGCTCCTTAGGTTGGCTTTCTGATCAAACTAAGTCCCCTACATTGAATTTAGGATAGTTGAAAGAGGATTTGGTTAGGTTTTGGCTGAGCCAAATGTCTTATAATGTGTGAATTAGATAGAAGGGGTAGTTTCCTTTTATAAGAGGGGTGAGGGGCATCTTAGGAAAAACATAAAATATTATTTTATAATAAATTCATATTCGGTTTCTAATGGATACAAAGTTGATTATGTAAAGTATAAGGTGTGGGTAGGTCGGAAAAAAATCAACCAATAGGTTTTAAACAAGTTTTGATTACCATTTTAACCTTATCATTTAGATTTATCTCTAAGTTAAATAATTTAACTTTTACCGTGTCTTCTTGTATTCTTACACTATATGGTTAATAAACATTCTATATAAAGACTATCGAACACCAATTGGTTCATTAATGTCATATAAATTTTTATATAATTCTTTTGGAAGACCTGTAGATTTTTAAGACCATTATATAAATTAATAATATAATATTTGTTTTAAAAACTATTTTATGTCAATTTTGACACTATTTGGTATTTGTTTTTTGTTAAACTAATAACAAAATTATTACATAAAAAAATACATTTAATCAATCCTAACATGTCATATTCACCTATAAAATTTGTGGATGTCATAAAAAAATTTAAATTATATTTATTTTAATATTTATATTTCAATTTTTTGGATTCTTTCATGAATAAGATAATTACTACATCATCCTTGTGTCATAAATAAATTTATTTATTTAATGTATAAAAATTAAAAAAAAATACCATGATGTATTAAATCTTTTTATATATCTAATTAATATTTATAATCGAATTTATCGTATGTAAAACCCTATATTAAAAATGTTTTAGTTGTTAAACATTGATTTTAACTCTTAACTCTTCTTTGAATTAAATAATAATAAATTTCCTAATCTAATCCAAGTGGACCTAAATGATAAACTTTTATTCCTAAGGTTGTTTTTGGTCGAGATACACTTTTCCAATAGAATTAGGACATGTGTTTGGGTAATATTAATATCATATTCACCCTTAATTTCTCTATTTACTTTTAACCGTGGTATATAAAAGTAAAAACTTACTATTCACCAAAAATTATTTTTATCTTATTGAAACACAGTTTTCTCCTTGATATTAACCGTATCTCTCGGATTTTCGAAATTCCACTCACATAAGCGGTAAAATTAAGTTTAATGTAAATTTCTAAATTCTCCTAAGAGGTGGGTAAAAGACTTTGAAAAGTTCAATAAAATTTTTATATATCTAAAATTATTCTAAACTAACATCAATGAATTAAATTGAACTTATATAGCTATTATGTATCTATTTTGACCTTAATTAAATTTAAATAAAATAATTATTTACATAATAATTCGGTTTTAAACTATAACTCAGTATTTTTCACTATTCATCAAAAATTGAATGTTTTCAAAAAAATACCAAAAATTCATCCTAAGATATATTTTATATTATAAATTCAATAATTATTTCTATTTTACCAAATTCAAAACATATAAGTTGCATTAATTAATTTAAAAATTAATTCTCGTTTTCAAAAAAAAATAGCGTGTTTTTAAGAAATAATAACTATCAAAAGATTGACACTTGTTTATGTCTAGTTTAAATGTGAAATTACGTCCAATGACCAACATTGTATTAAATGGTAAAAATATATTCTAAATATACTTTAAAACCACTCAAATTCAAAATTTATCACTATTAATTATTTCAATTAAAAAATTTGTTTTCAATTAAAATTTAGTAATTTTCACTATTCATCAAAATATGAATGTTATTCGGAAATCACCAAAATTTCACCCTAAGCTAATTTCGATATACTGAATCCAAAAATGAAGTCCATTTTGAATGATAAAATTTATAAAATTTCAAAAAGTGGGTATTACTATTCATAATGGCTAGTTTGATTGGTTGTGGTGTGTTATAACTCGAAGTTGCATACAACACACGCTACTGTATTATTCAAAGTGAAGCATACCGTGGAAGCTTGGGGTGTTATATTCTCTACACCTAAAATAAATTTCTTCCTCGGAATTTGAAATTTTTCTTCGAAAATAAAAGGTTGAAAATAGAAAATATCTTTGTTGGAAAACCCACATCAGAAATTGGGTTAATATAATTTAGTCTTAATAAGAGAAAAAGAGAAATGAAAGGGTCACCACCAAATTATGATCTCGATTAGTAGAAAATTGGTGGCAATTAGAGACATATAATTGAAGGAAAAAATAAATCTTTATAGGTAGTGATTGAGGTCATCAATCACAAACAAGTGTAAAATTGAGGTCCTTAAATTCATCAATCTATGATGATTTAAAATACTATCAGTTCAACAAAACATAAGGTATTAGGATAACACATTTTTGGTTTTAAGGTCCCTTTAATAAAGTATAATAATTAATTTATTCATTGAATAAGAGAAATATATATATATATACTTGACAAGTAGAGTTTCATCCTTCAACTAATTTCTACTACAAACTCATCTTTCACTCCAAAAGACAATAGAACTCAATAATATTATATTTATCCTAATCGTATAAGAATCCAAAAATTAATTTAAAATCAATCTATAAGAACTTAAGAAAACTACATTAAACACTATAGGGACTTCACGTAGTCCATTGGTAGGTGATAAATCCCAATCGCACTATGTTTGTGGGTTCAATTCCCACAGCTTTGTCCGACGCGACGGGTTGTCACATGGCATGTGTGTTGTCCTTTTTATAAATATAAAAAAATAATCTCAAACTAGAATTATCCAAAATACTTTTTTCCAAGTCCAAAATTTATAAGGTATTTAAACACAATGAAGATCCTTTTTTTCACAAAATAGCATGCGAACACCTTCATCATCTATTCTTTTAAAATATGGTATCACCCTGAATAACCATAAAACTTTATTGATTACATTCATGCTCCCCTATTCCTTATAGAATATTAGATATATTTTTTATATCAAAAAACTTTGAATATTCCAACAATGATGAAATACACAAACCATTAATCAGTACCAAGATAATCAAGAATATCCAATATAATTCATCCAAATAAACCATCTCTTATTCCAAAATTACTACCTTAGTATCAAGACCATATTAAGGATTACCATTACTTCAACAATTTATTTTCAAAAAAAGTTTATCTTGTTTTTGAGTCCCTTTTCATAGTACCATAATATCTCAAATACTCAATGAAATAGTACTTCAGTACAATCCTTATTTTCTCCATAATTCATATAACCAGTACATCGTTGATACAACACTCAAATGAAATAACATAAGAACACTAGTCATTCCTCTTCATCTGTGGTAATATCATAACTTTATTATTATCCAATAGAATCATTTGGTACATACTCTGATGATTTGGACATTGGTTTGTGTATTGTCCCAACTCCTTGCAGATGAAGCATTGTACATTTGAAAACTTTTTCTTACCCTTACAATCACGTACTTGGTGCCCTTTTTCTCCACACTTATAAAAAACTCCCATTCCATTCAATCATTTACCAAGGTGATTCATTCCACATTTATCACATATTGGAAAATACTTCTTTCCCCTATTCCCTTTATCCATATTTCTTTCTACCATCCTTTTCTGCTCTGGCTTCCCTTCAAAGCCATAGGATTCAAGGAGTTCTTTACTGATATTTTGATACTACTTATTCATATGATGATAATACGTGGGAGACTATTTTCTTTCTAAATTTTGTCTTAATACCATGAATTATATGACCATTCTTACTCTTTGGATCAAACGTATTGCTGGATTTCTCATTCCTTCTACTGGGCTCCATTTCTAAACAATGGCATACACTAAGTCCGTTTATGAATCATAATTCATAATTCCAAACATGTAAAATACCTAACATAAATTGAATAGTTTATGGATATAATCCATAATCACAAAAATGTTTTTTAAGGAGTTATATACTCATAAACCCTTCATAACGGTTTGTAAAGAAAATTATAATTATCCAAAGCATATCCCCCAAGAGTGTCGTAACCAAGAGTGCAGCAAGGCCCATTATCGTGCACCAGTTCCAATTCGAGTCTAGCTCAATGTAGTGTTTTCAGGTTTTACCCCTAGTTACATCTGTGCCAAAGCCGCCTCTACCTCCTTGTATCCAGATAGGGATGTATTGCGCAGAAAACTAACAAAATCTCTACAATACCAAAATTCATGGAAGTTCTTCTATATTAATCCTCAAAGTCCATCTTAGGGTAATGTGCTCTAATCAAAGTTTATCTAAATCTAATTTCCAAGGTTATTTCTAAACTACCTCTAATACCAACTGTAACGCCCCGACCCCTGTTATCCAGAGTCGGTGCATTATTTTAATACATTGGCATGATTACAAGGAATCATCTCCCGAAGGAACGATCGGTTTAGCAGTCTTGGAAAATATATTGCACACTTGAATGTTACATTAAACTTCATAACATACAAAACAACATAAATAATCCTTTATGAACACAATTATTCCCTCTTTTTAACTCTTCAGATCAATCACAATACACTTCTTGGAATCCTGGGAAAAATAAAACATAGAAAGGTGTGAGCTTAGATGCTCAGTAACGATAATAATATAAAAGAAACATTCATAAATAAACATAAACATTTAACATAATGTGTAACTAAAACAAAAGACTTAAAACTTGAATATAATCACAATATGGAAAATATATAATGAAATAATGTCATTTACATATTCACATGGATATTCTACTAGTCGAATAATCACAAGCAATATAAATAACTACTTTTATAACGATGGAATGCATAATTCATGTCTATCATAACCACGTAGACAAAGCCTTGTGCCAATACTACAAATAAGATTTTTTCAAGGCCTCATTTCAAGAAACTAGTCTGTCTCAGGTAACCTACTAATGCATCGAGGAGATATAGCGGGCTCCATCCGTCACTTACTAAGTCCAATTCATTCCTAATATGAAACGGTCTAAACATAACATAAACATTCTTATTAAAACTAGCATAATTAATGTTAATACATTACCCATAAACCATGAAATGTATAAATATAACACATACACAGTCAAAAATATCACAAAAACCTTCAACACAATATGGAATATTTGTATCATGATAAATAAACTTCAAAACAAGTATAAAATCCATTAAAGGATTTTGACATTGATGAAAATGATTTGTAAAACTCTTTGAAAAAATACCCCTTTTCATGAAAAAATTTAAAAGTCGTAAAATTTGGAAAAGAAGTAATTTAAATACATTTTTGAATCAAAGTCTTTGATACCACTTTTAAACTTTTTAGAGGAATTAAAATTTTAAAAACATTCATGTCAATATAAATAAATCCTTAAAACCCATTTTGAAGGCATGAACATAAATGATAAAGATTTATAAGAATAAATAATAAAAACATTTGAAATGATGTTTTAGTAAAAATTACCTTAAAATAATCCCTTTTATAACTCTTTCATAAAACATGGACATGTATAATAAATATTTCCCAGTAGATACTTAAGTAAAAACAACCTTGGATAATAAAGAGATTGTGAAATTAACACTTACCAATTTGGTAACTTACAAAACATACAACCCATGAAAGAGGTATCATAAAATGAATATGTAAATACACATAAATTAAAGTGTATTACACAAAGAATACAATTATGGTAAGTACATACACCACACAAAAGATAATAGTGGCAATATGGCATGAATATCACAGGAAAAAGGAGTGAGATGAAAACCCCTTACCTTGCACATTCCTTTAGTCAAGGTTACGTTTATCCTCTTGTATGAATACTATAGTATGTTATTAAATTACACCAGAACCATATTAATATTTATGATATCATACATTATTCATTTATGAATTTATACTACCCATTTAATAATAATTTCAATGTTATTTTAATAATTCGGGTAATAATCGCTTTCGTTATTGTACGTGTTTGAACTTGTTACTCTTGATTGTATCACATAGATCGTGATTTAAATACTTAAAGAATATAAAACAGGTTTTATTTATCATATATATTTAGAATATAAAAATTTATAATAGATGTATATATGAAAAGGAAAACACCGTTTATGGATACGACAGTCCGTACATACGCATAAACGCTATTTCCGTTTTCATATAGTATTGAACGGAAGTAAGTGAATAAGATATATGTAAGTTTGTAAGTACTTATATATATAAATATATATATATCCAGTAGAATTATTATGTCATATATTACATACTTATTAGTAATATATATTTTTTATAATCATCGATGAATGGTGAACTTGGAAATGAATCTCATCGCGTCGTGGAGACGGTAATCCGTACGTACGCACGAGCAAAAATATCATTATTTTGATATTAATATAATATATAATTGGATGTTATATAATATATACAGAATACTTATCATTTTATATTTATTATTTACTTAAAATACACATCATTATTATACCCAACCAAATAATAATTTATTGAATAACAATTACACCACGACGTGGAGACGGTAAGCCGTACGTACGCACGTATGGTGACATGTCATTCAAAGGGTGGATAGAATAATGAATTTGGTTGTAAAATAATTATAAAAACATCAAAGTATATATAATATACTATATTTATTATTTTATAATGGAAACAACAAAGAAAAAGGATGTGGAAGAAGAAAGGAACTTTAAAGAGGGTGGTGAAATCATTACATCTTCTTTCAGGTTCTTCCATTTGATTTGAACAAAAGGGATGCTTAGGATGGATTTCTAATCAAAATAAGGCCTCTAGGTTGAAGGGATGATAGTTGAGAAGGTATTTGGGCAGGGGTTGGCTGATCCAAATGGCTTAGAAGGTGTGAATTAGAGAGAAGCGGGAGTGCCCTTTTATAAGAGGGGTGAGGGGAACCTTAGGAAAAAACATAAAATATTATTTTATAATAAATTCATATTCGGATTATAATGGCTACAAAGTTTATTATTTAAAGTATAATGTGGTGATAGGTCCAAAACAACTCATCAAATAGGTTTTAGACAAGTTTAGGTTACCATTTTAACCTTATCATTTAGATTTAACTCTAAGTTAAATAATTTAACTTTTATCGTGTCCTCTTGTATTCTTACACTATATGGTTAATAAACGTACTATATACAGACAATAGAACCCCCATTGGTTCATTAATGTCATATATATTATTATATATGTCTTTTTTCTTAACTGTTGATTTTTAAGACCATTATATCTATTAGTAATATAATATTTGTTTTAAAAACTATTTTATGTCAATTTTGACACTATTTGGTATTTGTTTTTTGTTAAAATAATAACAACATGATTACTTCAAAACAAATACATTGAATCAATACTAAAATGTCATATTAACCTCTAAAATTCATGGACATCATAAAAACTTTGAAATTATATTTATTTTAATATTTATAATATAATTTATTTGATTCTTTCAGAATATGGTAATTACTGCATCATCATTGTGTCATAAATAAATTTATTTATTAAATGTCTAAAAATTTTAAATAAAATACCATGAGGTATGATATCTTTTTATATTTCTAATGAATATTTATAATCTAATTTATCTTATGTAAAACCCTATATTAAAAATGTTTTCTTTGTTAAACATTGATTTGAACTCTTTTAACTCTTCTTTGAATTAAACAATAATAAATGTCCTAATCTAATCCAAGTGGACCTAAATGTTAATATTTTATTCATAAGGTTGTTTTTGGTAGAGATACACTTGTCCAATAGAATTAGGACATGTTTTAGGGTAATATTAATATCATTTTTACCCTTAATTATCCTATTTACCTTTAACTGTGGTAAATAAAACTAAAAAGTTACTATTCACCAAAAGTTATTTTTATCTTATTGAACCACATTTTACTCCTTGATATTAACAGTATCTCTCGGAGTTTTGAAATTCCACTCACATAAGTGGTAAAATTATGTTTTATGTAAATTTCTAAATTCTCTTAGGAGGTGGGTAAAAGACGGTGAAAAGTTCAATAAAATTTTTATATATCTAAAATGATTCTAAACTAACTTCAATGAATTAAATTGAAATTATAAATGTATTATGTATCTATTTTGACATTTATTAAATTTAAATAAAATAAATAATTATTTAAATAAAAACTCTGTTTTAAACTATAACTCAGTATTTTTCACTATTCATCAAATACTGATCGTTTTTAAAAAAATACCAAAAATTCGGCATAATCTTTATTTGATATTACGAATTCAAAAAAGATTTATATTTTACCAAATTAAAAACATATAAGTTTCATTAATTTATTTAAAAATTAATTCACGTTGTCAAAACAAATAGCGTGTTTTTAAGAAATAAAAACTATCAAAATATTTACACTTGTTTATGTCTGGTTTAAATATGAAGTTACGTCCAATGACCAAAATTGTATTAAATGGTAAAAATATATTATAAATATACTTTAAAACCACTAAAATTCATAATTTATCACTATTAAATATTTCTATTAAAAAATTTGTTTTTAATTAAAATTTAGTAATTTTCACTATTCATCAAAATATGAAAGTTATCCGAAAAGCACCAAAATTTAACCCTAAGCTAATTTAGATATTCCGAATCCAAAAATGAAGTCCATTTTGAAAGATAAAATTTATAATATTTCAATAAGTGGGTAATACTATTCTTAATGGCTAGTTTGATTGGTTGTTGTGTGTTATAACTCGAAGTTGCGTACAACACATGCTAATGTATTATTCAAAGTGAAGCGTACAGTGGAAGCTTGGGGTGTTAAATCATGACTATTTAATTTCCTCATAGATCATGTTTACAGATTCATGTTCCACCACCATATCGATGTACTTATTTTTTATTCCATTTCAATTTCCCTGAATCATGTTTTTTGATCTAATATTTATTCTGAATGAGTTTTCTTATATATATTAATTACACTCACATATATATATTATGTTCACTTATGAACATTAAATATGTTCAAAATTTTAAACTCTTACTGTGCATTTGAGATCAACCCTTTATAATGTTTATATTTCCCTAGGTTATGAAGATAATAAAAGTAAGAAATTTCTTGAATATTATATTATATTGATAATTAGTGATATATATTTAATCCTTGTTACTGATTAATTAGTTATATATATATATTGTAAAAAAATCCAATAGATGAGGAATGAAAAATAGTTTTTAGTTATTAATTTATCCTTTTTCTCAAAAACTCTAAACTTTAAATATAACAGGATAATATTCTACCATACTATTTCTGTATGTTTTATAGTAGAGAAGATCTCATTTATCGATTGCAATAGTTGGTATCAAAGTATTGATTGTAAATCGTTAGTGGTTTGAATATTAGTTGTGGACAATTTAAGGGATAATGAGTTAATGTTGATGATAGTTTAATAGGTATAGTTAAATCTTTATGGTTTTTGAGTTAATATTGAATATTTTAGGGCTTTGGATAAGAGAGAATTAATGAAAACCTTTGCGATAAGTCTAAGATATATTTCTGTTTATAGGATTACATCATGGAATTTTGGATGAGTAGTGATATTGTGAATTTATAGTAAATTACATCTTAATATATATACAATAATGTTGATGTTTCAATGTTATAGATTTAAATAGGTATAATCACTCAAAAACTAGTTTAGTATTAACTCAATCTTGAATCGATGATCGATGAGTGGGCCTAAGACAATACACCTTGTTCGACACTCCCATGGGCTATGCTTTTTGTTATCATATGACCTTTATGAACTATTTTGAATAATTATATCTTAATTAAATTATACATTAGGTTATTAAGTATGATAGAAAAAAACATAAATTAACCTTTTTTTAATCTGAGAGGGTTATATGATGAACCAAGTATGAAAGAAAACCACATTTTGATATATTGTTGTCAATGGAGAATAGATATTAAGATTGAGATTTCATATTCATATGATCATTTAATATAATTATATTGGAAGATATAATAACATTTTTGGTTTTATTATTAGGTTGTAATCATTATCCTAAAAATGATGTTGCTAAAGGTTTATCAATAAGAACTCAAAAAGAAGCATATTTACAATTAATATTTTATTTATCTTACTAATGATAGTTTGGTGGATATCTTAGTGAGAGATATATAGTTTTATTATTATAGATCACATGTATACTTCCTTTAGCATATGATAATTCCAATTTTTTGGATTCAATTTATTTATGGGGTGAATGTAACACCATGATATTTTTTAATATAATTTGTCTCTAATTTATTTCCATTTTTAATAGCTTTTTTCATACGCAACACTGAACTAAAACATCACATGGAATAATTTATTAATATTAATAATAAGTAATATGAATAATAAAACCAAATTTAAATAAAATTATATTAACCAATTAAAAATTCATACCAAACAATATGATGAATACATAGAGTTTTAAAAGGGATTTCTTAATAAATATAGTTTATCATTACATATCATATTTTGATTTAAAAGATAATATATAAATTTTTTAATTTTAATCCTAAAATATAAAAATAAATTTTTTATTAATCATGTAAACATAAATTTATGATTATTTTTCATAGTTTTTTAATAAAATTGATTTATAAATGAATAGTGAAAAAACACTGATTTTGTTAAAACCATATCTTTTATCACATAATCATAAAATAAATAAATAAAAACTTTTCAGAAAAATATTATATAAAAATGTATTTATAAATTGAAATAAATAATTTTAATATTCTATAATTTATTTATAAATTTAATTTTTAACTATTTCGAAACATGAGTAATATTTTACTCTAAAAAGTATTTTTATTAAATTATATAAAAATTTAATTTTCATGAATTTTAAAAAATAATAGTAACAAAATAGATTTAAAATTTTATATCAAAATATTAATTTTATATAATATGGATTATTTGATCCTTATGTAAAAATATTTTATTATTTGGAGTAAATGTAATTACCATCATAATTGTAAAAGTGTAGATTTCAAAGAATTTGTTTATTAACATTGTGTAGTTGTTATATAATAAACTAAATTAATAATTTGATATAAATAGCTATAATATATTAATTAAACCAGTTTAAAAATGTGATAAACATAAATTAAATTGGTAATCACATCTAAAAAAAAGTTAATTTAAGATAATGGTTATGAAACCATTTTTGTAAAAAAAAATTCTATATGTATATATATTTTTATATAACACTTTAATTTAAATTTATTTATAAATATAATTATATGATGTGGAAATTAATTTTTGGTTCAAAAAATCGAAATTATTTAAGAGGGTTTATTTTATATTTTTTAATTGAAAATATAATTTACATGGGTAAAAAACTTGTTATCTCGATAAAAAACTAAAATGGAAAATTATAAATATAAGAGTAAATGTCTGAAAATATGTTTAAAACTTGTTTTAAAAATATTCTATAATGATTAAATGACCCAGTATCACCTAAAAATTAATTATATATATAAGTCATTTACACTTGAATAGTCTAATGATATCATGAAAATGTAGAGTCTTTAAAAAATGCATTTTCTTACCTTATAAAAGGGGATCACATATACCCTATCATAGTTGAACATAACCTTAGAAATTTATTTGAATAAATACTTTATTTTCATTATTCTAGAAGAATATTTCATGAACCAGATACCCTTTTCTCCATAAGTACGTGTATGCTTTTCATTTCGAAGGATACATTCAAGATAATGTTAAGGGTCTCAAAGTGATTATTTCATAGTTACCATCCTTTTCATATTAATGTTTCTCCTTAAATAATACCCTAAAAATATTAATATATAGAAATAAATATTATCAGAATACTTATGTGTTATTATATTAGTGAAATAACAACTATTTATTCCCATCCTTTTACAATAAAAACAAAAGAACTTTGATCGCGCGTTTGTGTGGACTACAACCTCTATGACACGATGTGATTTTATTCATCACAACCTAAAATTGATGAGTTTTAAAATATATTTAACATAAAAAAATAATATATATGGAACTATTTGTATCATTGACAAATAATTTTGATTACTCAATAATTGATATTAAAAATGAACGACCATGGTAAACATAATCCACAAAAAAATGAACATATTAGTGTTTCTTCCCATAACTGAGATCTGTTTAAGAAAACGATGTAACACGATACATTTTAGGATAATTAAATAATAAATTATAGAAAAAATAATAATCTAGAGTTAATGAATTTACTATATAAAACCTTTAACCATAGTGAATATAGAAAAATAGTTACATTAAAATTGACTGAACCACCTCAAAAACCAAACATAAAAAAATGTATATAATGGAAAAATATCATATGAAAATTAATGTTCCTTATTAAAAGAAATATATATGAACAAGGTTGAAAATAATTTATATAATAAATATAATTCTATTATTCGGGATAATAGGTTCTAGCACTGATTGAATTGCTACTACAATAAGTGTTTGTGCTAACTCAATTTTCTTCCATTTAGATGCAATTTTTTTACTGAGATCAATTGTTCCATTTTATATTTATTCTTCCTAATGAATAATCAGTATTTTATTTCCTACTTATTTTTTTTCTCAATTATTCCTTATAACATAAATTTCAATGGATTCCCACCTCCAAAATTATGTTTTTTAAGGTTTTGTTGTCTTTATTCCATTTTTCTGAGGCATGCTTTCATGTTTTTGACTAAATATTCTTTAACATGGTGTAACAAATAGCAATTAATTTATTTCAAAAAATATTCCTTCATCATGTGTTTTAATTGTGGAGTTCATAATATATCCTATATATTCCTTTAATCCAGTTACCACTCAATTTGTAATAGACATCACATTTCAAACTATCTTATTTTAGATGCATTTAAATTACAAACATAATTTTATTTATATGGAGAATATGCTACCAGTTTGATAAATTCCGACTTTGAATAATTTTAATTCATGATATTTTATATAAAATATAATTCTCTCTATCATTAAATGGGTCTATAATAAAATTTTACTCATGATATAACATATTTCTTAACTAAAATTATTTATTATTAATTCTTAAATTATCTACTTAGTTGTGATCTTTTAAGCCATTTTTTCCCTTCCATTTCATTTTTAGAATAAATTTCTCTTTCTATCAAGTGAAGCTACTTTGTTTCATCAGTATCATATTCATTGATGAAATATATTCCCAATTAAGGCTTCAATTTATTATGAACAAATCCCATTCATTCTAGTTGTTTTTTACCTCATCTATATTTGTTTCCAATAAATGTTTTCCTCTCTTTCTTGGAACACAAATATAAATTAATTAATGTTATCCTCTTACACGTCCTCATCACTTTTCATATTAATATTTTATTTATCTATTTATGATGTCAGATTTAAATAATGGTGTTTTAAAATGTAGTATGTTTTTTTTCATAATATATATTTATTATCTACTACCCCACATTTTTTATATAACACCTTTATATAATTTTTCAAAATAAAATAATTCGAAATTTATTATAAATTAATGTTTTAATATATCTCATAATTTTTCTGCCCAAAATTTTTGATATTTAAATTTAAAATGATACTAGTGGCATTGTCACATAGACATTCCTTATAGATATATGAAATTAAACATGTTTTTAAAGCTTTTTAACAAGAACAGATTTCACATCATTTTAAAACATATATCCCATTTTTCATGGTTTTAAAATACCAATTTTTTTTATTACTCTCAGAAATTTATTTCAAAAATTATTATCAAGTTTGAGGTAAATTTTCATCATGATTTTCAATGTAAAACTACATTACTCTTATAAATTTATTCTTCATCTACCTATTTATTCTTTATACATGTTTTAAAAAAAATCAATGTAAAATCTATATAGGAAAAATGATCTATCACTACATCTTTTTACCTTGTCATATTTATAATGTATCTAATTATTTATTCATTATATTTCCTCTATGTATACAATATTTTTTATTTATTTTATAAAAGTCCATTCACAAAGATTTCATTCATCGATTAATTGAGGAAAATGATGACTAATCTTTAGATCTATTATCTCTTTGGTGTAAATACCATGTGTTATCAAATTTAAAGGTCATTTTACTATGGAGTTTCTCAATATCATTATATAATCAATTATAATCAATTGGTTTATCATTTTTATTACTATAATTATTAATTTTTCCTTTATAAGATTTAATTTGGAAGATATATGAAAACCAATTTCATTCAATGAGCCCTTTATGATACGATGGTGACTGATTTTATGTGGTACTAAAATATGTGTATGATAATGGGTGGTATCCTATATCAATATATAATGTAATTGTTAAGGATTCATATATAATAAGATAATAAAGTGTGTATATATAGATATTTTTTAAAAAATAACAATGCTGGACATACTAGTTATTTTTTACAACAGAAAGGATGAAAATACATTGATTTGTTCATAATATGTGTCAATGTTCATTTCTGTTCAATAGACTTTTTCTTATTCTCAGGACTATATTTTTCATTCATGAATCAAGTTTATTGAATCATTTTTTCAAACTATTTTAATTCATTTCTTATGCTATGATAATCCATATTCTATGAATCTTATTTTAGGATCTAATATTTATTATGTATGATTCTTATATTTAATTTTCTTATAACTGTATTCATATCTAATGTTCAATTATGATCTCTAAATATCCTCACATATGTATACTCCTACGGTGCATTTGATCTCACCCTTTTCATAGGCTTCTATTGTCCTAGTTTAGGAATATAAAAAAGTCTGATTTTTTTTAATAGAGTATCATATGTGGAGAATTACTAAGAGATGTTGAAGAATTATTATGGTTTAATAATTTTCATATATAGCATAAAAATCTATTAATTGAAAAAAATTAGTTTTTCAGTTAATTTTCTACCTTATTTTATATAACTATGAACCTAAAATTTCATTATATTTTATTATAATTAAATATTTTCCTACAGTCATGTAATTGAGATAGTTTGGTGTATGGGGTATCATAGGTTCACCTTTCTATGGTTTCTTTATTATATAAACTATATGTTGGTACCCAATTTGTGGCATGATAGTTAAAACATGGTATAAGATTCAATATCACCTTGATAAAATAATAAACATTATCCTTTTTTAGAAGATATTTGTTGAAAGATCTACCTAACTTGAGTACACATGATCCCATATCCACAATGGGAATTTTATTACAATCAAACTACTTTATACGTATATTATAGGAATGAATAAAATATTTCATAGTAATGCATGTATCAGATCTCGTGATGAGGCTCAAAGTAGATACATCATGTATGTAGCTTCATTGTATAGGTAGTTATCATTCTTAGTTGACACTAATTGTAGAATTACTTAACTTGTTTTAATTCCATGATTTTATAATTGATTTTTTAGAAATTTGTTTTTATCTATAAATATGAAAATGTATATAAATTTTTTTAAATACACATATAATATCATTTTTGTGTGTTGGTACCAAAATATTTGCAGAGGGAGAGTACGCAAAGGGATCCTCAATGCCAAAGGGGCTTCCTTGCAAAGATCTCTCGTGGAGCCCTTCAACAATGCAGCCTTCATGGAGCCCCTCTACACCATAGTCGGTGTAAAGCTGAGCCCCCCTCCGTGATCGCTATAACATAAAATAGGAATAAGGCACTGCATTTGTGACACAATTGATGGGAATCTTCATGCCATGGAAGGAACTGAATCACCTCTATGATCCTTTGAAAATTTACGGAAGCATCTGTGAGCTCCAAAGAGGGAACTAAGGAGGCCTCTGCAATGAGGAGGGGATGATGGTTGACTCCACGGTTACAATAAACTTGATTTAATCCACATCCAATAAAAAATTCTATTTTGGATTCACTACGAGCTATCAAATCTCTGCGCCACTTCTTGCCTATAAATATCAGGATCCCCTCAGACCCAGAAGACAGATACCCCAACCTTTCACATTCTCGACTCTCAAATCGTGATGAAGCCTCTACTCTATGAAACAATGAGAAAAATGGTCTCTTCATGGTACTTGAGTAGTGCGAAATACCTTCCCCTTGGCTCAAATACAACCCCTTTTGAAGTAGGGATAACCTTCGCAGAGACCATGGACCATTGTAAAGGAAAGAGCATCCTAATTGAACTTGGATCTTCACAGATCACTCATGCTTCACAAAGTACCTTTCATGGGATTCTGAACAACATGTTATGGTAAAGTCATGTGCATCGCAAAGTACAGTGCTTCACAGTGCTATGCTTTGCAAGGCACCCATGCTTCGGGATGTTCAACTCTAATAAATCATTTGTACTTTGAGAAGAACCCTTTATATTCATCTATACTCCATGCCTAGGCGAGGCCACTCCAGTTCATGAAGTATACCCCTTCATGTAGTTTTTCCACATTGTGGAGCCCCAGAGCTTCGCAAGGTCCCATCCTGTGAACCATTTTTCTACACAAACCATTATCCCATACAACCCACTATATTTGTATGAAGTGGTTTCAAGGTACCTTGGGAAGTGCTTCAAATTTCATTCATAGCCTCACGTTTCTTTGCATAGAGACGGTAATAAAGATTTATTATTCACACAGCCAGGATAACATGATCCCCTCAATGCATCACTCCATATCCCCATATACACGTGGTTTTGATGATGCCTTCCATTCCCCAAGGGTGGGTGGTATCAGTTTTAGAAGTCCTATGGGTGAGGAGTGAATCCTCATCGTCTGATCTTTAGGATATTAAACTACCAAGAATCATAATCCTCAGCAAGTGACGTTAAATTGTAGCCTCACCCCATGATATATACTTGGGGTTCCTAGTCTCAAACATTCTATACACCCACTAGTCTCCATGAGAGTGAGATCTTCCTCACATGGAATGAGATCCTCTTTAATAGAGTGGCATCTGTCCACATGGAGCGTAGACTATCTTGGTGTAAGCCCCTATCCTTTCATACAGGATGTAGCATCCTCACTCCTCCACTCTACTTATGTGCCCCAAGGATAGAGGATAAAGGGTCATAGGGACCTTCATTACCCCATCCACCTCCTTTTTGGGATTTATCACCATTTGGACTCCATCCACAAGTACGTCCCAATTTCCGTCTCCCTAGGCCGAAACCCACAGGTAAGCCCCTCTATATTTCTAGAGGATGCACCATTTGTGATTTAATTTTCAGGTCTTTGTTGCCTATTGTTTCTCACACTGATCAGGAATTATTTGAGATTAGATTAAGCATTGACCATGGCATCCTCCCTGGTCCACCATAGCATGTAATCCTTGAGCCCACTAGTCAAACTACAAGGAATATGATCTTTTCCCTCTCAATGAAAGGTTCGTAAGAAGGCTTTCTGATGTTCAAGACCGATACCCATTGGTCCCAAACACGTCATGCCAGATCACCCTCATACTACATGACATTAAACTATATGCCTCCCTGTGGATATGGTACATTTGAAACCTCCATGTGGTTAAACCCCCAATATACAGTAGGTTGTTGTAATCCCCTATATTGGAATCCAACTCTCCGGTCCGCCCCCTATGAATTAGATCAATCATGGGCTACTATCCAAACGTAACCCCGCAGCATCATCTTCGTATTTTTTTTTCTTCGTGCACACCCCGATCGAATGCCTCCCGCTGAACTATGTGGGTTTTGATCCTTGTTTCCTAGACAAGTTATGAAGGAATCCACCCTATGGTTTAACCCCAAATATTGGTAAACCTATTTGAACTACATTGGTTTTGATACTTGTCTCCTAGAGAAGGTTCATAGGAAGCCTCTCTGACATTCAACCCCAAATACCGGTAAACCTATTTAAACTACATGGGTTGTGATCCCTATCTCCTTGGCATGGGACAGAGGAGGCCTCCATGAGGTTCAAACCCAAATTAGGTTAAGCCATTTTATCCCAAACAATTAGTAAGTTGTTTTAGTCTCAACCAATGTTAAGCCTTTTTGATCCACTTTTTTAGTACCCACATCTCCGTTCCTCCCCTGAGCGTCATACCAATTCGGGCTGCTAACCATGTGTAAGCCCCCAGCATGTCATTGCGTCGCTTCTCTCTGCGAACACCCTAATTCCATGCCCAATAATGAACTATATGGACTTTGATTCCCGACCACATGCATACGTAGGAAGCCTCCCTATGTTTCAATCCCTCCATTCATTCCTCATCATGGTCTATCCCTTGAGCCATTGAGTTTAAGGAAGGTCGTGCCCCAGCCCGGAGGTTCTACTTCCTTCGAGTTCCATCCATGCTTCCATCATCATGGTCCACCTCCTCAGGTGTCCCATCCCCCCACAGAACTATGCAGACATTGATTCCCTACTATAGGGATATGTAAGAATCCTCTACAAGGTTCAATCCCAACACTACCGTCACTTTAACGATGGTTCCATCTCATCCCCCATCCGCTTCACTCAACCATCCATCATCCATCTTGATTCATACATGGGACGCCACATCCCGGTGAGATCATGTCATCCAACTCACCACCATTCCTTGTGGAACCCAGGAAACTAACCATGCATAATATCCACACAATCCACAACCATCTAACCAAGAGTGCCCCTCATGCAATGGGCCGGTATCCACGAAAAATCCTCTATATGTCTCCCAGTCACTGTCCCCTACACACACCCTGATTCATCACCCCTTTAGACTATATGGGTTTGATTCTTGTCCCTCGGGATTGGGAATGTAAAAAAATTCCCTGAGGTTTAATCCTATCCAATGATAAACCCTAGTGTCCCATTTATAGGGACCCAAAAATCCTTGGATCTGTCTTCATCACTTATCCAGTAAACCCCCTAGATGCACCCCCTTGGGGATGTACCCCTATGATCTACTGTTATCAGTGTTCTGCTCAGTCTGATCTGTCTTTTCAAGACGCTAAAATCGCAGAATACCCTGTGTTAATCATGGAAAGCTGAGGAAAAACCTAGAGTCCTGGCTCTGGAATATAATTCCTTGAATTTGATGTGGCATGACTTGGGCTTCCGCGCCCTCGAGAAGCCCTATCATAAGGGAAATAAGCCTAGACTCATAAGGTTTTTAGCATCCTGACACACCAGTGAAGTCCAACGTGACTACTCCCCGATGGAAGGTTTCTGACTTGACTTGAAATCTTGGATTGTCTTGATAGGAGTGGCATAATTTACCAGTTTCCACAATGATATGGCACTGAGAAGAGTTCCATGAACAATGTATTAATCTTTAAGGGAGACATGGACTAGGTAATGAGATACAAAGAGGAATCCATGAAAGGATAAACCAATATCCCATCATCTCATTCCGATCAAGGAGAAAACGTCTCTGAATAAGTAATGTATGTTTTCCGCCTTTTGAAAGTTGAAATGTGAGGCAACAAATTGTGCGTCCTTGATGGATGGATGTGCGTCCCAATGAAAGTATTATAAACTTAAATGGTGAACCCGGCGTGAAGTTATTCTCCTAAATGAAAAGATTAGTACTGTTTGAGACATTAGTAGATAAGTGTGTCACGAGATCCAGCTATTTGGCACTAGGTCCTACTGAGAAAACTATGGGCCTGGAATGATACTCACCAGAGATAGGGGCAGTTGAATGCTGGACATCTCGGTCTATGACGGTGTCTGCATGGATCCTTCTAACCATCCATGGAAGATGGAATAATGCTAGGGAACTGGACGTCACTTTCCTTCTTTCAACACTAATGGATGAATCTCCCTGCTTTGCAGGACCCAAGATCTTATGATAGGAAAATGATCACCACACACCCACCAACATAGGGGCTAGGGAAACACCAATATGGAAATCCCATGTAGCTCCACCTCTTCTATGATGGCTTCCACACACACAGATTTTGGGCACACATGCCCTATCTCTAAATCTGAACTCATTCAGAGGATGGTGATTAATGACCACGTTCGATGATACGAGGTAGAGGGGATTATCCCAACTCATGATATGGATCATCAGTACCTCGAGGATTATGCACCTAGCCATCGATGTCTCCCCCAAGGGTCGTTCAAGGAGCAACAACTCCCCACTCTAACCTATAGCCATTTCGGGAGCCTCCCCCTGGAATGCTATGATGAGTTGCTACCTGACGCAAATGAGTTGAGGGACGTTTGGGCTAGCACAGTTGTGATCCCAACCTAGGGACCACCAAGGTGAGCACCCACCATGCCATGTCAGTTCCACCACCTGGTCCCACATGTTGAGGAGCAGGTGAGTTATACACCTGCACCACCGACCCTCGTCTGGTTAACCCAACTCCAACGTTGGGCCCAAGCTAAGGAGTATGCCCACAAAGGGGCATCATCATCAACTGCTATAGTGGCTCATGCAACAGCCAACATATACCATTGATTCCCCATTTATAATGAGAAAGGGAACTTATATTCTGGGACAAGATCAAGCCCCCAGCCACCCAATGGGTAGGTTGGGACGACTCTCCTCATTGCTGACACAAGTAGCGCCCATTGCGGGCCAACCCATGGTAATGATATCCATCGTGGATGTACTCCACGTACCACCACCAATGAGACCATGGGTCCTCCCCACTCCCAAGCCCAGCGTGGAGGTAATCCCTATGCAGCCATCAGTCTAAGAGAAGGCCCTCCCCACCATACTTACATCCATCATGGTGTTTTCCTCCGAACTTGTGATCCCAGGTATGGAGTTATTCCTCCTATTGTAGATTTGCAACATGAACATCCACCTCAACTGGTCAACCATCAGTGTGGGGGTCTCCCCCATGTTCTTACCACAATTGATGAAGGTCCACCTCATCTTGTCAATCAGAGGAGTGGACTTCTTCCCTGCTTCATCGGCATCCAACATGGAGGTCTTCCCCATGTTCAGTTTGACCAGTAAGGAGGACTCCCTCGTACCATCACTACTAGTGGAAACTAGAATGGAAGAATTGATCATGCCCCCACCAGCTCTAGCAGAGGTCCTACCTACTCCAACACTTCCCACAAAGATTCCCCCCATGCGCTAGCCAGCAAACATGGATTCCCTCCCCATGTTCCTTTTTATATTTGTCCAGGTGGTTCTCGCACCCCATTTCACCCAGGAAGAGGCCCTCTCCACCCCAACATCAGTTCAGTCGGAGTTACGCCTCATGTAGAAAACCTAACATGTATTGAAGAACCATATCTTAGAGGGGGGGCACCGATGCCAAAGGCAGAATACCTATAAGGTTTAGATTGTGATTAAACCCATCTACTTCTCAGATTCCAAGGTGGAATGTGATTCGAAATATAAACCCTCACCCCAATCGTTTGTGTCAAGGGTCGAGGTAAGAACAATGAATATAATCCCCATCATTCCATAATGTGAGGTCAACTAGATTCCATCCTCCCTCTGAAGATACATGTGGTAGGTGGAGGATTTGGACTCTTTCTAGGGCCTGGCCATGCAATCCTCCATGTCAGCAATATGATCATTATCTACGCCAAACAGAGATCGCTGAGAGTTATTCTGGGGACCGATGAAAGACGACCAATAGCACAACTCACCATTAGTAAACTCATCCCCTAAGCAGGATGTTGTGGTCACCAGTTCATCTTAGTAGAATGTGGTGGCATAGTCATTGCACTCTTCGCAAGACAGCCCAAAAAGTAGTGGCTTGTCATCTCGCTCTCCATATTCTCCAACTACCATTATACTGTCTCAGTGGTCTGCTAAAGTGAATCTACCAGTCCCCTAGCCACCCCCAATTAATGAATGGTTAATCCAAGGCCTGGACCCTGAGTCTAAGCAAAGGAGACCTTGGGAATTCTTGTTGTGGACCATTTATCAGATATGTTCTGGCCAGTTGCAACTGCAAACTTCAGTGCGTCAGAATCGCTTACCTTGGAGGAAGTCGCATATTTTCTCCAAACCCTCTGGGGAACATACTTACATATTTAATATCGGAAAGTGGCTTACCCCCAGAGTCAAGAACACATTGAATAAATTGTCCAAAAATTTCGTATCGTTCACTTGGATACGCTTCCTATGGCCCAACGCCTTGAGTCGCCCGGTCTCCATCAGACCCTCCAGCAATGATGCATTCAAAGATTTGAAATTCTCAATATATAAATCAAGGAGGCTTCCCCCCAAATCTAGTTCTAGGTTTGGGGGCATTATACATCCCTCTGTTTCAGCTCTATCTAGTGCTCGCCTGCTATTCTATGCGATATTGAGGATATTCATCTAGGAAGAGTTGTGGTTAACATGGCCGACCAATCAGACAAAGAAAACAAGATAGAGATCCTCAAAGTGATCTTACCCTGGGGGATGCTACACCTATTGGATCCATTGGGAAGAGTTACATGCTAGAAAATAAATTTAATATGTATTCTAATACCTAATGAGTCATTATCCCTCGGTCGGAATCCCAATAGGGGAGAGAATAATCGTGGAATCGTCAAACCCTTTAATACTTCTAGATTAGTAAAAAAGAAGTAAGACGAACCTGAGAAGGTCATGTTGCATAAATAGATCAGAGAGCATAAAATATGGTTGATTACTTTCTCACTGAATGCAGTGTGGAACAGTGACAAGAATACGGTGATCCTCGGCCAGGGCAACAGGGGTAGGTACACCCTCCTCCGAGTGAGTGGCCTCCAACTAAAAACAACCATCCTCCCCATATAGACAAGATATAGGCCGAAGATTATGGAATGAGGGTGTGGTATGCCTCATCAAATCTTCCTGAAGTGCATGACAACTCTCCTCGGGACCCATCTCAAGTTCCATAGGCCGCTTCGCAAGTCATTCCACCATCCACTCCATGAGCCTCTAGGCATTCTTATCAGGATGAAGAAACTACCAATGCACTGATGGTTAGGGATCCTCATCATGATAGAAATCTCCACCCAGATGATCTAATGACAGCACTCACTTCCTGCCTCGAGGGTATAGAAACCTGATAGGTGGAAATTTCTCCTGATATCAATCCATATCTGGCATGGGTGGATGATATGCATGCACCCCACTATTTTGGAAACCCTAACATTTCCCCCTATGATATGAAGGGTGATCTGTTGTAGCATGTGGCCAAATTTATCTCATGGTGTGGACCCATTATGGGAACTCCAACATAGCAAGAGGATGCCAGACTACAATGTTTCGTACAAACATTGGAAGGGAATGCGTTTGTCTAGTATGACCAACTACCCATTGGTTCAATATCTAACTGGGAAGATCTTCGTAAAAAATTTCATTACCATTTTTTCAATAGTACATGGAATACAAGTTTTGAAGTCCTATTCAAGTGAAATCAGAGTTCTGATGAGCACATCGCAAACTTCGTCACCGGATGGAAAGGCCCCACCTACTCCCTTGATATGCTGCTGACTCAGGAAAATCTACTGACAATGTGTGTGGGAAATATCCAAACTGAATTGGTCAACTCCCTCATCTTAGAAAAACTACCTCAGGGGATTTTTGTTATTTCTATGATAAGGCCTAATGTCTAGTGGAATCCATGTAGAAGGCCAAGAAGACACTTTTATTGCCTCATCTAGTTCCCACAAGAAGGGCTGCCAAGGCCTAGAAAACCATTGTAGAACCAATATAGGCTCCCTAACATCCATAATTATTACTAGTGGAGCCACCTCCATAGCATCAATGTGGCCCACCGCCTCTGGGTCAGCCTCCGGACTAGCAGTGACAACCTTAGAATCGGTAGGGTCCCCCGCGTAACACACTGCCACCACCTAGGTAAGATAACCACGTTTAACCCCATAAATAGGATCCTCCAACCCCTCATCAGGGCCAGGATCTCCCAGCCCCCATCTTGGATAGAAGGAACCATAAATAATCAATTAATGAGTCTCAGGTCCCTGGTTATTTCCAAAGTACCCTGAACATTTCTGGAATGAAGGAGGCATGAAGAGTCATCTCTCACTAATCTCCCAAATTACAACCCCTATCACCGGATCCTAGGGAACACCCTCAAGTATTGATATGTGTTTAAATGCTATATTCAAGATTATGTTGATAAAAACATAGTCAGGTTAAGCCCATCCCTGAAATAGGAGGCACGTGTATTCATACTTCATGACAGCGACAATGACAGTGATGGTGAGTGCCATCATGTTCCCACCCACGGGTCCCAAAAATATGACAACTGGAAGGCTCGTAAGGTAGTCTCCCATTCCCATGGTATTATCCAAGTACATTTTAATCAACCCAAACCATCATAAATCACCGTGTAACCCACGACCACTACTTCTGCGTCAGCATCTCAGTATTCCTTTTACCCAAAGGGCAAGCATTGGAAACGCAATGGAAAATATATTTCCTTACTGATTCCATCATCATCGCATACTCTCAGTGATTTCATGCCCTTGGATATGAATATTACCCCCAGAATCCATCCAGTGGTGGTTTATTCATCAAATGAAGACCATGGGTATGATTCAGTTAACACTGTGGAGCTGGTAAACCTCTACATGGTTCCTGACTACGAGGAACACTAAACGGATCCTCCGAACATCCCCAGTCATCACCCACATTGAAGGAGCCATGGATATGTGATTTTTCATAATTCCTCAATCAATAATTCTATCCAATATATGCATGCCAACAAAAAGAGACAATAGGCCTAGTACGGAGCTTAGTATGCGTAACCTTCCCATCTAGTTTCGTCGGGTCCACCTTCACTACCATTTGTTCTTATTGATCAGGTGGAGCCACCATGATCATACTATGATTATACACGATATTTTAAGGGTTATCTTCATCCAACTAGCTCAAATACCGTAGCTTCTCCACACATTTCAACTAGTGAGATGAAGAAATTTATAGCACCAGTCAGCCGCCAGTTCATCCAGAAGGTTTTGTCATACTTCCTGCCATGGAATGACCTTTTGTTAGTAGAAGTTCATGATTATCATGGAAGTATGATATTTTGAATCATATCACCTCCATTATTGTGAGGCTTTATATCCTCAAGGATCATCATTTGTCTGTGGATATGCACGAAGCCATTTCCACATCTTTAAGAAGCCCCATCTAGTTCGAGACTGAGGTAGCATTCACAAAAGCCTTCCATCCTGAGGCAACCAAGAATGAAGAATTCCATGCTATCATCTCTTTCTCCAAATAAGATTAAGGATATCCCATAAAGGGGAACATACACCCAATGTACATCACTGGACACTTCAACGATGTGGGTGTTCACCATTTTCTTGTCGACACAACCCTGAGATCAACCTTATCCCAACCCAAATGCTTTGAAAAATAGGTCAATCCGAGGGTGATATGAGCCCCTATGACCTAATAATTAAACGTTATGACTAGATGAAATAGACATCAGTCAGAAATATCTAGCTTAAGACTGAGTTTGGTGGCCTGGTAGCCAGCATTGAGTTCATGGGGTTATCACAAGACACATCCTAAAATGCATTGATTGTTAGTCCATGTCTCCATCTACATGTGGCGGTCCCTTTTCGTATCACCAATGCCTTAATTACTCCCTTCACGGTCGAGTAGGCATGCTCCAGGGTGATGAGTCTCCATTTTCCTATTGTAAAGCCCACTATTTGGATGCAAACTATTACAATATCATGGATAAAGAGATTCAATCTAACGAGGTTGGATGCACTATGGCTACGACCGACCTATGGACAGACCTAGATGATTTCTACATTTTCCGGATCTTCCGATTGGAGAACACAACTCGGGATTTGGGGAATTTTTTTTTGTTTTTTATATAATGAGGTGTAAGAAAATTCCCAAGTCTAAGAGATATAGGGAGATCACCACGTATTCCTATATAAATTAGTATCGGAAAATCCCAAATCCCCATACCCCCATAAGGTATCCAGATGTTCTCCCAATGGCAGTGAAAATACGCCATAATTGATTATTTTAATAGGATGGGATGAACCACATCAAACAAAAACACCACCCTTAAGTTTATAGCATTACTCCTGGCTCCTTGGGCCAAATACCATATGGGATTAGGTCAATATATTTCATTTCTATGGGTTTTGCAGTATAGGAGTCCCCCTATGCGGTGTCCACTATCGGTCAAGCTGGCACCAGTGTTCCATCGGGATCTATTGACTCAGAAGAATCACCTCCCATTGAAGATTCCTCCTCCATAAATAGATAAGAATATTTGGAGGATGCTCCTCCCTCTTTTTTAGAAGGTGTCACTACCACGGTCGATGAATTGGTACAGGTGAACCTCGGTAACGAGACAGATCCAAAACCCCCATTGATCAGTGTTGTTATGTTTGTATAAGAGAAGCAGTGGTACATGGACATCCTAAAGCAACATCATGATGTAAATTCCTAGAGTTGTGAGGATATTCCATTACTAAATCCTTCGGTCGTTATCCACCACCTTCATCTTCTAGAAAATCATTGTGGCTTCAAACAACCTCCGATAAAGATATAACCTCCTCACAATTCGATGGTCGAGACCACGGTTTATAAGACCACGAGATCCAAATTCGCAAAGTAGGTCCAGTACCCCAGATAGTTGGATAACATTGTGCCCATTATGAAGAAGAATAGAAAGATTAGAGTTTGCATCAACTTCTGGGATATCAATTGTCAATGTCCGAAGGATGATTTTCCCTTTCATTTGGTGGAACTGTTGATTGACTCCACCACTGTGTTCCATGCTCTCTCCTTCATGTATGGGTATTCTGGGTATAAACAAATTCAAATGGCCCCTGTGTATGAATATTCTACAACATTCTTGGAACCATAAGTTACTTTATTCTACCAGGTGATTCCCTTCGGTCTAATGAATACATGTACCACCTATCAGCGCACCATGTATCATATATTTCATACAATCTTTAAGAAATTAGTCAAATGATTCATGGATGATCTGGTAGTCAATTTTCACCAGCACCAAGACAATCTCAATGACCTTGAGAAAGTGTTCAGCTTCATCCAATATCTCCATATAAAGACGAACCCCTTAAAGTGCACTTTCCGGGTCACCTCTATAATGTTTCTCGGCTTCATTGCACAATATAGAGGCCTCAAGATCAATCCATAAAAGATCATGTACATTAACCAGATGTCTCCCCCGAGCTACATTCGAGACCTCCAAGGCTTTCAAGGCCACTTATCCTACATATGTCGATTCATCGCTAATTTAGATAGAAAGTGTAAGCCCCTTTCCCATATCATGAAGAAAGGTGTCGATTATCTGTGGGATATGGTGTCGTAGACTGCCATTGAGAAGATTAAGTGGTACATATTCCAGCCTCGGGTTCTGATGCCACCCATTTATTGAATGTCGTTGGCCCTTTACATGACCGCTCGGGAATGGTCCCTCGGTGCCCTTCATGCCCAATAGAACAATGAAGGGACAGATAATAGTCTGCACTATCTCAGCTGTATGATCCTTGATAGAGAGACTATATCTTCCTTTATCAAGAAGAGCTTCCTTGCACTGGTGTTCCCAGTACAGAAATGGCGACACAACCTATATCACCAAGAGATATAGTTAGTGTCCTGAGTGGATCCGCTGAAGTAAATTCTAAACCGCACAATGTGACAGATCGCCTAGCTCGGTGTGCAGTGATCCTGCAATATTTCAACATTTATTTTGTCCCCCAGAAGGCCATTAAGGGAAATACGTTGGTATACTTCCTTTCCGCCCATCCATCTCCCATGAACTAGTCTCTAGACTATTAATTTCTTAATGAGGACATCCCCTCAATATGTGAAGCAATTCTGTGTTACAAACTGCACTTTTATTGTGCTTCCCGAAGCCCTTCTGGCAGAAGACTCAATGATCCCAGACTCAATAGAGTGGGCCTGGGTATTATATTCATCACGCCGGTGCAATATGTGCTACATACTCCATCGTGTTGTTATAATTTTATACCAACATTGAGGCAGAGTACTAGGTTCTCATTATTGGTCTCAAGTTGGCCCTCTAGATTGATGTTCCCCACATACATGTGAAAGGCGAACCCAAACTAGTCATCAAGAATAACAATGGTGACTATGTTTTCAGGAATCTAGAGATCGTACCACTATTGGAACGTAACCGTATGTTGATGGCCCGTTTTTTTCTTATCAAGAAGTTACTCATATCCCTTGTTCAAAGAATAGTTGAGCTGATGCCTTGGACAGGTTGGCCGCATCTCTTGAAGAACATATCCATAATGATTTGATTGTTCATGTGGCACACTGAAGAGTCATGTCTCCCGTCACTACTGATGATGATGATAGACTATAGGTAAGCCACCTTACCACCAAAGCCTCCATGTCAGGACCCAAAGATCCCCCTATCGTAGTGTTGGAATAGAATCCTGACTAGAGGACCCCCTTTATTGATTATCTCCAGCACGATAATCTCCCAATAGATCGGGTCGAGTGTGAGAGAATCTGATTCTGCGCATTGCAGTTTACCCCTAGAGTGGTCTCCGTCTTGAGTAGATCCTCTATAGGCATGGGTTGATGGGGTTCTTCTCTGTTTTGTTCAGGGAGGGGATATTTCTCAAGTCATCCAGCAGGTTCATGCTGGTTCCTGCAGGGCTCATCAGGCATGGATGAAACTATCTCACCATATTCATAGATTAAGGTATTTTTTACCCACCACGATTTGTGATGGTATCGAGTTTTCCAAGAGGTTCCATGCATGAAAAAACCATTATAATTTTGTGCATCATCCACTAGAGCCTCTCCACACAACCATGTACTATTGGACCATTGCGGTATGGGGAATCGATGTCATGGGACCCTATCCACCGGTGATAGATCGCCAATGTATGTTAATCCTGACCGATGTAGATTTATTTTACATTAGGGAAGAGGCAATTCCTCTCATGGAGGTCAAGGATCATTCCATCGTTGATTTCGTGAGCTCTGATATCATCCTTCAGCTTGGAGTCCCTCATTATTTCATCACCGCTAACGACACCAACTTCCAGATAGCCTAACTGATGAAATTTTATTCCAAGTACAATATCAATTATAATTAAACCTCACTCTATCATGTGAAAGAAAATTACCAAATCAAGGAATTCAAAAAAACCCTCTATAATATTTTGTATAATATGGTTGGTCAGAACAAGAAGAGATGGCTGGATAAACTCCCCAACACTCTCTGGGCTTATCAGACGACAACTTGTAATTCTTCTCAGCTGACCCCATATTCCCAGGGTATGAAACAGAGGCAGTCCCAACCATCATGATTTAGTTACCTTTATTACGCACAGTTTTCTATAGTCAGAATGTTCTAGATAAGGTAGCCAAAATCCATCTAGTAGAACTGGAAGCACTCGATAAAAATAGGCTTTGTGCCCTGCACAATCTGGAGAGGCATCAAGAAAAGATAGGTAGATCTTTCAACAAGAAAGTTTGCCTCCAATTTTTCATACAAGGTGACATGGTATTGGCCCTGAGAACACCAATTATACCTAGTAGAAAACCACCCAAACTAGAGTCCTAATAGGAATGACCTTATATAATTCATAAGGTTTACCACAAAGGTTCATACTCCCTGGTTACCACAGATGGTGAGTGTATAAATCCACCAACCAATGCCAAATTCCTAACGTAGTACTTTTCCTATGTAAGACACATGGTCCAAAATGACCTTAAACTATTATGTCTTCACCGCACGATGTTAAAATGTGTGATCCATCACAGCTGAAGGATATAAAACTACCCATCACTCATCTGGAATGATAATATATTTCAAAATGATTAGAGATCTATGACTTTAAACTAATATCTCTATGAAACCTCAGCACATGACGTTAAACTACAAAAAATCTCTAGAACTACATATGGATTGATTCCCATATTCAAGGGATGGATAGGAATGATCAGATACTTTATCATAAAGTATATCCGCTGAATTATTCTCTTTTACTACCTCTTAGGTGTAGTTCTCTGGGAGGATTTCACACAATGTGGTGTAGACTTCTTTAGTCCCCATTTATGATGGGTTTAAAACGATCGCACCATGTACCCTGCCCATTCTTATATTCCCTCTTAATGTCCACACCGTATGATGTTAAACTTTATAGCCCTTTTATAGATATGTATGGTTTTATTCCCATCCTCATGAGATGAAAATTAATGCCTTGTCATTTCATCTATAGGCCCAACCCTAAACTTCAAGATCTCTCCTTGGGTCTGTCCCCTTCGCCCGGATGCCCCTCAAAACACATGTTGTGGTGTAGGTTTTTCTTACCTCTATTTATGTTTGGTTTATGATGACCGCACCATGTATCTCCCTCCTTGGGGATGTTTAATTTTTTCATCCTTAACACATGACATTAAACTACATGAGCACATTCATACTTCATGAGTCCACTTTATTTTGGTCTCCATCATCATTCATATATGAAAGGAGCCCCGAATGTTACAGATTCTCAGCCATAAGGATCGCCTAATGTTTTGGTCCAACTTCTTAGAGGAGTTTTAACAACAATTTTACACAATTATTTCATTGCAAATATGGTCAGGGGTCAATGCTCATTTATTGTTCCCATTTCAGGTCACACAATATGGATGCTTTGTTATGGACATAGTCAACAGCCATACTACACTGTTATAAACACTCGTATATGTCCTAAAATTTGGTGCAATGATTCATTTTGTCCTTATATCCATTCAAACATTAGTGTGCCCTGAGTAATGATGTTGTCCTAGTTGGGACCATCCCAACTCGATCTCTTTCGTTCATTATCGTGCCCTTATATGCTAGGGAGAACCCAATCCCATTCCTTGTTTCCCACAGAGAGTATTGCTCACATGATCTTTAGAGATTTAGTAAGGTAGTACCCATATTAAGGGTCATGTAATCACAATCTTTCATGACATTAAACTATTCCCTCTACACTGTACGACATTAAACTGCATAATATGACCAAGTTGAATGATGTAAAACTACTCATCACTCATCCCGCAAAATGATAAACTGAAAACCGGTAGGGAATCTCCATCTGCGGCCCAACCTCAGGTCCCTCGACCTTTATGTCCCCTGGCCCAAGTTATCACTTAGGATTGTGTAATGTGGCATGGATATTTTCTCCTCATTCATGTCAGGGGATGATTTCCACATCACACACATCCACCTGAGAAATCCCTCCTTAATCCAATCATCCTTGCTACAAGACGTTAAACCGCATAGGTACCAACACACTTCAAACATCCCATAATTTGGGTTTCCATCATCTCTCACACCCAAAAGGACCCCTGAACGACATCGATTCTAGGCCTCAGTGCTCTCCTACCATCTTGGGAAAACATCCCTGAGGATTCTGGATGACAATTTGATACAACTCCCACATTATGAATATGGTCATATGTCAATGCTAATTTTTTGTTCCCATTCTTGTTCATGATACATATACGATGTTACGAACGTGGTTATCATTTATCCTCAATAATGGTTATAATCCAGTCATCTCCCAAATGATAGGTAGGACAAATTACCCTTTTCACCCATCTGTCCAACACAAAAGACATTAAACTAGGCATTTATGGTCGTAGCTCTTTGACATGAAACTATGATATAACACATCCTTATCACATGATGTTAAAATGAAAAACCTCTCGGGAACTATGTTTGGCTTGATTACCATCCTCATGGGATATGTCAGAAAACCCAGTTATTTGATCTTTGGGTCCAGCCTAGGTTCATCTATCCCTTCTCTTGACCTATCGGTCTATGTTCTCTCTAGGAATTATTAATGGTGGAGCTTATATGGGCTTATGTCCTCATTCACATCAGGTTATTTTCCATGCCATGCACATTTCACGTTGAGGTACTCCCCTCCTATCTATCATCCATGTTATATCACACTAAACTGCACGACATATTTCAGAACTACATGTGGCTTGATTATCATCCTCATGGGATACGTAAGAAAACTATGACATTTTATCTTCGGGTCCAGCCCTATTTTTTAAAATCCACTTCATCTCTTTTGATCCTTAGATTGAGTCCTCCAGGAGGGGGTATGTGGTGTGGTATGGTCGTATGTCCTTATTCACATTGGGCTTTCAATAGCCACAACATGTACCTCCCTTTTGAGAGCTCTTTATCCCCCTTTACTCCACTCTTCTTCTTGAGTCACCTACCTCGAATCAGGCCCCTCAACCTTCTTTGGCAACTCACAAACATGTCCAGAAGCACGTAGGTTTAGGAACTAGAGTGGTGGATTCTAAATAAACATGTTATCGCCCAATTTTATGCTTCATGTTCCCCTTTATTTGGGCCTTCATCATATTTCACATTCGAAAGGACCCCCGAATGGAATGGATGTTAGGCCTTAGGTTTTTCCTACCATCTCGAGCAAATATCCCTAAGAATTTTTGAACCAAAATTTCATACAAATCTTCTGTTTCGAATGTGGTTAGCATTCATTGCTCAATTGTTTGTTCCCATATCATGTCTCATGATATGAATGTTGTGTTTTGAGAATGTTCAATAGTTATCCTCCATCTTTATGCCACCCACATTAAGCCTTAAATGTTGGTTGCATGATTCACATAATTTTCCACTCCATCATGTTCATGTTGAATTTCAACACTCTTGGTGCCATCCCTCAGTACACATTTTTACATTAAGAGGAAGAATCCATGGTGTGGTGTCATTCAAGGATCCACACCGTTCCCCCTTTATATGTATTCCATGTGTTGAAAGGATCATACCCACCCATGTTTCCCACCGGATGATGGATCACGTGGGCTTAAGGATTTGGTCAAGATTTACACCTGCTTGGAAGAGTCCTTTCCCTTATGGTCCGAGATATAAGACCCTAAAAATATGATCTACCTACGTCCTTGTCGCATGAAATTAAACTGAATGAAATATTTTAGAACTACATACGACTTGATTCCCATCCTCATGGGATACTTAAAAATGTACATACATTTCATCTTCGGGTATAGACCAGGTTCCACTAATTATCTCTTTTTCTCATCATTTTGGCCCTGACTTTTATAGGAATATATGGTGGGGTGTATATGGGAATACTACCCAATTTACGCTTGGTTTGAAATAACTACACCATATACTCCCCTTTTAAGATCTATTCTCTCCTACCACTCATCCCACATGATGTTAAACAACAATCTCAAAACTACGTATGGATTGATTCCCATCCCCATGGGAAACATAGAATCACCAAAACATTTTTTCATCGTGTACAGCCCCAAATCCTCTTACTTATTTTAGCCCCTTGGCCAAAGGTATCTCCTATGGAATTTTGCGCGGTGTGGCATGGACCTTTTCCTCGTTCACGTTGGGTATGCTTTATCACACCTTGCACATTCCATTCAGAAACTTCTTCTTCTATATGCATCCAATCCATATAACCTTAAACTATACTGCCTTGTCCCACATGACTCTAAATTGTTATGTCTTTGCTACACGACATTAAAATGCATGGGTTGGTCCCGTCATATGACCCAACACTATGACTTATCATCCTAGCCACACGAAGAAAATGACACTGAATTGTGATGTCATCACTCGAGGGGACATCACATTTGGTATCTTCCATCCACCATGCCATTCTAATGGAATACATATAGCTTGATTCTTTTGGAGACACCTAGATTCTACATCCGAGGTTTGTTTCATCACAAAAAAAACACACATCCACTCTAAAGGACAGACAAGATCTATTAATCGCCGCTTCTTTTGTTGTGTGTCCCAGACCCACAAGAATGTGTTGTCCCCATCATCAGAACCCTACCGTGTCATTATCCATAACTATGTATGCCTTGATTCCCATCATAATGGGATATGTAGGAATTCCTTGACACTTTTCCCAATAACCAGTATAACTTTCATTTTTTGTTCCTCGACCTAAAATTTCCCAAGGGAGCACATGGTGTGATATGGACTCCTACTTTCCTCATTCACGCCGGGTTTATCAATAGCCACACCATGTGTATCTCTCCCTCTTTTCCATTTACTGTCTGAAATCTAAGACCTTAAAACTAATATCAAACCATCCTTGTCGATGCACACTAAATTGCATGGACTTTTCCAAAACTATGTATGGATTGATTCCCATTCTCATGGGATAGATAATAATTCCAAGACATTTCTTTTTAGGTCCAGCCCCAGGTATCTTAAATTCCCCCCCCCCCCATTTTTTTATCCCCCTTGGCCCGAACACCATCAATAGCATGTCGTGTGGTGTGAAATCCTTATTTACTCATTCATGATGGGTTTTGCAAGAACCTCACAATGTGTATCCCTTGTGTCTTCCTAGCTTGGTAAAACTTCTACGACCACAAACTAAGATCTTCCAATGAGAATTACACATCGGGTCTGGCTACCTTTCCGCCTTGTGCGCATTCCATTATGCCAGGTTCCCTCCCAATAGTACACCATATGATGCTAAACTAGGATTTTCTATCCCAAGGACCCTTGTCCTTGGAAAGGGGATTGAATCACTCTATATGATAGGTCTCATTGGTGCACTCATATGAATCGTCACAAAATTCCCAAGTGTTTAATTTTCACACAGAAATCCCCTCGTTCCATGTTCGTGCTTCATGAGCCCTTTATTTGGATCCCCATTCTCTTCAACATCTGAAGGGAACCCATTGACGGCCTGGTCTGATGCCCCATTGGCTCACCTACCATCTTCGACCAACTACCCAAAATACCTTCGAACAACCTTTTGTGATAGGTCCCAAGTTTCAAACATGGTTAGTAGTCAACCCTCATTTTTCTATCTCTATGTTAGGCTAACATGAAATGGATGTTGTGTTTCGAGCATGGTCAACAGTTATCCTTTATTGTCATGCCACCATCGTTGAGATCCAGATCTCGAGCATCCTGATTCACATCATTCCACTCCCCTACATTTAAGTGGAATTACAACACCCTTGATTTTACACCTTCACGCATCTCTATTCATTAAGAATTAGCGTCAAAGATTTTGGGATGTCATTCCCCTAGCATTAAATTTCCCATAAGGTGTGACTCCCAGTACCCGGAAAGACCCACCACTACTCCTTGTTTCCCACATCGAGCATTAATCATGTTGTCTTAGTGGTTTTGGTAGAATGTATACTGGTGTAGCTTCACCACACATGCCTCTCATCCCATATGATGTTGAACTGCATTCTGATTGCTACGTATGGCATTATTCCCATCATGATAGGGTATGTAAGAATGCTTGAACACTTTATCTCAGACCCATCCCAAATCTTTTTATCTAAGGTCTCTTGACCTAAGATTCCCCTCCTGAATACATGGTGTGGTATTGTAGAGACCCGTATCTTGACGTACATTGACATTACATTACTTTTGCGGAATACTTAGTACATTACAAAAACACACACACAAGGACCGTTATAGTTTAGTGTCTTTGGAAACTCGGACTATAATCTTCTAATCGTGGTGAAAGATCTTCAAAATCTCCCATAAAGATCTTCCTCCTTTTTTTTACCAAAGACCTTTCTTTATATCCTGGGGAAAAGAAAACATAAAAGTGTGAGCTCAAATGCTCAGTAAGGGTAAACAAAATAAATATCAATCACATCATATTCATAAGAACATAGCATTTTGGAAATCATAACCTGCAAAAGAGAGCATAATTTCATAATCATGGGATAAATCATGGCAGTGAAAAAGTAATCCCAATAATCATAACATAAAACATGAAACTTTGTGGCATACACACATAATCATAGAGAATCATTTCTTGTTAGTCAAGACTAATTGCCAAGACTATCTTAGTGGACAAAGTCCCTTTCTGAATCGAGTAACCCTCGTTTCAGTCCTGTTTCACTGAACCGGTATAACCTACCGTTACAGCCATGTCTATCTCATGAGATATAAAATCTTTACCCAATGAATTGGAGGGAGATATAGGTCCCACCCATCTTATAATGAATCCTTTCTTATGTGTGCCACATAATCATAAAACATACATCATCGCATAACACAAGTAACAAAAATGGGATTCTTGAAACATCATGACATCAGAAATCAATTCATATAAGATAAAGGAATTCATAAACATAATTCCATCACAACATAGTCAAATCAATGTAAAAATATGGATAGAAACAGAACCCTTTATTATCTTATATGGAAAATAATTTTGATAAAACACTTGAATTGAATTCTTGAGGAAAATATCCTTTCTTCTTCAAAATCAATTTCTTTTCACAAAACATCATGCAATTTTAAAAGAAAGAGATTTTATTGAAAATAGTCATGAAATCTTTTAGAGGAAGCTTCATGAAAATAAGGCTTTATAAAATAGTAGAAATCCGTTCGTGCCGTATAAGTTAAAAAAACATTCTTCGTACTTTTGTCGGAAAAGTCAAAAAGTACCTCGTACGAAAAACATCAAAAGATTCCTTTCATTTCTTTTACTAAAAACTCACCGAAGGGTAAAAATGGATTTAAACAATTTTAGGTGGATGGAAATAATATTACATATTGATGAAACATGGATGTGGGTGATAAAATACACCCCAGTAAGTACTTACGAATAAACAATCTCGGATAAAAATGAGATTGTGATATTTCCCTTACCTTATGTCCGACTTGCTTTGTAAGTGTCCGAACCTCCTGTATAATGATTTAAATCATGTTATTGACTTATTCCAGAATCATATTCATTGTTATGATATCATATATGGTTCACTTATGACATTATATTACCCGTTCTTTTGTAAATTCCATGTTAAAGAAGCGTTTTGGGTAAAATCGTTTCATTTATCGTAGGTGTTTTGACTTGTTGTTATTGACATTATTATTACTTATATCATGATTTACTTACTTCTAGAATATAAAATATGATTTATATATCATATATATTCAGTATATATATATATAATAGATAGATAAATGAAATGAAAAACACCGTTCATGGAGACGGTAGTCCGTACGTACGCATGAACGCTGTTTTCCTTTCCCTATTGTCTTGAATGGAAGTAAGTATATGACATAAATATATATATATACATAAATCCAGTAGCTTTATAATGTCATATATTTCATTATTATTTCTTATATATACTTTATAATCATTCTTAAATGGTTAACATGGAGAATGAATCTCATCGCGTCGTGGAGACGGTAGTCCGTACGTACGCACGAGCGATGATATCATTTCCATAAATATTGAATTGAATTGGAGTGTATTATACAATATATCAGAATCAATATGATGTTTTAATAACTATGTATAGTTATTCTTTACAACATTATACCCATCCATGTAAGGTGGTGGTGGAAAATAGATTACACCACGGCGTGGAGACGGTATTCCGTACGTACGCACGCGCGGTGATTTCTTTTTCCGTAGGATAGATAGATGGTGAAATAGGGTTGTTTCATACTTATAATAAAATATAAGTATATGAGTGATACTGATGTTATTACTTCATAATGAAACAACCTAAGAAGAAGAAGTGGAAGAAGAAATAAAGATGAAAGAATTGGTAACGGTAATTACCTCTTCTTTGAAGCGCCTTTTGGAGACCTCCTCTTAGGGAACTAAAATTGGTCTTTGAGGAAGACCAGAACCTCTAGGATGTTTCTAGGGAAGTGGAGAAGAGATTTTGGCAGGGGTTGGCCGAGCTTGAGTGCTCAAATTGGTGTGAGGAGGAGGGGGAGGAGGTGCCCTTTTATAAGGGAGGAGAGGGGCACCTTAGGAATATCTCAAAATATAATTTTATATTAAAGTAAAAATCGGTTTATAATGGTTACAAAGGGTCTTATTTCGAAGATAAAGTGGGTATGGGTCGCAATACTATCAACCAATAGGATTTAGACAAGTTTAGGTTCTTATTTTAACCATATCAATTAGATTTAACTCTAAGTTAAATAATTTAACTTTTACCGTGTCTTTTTATTTTCTTTCACTATATGGTTAATAAACTTACTATAACATGCCAAACGAACCCCAAATTGTTTATTATTAATATACATATCATTATCTAAGTCATTTGGCCGAACCTTAGATTTTTAGGAATAAAATAACAATTAATAATATAATATTTGATTTAAAAACAATTTTGTGTCAATTTTGACACTATTTGATATATGATTTTTGTGAAAGTCATAACAGAATTATATGTTCGAACCAAGTTGATTAAATAAACACTAATATATCATAGTAACCTATAAAATTATTGTAATTCATAAAAAGTCTCAAATTACATTCATTTGAGTATTTATAACATCAATTATGTTAATATTTCCTTAAAAGGGTAATTACTGCATCATCTTTGTGTCATAAATAAATAAATTAATTTAAAGTCTAAAAATTATAAATAAAATATAATTATTTAGGAAATCTTTTTAGCTTTCTAATTAATATTTATAGTAGAATTTATCTTATGTATAACCCCATATTAAAAATGTTTTAGTGAATACACTTTGATTTTAACTCTTTTAACTCTTCTTTGAATTAAATAATAATAAATGTCCTAATCTAATCCAAGTGGCCCTAAATGATAATATTTTACACTTAAGGTTGTTTTTGGTCGAGATACACTTGTCCAATAGAATTAGGACATGTGTTAGGGTAATATTAATATCATTCTTACCCTTAATTACCCTATTTACTTTTAACCGTGGTAAATAAAAGTAAAAAGTTACTATTCACCAAAAATTATTTTCATCTCATTGAACCACATTTTACTTACTGACATCAACCGTGTCTCTCGGATTTTTGAAATTCCATTCACAGAAGCGTTAAAATTAAGTTTTATGAAAAATTCAGTTTTTTAACTACCACTTAGTAGTTTCACTATTCATCAAAAAATGAAGGTTTTCAGAAAAATGCCAAAATTTCATCCTAAGCTATATTTTATATTCCGAATTCAAAAATGAAGTCTATTTTACCAAATTCATAACATAGAAGTTGCATTAATTAATTTTATAATTAAATCCCGCTGTTAAAACAAATAGCGTGTTTTTAAGAAACAATATCTATCAAAAGATTGACACTTGTTTATGTCTGGTTTAAATGTGCAATTACATCCAATGACCAACATTGTATTAAATTGTAAAAATATATTCTAAATATAATTTAAAACTACTCCAATTAATAATTTATCACTATTAATTATTTCGATTAAAAAAGTTGTTTTTTAATTATAATTTAGTAATTTTCACTTTTCATCAGAATATAAAAGTTATCCGAAATGTACCAAAATTTCACCTTAGGCTAAATTCGATACTCCGAATCCAAAAATGAAGTTCATTTTGAAAAATAAGATTTACAGAATTTTAAAAATTGGTTATTACTATTCATAACGGCTAGTTTTAATAACATTTTAATAGCATATCGTTGTTTAGTGAAACTCGTTTTTGCGTACTACACACGCTATCGAGGAAGGTCGCGATTGCGTGTAATGCAAGGCAAGTCAAGGATGCGTGTTGTGCAAGCTCCTTTTGGTGTAGCGTACAACACAAGACATTAATAAAATTAAAAAGAATATTTTTTAAAAAATCTTGGGCTGTTACATTCTACCCCCCTTAAAATGAATTTCGCCCTCGAAATTCGTCGGGGTTATAAATGGTTTACTACTTGAAAGTTTCTTTAATAGAAACCCACATCGTAAAAAGGAATATCAAAACCAATCTTTAAAAACAAAAGTATGAAACGTAACGGTTACCCAAATAAACTAATCATTGGGTTTCCACATAGGTGAAAATATGGATATGGAAGAGAAATCTAACCATCATGTTCTGATGGAGAGTGGTAGAGAACATGGCTATGGAAAAGCCAATAATCACAAATCCATAAATTTGTGACGATCTAAGGTACCATCCGATTCATCAGGTATAAGATCACTAGGACAACATTTTTGGTTTTCAAGATCATTTCCCTAAAGTTGAAAATTTGAATTGGAATAAATACTTTCTTTATTTTGGTACAATCTCACTATTGTTCGTTCCTAGAACAATTTCCACTTCATCTCCTAAATGAAGTTGAATTTGTTATTCGTGAAGTGTTAGCAGATCATGTGATAGAATGACGGGTCATTCCATCTGTCTCAAACAAAAGGTTAGCAAAAATTATATACATAAGTCGATCTATAGTGAGATTAATCATATATAGTTCCTAAAATGGACATATACTTTAAAACTAGTTTCTACTAAATAGGGACTTCCTGTAGGCCAGTGGTAGGCGATAAAGGCCAGTCGCACTTCGGTTGTGGGTTCGATTCCCACAGCCTTGTCCGAAGTGATGGGCTGTCGCCCGTCCTGCAGGTTGTCCTTTTTCTAAAACTATATTACTATAACATCCCATAAATAATATCGAAAAAACTTCTATCCTTAAACAATACTAACTTATGTCCAACATAATCCATTCCAATCTTTAGTCCTATCCATAATACTGCAGTCCATTCTCATAACATAGTGAAAATGATTACCAGAGATTTAATACCATCGTTGATCCCCATATATCATAAGATATATCTTGTTGGACACATTCCAAACATTCAAAGGCCTTAATCTTGTACTCTCTTGAATACCCATTGAACCTTAGTGAAAACGTGAATGCAGTTAAAAGTTAACACTTTCCACATACCAAAATCCTCAAAATTCTATATACTCAAACCATGATATCACTTAGTCCTTATATCAATCATGAGCTCATGAATACTGTTAAACATTTCATTTTCTCGTTTTCCCTTCATTATGCGCATAATATCTCAATCACTTTGAATACCACATTAGACCAATACATAAATATTCCAATATTCCATGATACAACATTATTTTGGAATCCCATTACATAAAAACTTAATCATTCCACCATATCGTTGTCATATTCAACATTGCCAATAGTGATCGCATGTGACTTCCCTTTGTCCTTTGCCTTAAGCGGTTGCTCATGTCGATCATCACTAACCCTTGGATTAGGGCATTTATTGGCATAATGTCCCATCTCCTTGCACTTGAAGCATTGATGTGTTGGTTGTGCGTTCTCTGCAGTGTTTGCTTTATTCACTTCATTAGAATCCCTTTTTCCATTACTTCGACACTCAGCTGCTCGATGACCTTCTTTTCCACACTTAAAACATTTTCTAGTCCCTTTAAGACAATCTCCACCATGCATCTTTCCACACTTTGTGCATAAGGAAACATTCATCTTCATTTCACCATTATTCTGAGATTTCTCCTTGAACTCCATCTTTCGTTTCTTGTCAAAACCATGAGATGGATATATAACACCAACTTCCATTTCTACCTTGATAGCACAATGCACAATTTCTTCATAGCTACTGAAGTCTCTTATAGCTAATGCCCTTCGAAGACTTGGTTTTAAGCCACTGAAAAATCGATCAACTTTACTTTCAGGTTGGATGATAATGCCAGATGCATACCTTGCAAGTCTTGTAAAATTCGCTTCGTATATACCAACAGATTCATCATCCTTTTGCTTTAGTTCAAGAAACTCCTTCTCCATCTTCGTTCGAAGAATACGAGGGAAGTACTTACTGAAAAACAAGTTCTTGAACTCGTCCCATTCCATGGAATCAATTTCATCTCTTTGCCTCGTATTCTTGATAAGATTCCACCATTGATCAGCTTCACCTTCCAAACGATATACTGCTAAGATGACTTTATCATGTTCAGAACATTGAAGAACTGAAAATATCTTTTCAGTAGTACTAATCCATTGTTCATCAACTAATGGATCAGTAGACCCACTGAAAGAAGGCGGACGCTGCCTCATGAAGGATTCAACAGAATGTTGCTCCTTCCTTTGCTCATTTGGAAGTCCTGCATGATTCATAGCTTGAGAAAGTTGTGTGAGCATGGCTACAAGATTTTGCATTCCAGCTCCCATATCGTTTGGTTTCTCAGGGGGACAATCGTTGCATTTTCCATTGCATTGATCAACACGGTTCCTTCGGGTTCCAGCCATCGTCTAAAATCCCAAAAGAATAGTGTGAGAGGCAAAAATCATGCTAGGGAAAACAACATAATAAAGGGGTATTACCCTCAATATCTAACATCTTAGGTTAAATTCTAAGATCGTTAGAGCAATTCTAGGACTATAACCTATACGTATACTTAACCTTAGAGACATCCCTAGACATACCTTAGAAATATCTCTAGGGATCTCACTAACGTTTTCGCATCCTAGTTTCCAAAGGTTGACTAAACCTTTCCTCTGATACCAACTGTAGAGACCCGTATCTTGACGTACATTGACATTACATTACTTTTGCGGAATACTTAGTACATTACAAAAACACACACACAAGGACCGTAATAGTTTAGTGTCTTTGGAAACTCGGACTATAATCTTCTAATCGTGGTGAAAGATCTTCAAAATCTCCCATAAAGATCTTGCTCCTTTTTTTTACCTAAAACCTTTATTTATATCCTGGGGAAAAGAAAACATAAAAGGGTGAGCTCAAATGCTCAGTAAGGGTAAACAAAATAAATATCAATCACATCATATTCATAAGAACATAGCATTTTGGAAATAATAACCTGCAAAAGAGAGCATAATTTCATAATCATGGGATAAATCATGGCAGTGAAAAAGTAATCCCAATAATCATAACTTAAAACATGAAACTTTGTGGCATACACACATAATCATAGAGAATCATTTATTGTTAGTCAAGACTAATTGCCAAGACTATCTTAGTGGACAAAGTCCCTTTCTGAATCGAGTAACCCTTGTTTCAGTCCTATTTCACTGAACCGGTATAACCTACCGTTCCAGCCCTGTCTATCTCATGAGATATAAAATCTTTACCCAATGCATTGGAGGGAGATATAGGTCCCACCCATCTTATAATGAATCCTTTCTTATGTGTGCCACATAATCATAAAACATACATCATCGCATAACACATGTAACAAAAATGGGATTCTTGAAACATCATGACATCATAAATCAATTCATATAAGATAAAGGAATTCATAAACATAATTCCATCACAACATAGTCAAATCAATGTAAAAATATGGATAGAAACAGAACCCTTTATTATCTTATATGGAAAATAATTTTGATAAAACACTTGAATTGAATTCTTGAGGAAAATATCCTTTCTTCTTCAAAATCAATTTCTTTTCACAAAAGATCATGCAATTTTAAAAGAAAGAGATTTTATTGAAAATAGTCATGAAATCTTTTAGAGGAAGCTTCATGAAAATAAGGCTTTATAAAACAGTAGAAATCCGTTCGTGCCGTATAAGTTAAAAAACATTCTTCGTACTTTTGTCGGAAAAGTCAAAAAGTACCTCGTACCAAAAACATCAAAAGATTCCTTTCATTTATTTTACTAAAAACTCACCGAAGGGTAAAAATGGATTTAAACAATTGTAGGTGGATGGAAATAATATTACATATTGATGAAACATGGATGTGGATGATAAAATACACCCCAGTAAATACTTACGAATAAACAATCTCGGATAAAAATGAGATTGTGATATTTCCCTTACCTTATGTCCGACTTGCTTTGTAAGTGTCCGAACCTCCTGTATAATGATTTAAATCATGTTATTGACTTATTCCAGAATCATATTCATTGTTATGATATCATATATGGTTCACTTATGACATTATATTACCCGTTCTTTTGTAAATTCCATGTTAAAGAAGCATTTTGGGTAAAATCGTTTCATTTATCGTAGGTGTTTTGACTTGTTGTTATTGACATTATTATTACTTATATCATGATTTACTTACTTCAAGAATATAAAATATGATTTATATATCATATATATTCAGTATATATATATATATAATAGATAGATAAATGAAATGAAAAACACCGTTCATGGAGACGGTAGTCCGTACGTACGCATGAACGCTGTTTTCCTTTCCCTATTGTCTTGAATGGAAGTAAGTAGATGACATACATATATATATATACATAAATCCAGTAGCTTTATAATGTCATATATTTCATTATTATTTCTTATATATACTTTATAATCATTCTTAAATGGTTAACATGGAGAATGAATCTCATCGCGTCGTGGAGACGGTAGTCCGTACGTACGCACGAGCGATGATATCATTTCCATAAATATTGAATTGAATTGGAGTGGATTATACAATATATCAGAATCAATATGATGTTTTAATAACTATTTATAGTTATTCTTTACAACATTATACCCATCCATGTAAGGTGGTGGTGGAAAATAGATTACACCACGGGGTGGAGACGGTATTCCGTACTTACGCACGCGCGGTGATTTCTTTTTCCGTAGGATAGATAGATGGTTAAATAGGGTTTTTTCATAATTATAATAACATATCAGTATATGAGTGGTACTGATGTTATTACTTCATAATGAAACAACCTAAGAAGAAGAAGTGGAAGAAGAAATAAAGATGAAAGAATTGGTAACGGTAATTACCTCTTCTTTGAAGCGCCTTTTGGAGACCTCCTCTTAGGGAACTAAAATTGGTCTTTGAGGAAGACCAGAACCTCTAGGATGTTTCTAGGGAAGTGGAGAAGAGATTTTTGCAGGGGTTGGCCGAGCTTGAGTGCTCAAATTGGTGTGAGGAGGAGGGGGAGGAGGTGCCCTTTTATAAGGGAGGAGAGGGGCACCTTAGGAATATCTCAAAATATTATTTTATATTAAAGTAAAAATCGGTTTATAATGTTTCCAAAGGGTCTTATTTCGAAGCTAAAGTGGGTATGGGTAGATATCATATCAACCAATAGGATTTATACAAGTTTAGGTTCTTATTTTAACCTTATCAATTAGATTTAACTCTAAGTTAAATAATTTAACTTTTACCGTGTCTTTTTGTTTTCTTTCACTATATGGTTAATACACTTACTATAACATGCCAAAAGAACCCCAAATTGTTTATTATTAATATACATATCCTTATCTAAGTAATTTGGCCGAACCTTAGATTTTTAGGAATAAAATAACAATTAATAATATAATATTTGATTTAAAAACTATTTTGTGTCAATTTTGACACTATTTGATATATGATTTTTGTGAAAGTCATAACAGAATTATATGTTCGAACAAAGTTGATTAAATCAACACTACTATATCATAGTGACCTATAAAATTAGTGGAATTCATAAAAAGTCTCAAATTACATTCATTTGAGTATTTATAACATCAATTATGTTAATATTTCCTTAAAAGGGTAATTACTGCATCATCGTTGTGTCATAAATAAATTAATTTATTTAAAGTCTAAAAATTATAAATAAAAAATAATTATGTAGGAAAGCTTTTTAGCTTTCTAATGAATATTTATAGTCGAATTTATCTTATGTATAACCCCATATTAAAAATGTTTTAGTGAATAAACGTTGATTTTAACTCTTTTAACTCTTCTTTGAATTAAATAATAATAAATGTCCTAATCTAATCCAAGTGGGCCTAAATGATAATATTTTACACTTAAGGTTGTTTTTGGTCGAGATACACTTGTCCAATAGAATTAGGACATGTGTTAGGGTAATATTAATATCATTCTTACCCTTAATTACCCTATTTATTTTTAACCGTGGTAAATAAAAGTAAAAAGTTACTATTCACCAAAAATTATTTTCATCTCATTGAACCACATTTTACTTACTGACATCAACCGTGTCTCTCAGATTTTTGAAATTCCATTCACAGAAGCGGTAAAATTAAGTTTTATGAAAAAATCCGTTTTTTAACTACCACTTAGTAGTTTCACTATTCATCAAAAAATGACGGTCTTCAGAAAAATGCCAAAATTTCATCCTAAGCTATATTTGATATTCCGAATTCAAAAATGAAGTCTATTTTACCAAATTCATAACATAGAAGTTTCATTAATTAATTTTATAATTAAATCCCGCTGTTAAAACAAATAGCGTGTTTTTAAGAAACAATATCTATCAAAAGATTGACACTTGTTTATGTCTGGTTTAAATGTGCAATTACATCCAATGACCAAAATTGTATTAAATTGTAAAAATATATTCTAAATATACTTTAAAACTACTCCAATTAATAATTTATCACTATTAATTATTTCGATTAAAAAAGTTGTTTTTTAATTATAATTTAGTAATTTTCACTTTTCATCAGAATATGAAAGTTATCCGAAATGTACCAAAATTTCACCTTAGGCTAAATTCGATACTCCGAATCCAAAAATGAAGTTCATTTTGAAAAATAAGATTTACAGAATTTTAAAAAGTGGTTATTACTATTCATAACGGCTAGTTTTAATAACATTGTAATAGCATATCGCTGTTTAGTGAAACTCGTTATTGCGTACTACACATGCTATCGAGGAAGGTCGCGATAGCGTGTAATGCAAGGCATGTCAAGGATGCGTGTTGTGCAAGCTCCTTTTGGTGTAGCGTACAACACAAGACATTAATAAAATTAAAAAGAATATTTTTTATAAAATCTTGGACTGTTACATTCTACCCCCCTTAAAATGAATTTCTCCCTCGAAATTCGTCGGGGTTATAAATGGTTTACTATTTGAAAGTTTCTTTAATAGAAACCCACATCGTAAAAAGGAATATCAAAACCAATCTTTAAAAACAAAAGTATGAAACGTAACGGTTACCCAAATAAACTAATCATTGGGTTTCCACATAGGTGAAAATATGGATATGGAAGAGAAATCTAACCATCATGTTCTGATGGAGAGTGGTAGAGAACATGGCTATGGAAAAGCCAATAATCACAAATCCATAAATTTGTGACGATCTAAGGTACCATCCGATTCATCAGGTATAAGATCACTAGGACAACATTTTTGGTTTTCAAGATCATTTCCCTAAAGTTGAAAATTTGAATTGGAATAAATACTTTCTTTATTTTGGTACAATCTCACTATTGTTCGTGCCTAGAACAATTTCCACTTCATCTCTTAAATGAAGTTGAATTTGTTATTTGTGAAGTGTTAGCAGATCATGTGATAGAATGACGGGTCATTCCATCTGTCTCAAACAAAAGGTTAGCAAAAATTATATACATAAGTCGATCTATAGTGAGATTAATCATATATAGTTCCTGAAATGGACTTATACTTTAAAACTAGTTTCTACTAAAAAGGGACTTCCTGTAGGCCAGTGGTAGGCGATAAAGGCCAGTCGCACTTCGGTTGTGGGTTCGATTCCCACATCCTTGTCCGAAGCGATGGGCTGTCCCCCGTCCTGCAGGTTGTCCTTTTTCTAAAACTATATTACTATAACATCCCATAAATAATATCGAAAAAAATTCTATCCTTAAACAATACTAACTTATGTCCAACATAATCCATTCCAATCTTTAGTCCTATCCATAATACTGCAGTCCATTCTCATAACATAGTGAAAACGATTACCAGAGATTTAATACCATCGTTGATCCCCATATATCATAAGATATATCTTGTTGGACACATTCCAAACATTCAAAGGCCTTAATCTTGTACTCTCTTGAATACCCATTGAACCTTAGTGAAAACTTGAATGCAGATAAAAGTTAACACTTTCCACATACCAAAATCCTCAAAATTCTATATACTCAAACCATGATATCACTTAGTCCTTATATCAATCATGAGCTCATGAATACTGTTAAACATTTCATTTTCTCGTTTTCCCTTCATTATGCGCATAATATATCAATCACTTTGAATACCACATTAGACCAATACATAAATATTCCAATATTCCATGATACAACATTATTTTGGAATCCCATTACATAAAAACTTAATCATTCCACCACATCGTTGTCATTTTCAACATTGCCAATAGTGATCGCATGTGACTTCCCTTTGTCCTTTGCCTTAAGCTGTTGCTCATGTCGATCATCACTAACCCTTGGATTAGGGCATTTATTGGCATAATGTCCCATCTCCTTGCACTTGAAGCATTGAAGTGTTGGTTGTGCGTTCTCTGCAGTGTTTGCTTTATTCACTTCATTAGAATCCCTTTTTCCATTACTTCGACACTCAGCTGCTCGATGACCATCTTTTCCACACTTAAAACATTTTCTAGTCCCTTTAAGACAATCTCCACCATGCTTCTTTCCACACTTTGTGCATAAGGAAACATTCATCTTCTTTTTACCATTATTCTGAGATTTCTCCTTGAACTCCATCTTTCGTTTCTTTTCAAAACCATGAGATGGATATGTAACACCAACTTCCATTTCTATCTTGATAGCACAACGCACAATTTCTTCATAGCTACTGAAGTCTCTTATAGCTAATTCCCTTCGAAGACTTGGTTTTAAGCCACTGAAAAATCGATCAACTTTACTTTCAGGTTGGATGATAATGCCAGATGCATACCTTGAAAGTCTTGTAAAATTCGCTTCGTATATACCAACAGATTCATCATCCTTTTGCTTTAGTTCAAGAAACTCCTTCTCCATCTTCTTTCGAAGAATACGAGGGAAGTACTTACTGAAAAACATGTTCTTGAACTCGTCCCATTCCATGGAATCAATTTCATCTCTTTGCCTCGTATTCTTGATAAGATTCCACCATTGATCAGCTTCACCTTCCAAACGATATACTGCTAAGATGACTTTATCATGTTCAGAACATTGAAGAACTGAAAATATCTTTTCAGTAGTACTAATCCATTGTTCAGCAACTAATGGATCAGTAGACCCACTGAAAGAAGGCGAACGCTGCCTCATGAAGGATTCAACAGAATGTTGCTCCTTCCTTTGCTCGTTTGGAAGTCCTTCATGATTCATAGCTTGAGAAAGTTTTTTGAGCATGGCTACAAGATTTTTCATTCCAGCTCCCATATCGTTTGGTTGCTCAGGGGGACAATCATTGCATTGTCCATTGCATTGATCAACACGGTTCCTTCGGGTTCCATCCATCGTCTAAAATCCCAAAAGAATAGTGTGAGAGGCAAAAATCATGCTAGGGAAAACAACATAATAAAGGGGTAGTACCCTCAATATCTAACATCTTAGGTTAAATTCTAAGATCGTTAGAGCAATTCTAGGACTATAACCTATACGTATACTTAACCTTAGAGACATCCCTAGACATACCATTGAAATATCTCTAGGGATCTCACTAACGTTTTCGCATCCTAGTTTCCAAAGGTTGACTAAACCTTTCCTCTGATACCAACTGTAGAGACCCGTATCTTGACGTACATTGACATTACATTACTTTTGCGGAATACTTATTAAATTACAAAAACACACACACAAGGACCGTAATAGTTTAGTGTCTTTGGAAACTCGGACTATAATCTTCTAATCATGGTGAAAGATCTTCAAAATCTCCCATAAAGATCTTCCTCCTTTTTTTTTACCTAAAACCTTTCTTTATATCCTGGGGAAAAGAAAACATAAAAGGGTGAGCTCAAATGATCAGTAAGGGTAAACAAAATAAATATCAATCACATCATATTCATAAGAACATAGCATTTTGGAAATCATAACCTGCAAAAGAGAGCATAATTTCATAATCATGGGATAAATAATGGCAGTGAAAAAGTAATCCCAATATTCATAACTTAAAACATGAAACTTTGTGGCATACACACATAATCATAGATAATCATTTCTTGTTAGTCAAGACTAATTGCCAAGACTATCTTAGTGGACAAAGTCCCTTTCTGAATCGAGTAACCCTCGTTTCAGTCCTGTTTCACTGAACCGGTATAACCTACCGTTCCAGCCCTGTCTATCTCATGAGATATAAAATCTTTACCCAATGCATTGGAGGGAGATATAGGTCCCACCCATCTTATAATGAATCCTTTCTTATGTGTGCCACATAATCATAAAACATACATCATCGCATAACACATGTAACAAAAATGGGATTCTTGAAACATCATGACATCATAAATCAATTCATATAAGATAAAGGAATTCATAAACATAATTCCATCACAACATAGTCAAATCAATGTAAAAATATGGATAGAAACAGAACCCTTTATTATCTTATATGGAAAATAAATTTGATAAAACACTTGAATTGAATTCTTGAGGAAAATATCCTTTCTTCTTCAAAATCAATTTCTTTTCACAAAACATCATGCAATTTTAAAAGAAAGAGATTTTATTGAAAATAGTCATGAAATATTTTAGAGGAAGCTTCATGAAAATAAGGCTTTATAAAACAGTAGAAATCCGTTCGTGCCGTATAAGTTAAAAAAAACATTCTTCGTACTTTTTTCGGAAAAGTCAAAAAGTACCTCGTACGAAAAACATCAAAAGATTCCTTTCATTTCTTTTACTAAAAACTCACCGAAGGGTAAAAATGGATTTAAACAATTGTAGGTGGATGGAAATAATATTACATATTGATGAAACATGGATGTGGATGATAAAATACACCCCAGTAAATACTTACGAATAAACAATCTCGGATAAAAATGAGATTGTGATATTTCCCTTACCTTGTGTCCGACTTGATTTGTAAGTGTCCGAACCTCCTGTATAATGATTTAAATCATGTTATTGACTTATTCCAGAATCATATTCATTGTTATGATATCATATATGGTTCACTTATGACATTATATTACCCGTTCTTTTGTAAATTCCATGTTAAAGAAGCGTTTTGGGTAAAATCGTTTCATTTATCGTAGGTGTTTTGACTTGTTGTTATTGACATTATTATTACTTATATCATGATTTACTTACTTCCAGAATATAAAATATGATTTATATATCATATATATTCAGTATATATATATATAATAGATAGATAAATGAAATGAAAAACACCGTTCATGGAGATGGTAGTCCGTACGTACGCATGACCGCTGTTTTCCTTTCCCTATTGTCTTGAATGGAAGTAAGTAGATGACATACATATATATATATACATAAATCAAGTAGCTTTATAATGTCATATATTTCATTATTATTTCTTATATATACTTTATAATCATTCTTAAATGGTTAACATGGAGAATGAATCTCATCGCGTCGTGGAGACGGTAGTCCGTACGTACGCACGAGCGATGATATCATTTCCATAAATATTGAATTGAATTGGAGTGGATTATACAATATATCAGAATCCATATGATGTTTTAATAACTATGTATAGTTATTCTTTACAACATTATACCCATCCATGTAAGGTGGTGGTGGAAAATAGATTACACCACGGCGTGGAGACGGTATTCCGTACGTACGCACGCGCGGTGATTTCTTTTTCCGTAGGATAGAGAGATGGTGAAATAGGGTTGTTTCATACTTATAATAACATATCAGTATATGATTGATACTGATGTTATTACTTCATAATGAAACAACCTAAGAAGAATAAGTGGAAGAAGAAATAAAGATGAAAGAATTGGTAACGGTAATTACCTCTTCTTTGAAGCGCCTTTTGGAGACCTCCTCTTAGGGAACTAAAATTGGTCTTTGAGGAAGACCAGAACCTCTAGGATGTTGCTAGGGAAGTGGAGAAGAGATTTTGGCAGGGGTTGGCCGAGCTTGAGTGCTCAAATTGGTGTGAGGAGGAGGGGGAGGAGGTGCCCTTTTATAAGGGAGGAGAGGGGCACCTTAGGAATATCTCAAAATATTATTTTATATTAAAGTAAAAATCGGTTTATAATGGTTCCAAAGGGTCTTATTTCGAAGCTAAAGTGGGGATGGGTCGATATCCTATCAACCAATAGGATTTAGACAAGTTTAGGTTCTTATTTTAACCTTATCAATTAGATTTAACTCTAAGTTAAATAATTTAACTTTTACCGTGTCTTTTTGTTTTCTTTCACTATATGGTTAATACACTTACTATAACATGCCAAAAGAACCCCAAATTGTTTATTATTAATATAAATATCCTTATCTAAGTCATTTGGCCGAACCGTAGATTTTTAGGAATAAAATAACAATTAATAATATAATATTTGATTTAAAAACTATTTTGTGTCAATTTTGACACTATTTGATATATGATTTTTGTGAAAGTCATAACAGAATTATATGTTCGAACCAAGTTGATTAAAGCAACACTAATATATCATAGTAACCTAGAAAATTAGTGGAATTCTTAAAAAGTCTCAAATTACATTAATTTGAGTATTTATAACATCAATTATGTTAATATTTCCTTAAAAGGGTAATTACTGCATCATCGTTGTGTCATAAATAAATTAATTTATTTAAAGTCTAAAAATTATAAATAAAATATTATTATGTAGTAAATCGTTTTATCTTTCTAATGAATATTTATAGTCTAATTTATCTTATGTATAACCCCATATTAAAAATTGTTTAGTGAATAAACTTTGATTTTAACTCTTTTAACTCTTCTTTGAATTAAATAATAATAAATGTCCTAATCTAATCCAAGTGGGCCTAAATGATAATATTTTACACTTAAGGTTGTTTCTGGTCGAGATAAACTTGTCCAATAGAATTAGGACATGTGTTAGGGTAATATTAATATCATTCTTACCCTTAATTACCCTATTTACTTTTAACCGTGGTAAATAAAAGTAAAAAGTTACTATTCACCAAAAATTATTTTCATCTCATTGAACCACATTTTACTTACTGACATCAACCGTGTCTCTCGGAGTTTTGAAATTCCATTCACAGAAGCGGTAAAATTAAGTTTTATGAAATATTCAGTTTTTTAACTACCACTTAGTAGTTTCACTATTCATCAAAAAATGAAGGTTTTCAGAAAAATGCCAAAATTTCATCCTAAGCTATATTTCATATTCCGAATTCAAAAATGAAGTCTATTTTACCAAATTCATAACATATAAGTTGCATTAATTAATTTTATAATTAAATCCCGCTGTTAAAACAAATAGCGTGTTTTTAAGAAACAATATCTATCAAAAGATTGACACTTGTTTATGTCTGGTTTAAATGTGCAATTACATCCAATGACCAACATTGTATTAAATTGTAAAAATATATTCTAAATATACTTTAAAACTACTCCAATTAATAATTTATCACTATTAATTATTTCGATTAAAAAAGTTGTTTTTTAATTATAATTTAGTAATTTTCACTTTTCATCAGAATATGAAAGTTATCAGAAATCTACCAAAATTTCACCTTAGGCTAAATTCGATACTCCGAATCCAAAAATGAAGTTCATTTTGAAAAATAAGATTTACAGAATTTTAAAAAGTGGTTATTACTATTCATAACGGCTAGTTTTAATAACATTTTAATAGCATATCGCTGTTTAGTGAAACTCGTTATTGCGTACTACACATGCTATCGAGGAAGGTCGCGATTGCGTGTAATGCAAGGCAAGTCAAGGATGTGTGTTGTGAAAGCTCCTTTTGGTGTAGCGTACAACACAAGACATTAATAAAATTAAAAAGAATATTTTTTATAAAATCTTGGGCTGTTACAGGTATGGACTGGTTATGTCCTTATTCACGTCGGGTCTGTAACGACCTCACCACGTACTTCCCCATTGGGATCTCCCCTTTCACTTTTTGTCCTACCATATGAAATTAAACCATATGGGTCCAACCCCAAGTTAGGCCACCTTTGTTCTATGGTCTAAATAATCCCGCTTGTAACACGTGGTGTGGTGTGTGCTTATGTCCTCATTCACGTTGGGGTATGTACTGCACCACACATTTCTTTACTGGGTAACCATGTCCTCAATAATAGATATTAGACTATGGTTCTACCATGAACGAGTTCTTCATGCCCCATCCAAATTATGGGATGCATCAACTTCCTTTCCAGAGAGGATTCCCCCTACCAGTGTTGGCCTCTAACTATGCTATGTGAAAGAACTATATTTGGATTGATTTCTCATCCTTTTGGGATATATAGCGATACCTGGGGATTTCACCTTAGGCTCAGACCTAGGTTCATTAACCCTTCTCGTCCCTCTCTCCTAATCACAGTCATGTCTCTATGACATTAAACTAGGATCCTATAGTCCATGAAACATGAGTTTAAACTAATAAACTTTGTCTAGGTAGTATGACCTTAAAACAATGCGAAACATCCTACTCATATGATGTTAAACTATTCTATGAATAGTACTCATTTTATGACATTAAAATACAAGTCTATCATCCTTTTTTGCATGATGTAAAACTAAAATATAGTTTAGGTCCTCCCCAGATTGGTCCTCTATGGAATTAGTTTTAATCCCTGATCAAACAGATGCGCTCAGCTAATCTGCTTTCATCATGGGGGAATAATTCCTAGAGTGTTGGACTCCATCTGAACAACCCATCACTCCACCCTCCACACATTGAAAGCCCTTTATTTGGACCCTCTTCCTCTTTCTTGTCAGAAATAACCCCCTAACAGTATGTAATCTCGACCTATAGCTCACCTATTGTCCATGGGTAATGTTCTGGAAGGCTAATGGATGACATTTCGATTCAGGCCCCATGTTTCGAACATGGTCAATGGTTGACCCTGATTTTTTGTCCCTATTTACGGATAATGCAATAGGGATACTGTGTTTCCAATAGGTTCAGTATTCCCCTATAGTGTTCTGAAGTTTGGGTATCATGATTCACACTTTCCACTCCCCTCTGTTTAGATTGATTATAATACCCCTGACATTACCCCGCTCGTGCACTAGAGCATGTTGGGAAAACAAAATTTCAACTATTCTAAGAACATCAGTCCCCAATCAGGCCTCCCTCTTTCTTCGTGGAAATACAGATTGGTTGTTCAAACCTCTGATGTTCGAAGCCTCATTGGTGCTCTCATATTCAAGTATAATAACAATGTGTTCACCCCTTGTTTCTCACATCAATAATGACTCCTGTGTGATTAGGGATCGATCGCTGTATATTTCAAGAATATGATGGAAATACAGCAAACCAAAATGAATATCAAGACTCATGCCTATAACCAACATAAATAATGTTTATGTATTCAACCAAATTATAGTGCCCAATGATTGGCCCCTCCCATGGATGGGTTGACCACGTCAATAGAGCATCCCAACTCTACCAATCTCTGGTTGGTATTGGACAGGATCTGTTATCACATGTTAAGATCTCACTCTTACTTGATGGAAATTGGGCGCAGTTTATAAACTAGTATCTGGGCCCGCTCCTCATTAGCTCAGATGATATCCATCTCCTTAGAGGATCACCTCGTTTTTTCTTCTACCTCTACCAGTTGGGCCTCCAGCTGTGACATGAGCCCCAATTGTGTGTCTAAGAAATCATAGTACTCGTTTTCCCGCACCCTCAACTAATTGATCTGATTCTCAACCTCCAGGAGTCACTTTATATTCATGGACTTCATATGTTTCCATCCCATTCCAAGGACACGATCATGTTCCCATATCTTCTCTGCCATGAAATCTCGTATGAGCATATGAGGATGCTAGGAATACACTCCTCTATCAAATAATTCCCATAGCTGGGGAAACATCCTCCCTATCTAATCTATATATTATTCTTGTGGGGTCTCCCAAATGAAGCATTTGATAAGCTTCTAAGACCGGCAATAGATGACCTTGTTGTCCTTTTCCTCAAAAGGCATCCCGTCCGGGTCCTCAGGGTCGGTGGGTTCATAAACAAGGAATGCCTCCACGAACTCATCAGAATGATATTCATCTAATGTTTGGTCATGTAGGATAGGAACGATTCCATTTTATTGATCCCCGTTGTCGGATTCCACCTCAATGATTTCAGGATCGGTCCTACTGACGATCCCACCTATGATTGGGAACTCTACGGTTTGGTTAGTATGGGCATACACATCCATGACCACTGATGTTCACCTGGGAAAAGCAGTTCCAGGGGCCCCAGTCATCTCCACCAAGGTAGACCATGCCATTTGAATAACTATGAATACAAAAATCACACAGACATCAAATCACCTAATTGATGGATCACAGTTTGGATTCTGTGAAGAATACCTATAGTTGTCAAATAGTTGGTCTCGCCCATGAGATTTTTTCATCAGGACGCCAAGGTGTGGCCCACCATATATGGTGTGGAAATCTAATGACTTTGGGATAAATACCCTAGGATTCACATCCCCACTACGTGCAGTAATCGTCATTGTCTTGGGTTCAGATCCCTAATCTCCCACCGCTGCATCTACTATTCCCCGAGAGTGTGTCTTGTGTATGAGGACCTCTTGCAAGGTAATATATTAGATAATAAGGCTTATGTGACATGAATAAGGACCATGAATTTTTTTTGGGTTTACCTCAATAGCCTCTATAAACTCTTCCAGCTCTATTCTAGAATTGGCGAAATCACCCTCTTCTGGGGGGCTCCCTCTACCAGCCTCTCCCCCCGGAGGATTATTCTAATTCATCCAGTTGAGTGTAGTGTTCCCTAATATAAGTGGAAGATGGATAGGAAGGGATTGTTCGATTGAGTAATAGTTTAACTTGATCTTTCATTGGATGCAGAGCACCCCAAGAGTGCACAATGTTTTCCAGCACAGTGATGTACTTCTCCCCTTCCACCTGGGACACTAAAAAACCAACCCTAGCATGACCAATTTCATCCAAATCCATTCAGATATGGTTCAGATGGTGCCATATCTGATAATTTTTTAGAATGTTTCTGGTAACATCATAGATGTCACAAGCCTCTAGGAAGACATCATCCTCAGGCATATGTATATGGCACAATCACTTCTGCAATGCCTGATTGGGTATCCTACGAAACCCCCTGGGTGGCCTCCCCTTTGGATGACTCTACTCCTCCAGGACTATCGGGTCTTCCACTGCCACCTACCTCATGAATGGTATGGTCATCACCACTACTACATCCCAGCTAACACAGGATGTCCTCGCCACCTTCCGGCCCTGACCTCAAGGTTGAGGGGGACCCTATCACTAGCAATAATGGCCTGCCACTTTAGCATCCCCCTGGGTATGTTGGCTCACAGCTATTTGTGTACTCCTTCACCATACCATAGACAACATTGGGTGGAGGCATCCTGTTCCTCATCTTCCCATCCTCCTGTTTGAATGTGATCCACATCTTCCTCATCACACACTGATGATCCTTCTGGAATACTCCCATGTAGAACTACGAGGTCAGCCTCTGCATGCACCAGAACTGTCGTGCAAAGTGGTGCAGAGTGTACGGCTCACAGAGAGGCACACAATCAACCCAAACAACTAGTATTTCATCCTAAAAGGCCAGGAGGTAGGACTGATGCTCCTTTATTCCCTATTTTTCATCAGTGAACACACCTGTTGGGAATTGGAATGGGAGGATGTTGAACTTTTCCTCCTTCTAGGCCCAGTTTAGCACTAGCAGTGGGGTTATATTGGTCAGGATACTCCCCACTGCATTCATAATTATCGGTCAGAAGTCTTACCTTAGAGGTTAAATGGGGTTCAGGTATTCATAGACACCCATATGTTCCTCTATCCACCCATAGAGAAGGGTGAGTGGCCTGCACACCCTATGTGGCTTCTTCCCTTCACTGATATTCCATAGCACCTTATACAGCTTAGCCTGCATTGGGATCCCTAGATTTAGCCTCTCCCCCATCCCCAACATGGATGCCATAATAAATTTTCATGGTTGAACACCCATGTTCATATCACTTAAGGGTAGAATCCCTCAATATATACGCCCCGAAATTAAAGCATCCAACTTAACCACTAGTTTCTGCTCGGTTCTGACAGTGAATCCCCATGTCTTCCATTGGCTATCCTCTATGAGACATTAGTATGAGTGATCTTTGCTATGTGGGACCACCTTCAGGTAGGTTAGAGGCCTCACGATAAACTTCCCATCTAACGGGGAAGTCCATAACCTACTGAACAACCGCTTAAATTGGATGTCCCTCACGAACTGCTTGTCCTCTCCTGGAACTGGGTACATCAATACCCTTGCTAGCGGCAGCACTGAATCCCGGTCCTCCAAGTTAATCATCGCGGAGAAGAAATCATCATACATCACCCCGAATATGAGGATCCCTAAGATTTTTTGTAGGTCCCAAAAGCTGATACCGACCTCCCTATGGTAAAAATGGAATGTGTTGGTCCTCGACAAACACCTGCTCAACAAATCCAACATCAATTTATTTGGGTTGTAGATGTGGAATTGGGAGGCTCATGCTGCCTCATACAGGCCCACTCATCTTAGCTCTACCCTGAACTCCTTTTAGGTGGAAAAAACCCAATAATCCCATGCCCAACCATCGGTGAAATTTCTACCCTCGCGCAGATCCCACTCATCATTCCACCCCTTCTATGGGTTCCCTAGGTCCTCCTTTATAATGGTGTGGTACTGCGGGGGAGATACCTCCATCTACAACACCTTCCCATCAATGTTGATTACATGATTTTACAAGAAGTCATCATTGAAGGGTTTATGATCCTCCCATGTTTGGTCATTAGTCGTCCTGAACCATTGGAGATGACATGAAATTTTCATGAACTAGTATGTTGGCTCATCCCTACTTTCTTCCGGAATGAGAACATCATATGTCAGACATAACCAATAGAGAGGTATAATTTTTCACATGGGATAGTTCTATGGATATCTGAAAACAGCTCCACCACAGATTCATGATATGAGTGGATCTGCACATACACCCTGATCCCCAGGATATTAGCCATCTTTTCCCTCCGGGAAGAATCCACAAGGACCTCCCTGGCAGCTTCCTGGTGAGCCATTCTGGCTAATGTGTTTTTTTAATTTCTTAGTCTGGATTGTGGAAATCATTCATAGAGGTCATTATCATAGCTCATTCACAGAGTTCTACCATAGAGGTAGGTCACATAACCCTACAAAAAATCTCAAAGGAACAAGCTATGGAGCGTACAATCACGGAGTCAGAAGACTCACAGATTGTTGCAAGGCAAAGAAGGCCCGATTCGCAAAGAGTAGTGGTAGAGAAAACACAGTTTTGAATATGGAGACCCCAATAGAGAAATCATGGAGATATTTAAAGGAAAAAATAAGGGTCTTCATTCCCTATTTATAGGCAGTGACCTTTGAGCTTTGTGGTGTTGCTAGCTGCGGCATTCCCAACCCGTGCGTTGCCTCTCCACATAGCAACCCTGCATTGCGATTGGCCTAAACATTTTGGCGTCTTACCCTCAAAATTTGACCATTGGATTCTCCTTGGTTCCAAGTCTATGGTGGCATTTTTTGGCAACATAATTTATATAGAGGAAGTATGTGAAAAGATCTCCTCAATACTAATGGGGCCACCTCGTTATGCTCATTCATGAGCCCTTCAGCACTGCAGCTTTCGTAGACCCCCTCAGCACCACAGTTGACAAAAATTTGAGGATCCCTCTACTATCGACGCAGAGTAAAATAATCAAAAGGATCTATGGTTATGACACAATTAATGGGAAGCTTCAAACTATAGATGGAACCAGATCACCTTTGTAATCCCTTGGAAATTGACATAAGCCTCCACGAGCACCATTGAAGGAATTAAGGAGGCCTTCGCACCGAGGAGGGGATGATAGTCGACTTAGTGGTTATTAGAAACATGACTTAATCCACTTATGATTGCGAAGGTCCACGTGGTTTCAAAACAGGATGTCAGAGCTCTACGCTGCCTCTTGCCTATAAATACCAGGCTCCCCTTAGACCCAAAAGATGGATACCTCGACCTTTCGCCTTCTCAGCTCTCAAATCGTGAAGCAATCTCTGGTTTATGAAACATTGAGAAAAATGAGATCGTAAAGCTACTTGATCATTATAAAATACCTTTCCCATAGATCTAATTCAACCAATCTTCTTGAAGGGATGCTCGTCATGGAGGCCATGAGCCATTGTAAAGGAATGAGCTTCCTAAGGGAACTCGGGTCTCCACAGAGCACTCATTCTTCATGATGTACCTTCCATGAACATGTGAACCACATGCTATGGAAGGGTCACTATGATTTGCGAAGTACAATGCATTGCAGTACTAAGCTTCATAAGGCACGAATGCTCTGTGAAGTCCTACTCGGTGAAAGCATTTTTACTTCATGAAGCACCATTTATATGAATCCATACTACATTCATAGGCTAGGCCACTCCACATCAAGAAGCATAAACCTTCACAGAGTTTTTACACTTTGCGGAGAACCAGATATTCGAAAGGTCCCATCATGTGATCCATTTTTCTTCACAAACCCTTCTCCCATATGGGCCTCTATGTGTGCATGAAGTGATTTAAAGGTCACATGGTAAGTGATTCATATTACATTTCTTAGCCACATGCTTCTTCACATAGGCATGCTAATGGATATTACTTCTTCGCATAGCCACTCTAACATGATCCCCTCAAGGGATCACTCCATAACCCTGACTCCACATGGCATTAATGATGCCTTCCCTTCCCCAAGGGTGGGTGGGTATTAGTTATGTATGTCCTATGTGTGAGGAGTGAATCCTCATTGTCTGAGCTGTAGGATGTTAAACTGGAAAGCATTGTCGTCTTTAGCACATGATGTTAAACTATAGCCTTGCCCCATGGAATATATATGGGGTTCCCCATCATGGAATTCTCTATGCCCACTGGTCTCCAAAAGAGTGAGATCTTCCTCACATGTAATGAGATCCTCTTTGCTGGAGTGGCGTCTGTCCAATAGGAAGGGAAACCATCATGGTGTAGGCCCCTAGCCTTTCTTGCGGGAGGTAGCATCAGTTCTCATATACTCTTCTTCCGTTCGCCAAGGCTAGAGGACAGTGTGGAACATGGACCTTTTTTACCATGTACCACTACCTTTGGGATTTATTGACATCTATCCTCCATCTTGGAGTAAGTCCCAATATCCATCTCCCTGGGCTTAAAACCATGCATAATCCCCTCCCTATTCCTCATGGACGCACCTTTCGTGATATGATCGTTATTCGTTTACTGCCTCTTGTTTCTCACACAGAACATTACTCACATGGGATTAGAGTAAGCACCGAGCATGGAATCCCCCGTAGGCCGCCTTACCATGTTATCTCCAAGCCCCCTAGCTGAACTATGTGGACTTTGATCTTTTCCCTCTATTTGCAAGGTACATAGGAAGCCTCCCGTAGGTTCAATCCAAAAACCCATTGGTCCTAACCACTCCATTCTAGTTCACCCCTGCCTTGCATGACCTTAAACTATACACCCCTATTGTCCCACATGATGCTAAACTGTACCTATTTGAACTATGTGGGTTTTTATCCCTATCTCATGGACAACATATGTAGGAATCCTCCACAACGTTCATCCCCAATCTAAGGTAATCCATTGTATTCAACTTTTCTAGGATCCAACTCTCTGGTCCACCCCTAGGAGTTAGATCATTCTATGGATGTTGTCCATACGTAATCCCCCAGTATCATCTTTTGGTCTCTTTCATTTTTGTACTGCTCGATCTGATTCTTCCTGCTAAACTACGTGGGTTTTGATCCTTGTCTCTTAGACAAGGTATGTATGACGCCTCCCTGAGGTTAAAACCCATAAACTAGTATGACTATTAAAACTACATGTGTTTCGATCGTTGTATCCTAGACAAGGTACGTAGGAAGCCTCCTTGAGATTCAATCCCAAACACTGGTAATCCTATTTGAACTTCGTGGTTTTGATCACTATCTCCTAGATAGGGTACGTAAGAGTCCTCCATGAGGTTCAACCCTAACCAGTGGTAAACCATTTTATCCCCAAACAATCGTAATCCACTGTAGTCCAAACCAACGGTATGCCATTATGATCCCATTTGTTGGGACCCACATCTCTGGTCCGCCCCCAGGCGTCATACCAACCCGAGCATCTCACCACACGAAATCCCCAAGCATGTCAACAGGTCTTTGTCCTTTGTACACAACCAGATTCCATTCCCCATCCTTAACTATTATGACTTTGATTCCCTTCCACGGGGATAGATAAAAAAGACTACTTGAGGTTCAAGCCCGTCATCCATGCCTTATAATGAACTCTACCTTGAGCATTTGTTTTGGAATTTCATGCCCCAACCCGGAGGTTCTACATCCTCCGGGTCCCATCCATGTGTCCACCCTCATGGGCCGCTTCCTCAGTTATCCCATCACCCCACCAAACTACCCAGTCTTTGATTCCTCACTTCAGGGATATGTGGTAAGCCTCTTTGAGGTTCAATCCCAACACTACTGTCACTTTCACTACAGTTCCATCTCATCCCCCATACACTTCACTCAACCATCCATAATCCATCTTGATTCTTACCTAGAATGCCACATCCCGGTGAGATCATGTCATCAAACCCACCGTCGTTCCTTGTGGCACTCAGGAAGCTAACCATGAACAAGAACCACACAATCCACAACCATCCAACTAAGAGTTACCTTCTTGTGATGTGCCTCTATCGATGTGTAAGCCCCAAATGTCTTCAAGTCATTGTCCTCTACACACACCATGATTCAATGCCCCTTTGAACTATGTGGGTTTGATCCATGTCCCTTGGGATAGGGTGCGTAAGAAACCTCCATGAGTTTCAATCCAACCAAATGGAAAACCCTAGATTCCCATTTATAGGGATCCAACCATCCTCAGATCCATCTTCATTTTATGTTTTGATCCACTCATCCAGCAAACCCCCTAGGTGGTCCCTCTTAGGGATGTAGCCATCTATTCCACTCTTATCAGTTTTCTGATCAATCCAAATCCTCTCCGAAAGATATTAAACTCATGGAATACAATTTTTTAAACATGAGAAGTTGATAAAAACCTTAGAGACATGCCAGTGACATATAATTCACTTCACATGACGTGGGATGCCTCAGGCTTCTGTGCCCTCAATAATCCCTATCATAAGGGGAAGAAACCCATATGCATGAGTGTTTCAGCATACAAACATGCCATCGATGTCCATCATGACTACTCTTCTAATCAAAGGTTTCTTCCCTAACATAACAACTTCGAATCTCCTGACATATGTCACATAATTAACTGGGGTCCATTTGGATATGGCACCAGGAAGATTATCATGAACAACCTCATAATATTTAAGGGAGACCCGAACATGGAACAAGTTCTGAGGAGGAATCCATATATGTAGAAACTGAAATCCCATCCTCCCATTTTGATCACAGACAAAACGTCCCTAAATAAGCATCAGATGTCACCCACCTTTGGAAATCGGAAATGTGGGCCCAAAAACTACGTGTCCTCGAAGAGCATATGTGCTTACCAAAAAAAGAATTAGAAACATTATGTTTAGACTCTGTTGGTGTGTCCATACTAAGAATTATGTTTTATAGACTATATGGACACCTTGGATGACATGAATCTTCTCTTTTGCTTCTTTTTTGGTACCTATATGCACTAGTAGTTGTTATAACATAGGAAATAATAATTTTTTTTGTCAAAGAACAAAAATTATTTCCAATATTATATTTTGAGATATATGGAGATCCATTTTCTCATCACATAATCTTCCTTGAGATTCCCTACATTATTCCTTATTTATCATGTAATTTACAATTTATTTATTTTTTATGGTGGTCAATATATTTATGGATCATGTATGAATTCATTTAGGGTGATTTTTTATTTTTTTATTCATTTATGATCTTTCTTTTTCCTATTTTATTTCATGTTCTTTGGGTTTATTTATGTAGGTCTAACTTAAAAGTGATCCATTCAAAATTCATTATAAAACATAAAAATGGTTTATATTTAATTAATGTTGGTAAATCATTGAGAAAACTTATAACGCGGAATTTTTTTTCCAGTCTCTAATCATATAGGATCAATGATTACTCTTGGGGTAGTAGTTTATGGGATTTGTATGTCAAACATGTAATGATAAACCTAGACCCGTACTTATAGATCATGAGTTAAACAAATGTAATTTTCATATATGATATGAATAACAACTTAATCCAAAGATCAATGGTTTAGTGTCTTGGGGAACTAGGTACATATCCATATTAACTTATAATATAATGTAATATTCTTCCCTAAAAAAATCTAAACACAAAACTCTCCTATAAGTGTGACACTATAGATATACATGGGGAAATGAGGAAACATATGAAATGAGAGAGATCAAACTCTATGTAAGGGGTTAAATCATAAATAACAATACATATAAGAGTTATCAATAGATCATAAATAAGTGAGTGACTTTATCATGATTGTAATTGAATGATTAAATAAACAATATCATGGAATAATAATTTTTGAAAATGACCCATTATAGAATAATCATATACCATTCAATAAGATCAATAAAATAATTTTCTCTAAATTCAATAATCATACCATAGAATCAATGAATGGATCGATTATAAACAATCATGTAAAAACATGTCATAAAGGGATAAGATTTCAGAGTTATAGGGTTATCTCGAGAAGCATATGAGTGTGGTAAATATAATAGATCATAATATATAGTTTAATCATAATTAATGTCTTCATATGAATATGGAAAGGATTATTTCCAAGTCCTCCAATGTATATGCCAATAAGCATAACTAAGGCATCATAAATATGGTCCACAGATCATTAACAATGGTTTATAAACATAGGCTAAGACTTATCACTGAGGAGTCAGAAATAGAATAAAATTAACAATCAAAATACATCATAACGTCATATCATTAGATATAATTCATTACATAATATACCGGGGGTTATATAGTTTTATGAATTTCCATATTCAAAATATTGCATGCATATATGTTATATATGAAGATGAAAACAATCATAGTTCCATCAAAAATCATAACATCATAATCCCATAGAAATAAAATGCATTTATAATATAATTAGGTATCCTTTAAGGTGAATTCACTTAAACCAATATAAGTATAAGGTATTCACATCATATATCATAAATCATAAAGATTATAGTCAATATTTTCCTTATTCAATTGAATACACCACTGTCTTGGTGAACCACAATTAATTAGAAGAAGGATTTAAGGGTTTCACAAGGGAAAATAATTGTAATAATGGTTATGCTTAATCATAATTGATGAAATGGAAGGAAAAAGGTGGTGATGGATCATTTCCCTTATAAGGATTTCGTTACCATAGTTGATAACATACATAGGGGCATAAAATAAAATAAATTATTATTTTAAAGTAGTATCAATTCATGAGAAATATACTATACATTGAAATACAAGATTATGAATTTATAAACAGTGGAACATAAAATAGTAATCAAAAATATTAAAAACACTTTATAAGAGCATTAGAAAATCTCATTAAAAATAGAATTGTTTTGTTTTTTATAGCATTTATTTTTACAAGGAAATAAACTATAAAAAAATAAGAATAAAAATATTTTTGAAAACCATTAAAACATGGAGATGAATATTCATAAATAAAATAAAAAATTTCATTAGGAAAATTTAATCACTTGAAAAATATTATACAAGATTCCATTCACTCTTTTTAAAAACAAAGTTAATGTTAATATAAAATGACATAAACAATTCAGAGTAGTACAGATAAATACATCCTTAACAAAAATAATATTGACATGAATGTGGTAAAAATATATAGGGAATTAGATATAATAAACATGAATTCTCATTAAATATAAATTTAGATATAAAGGATCTTAATTTCAAATTGATAATCAAAAATAATGTAACACCCCGAGATTTTATGAAAAATATTCTTTGTAATTTCATTAATGTCTTGTGTTGTACGATACACAAAAAGAATCTTGCACAACACACATCCTTTACTTGCCTTGCATTACACGCAATCGCGACCTTCCTCGATAGCGTGTGTAGTACGTGATACCGAGTTTTACTAAACAACGATATGCTATTAAAATATTATTAAAACTAGCCGTTATGAATAGTAATAACCACTTTTTGAAATTTTGTAAATTTTATTTTTCAAAATGGACTTCATTTTTGGATTCGGAATATCAAAATTAGCTTAGGGTGAAATTTTGGTACATTTCGGATAACTTTCATTTTCTGATGAATAGTGAAAATTACTAAATTTTAATTAAAAATAACATTTTTAATCGAAATAATTAATAGTGAAAAATTATTAATTTGAGTGGTTTTAAAGTATATTTAGAATATATTTTTACAATTAAATACAATGTTGTTCATTGGCTGTAATTTCACATTTAAACCAGACATAAACAAGTGTCAATCTTTTGATAGTAATTATCTTTTAAAAACACGCTATTTGTTTTGACGACGGGAATTAATTTTTAAATTAGTTAATGTAACTGATATGTTTTGAAATTGGTAAAATAAACATCATTTTTGAATTCATAAAATAAAATATTTCTTAGGCCTAATATTTGGTATTTTTCTGAAAACTTTCATTTTTTTTGATGAATAGTGAAACCACTATGTGGTAGTTAAAAAAACTGAATTTTTCATAAAATTTAATTTTACCGCTTCTGTGAGTATAATTTCGAAAATCCGAGAGACACAGTTAATATCAAGGACTAAAATGTGGTTCAATGAGATGAAAATAATTTTTCGTGAATAGTAACTTTTTACTTTTTTTTACCACGGTTAAAAGTAAATAGGGTAGTTAAGGGTAAAAATGATATTATTATTACCCTAACACATGTCCTAATTATATTAGATAAGTGTAATTCGACCAAAAACAACCTTAGAAATAAAATATGATCATTTAGGCCCACATGGATTAGATTAGGACATTTATTATCAATTTATTTAAAGAAGGGATAAAATAGTTAAAATCAAAGTTTAATAACTAAAGCATTTTTAATATAGGGTTATACATAAGATAAATTCGACTATAAATATTAATTAGAAAGATAAACATATTTCCTACATAATTATATTTTATTTGTAATTTTTAGATTTTAAATAAGTTAATTTATTTATGACACAAAGATGATGCATTAATTATCTTATTAATGAAATATTGACATAATTGATGTTATAAATACCCAAATAAATGTAATTTGAGATTTTTTATGAATTACACTAATTTTCTAGGTTAATATGACATGTTAGTATTGATTTAATTAACTTTTTTTGAATTAGTAATTCTTTTATGATTTTCACAAAAATCAATTACTAGATAGTTTCAAAATTGACATAAAATAGTTTTTAAAATAAATATTATATTATTAATTGTTATTTTATTCCTAAAAATCTAAGGTTCGGCCAAATGACTTAGATAACGTTATATATATTAATAATAAACAACTTGGGGTTCTTTTGTCTTGTTATAGTATGTTTATTAACCTTATAGTGTAGGAACAAAAAAAGACAAGGTAAAAGTAAAATTATCTAACTTAAAGTTAAAACTAAATGATAAGGTTAAAATAGTAACCTAAACTTGTCCAAATTCTATTGGAAGAGAGTATTTCGACCCATCCCCACCTTAGCTTAAAAATAAATCAATTTGGAGCTATTTAAAACCCAATATTTCTTTATTATAAAATAATAGTTTTAGTTTTTCCAAAGGTGCCCCTCTCCTCCCTGATAAAAGGGCACCTCCTCCCTCTCTTCCTCACACCACTTTGAGCCTTCAAGCTCAGCCAACCCATAAAAATTTCTTCTCTACACTTCCCTAGAAACATCCTAGAGGTCCTGGTCTACTTCAATGACCAATTTTAGTGCCCTAAAAGGAGGACTCAAAGAGGCGCTTCAAAGAAGAGGTAATGTCCCTTACCGATTCTTTCAAATTTATTTCTTCTTCCACTTCTTCTTCTTAGGTTTTGTCATTATTAAGTAATAAAATCAGTATCACTCATATAAAGATATGTTATTATAAGTATTAAACAACCCTATTTAACCATCTATCCATCCTACGGAAAACGAAATCACCGTGCGTGCGTACGTACAGAATACCGTCTCCACGCCGTGGTGTAATCTATTTTCCACCACCACCTTACATGGATGGGTATAATGGTGTACATAGTAACTATAAATGATTATTGTAAAGTGATATTTATTCTGAAATAGTGTACATACACTCCAATAAAATTCCATGATCATGAGAACGATATCATCGCTCGTGCGTACGTACGGACTACCGTCTCCACGACGCGATGAGATTCATTATCCACGTTAACCATTCATGAATGATTATAAAGTATATATTATAAGTAATCATGAAATATATGACATAATAATGATACTTGATTTATCTGTATATTTATGTATGTCATCTACTTAATTCCATTCAATTCAATAAGAAAACGAAAACAGTGTTCATGCGTACGTAGGGCCTACCGTCTCCATGAACGGTGTATTTCTTTCCATCTACTAATATATTATATATATGTATATTCTGAATATATATTATATATATATAATGTTTTATATTATGTAATTAATTAATCATGATCTATGTAATCATATGAATAATTACAAGTCAAAACAAGGACGACAAACGAAATGATTTTACCCAAAACGCTCTTTAACATGGAATTTACAAAAGAATGGGTAATATAAAGTCATAAGTGAACCATATATGATATAATAATAATGAGTATGAATCTGGAATAAGTCAATGACATTATTTAAATCATTATACAAGAGGTTCAGACACTTATGAAGAAAATTAGACCTAAGATTAGGGAAAATCACTCAATCTCAATTTTTATCCGAGATTGTTTATACTTCAGAATTTACTGGGGAATATTTTATCGCCCAAATCCATGTTTCCTCAATATGTAATATTATTTCCATACACCTAAAATTTTTTAAATCCATTTTTACCCTTTGGTGATTTTATAGTAAAAGATATGAAAGGAATCTTTTGTCGTTTTTCGTACGAGGTACTTTTTGAGTTTTCCGACAATAGTACGAGAAGAATGTTTTTTTAACTTATACGACATGAATGGCTTTTTAAAAAATTATTTCCAAGAAGCATCCTTTACATGTTTTCAAGTTTATTTTTAATCAACTTTTTTTAGTTTAAAATTGTATGACATGTTAAGAAAGGAAAATGTTTTTGATGTAGAAAGGATATTTTCCTCAAGAATGGAGTTCAAGTGTTTTATCAAAATTATTTTCCATATAAGATAAGATAGGGTTATGTTTCTATCCGTATTATTACATTGATTTGATTATTTTGTGATGGAATTATTTTTATGAATTCCTTTTTCTTATATGAATTGTTTTATGATGTCATGTTGTTTAAGAATCCCATTTTTATTACACGGGTTATGCAATGATGTATGATTTATGATTTTGTGGCACACATATGAATGTTATCATTATGAGATGGGTGGGACCTATATCTCCCTCCAATGCATTGGGTAAAGATTTTATATCTCACGAGATAGACATGGCTGGAACAGAACGTTAAACCGGTTCAGTGAAACAGGACTGAAATGAGGAATGAACTCGGTTCAGAAATGGACTTTGTCCACTAAGATAGTCTTGGAAATGAGTCTTGACTAATAAGAAATGATTCTCTATGATTATGTGTGTATGCCACAAAGATTATTGGGATTACATTTTACTAATATGATTTATCCCATTTTATGATATTATGATCTTTTTTGTAGGTTAAGATTTGCAAAATGTTATGTTCTTATGAATATGATGTGATTGATATTTCTATTGTTTACCCTTACTGAGCATTTGAGCTCACCCTTTTATGTTTTATTTTCCCCGGGATATAAAGAAAGGTTTTATGTATAAAAAAAGGAAGGTCTTTATAGGAGATTTTTAAGATCTTTCACCACGATTAGAAGATTATATTCAGAGTTTCCAAAGACACTAAACTATTACGGTCCTTGTGTGTGTGTTTTTGTTATTTTCTAATTATTCCGAAACAGTAATTTAATGTCCATGTACGTCAAGCTATGGGTCTCTACAAATAAACCCTTTCAAATTTTGTAAAATTTGAATCAAAATCACGTGAAAGAGAGAACCTAAGATGGATTTGTAAAGAAATTTAATTTTATTTAAATTATGATAAAATTCATTAATTGTCATTACATGGAATAAATAAAAAAAAATTGTTTAATATGAAGTGTATCTCATCAAAAGGAAATTGAGATTAGAAAACCTTATGAACAACAATGTTTTTGAATAGTAAATGAAATATTATTTAAAAGAAACAATAAATTGGATAAAAATGATTTCAAAACAAAACATTATTCATTTAAATATCATTAATTTTATGAATAGAGAATAATATATTAAATAGAAGAACAATACTTGATTATAACAGAGACATTGTAAGAAAACCATTAACTCATGTCTCGAATCACTTTGTATATTAATAAAAATTATAGATAATTAAATTTTTTATTCATTTAATTTATTTATAAATGGTTCCAAATATGTTTAATTTTTTATTAATTTTTCATTTATTCGTTATTATTTTACATAATTTATTAAATTAGTATTGTTATCATCATTCATTTTGTGCTTATTCAGTTCGTAGTCTCTAATAATGTTGTAGTATAACTACAATAAAAAAAGGAAATTTTCCAATTATCCAAAAAACTAACTATGTTTCAAGGTATATTTTATATTTAATTATAGATTTAATGGATTTCATTATAAGTTTATATAATTACAATTAATTGAATAATATTATGTAATCTTATTTTAAAAAATTAAAAATTACATTGAATATTTACATTTAATTTATTTTTTGTGTTGGATATTTTAACTTTACATAATAATAAACATGAAATTAATTTAATAATATTGTTTTTTAAATCTTGAAATCATTATTTTAGAATATCCATTAATGATTTAAATTTAATAAAACGTCATCATTCGAATAGGTAGCGTAAAACCATAATGGTGTATGATTCTTTTCAAAAGAGTTTAAAAATAATGGAAAAAAATATAAATTTAAATTTGTGGAATAAATTATATTAGTGTTAATATAATAAAATTTTATTATTTTAAAATGTTGCATTCTTTATTGAAAGGAGTAAGAGGGAAATTGAAATAAAAAGACATATTTTAAAAAAAATGTATTTTGGTATATTAATGACTGATTAAAAGGAGTTTGGGGAGAGGGAATGGATTGTATAAAATCATTTATGGATCAAAATTATGTATATACCCTCATAATGGAATCATTTGACAACTATATGTTCAGTTTTAAAATAATTCTAATAAATTTAATCACTAATAACAATGAGGAAAGAGGTATAGAAACCCTTTCTTGGCCTAACAAGGAAAAATAAAAATGGTTCTATGAGTGGGAATTTATAAGTATCTCATAATTATTAATTTAAAGTATTATAAATGAATTATAATAAATAAATCTCGAAATAAAGTGGAAGGTAAAGGAATATAAAATCTTACCTTGTTCTGGAGTTTCCTTCTTTCGATTGATCTCCACTCCTTTAGAGGAAAGATTTTTTGTCACACCTGGGGATTAGAAACCTGGGAAGGAATGTGTGGAGATATATTTGGAAAAATATTTACAAGTGGATAAAATTTTAGAATTGACTATAAAAGGTTGGTGGTGGGGTGTTTATATAGACAACATGGAGGAATATTTTAGAATAAAGAGTTGATAATTTTATTATTTAGGACAAACACTATGAATAATATTGATTCTCATGAATTTTACTATTTTATGATTTAAAAAAGAGAGTTATATAATATTAAAATTTATCCAATATTTAATGATATCTTTGATACACTTAATTTAAAGAAAAATATACAAAAAATTGTATTGGGAAAACAATATTACTTAGATTAAAAAATTTCAAATATAGTTTTAAAAATTATATTTTTTTATTATAAAATGAATTATTTTAATTATAAATTCAATTTTATGTCATGAAAAAGAATTCAGAAATTATCAATTTATATTTATATCATGGAGATGTTACAAATGTTCTAGTATTTTTAAATAACATATTTCTTATATTTACTAAAAAATAATAAAAAATCAAAATCTGACCATAGGATAATTACAATGAACTAATTCATAAATGATATCATTTTTTATTAAATTCATATTTTGAAATTCATATATTTAACTTATGAGTAGTATAATAAAATACATTGGAAAAAAAATTTATTATAAAAACTATTAATTTGGTATGAGTGGTTTACTTTTAGGTACTCTATTAAATATTAATTTTTCTAATATTGATAACTAATTATTTAAATTTTTTAAAATTATTAATTTTATTAAAATATCGATATAATTTTGTTTAATTTATCTTTTAAAACATAATTGAGAAAATATTTTTACTAAAAAAATTCATTCTTTTTTATTACAATGTTATGTTAGTGGTTATTTCACTTTAGTAAAATCAAACTATCAAATTTTCATAATGATTTTGAAAAAATTAAAAATATATATATTAGTAATTACATTTCCATATAAGAACAAAAATATTTCATGATGTCAATTTATTATAAAACAAGTTCATTTAAAGTGAAATTTGTTGACTAAGAAAACATATACACAAAATGCTATAAAAATAGTAAAAAATTAAATAAAATACTGTAAATCCAAAATGAATGATAGAGTATTATATTCCTTTAGAAATAGTATTTAACCATTCAACATATGTTTCACATAAAATTTCTGATGACATTACTTGCAGTAGTTATGTGTCATAGTTTTGTGACTATGAAAACATGTATCATACTTCATTAATCTATATATTAAAATGAATTAATTACCATGGTGATATAAAAATAAAACAATTAATAAAAGTGGTGTAGTTATGAAAAAAAATTATGTGTGTAAAAAGAGTTTTAAATATGATAAAATAAATTTTACAAAACAATTTTAATAATCTAAATAAGATTATGCTTGAATTTATGTTTTGAAGATAAACATGTAAATGATACAAAATAGGTTATAATGATGTATATATATATTCATGTTTAGTATTATTTAAAAAATGAAATGAATATTACGTTAAATTAGTTAATTTAAGAACACAAACTTATAAAAAAATATTCTTTAGAAATATCGGATGTTACATGTATTCATAAAACATAATGTATATTATTATAAATGTTTTACATGTATTTAATTAATCATATGAAAATATATGTTTTCAGTTTATATAAATATATAACATATATTTTTCAGTAAATATATCTAAAAACACTACATAAGTTATTTTCTTTTTAATGTCTCCAGTATTCATAAAATGAAATATTAATTTTCCAAGATCTTTTTTATAATTATAAAAACACATAACATATGAATTTTATCCATTTTAAACATCATATAAAAATATATTATCATGAAAACAATATATATATATATATATAAACATATTAAATATTTATATAAATAAAAACACCCAAAACATACATATTTTATGAAACAAAATTTATTAAAAAATGTAAATATATTGAAATACATTAAAACGTTTCTAGAAAAAAATTATTCTTTGAATATATAACGTACATTTATGTTCTTAGTAGGAAGAAAACAATTATAAACATTATATTTTTTATATTACATGATAAATATTAAAAAAAGTATTTTTCAAATAAGCATATATATTTTTTATTTTAACATTTATTTTTTGAATGTGTATTTGTTAAGTAAGAATCACATTTAAAAACATTATTAGGATTTAACATTTAAATATTTGGATTGTGAATCTTTTGATACCTACAAATCATGATTATTATGAAAAATAGAAAAAATGTTCTCTAAGTGGAAAATGAAAAAATGGAATAACACACAATGTAGTTGTGTTCATCAGTAATTCATAATTTTTTTGATGATTTACATAATTATAGTAGTATACCTAACTTGATTACATTGGAAAACCCCAAGTTGAGTGTGACACATGATATTATTTTCACCTCCTTATACAAAAAAGGTTTCAACAAGAGATGTGGGTGTTATAAAATCATATTCGTAGACTATACTCTAGGTATCATTATATAAACATTAAGTAAATAATTAAATAATCCAAACTGGTATATCATTAAACTATAATATATGAAATTACATCAAATAACATACCTTAAATGAATAAGATATATTGGGCTATAATATTGAACTCATGCAATGATATGTAGTCATACATTAATGAAAGATCACCCAATTTTATAATTACATTGATAGCTATATTCTATAGAGTATAAATACATGTTATTGTATTTGGGTTGTATCATATGGTATGATATAATTATGTCATAGAGTAAGACATGCATGCAATCCAAAGAATATATTATGGGTTCTATTAAGTGATATCACAAGACATCACTGCCTCATCCAACCATACTATATGATTGGATATATTATAATTACATGGTTTATACTATATGATTGTTATAATATCATATGATCATCAGTCTATTCAAATGTTAAGTGTTAACGTTAAATTATTACCAAAGTAAATTATTATTAACTATATAAATTTTATATGATGGAATATTCTATAGAATTCATTTGTGTGAAATGTTTATGAAGAGATATAATTAATATTACATTATCCCATATTTTATGATCATATGAATAAATTTAAGTGTTCTAAAGGAGCTTCTCAAAAACCAATATAAAGGAGGATATATCCATGAGTTTTGTGTGCAACTGTTTACCATTAATTCACTACAAAATTATCCCATACCACCCTTCCTTCTTCTCCCAATGAAATTTAAATTTACAAGATTATCATGGTAGTTTTATATAATCCTACCCAAGATTTTGGTGGTTTAGATAATCAATTGGATGCACCTCATAAGGAATTATAATTTGGATATTCCTTATCGAACATCATCAAACACTATTATGGAAGAATGAGGCCCAATATATGTCTATTAATGGAACACATTATATATTTACAATATTCATTGTTTATGTTTTTAATATATTAGTTATATTTATTTAGAGGTTTCTAATATCTTCCATAAAATAAAATACCTATTTATAGATCATTATAAAACCATCATTAGTATTTTATCTTTCCATGCTTATTGATTCTCAATATCATGTTTGAAAAAAATAAATTTTCTATCATTATTGATATAATATTACCTATCATAAAAAAGTGATATATTTTCATATATTGGTGAGAATATGGTATGAGATATAATAATATATTATATGATTAATCCCTATGATATTTAGTATCATAGGTGATTATAAGGTGGAATTATTTGGGTTTCTATATGTCATAGTTTATGATATGTGGTAATCATATGTTGTAATAAGATTATTTCCATATCATAGCTTATGGTTTATCCAGTCATAATTTATGGTGGTATCAATTTAATACTAAAAATAAGAGAATCCTATCTCTTAAGAAACATCAATCATATCACCCTTTATGATAAATGAACAATTTTTTATGATATATGGATATGATTAGACAAAACAAATAATGTTGGATTATAAATCATATGTCATTAGTTTCCAAATAATTAAATATGATATAGATAAAGACAGTTACTATAGTTTATGACATTGTAATTTTGTGAAATATTAAATATATTGAGTATTTATTTTTTCTAGATTTTTATATTAATTGTGTTATATAATTTATTTTTTTTTATAAATTATATGAAAGTATCTTTCAAGATATTGATTTAATTTATAAAGTATTTATAAAATAAATATAATTAATATTTAGTGTTCTAGAAGACTAAAAAATAGAAATATAAAATGTTTAATGTTAAAAAAACATTTAAAGGACCACAATAATTCTGTGGGGGTGGGGGTTAAACAATAAAAAAAATTATTATGGATTTGATCTTGGTTTAAGGTATATTTACATGGTTAAATGTTTATAAAGAGTTTAAAAAGTAATATAAATTATATCTTAAAAGTGTTAAAAATATTTATGAATAGTTCACAAATATATAAATATAATGATTAAATTAAATCCTTATTTTGAAATTACTTAATAAATTTTAGAATATGTTTTTTGGTTCATAGGATAAATAGTTAAAATAAAATAAACAATATCTTATATAAATTAAGTAAACTTTTATATAAAATATGAAAATGTTTTCTATTTGATAATAAAATATTTAATTAAATATCTCATATTTCGGTAATGAAAAATTTCATATTAAATCCATGTATTCAATTAATATAAATGTTTTACATCTGATAAAGTGAATTGTTTTTTATTATCTATTTATAAATTATAATGTGATTATAATTTCCATATTTATTAATTGTTTATAAACTTCTATCTCATGTCTATATATATAAATTTATCTTTTAATTGGTCTAATTTCACTTTTTTTTATTTGTTTATATAAATTTTTTATATAATATTTTGATGTATACTTGTTTATAAAAGCTTATAAACTAAATTATTAAATTATCATATTTGAATTTAATCAATTTTTTAGAAGGCATGATAATTTATTTACTTTTATTCTACATTAAACATATATTATATAATTTTTTTGTAATTAGTTACACATAAATACTGTTCGAACATATTTATTTGGTTAGGGAATAAGGAATCTAAACTGCACTAGTAGAAGAATGAACACATTTAATCATAATATTTGATATAAGATGGTGATATTAAATTTCATTCAAAAATACGATGTGTTAGATTACTTCCAAATAAAACACTTTTCACGACCTCGATCATCATATAGGGTATTCCATGATAATGATGGATTCACTTGTATTTTATCATGTGAGTTATTCATGTAACAGTTTAACCTAATATCATTAGGTTTCTATTTTGTCATTTTTTTCAAGTTACACTTTACTTCAAGATACAAATTGGATTAGGTTATTATGTTAATATCATTTAATGTGTCCATACAAAGGATTATGATAAATATTTATTCACTCAACTCTCAACAAGCAATATATAATATGATTTTTAGGTTGTCCTACATAAATAGATAAGTAATGATAGAAACCTGAAAGTGATCCATATCATAGAGAAATATTTGTCTAAGTCCACTAATGGATAAGATGTTATATTTAAAATAGGTAATCATTTTAATGGGATCATAGTTAAGAAAATAAATTATTAGATAAATATAAAATATCATAATTTTCTTATAAAGTCTTCAGTTTTATCTATTGATCCATCATCAATGAGAATTGATTTTTTATCATTGTAAACTAAATTAGAGAAACAATTTAAGAAACTTATTATAATAGTATAGTAACATGATATTTGATTCTATGTACATAGAAAACCATATGCGTTAAAACAAATCACTTTGATTAAACAAATTTTAATATTATTTAACTGGTGAATATAAATAATTATGGGAAACAAATAAGGATTCACTTACATTTTCAAAAAGAATTATAAGAAATATTGAAAAATAAATTTTTGTCTCCTATAATATATTCAATATGATATTTATATTAATTTCATAGCGATAATGAAGGATTTTTCTATTGATTGTGTTTGATATAAATTCATTTGGTAATATTCATCTGAAATATTCCAAAAATATGAATGCATTGAATAAATATTAACCTTATTTTATCAATGTTTTGTAATAGATAAAATAATTCATATGATTTCTAAGTACATGTGTTTTATTTTTAGTATGAATGGGTAAATGTTCAAACCAAAAGTAGAAAAGTTATATATGCATAATCCAAAAATGTTTTTTCAAGAAGTAGATCAAGGTGATTGAAACCTAATGTTAGTATCATGATAGAAGGACATTGTTTCCATAAAACAAATTATTAAAAAACACCTGAAGAGGTTTAATAAATTTAATGTATATTATATGTTAATAATTAATGTTAATGAAAGAAATTATTAATTTTTAAAGGGTATATGATATGAAATATTAATTTTAGAAAAGTTGAAGGTATATTGGTATTCCTAAAATTATTATTAATTAATATATATTATATTTTACATTGAATAGTTGATGTATAGGGTTTATTAGTCATCAATTTCAATGTAATGGAATATATCAAAGCACGAATGAGTCTGAATAAAGAATGTGTACTTTCATCCAATTTCTATGATGTGGTAAGAAATGTTGTTAAATAATAGTTAAAAAATTGATGTTATGGTTTTAATAACCATGGTCTACGACTCATTGAACACTATAACATTTATAAGATGATTATAAGAATAAAAATTCATTATCTATGACAAATTATTTCATCCATATTTTTGAATATATGACAGTTCTGATCCCCTGCCCGTCATTAGACTATTTTAAGATCATTCATTTCTAGTAACACTCAAAAAACATATAATTTTATATATTATATGGTTACGATTGTTTATTTATTAAATATTCCAACTAAAGTTAGTATGTGTTACTTCAAAACAAAAATGATTTTAGGTTTCTTAGCCTAAAATTATTTAGAGAATATAATATTGAAGAGGCCGGTGTGAGTTTGTTTTGTTTTTAGAGAAGTTAAAAGATAAAAATTAAAGGATTGTTCCTAAAAAAAATTAAATTCCAATGTAATATAATTAACAAATATAATTTATAATATTTTCTTTCATGATAAATGTAAAGTGTTACATTTAATTAGTTTCACGAATTTAAAATTAATTTATATTTTAAAAGAGTATTGGATGTTTTTGAAAATAATTGATTTTTTATAAAGAGTTTTATGAAAGATCTAAAAGGTTAAAATTTAATTGAAAAGGTTTTATGAATGTAGATGATGTACTTAGAAAGAGTTCTATGTTGACAACAAAATTTATAAGCATTATAAAATTTATTATTATGAAGTAAAAGAGTTTGAATAAAATGTTAAAAATATATTAAATAGGATTCCCATGTCTAACCATTATTCAAAATAACTTTTTCCATAGATGTTACCCACTAAATGTGTTCAGTTTGAGGTTTTGTTAGATGGTCACATTACCGTTCACTATTTAATTATTTTTCATTGGGAGTATATATAGCATTAAGTGAAATGATAATTAACCTCTTAATGTATTCCATTATGTTATGCCTAACAAATATTCATCATGGAGATTTATAGGTTGTGAAAATATAAATAAATTAACATTATTATGATTTTATATACATATTTGTGATATTATAATGAGGCATAAATTGAGTTTTTTATGCTATATTACTCCCTATATATACCCCATGGAGTGTCATACATTGTGTATTTGGTATAACATGGTTATATGTTTCATGCTGATATTTCTATATAGCTAACACTTAAATGATGACTATGATTATAAAATTTATAATTTTATATTATTTCTTATATATTCCTTGATTCATAAATATTTTGAAGGTTCTTGGGTATTATATTGATCATTTCCTTAGCCAAAGATTCACCAAGATGTTATTTCCCCTCTCATTTAATGATTATGACATATGGTCCCTGATTGATATAGATTGAAAGAGTTTATGGACATACCATAATAAGACATAGATATTTTCTTATATATTGGTAAAGGGATATGATTTTCACATCTTATTAGATAAATTACATGTTATTTATTCATTACCATGGTCAATCTATACTCGTATAATCTATAAAATTTAAGAAGTTATATGGAATTGTAATGTTTCATATCGTGGGATTAGTAAAGATATGGTAAAAAGAGATCATATGATATTTTATGGTTATATATGATATATATATTCATAACATTTATAGTGGAAAATGTATTCTAGGAAGATCATGAAAGATCCGTTTTTAGTTTTGGTTGCATTTATATTCTTCTAGGAACCACTCTTTTCTTAAAATAATTAATTTTGGATTTTATTTTTTTTTCCAATGCAATAAAGTCCCATGGGGTATCAATTTATTGTTGATTTAATAGCCCTTATGTTTTATAAAACTCATAGTGATTATATATAAGTGTTTTGTTTTTATAAAAAGGATTATTGGATAGATATTCACAAGTTATTGTATGAGATATTATATATAGTGAATTTTTTGATATCTTCCAAATTTTTTTGGGTGGAATCCAAATGGAGTTTTGAATATATCATAATAATTTAGTTTATATGATATAATATAAGATGAAATTGAACAATGTTTATAAGGTTTTAATGCATTAAAGATATTAAGAAGATATTCTCTAAAAACATTATTCATGGGATTATATTTTTGTCACGATACATTGTATGATGTATGTTTTTATATAGTATGAAATGCATGAAATAAAAATTAATTCATATTATTTAAATTTGGGGGTACCAAAAGACATAACTACCTAATAAAATAATTCTATATGATATGATTTTTATTAAAATTTTGATTTATTCAATCTGTATAACATCCAATTATTAGAATGGTAGTCGAACAATATGTTTCAACGGTTAAATATCTCCCACGATAACAATTATTATATATAGATGTCTCATTATTTGGAATGTTCTAAATATTTCATTTTGGATGATGGGTTACAAGAATTTTTAACTAGATTCCCATTTAATTATTACTCATAAAATTATGAGTGAATGTGTGATGTCAAAGGGAGAATTTTTTTATCATATATAAATAATTTAGTACCCATGAGGTTGGTTTGTGGTCCTTTCACAATATTTCACCTCCAAATTCTCCCATATATATTAAAATAATTGTCACATAGAATCTCAAAAATATTTGTGATTTTACTAAGTGCAGAAAATTGGCTGACCTATATCATTCTATCAAGGACGAAGTGAATTAGACAACCCATAATAATATTGATGAAACCTAGAAAATAAGTGAAAAAATGGAAAAAGACAAGGGGTTTGGTTGTAATTTTGGGATAATAAAACAAACAAGAAAATTAGAAGGAACAGTCAATGATAAAAATATATTTAAAAACACTAATTTGATCAGATGTATTCAATATAATATAAACCCTTCAACATTCATGTATCACTATCTGATGAGATTTGAATTCATTCAATTGTGATCCCCTATCCCTTTCAACACCCTAACCCTATATAAATTAACAGTACCACAAATAATTGTAAAATGATCCATAGGTCATCATTGGGGCTTGCAATCACATCACCGTGCCTTGAATTGGATCCAAAATACAACTTATTAACAATGGAAAATTAGGGAGGCGTATCCTCCATAGATTTGGGAATTAATTGAATTTCAGGATGATACTTGAACCCCAAAATTCTATCAAAAGGTGATTCGATTTTGTTATTTATGTTTCACTCTCACGATTCAGACATGTCTGGCCTCACAGTCATGTAGAAGTCAGTTGAGTTGCATAGAAATTGAAACTCAATTAATTGATAAAAATTTATGTATTAAAATATTTTTGTGGATTCAAAGTAAAAAAATTAAGGGAGAAGGGATTAGATTTACTACGAATGAAATCACTCTTCTCGGGTTGGAGTTATCATTTTGGAGACATTTTTCATAAGCAATGGGTTGAAAGGGAAACGCCCAATATCATCCCCACACTTATATTCCAGAATCTAAAAGAAAAAAAAAGATAAACAAAAAATAACAAAGAATATTTTTTGAAGAATAAGTTGAATTACAATAGTGTAAAAAAAGAAACAGAAAGTGGAGGTAGGAAAGGATATCCATCTTGGAAGTGATATTTTTTTTACAAATCCTTACCTCTTCCAAGAGGTGTGAGATGTTTACAGGATCCAACCTTTAGACACACATTTCCAAATCCTCGAACAACCATCCCCAAGAATTAATTAAACCAATTTATTGAGTGGATGAGGGGCTAGGTGATAAGAGGTTTCATGTGTGAATGGAAACATTTGGGATAATATTTTGTTCCAAGTTTAACCGCCGGTGTGACCTCAAAATTTAAGAAAAATCTTACCTTCCAAATGGTGGATTTGTTCCAAATTGGGTCTTAGATATACTCTCCAATGTTGGTTCTAATCCAATTACAGATGTAGAATTTATGGTCCAAATGGTCAAGTAGTGTCCAGTCTGACGAGTCTAGTCCATATTTAAATTCATGACCCATTTACATTAATAAAATGTATGATGTATCCTATATTTCCTCATTGAAAGTTGAATAACATTGGTCAAGGAATACTATTAAATTTTTTTTTGTTAATATAATACATATAAAAAAATTTATTGCTGAAATACAACAGTAATCTTTAAGGTATAAAATTGGAATTTTCATCAAATTTCCAAATGAAGGATATAATCCCAAATATTTTATAAATAAACATATTTAACAAAACTTGTGGAAATTATTTCATTTATTATCAATAGAATGTTCATTAAAATTTCATTTTATCAACTCCCACACACTTACCCTTTTTCACTCCTAGGAAAAACCACGTTTCAAGTAATCAAGGAAAGTATGAATAGATATGAATGTTTATATATCCCAATCCATAGAGCCAATATATTTAAATGATGATTCCAATTAAAATTTAATCTAAATTAATTTTAAATTAATTTGTTCCAAAATTGTTTCGAAACAAAATGTAGTGAGATTGATAACACTAATCATAAAAACCTTATGGGTCAACAATGCAATTAATTCCACAGGTCTCTCAATGCCAACCAGTTCAGGATCATATATAGACCCATTATGCAGTATATTCTGGTCAAGTGAAATAATTCTTCTTACCTGGATTAATTCAAAAAATATTTTCTAAATTCCTTTAAAATACAATTTCAAGACCCACTCACTTAAGAATTTCTGAAAGTCAAACCTCATGATCTAAAACTAGATATCCTCACATGTTGAACATTTCATCACAACCGTATTATTTGAGATATTATATATATATATATATATTATGGATTACAACTGTGGGATATCAGGTTCACATACAAAGGTAAATTTGTTATAGTAATGACATAAATCGGAAGAGAAACCAATGTATAGATCAACCCTTGATATAAAAGGATTCTTCACCCAACTTGGATATACCTTCAAATGATTAGGAAAAATTTCACAAGTCATGGTTTAGTGAAAATTCATTTTTATAAATCATTGAAATAATTTACCTTTAACAAATATAATAATTAATGTTGTCAAAATATAAAATGTTTTATAATGACATAACCAATTATATCATCAATGGTCTTAATTTTTATAAAAAACTACCCATGATGATGAAATCTTACTCATGCTTATCATGCTACAGAATAATTTTGAAAATAAAAATTTCTCAGAAGTTCAAAATGTAAATCAATATTTTACATGATATGGTTATAACTGCTTACTTTATTTATTAGTTTATTTAAAACTTCAACAGAATACCTAATAGAAAACACACACAGGACACATAATTGAAAATATTAAAAAATTTCAACAAAATTGTGTCCCCTCCCCTGCACTTAAAATATTACATTTTCCTCAATGTGAACTTATGAGATAATATGTACAAATGAAATTTATAATTTTAAATAGGAAAAATAATAAAAAATTGAAAGAGTTGGGGACAATATAATATTTTCAATTGATGATTGGGTCATGCAATGTGATAAAACCAACTACATTGGTAGGAATTCCATCAATGTATTACTTTAAATTTTTCTCATTGGTTTTAAATATCTTTCTAGTGTCATCTTGTGTGATCTCCATGGGCATTGAATTTAGACTTGAACCATAGAGTGCGACTTTATCCCCTACATAAAAACTCATTTTTTGGATCAATATATCATGATATTCTTTTGATAGTTCATTGTAGAACCTTGAGTTCTCATAGGATGACAATAAAATATCATCAAGCTCTTTAATTTACATATTCTTTTGAATTCCGTCTTAGAAAAATCCATGTTTCATTCTTTAATAGTGAAATAATCTTGATTATATACCTCCACAAAGAGATGAATGTCTTTCCCAAAAATAATAAAAAAATTTGGACATACCGATGGGTGTCTTCTATGATTTCCTATAATCCCAAATTTTATCATCCATGAACTTACTCCAATCCTTCTTATTCAATTTTGTATTTTTTTCCAAAATTGGTTTCAACTCCAGATTTCAGACATCATCCTAGCCATTTTTGGGGGGTGGTGTGGTGTTGATGTCTTGTGTTCCACCCCATATTTCTAAAGGAGGGAAGAAATGTTCCAGTTTCAAAAGTGTGTCCCCAGATAACTAATGATGTCATTTGGTACACCAAACCTACAAAAACTCCATGACTTGAAATAATTGACTGCAATATGAGAATCATTAGTCCTAGTGTCCATGTAATCCACACATTTTCTAACATAATCAACAATAACCAAAATATAAAAAACAATAAATAAACAAGTAAAAGACCCATAAATTTAATTTCCCATACATCAAAAATTTAATATAATAATATGGGTTGCTGAGGCATCTCATATCTCCTAGAAATATTTATAGTGTGTTTGAAATGTAAGAATGACTTGAAAAACACATGACCATAATGAAATAAGCTAGGACAATATAATTCATATTTTAATATTTTTCTAACAATTTTTTGGTGTCCAATGTGTACTACACATGAAATTGTATTGATGAAATAAATAAAAGACTCAAAATTAGGATCAAGAACACACCTCTTAATAACTTGATCACTACACATGCACCAGAGGTACGGATCATCCCACACATGAAACCTAGAATAACATTTTAATACCTGGACATGATGTTTCTTTAAATTTAAATGTATTTATAAGGTAACAAGGTAGTTCACTAAATCTTCATACCAAGGATGTTCACTAGAGAGTGCGTAAATACGCTCATCGAGAAATGTGTCTTGAAGTTGTAGCTTTTCCAAGGTGTTATACTTAGGTGTGTGGGTAATCATAATCATGAGGTCTTCAACTTTGTTTTATGACCCATTATTATCAATTATCTCACTTTCTAATTCTTAATGAAGAATCATTCATTATATAAGCCTGGTCTTCAGATATGGATTCATCAAGAGGAACCTGAGAGCTACATGGTCAGAAAAGAACAACTACTTTATAACCCAATAAATATGAACTAATTTTCTATAATGAAATTATAAAATCAAGAAACTCATTTTCCATGGTTGTTTAGTTTTATTGGTATGAATATAATGTCCTAAAATTATAGGCAATCACTTGTGAACATCTATCCACCCTCTGAGATAAGACAACTCCAATTGTAATGTTGTACTTGTCACACATAAACTGAAATGGAAGGTCCCATAGTGGTTATTGTATTATCGATTTAAGGTTTTGATTTTTATTTAACTCATCAAATGATTCAATGGATGAATCATCAAAAATAAAATCAATATATTTTTGAAGTAATCCAGATAAGGGTAGAGAGATCTTAATGAAATATCATATGAAATTTTGATATAATCATGCATTCCATAGGAATGATATAACCTATCACAAACATAAAGGATATGGAAATGATAAAATAATATCTACCTTATATCTATAAACCTATATTTCATGCTTTGACACCACATTCCCTAATAAAATTCCACTCTGTACCTTGGAATGACACTTCTCAATGTTCAAGAACATATTCATATAAATATATTGATTCATCACCTTTCCCAAACTAATGATACATTTATCAAATGATGATAGATACACTGAAATTAATCTATAAATACCTCTGTGAAAGTCTCAATGAAATCAAAAAACTACTAAACACACATATCTAGAGGGTACATGGGGAATTTTAAAGTCTAAATAGAGTCATTTGGTAGGAAAATGGACCAAATGGACAAGTGAATATTGTCTTATCCGGAACCCCTGGAGCTATAGAAACTCGAAAATATCCATAAAATCTATCCAATAAAAAATAGTGTGTTTTCCCATAATGCCTCTCAATAATTTTATCAATAAATGGTTGTGGGAAATGGTCTTTATGAGTGGAATGATTTAGATTCCTATAATAAATACACACACCAACTATTTTCTACTCTTAATAGGACTAACTCATCTCTCTCATTTTTAACAACAGCAACACCACTTTTCTTAGGAACAACCTAATTACGACTCACCCACAATGAATCTGAAATGGGAAAAATTATACCTAACTCATGAAATTTTACACATTTTTTACCAACTTCTTGGAGATTTTGATTTAGTCTTCTTTGTGGCTGCCTAACTAGTTTAGCCATATCCTAAAAAAGAATACAATGAATTCAAATGCAGGGGATAATAACAAAAATTTCATATAAGGTCTAACCCATTTCCATAATGTTGTCCCTTAAAAGATTCAAAATATTTTCTTAACATTCAAAATGGATATTTTTATCAATGAAAACAGGAAATCTCTCACTACTCAATAGGTATGAGTATTTGAGATTTTGGTTGTAATGGATTGAGTTCCGGTGAGGGGGTGTTGTATGGATAGATTCATTGAAGGAACTAAAATATGTTCACAATTAACATTAGTATAAATATATACATCATAAAATCAGTGAATAATGAATCAAATCCATCAACATATTTAAATTACAGGTTTTAATTAGAGTGCATATGATCAAAATCTGAATACGAATACAAATTAAAATAAAAAACAATATAGGTCTTTGCATTATAAATAGGTGTGGTAGTTCACTTATACATCAAAATAGAACCGATTCTTATAATATACCTAAGCATATGACATATTGAATCCATGGGGTTTTACTTGGTTGTTAAAAATGGGAGATAACTAAAGAACAATGGACCTTTGAGAGGTACTTCATAGAGTCTAAAACATTAAATATCATAGCTTCATTTCAAAACTCCATGGAAAGAGTACCCTCATTCATATTTATGATCATCTTAGAAATTGTAAGGAAGTCCCTACCTATGATAATGGGAGTATGAGAATTTACTGGATCATCCACTATGTTAAGAACATATAAATATGTTATAAATATCATGCCTCTTACCCAAAACAGTGCATCCTCAAGGAATCCCACTAGAGAACTATTCACCAACTTCACCACTACTCTCATTATCTTAACTCACTAACCTGTAAAGAGGATTATATAGATTGAGGTATCACATTTATGGAATCTCCTATATCATATAAATCATTATAAATGATCAATGTATATCTGGTTCATAGGATGATGAATGTACTTAGATTCTTTCACTTTTTAAAATTCTTGATTTTGTGTAATGAGTGCTGCCACATTCCCTCCATGATTGATTCTCTCACTTACCTTGATCCCTATTTGATTGGTAAAAAGGTTTCTAATAATTTGGAATACATTTAGATATGCTTAATTTCTTGAAGAAGAGGGATGTTTGTCTTAACACACTTTAATGTATCCAAATCCCCTTTTTTACATCGCCTCTTTAGCCATATTATATATTTGAACAGAACTACTTGGGAAGGGAAGGGGTTGAGGGGGGACATCATCAATCTTTTTCTTAACATTGTCTTTCTCCATGTTATGCTCATCATCTTGTATTGAATGGGGATTCTTATGGGTCGTGGTGAATCATGGTGGAATGATAGGTGAAAACGAATCATTCATTTTCCCCCCACATCTCAACATGATGAAACTAAAATCCCCCTTTGGATTTAGATTAGGTTGGTAAGGAAGATTTCCGGAGTTTTTACATACCAGTTCAAGAAGGGCGGTGGAAATATAGCTCCTTTGTGTCTTGAACTCCCTTGAATCAGAACCCCAAATCTTCATATCATTATATTTGTTAAGAATAATATTTTTCAAAAGTTCATTATGTTGGATTATTGATGATTTGTCTTCAAATAACCTATTTGGTTTTTGGAATCACAATTGGTAAGGTGGAGGATGCTGGAAATTTGGATGAAAAGGGGGTTGATGTTATTGTCCAAATCCATATGTGATGTAAAATTGATCCTTTCACTATTGGTTAAATATTGGTGTAAAGGAATTGTAATTATTCTAGAGATATGGTTGTTTTTTCTACTAATATGTTCTCATAGGAAATATGGATACACAATAATCTGTTTCTTATAATTGGGGGAAATAGATTGTTAGGTTTCCTATGTCAGTGAAAATAGCAAAGGACTTATTGGAGAGGGTTGGGATGTCTTTTGAGACAAATCCATCTATCTCAACATAGTGGTCAATTATTCTAACTAAGTATCGAAGAAATGATTATCAAAATAAAATGGAATTGTGTGATGTACTCCTTTATCATGTGGTTTACCGCAATCACCAAATTTTTTGGTGTTTGAGAAATCTTATCAATAAAATCAAATGCATATTTTGGTGTCTTTTCGAACAATTCCCGTCTAGCCGCGACATCTACCATTATCCTCTATAGAGGTGAAAGTCCTTCACAGAAGTACTGAATGAGTAGTTTCTCCCTGATTTGGTGATGTGGAAATCTTGCACACAACTTCTGGAATCACTCACAGTACTCAGGCATTCAATCCCATTATTCTTGGTTAATCCCTGAGATATCATTTCTAATGGAAGTGGTCCTCAATGCTGGAAAAATATCTACAAGAAAAGACATTTCAAATCGTTCCAAAATGTTACGTCTTTTGGTAATAAATAATACATCCAATTATTCACAACTTTATGAAGTAAAAATTAGAATGATCTTATTTTGATTTGATTTTCATTGAAATTTATTTGTTTCTTTACTGGTCATACCACAATGAATTACTGAATGTGTTTTTTTGGGTCCCCGTCAGATAATCCATGAAATTTTGAATGAAGGTGACTTAATCCAAATATTAGTTCATACTTATATTCGAGATTTGGGCATGAAGTATATTGTTTTTTATAATTAATCTCATGTGAAACCATCTCTCGAATGGTCTTATAGGGTTCATTTTTATTATTTTTAGCCATTGGATCTAGTTTAATAATTGTTTCAGATGATATTCTAATTTCTATGTTCCTAGTGTCGGGAATGTTCCCAATTGGGTAAATGTTGACATATACCATAGACCATGATTTTTAGATTCAAGTCTTAAGGCTCTGCTCAATATCGAGGTCTATATCAAAGAGATCCTCGGGGGGGAATCGTATAATAAATCATAGAAAATGTAGAAATAAAATGCAGCGCACACCAATATCATAAAATTAGGTTTCAATTGATGGTTCAAAAACATAAGAGATGGGGAATGAAGAATAGAAAATAAAATGGGTTTAAATAAAGGAACCAAAAATAATAAGTAATAATAAATAACATACCTAATAGAGATTGAATAAAACACTTTACTCGATGTCAAAAATTCCAATTGAAAAAAGGTTTTTTCCCACGTTCTCAAAAATATTTTTTATTTTACTAAGTGCAGCATTGTGGGTGACCTGGGTCATTCTCTTAAGGAGTAATTAAATTAAAAACCCCATTACAGGATTTATGAACCAAGAATATAAGTTAAAAATGATTAATATTTGGAGGTTTTGGTGTTGTTTTTTGCATAAAAAAGAAATGAAAAGTAATATTCAAAGACACAATTTCATTAAAAAAATAACATGAGAATAAATATTCAATCTATTCTAACCCATTCACCATAAATTTATCACTATCCCATATGATTATAATTCATTCAATTGTGATCCCCTAATCATTTCAACCCCCAAACCCTACGAAAATTAACACAACCACAAATATTAAAAAAATGAGACCCAAGACAACCTTGGGAATTCTAATAGCAACACCCTGTTTCGATTATGATCCAAAATCCAACTTATGGTCAATTTACAATTAGCTAAGAATATCCAACCTGGAGTAGATAATTAATTTAGTTGGGGGATGATACGTGAACCCTTAAATTCTATCCCATGTTTATTATATTATTTATGGAAGTTTCACTCACACAATTTAAACATGTCCAACCTAGTGGTAAGTTCATGTCCATTGAGTTACATAAAAATTGATACTCAATTAATTGATTAAAATTTGTGAATTAATGTATACTTTGAATTAAAAATAATTAAATTATGTTATTGGGGATTAAATCAACTATTAATGAAATAACTCTTCCATGGGTGAAGTTGACATAGTGGAGACGTTTATCATAAAAATGGATTGAATGTTAAATGACTAATCACATATTTATTCTTAGAATACAGAAACAAGAAGAAAAATAAAAATATGAAGGGACAATAAAAAACTATTTATTGAAGAAAACATAAAATTAAAATCATGAAAACAAAGAAACCCAAAGTGAAGGTGGGAGATGAGATCCTTCTTGGAAGAGATCTTCTCACAATGCCTAACATCTTCCAATAGGTGTGAAATATTTCTAGTAGCCACCTTTTCAAAAAACTTCTTCCCACATTATTGAAAAACCATACCATATAGTGAAATACACTAATTTATATAGTGTATGGTATGCTAGGTTATAAGAGGATTCAATGTGAATGTGAAAATTCAGCCTAATATTTTGTTCTTAATTGAACTGCTTGTTTGACCTCCAAAACACATGAACCAGCTATCCTTCATGAATTATTATTTTCTTTTTAGATTTTTTCTTAAATATTATGTAATAATTTGTTCTTAATCAATTTATTCATGCTAATTTTATGACCCAAATAGTGATGTGGTGTCCAATCCGGGAATTCTTATCCAACGATGACTTCATGCCATATTTACTCTAATAAAATGCATGATCTATATCCGATTTATAAAATGAATGTTGTATCCCATCTCATAAGGGATAATTTTACAAACTTTTAATTTTATATAATACATATAAAAATATATTTCCTAAATACTACAGTAGACTTTAAAGTGTAAAATTGGATTTTTTTTCATCAAATTTTTAAATAACTGATCTAATCCCTAAACTTTTCTATTGAAATGTTTTTACATAATGTGGGTAAATTATTTCATTTATTATCAATAACATATTAAAAATTTTGTTTTATTAATATATTATATATTTTATTTATCTATTAATAGTAAATGTCTTACTAAGGGATTTGTGAAGAATGCAATTGAATCATTGGTTGATTCATATTATCCCACAGATACACTAAAAATGTGATATTAGTTTGAATATTCCTTATTTATATAAATCAACCAATGTGATATAAAAATAATGGTCAACCATCATCCATGAAAGGTAAATTTTCTTCAATTATATAATAGAATGTTTTCATTTTTCATAGTATGTTGATCTTGGTTTTTTTGTTTAAATTGTATTCCACTAGGGTCAATAAGTTTTATTTTATCCTTATAAAATATTAAAATATATAATAAAAGCTAAAAAAACTAAAAAAAATTTAAAAAATTATTATTCCTCTACTATACCTTATACTTATCTTTGTAACCCAATGGGTTCCTCTGGATCATTCACTTAAGCTAATGTCATTTACCAAACTTGTATACTTATATAGGTTAGGCATGTCCACTAGGGTAAAAATGTAGATTGTGATAACAAAAAATATCATGTTACAACATAAGGTGTCCCTAAGTATGTATAGAATATATAATTTCATTTAAAAAGTTACATACCTGTATTTCAGAAATTTATCATTGTTTTTTCTTTGTTTTTAGTTGTAATGTATTGTTTATATTGTTTTTTATGAATAATAGTAGTTTATATAATTCTGATAGTTTTGAAATGAGAACTAAAAAATATGAAATCAAGCATTGATTTTAGTTCATTCATGATAACATTTTAACCTTGATTTATTTTTAAGTCATTCATTGATGTATAGATGTGTTTTATTTCTAGTGAGGAGGCTTTATATGATAAAAAATAATAATCAAAGGGTTATGAGAGATTTTATTGAATGGCTCTAAGGCTATGTTTTGGGTATAACATAATCATCACCATAAAATTATAGTATACATTATTTGTTCAACATATTCTAATATTAAAGCCTAAACAACATTAATACACTAAAATTATGTCACAACAAGTCTATATATTTTTTAGTGACAACATGTTTGTTCAAACATAACCTTATGATTATTCTAGGTTTAATAGAATACCACAACTTATATTAAGAGTACAATTTCATGTCATAATATTAAAATGGTAATAATTGTGATAATGTATCTATTTATTAATGGATCATGTATCAAATAAATGATATTATATATGACTAAATGTAATATAGGGGACACACTAGATTGTTTTTATCTATCATAATTATTTTGATAATATAATATAGGTTCTATTAAATTTATTTTATACCCTAAGGATAAAATGAACACTATATACTCAATAGAACATAAAAACAGTTATGATGATTTGTTTTTCATTAATTTTAAATGATTAAAATTTGATTATACATTTTCTATTTCTACAATTCTAATATAAAACCTTGACGATACATAGGCACCAGTAAAAATTTTATCCACCACTATGGATACATTTACATCCCAATGTAATTCTAGGCATTCAAACATTATCCATTTATAATACAACATAATCTAGGGGAATCAAACTTGATACTACTACATTAATATGACATTATGTAATGTGGAAACAGAGGATTACATGGTTACAAAGTATTCTTAGGGGTTTAATTTGATAAAAATATATAATTAAACAATGTGATGCACTTTTATTACATTATAAGTGTTTGTACAACCTTGAATCAATACAGAGTGATTATAAATAATTAATATGGAATTTAATAATGGAATCCAAGAAATATGACTTAATTTATGGATGGTCTATAAATATATTATGGGAAAATATAGTACATCCAAATCGGGAAGGGTAGTGGAGCTTTAATAAATGGATGGAAGTTGTAATCCACATGACATGATTTAAATAATTGAAGCCTACATTGGTTGATCATGGAAACTGATATAAATTATAACAACGATATATCATCCTTATATAGGGTTATCATCACATCTATTAGATAACTAGAGTTTGAATTCTTGAAAATTACCAGATTCCACAACTGAGAATTAGTATATAAAAAAATATTATGACTATTTCTAAAATGATAGTTTTAGTATGATTATGTGTGTGTAAATTCATATGGGGTTTTAGTAGTTGTGTAATTAAGTAATACTTTTGAATGTTTCAATAAATCTATTCCTGGACATATTCTTCACATAGACTTAATACATCCTAGATTTGATCACCCAATGTATGAACATAGAGGTTTTGGATAAGTAGTGATATTATTAGTCAATCCAAGTTTTTATAGTAGAGGAATAGTTCTATGAAGTATTTGAATAACATTAGGGTAAAAGAAATAATCTATCAAAATTAAGAATAACTTTACCCTCTTAATATAATTCAAATATGCAACCTTATAGGGACTTGTGATTAAACTATCTATATAAAGACTACATCAAGATAGTAATGAGATGTTAGAGTGGTTTTGTTAGTTATCAATTGTTGAATTAAAGTAAAGTGAGTAAAAAAATGAATCCAACCCCAACTCTTCCAATGTTTCCTAATTGAATCCAAAAATGATATTCTTTTCTCCTAGGCTCATCTCCTTTTCAAATTGTCTATACTTCTTATATTTTATATTTTTACTCAATACAAATTATAAATTGAAATATTAGTTCCCTTATAAATGATCATTATAAGTAAAATGAATATTTGAATTATACATGAAATCCAATAGGAAAACACATACAGAATTCAAATTAATGTGGCACATAACCTCAAAAAAATTTAAAGAGGATTTGTAGTCACCATAAAATAGTTTTTAATGCATTATTTTTCATAATTGTTGAGGATGTTGGAAAAAATTCACATAATATGATTACTATTTATAAAAAAATAATATAGAATATATATTTAAACATCTTTTTATAAAAACATTTATTTTATTGATTTATCATTCAATAAATTTTATGAAACATGTCTTTGATTTTTAGGAATATACACACTAGAAGATACCTGCGTAATTATTTTTTATCAATAATTTCTAAAATTATGAGCACTTTAATCAATGAGAGAGAAAATAAAACTGAGGATGTGGAGGAATTTTGTTTTCTATGAGGCAATAAGATTGAGAGGAATATAAATTTCTTCTTGAAATTTGGAAAAATAATCCATCACCATAAAGAATGAGGTATCAACAAGAAAAAAATTATTTGGGAGGAACTATTATATAAAATATTCCATGAATAAATTAATAAAACTAGATAAAATATTACAACATCCTTAGGTATTTTAGTTTAATTCCATCACAATATTCTTATATACTCAATAAATATGTCTTTTCTACTATCTAATATTACCAACTCAATAGAGTGACTGATGATGAGTTATGAATTATTCACTTCCCTTATTCTCCTAAGGTAAAATATAGAAAATGGATAATTTAATAAGAATGAAACTCTTTTAATACATTTCAGGATATTTGTAATTCATTTATATTAATATTTTATTCAATGTATAGAACCACGAGATTAAGAATATAATTTAATCTTTCTTCAAAAATAACAGAATATACCTAGGAGGAATGAGAAATTTATAATAATTATTACCAATAGTATCCACATTTATTTTTTAAAAACCCCTTATTAATGAAATCATTCTATTAAGTGGTAAATTATATGGGATAAATTATTGTATACTTCACTATAAGGTCACTATGTTTAATAGATAGTTGATGCATATAAAAAATCATACAACTTGTCTAATTCTTATTCTCAACCAAAAAAATCAAAATAGAGAAGAGATACTATTAATGAAGTACATGTGAAAAAATATTTTATAGAAAATATTATTAAATTACGATAGAATATTTAGTGTATTGTATCAAAGAACCAACTATTAAATAAAAAATATACAATTATAGTGGTATTTTTATCCATAATTCAATTCATTATATACACTTCTACATTCAATAAAATAAAAATCTTCCCACTCTATTGGACGAATCAAGTTACATGGAATGTAGACATGAGAAGTAGATCTAAAAAATGACCAATTTTCCCAAAAAATAGAATAATGGTTGGGTGAATAATTCTAATTGATCCTATAAGAGGAAATGAAATTTTAATAAGGTAATAATAGATAAGATTCATAGAAATCAATATTTAGGTAATCCTTAATGAAATAATCAAATATAATATTGATATCCAGAATTGACCATGCATGGTGATTATTATACCTAGAAGATTTTGGAAGAAATATAGAAGACAAAAGGGCACCAAATGAAGATGTATGATTTTGTGTTATGAAAAAATCCAAAACTTTTATGGTTCAATTAGTTGATATAATGAATATAGGTTAGCATAAACAATATAAAAACTAAATTGGGGAGGTGGATAAGAAAAGAATATGATAGACATGGGAAAGAATCCCACAAATATATAATCAACCCCAAGAGAGGGATATATGGTCTTTGTAATAATAGGAGGTATGATTTTCATAGGGAGATATTAATAATATTATGTGTAAACTTAGTTGTAATTTTTAAAGAATAATAAATTTCACTACCATGAAAATGAACATAGAACTGAAAAATAAATGGAATCACTCCAAAAGTATTTTGATAATAAAAATATGTCAAAAAGGGAATGATATTATGGGAGAGTAATGTTTAGTCATACCAAAACTCATTAAAAGGATTATGATCCACCTACACCATTTCATGAAATGGATACAGATCTTAAAAAACATTAGAATAAACACATATAATAATTCATACTACTATTTCAAATTATTAGAGGTGATATTCAATTTTATGAGACACTTTATAAAATTAATTCATATACCATTTTCTTGAAGAATAAACTCTCAAACAATTTGAGGCTAAATTATTTTACTAATTACTGACTCATTCTGGAGTATAATGTTTTTTGTAGAGAAAAATTACACTATAGTTATAGGGACACTAGATTTTAAAATTTTATTTTGAAAGTTAATTGAAATAGAATACTTACAAGATTGAAAGATTAGGAGTTAGTGTAAATTTTATTCCACTAGTTGTGTAGAAGGAATTAGTGATTTGATAACATACTATTATAAATATTCTATTTTATATGGATAATAGATCCTTTACATCCCCTAGGTTATATTGAAGACATACATTCCAAAATTTGAAAATTGATACTTTACATTGAATTCTTTTCACTGGAGATATGAAGTGAAAAATAGATAGAAATTACCATTTTATCACCATTCTTGGGTATTGGAGGATCCTTAATAATTATTATGAAAGGGAAGATAACATTTCATGTGTTATGTTTGGCTATAAAACAAATTTTCTAGCTATGTATCAGAATTTTATAGATGTATATAGTATAAAGATTTGATTTTAAATAATATAGAGATTGGCATAGTAAAACTAATAAATTTTAAAGTAACAAAAATATAAAAATCATTTTGATTAAAATTTTATAAGTGAACAAGGATGAGTTACAAATGAAATAAAATTTTCCTAGAAGGATTTGGGATGTTACTGTATTATTATGTTTCTAGAGATTCCCTTGGTTAATTCAATAAATTCATGTAATGATCAAATGGTGGTGGAATATATATAATGAGATGATTACTATTTATCATGTCTATAAATAGATGAATTGGGAAACATTTCATGGAAATAATATTTAGAATCTTTTTTTATAGTCATAATATGGGTAGAGTGAGTGGTAGACCATTAGTGTGGTGGTGGTTTTACTTATTCTATTTTCATTAATCCATAGTTGTATTCTTTCTTCCATGGAGTGCAGAAATTCTCAAATCACATATATTTTTATGTTTTTATTCTATACTATTTTGAGTATATTCTTCATGGATAATTTATCCATTAAAAGTCATTTCTTAGATTTTGAACAATTTGATGTGTGGATGGGGTGAATTGATTCTTAGTTTATATACATTCAATATATTTTTTCTAGTTTTAGATGTTGTAGACTTTATTCCAAATTTGAAGTTGCAAAGGTTTCTTTTGAGTGTTATGGATATAACACAATAAGTGGTATTAGAGCTTGGTAACAAATATAAGTATCCGTATACCTTATTTAGGTGTTCATATTTCATATTTGAGTGGTTTTTTGATCTTGGACTTATAGGGTCTTCATGTATTATAATTAGGTGCTTTTTTGTTCAATTTTGTGGGAGTATTAATTTAGAATAATGTTGTTGGAATAATTTTTGTTCTATGTTAACATGTATGAGATGATAAATATCAAATTCTACATGATTCTAATTGAAAAAACCTATTCTATAGAGATTTATATTTTCCATTGAAGGGAGCTAAACCAAAAATTGATGTCAATGTATGAATGATAAGTCTCAACTAAATGTATTTTGGTTATGGTTGGACAATGGAAGAATATAATTTGGCCTTAAATATCCTGAAGATATGGATATTAGTGACACATTTCTCTTCATATTATATCTTTTACAACGTGGATGTCGTTTAGAATGGTTCTTATGGGGATTCAACATCTTCAAAATTTCTATCATTATGATTCAAGGGATGGAATTTTCATGGGAAAATAGGATGTTTTCATAGAAAATGGAGTATAGTAACGAGTGTGTCATCTCAAACAATTGTTTTGATTAATTATTCACCTAAATGATGACTTTTTTTGATGTTTTTATTCTGGAAAATGTGTTCATTCGAACTGAAAAAAGAATAAATATTTTTTTAAGGTTTATGGACTAAATATCATTATGTTTTAAGGTATATTTTGATTAATTATACTATAAGGGACAAAGAAAATAATAAATTAATTCTATAATAGAAATTGTATTGTTTGACGGTTTGGAAAAGATTTACATTGAGAATATATAATCTTATACTTGAACCTATATATGAGAATTTCTACTTATCTGAGGAGAAGGAACCGATAATATAAGATGATTATAGGTATATTTTGAGTATTTCATGTGAAAATATATTCAAAGTTTTTCTCTATCTGATGGTTTTTATGAGTTTGAACATTACACATACAATGAGAGTCATTAGTTGGTTCATACAGAATTAGTGAAATGACCATTGAAAAGTGGTGAAGCTGGTAATTTGGTATCTCAATGTTTTAACTGACATGAATATTTTTTTTGTAATGTATGATCCAATACATGGTTTTATGTCTCTGGAATTTTTAAAAGATAGATACATAAAGATATGTATTATTATAATTGTGGTCTCTTTATTAGAAATGAATTTGAGTTAGATTTCTATACATAAACTACTAGTTTCACTATAAAAAATGAAAGTATAGTTTATGTATCTCATAGAAATAAGGAAGGAGTTGACCTAGATAAAGGTCCTGATGGAGGATCTCAAAATTTTATTGTATAATAGATGATCATTCTATGATAGTAAGAGCACTCTCTATATTTTGAAGAATGTCATGTTTCAATTTATATCGATGCATAATTAACTAATGTATAACTTTATATAATTATTTTTTGAGTAAAATGTGATGTATTCATTAATGGTTAAGAGATGTTAGAATCTGGTGGATATATGATGAAGGTAATAGTCTTAGAAATTTAGGGTTGGGATTCTTTCTCTATGATATTTTCATGAATTAAGACATGGTGGAATACTATGCCACACCAATAGAAGAAATAAAGAAAGAATATTTATAATACAATCATGGAGGACATGATGAAGACTTATAGTTTTTATTAAATTGTGTGATTATTAGTATTTTCTATGAAAACATATTTCTATATAAGTATTTTATGTTTACATAATGATATGATTTAGATTTAGGTTTTGAAATAAATATAGGCAGGTAGAGTGGTACTAGGAAATCTGGAAGAAACAATTATAGAAGCATTATTTTGTGTTAATTTTTTTATGTATAAAAGGATGATTTTTTAAGATGTAGTTGAAAATCACATGAAAGAGTGGTGAAATAAGTGTGGCAGTGGGATGGTAGTTTCATTGTCAAATGTAATAGATGTTTCAAAATATAAGATATTGATGAAACAAAAAGCTTCTGATGGCTACTGCTAAGATGAACTATAATTATTTGGGTGGGGAAACTTGTAATTGTACTAAAATTGTGAATTTTACATTTGTGTTCAAATTATAGGTATTATGTGACCATGTGTTTTTCAGGATAGTGTTTATAATTATTTTATTTTCTATAATCAAAAGTTGTAATGTTTCTACTACAGAGTATATAAAGTTTTCAACCATGAAAATACTTATATTGTCACTATTTTTTGTTTTGAGTATATTCGTCTTGAAATTTAGTTCTTTCGGATGGTATTTTCATAAATTGGAGAGATTTAGTACATTGAATGGGTTCATTTATTCTCTATTTGGATACATCAGATAAACATTAAGTTAGATTGAAATGTTTCTGAGATTGATCTATATTTAATGTTTTAGAGGTTTCTTATGGATCACAACAATATCAAACAATATCATGTTAGGGAAAAAAAGTTTATTCAAAATGTGTTGAAGGAATTAATGACTAAACATTGGTTGGATAATTCTTTTACAATTGATATCATTGATCTCGTGGTTAAATATGAATTTTTGAGTCAAAACAATTTTGAATAGTCCAAACATGATATGGTTAATACAAATTGAGTTTACAAGTACCTAACGTGTGATAAATATATTATAATTAGTTAAGGGATGTTTCATAGAGAATTAGTTTATAAATTGAATAATGCCTTAAAATATGATAGATTGATTAAATCACTATATTTATAAAAGACACTAAATTTTCAACTGAATGTACGGATTTCCATGATAAAATTTTCTTATTTTTGAGCAATGGATATATTTATAATTATTATCTAAAGAAAATTAGAGGTTTAGTATGCTGAATAGTTTATCTAAGTGATATTATGGTATATGACTATGATTTATTTAACTATATGAAATGTTACATGAATTATTTTATGTATCTGTGTGTAAAAATTTCTCAGGGAGGATGAAGTAAAACCCACTATTTTGATTCAAGGAATAATTAATAAAACATTCAATTGGAATTAAAGGATAAATTAATCGGTCTTATTTACTAGAGATAGTTTATATAATTTTTAATAGTGTTTGGGTATGTTATGTAAAGTTGGAAGTAAATAAGGATGTTTTGACAATGATTATGAATGGTGGGAATTAACATATTTCAAGAAGGACTAAAACTGAATATGGAGTTTTCGTGGGATAAATATGTTTTAAAAGGGATATGTGATAAATAATTTTTGTATACCATTCATATATCAAATGCCTAAAATGCTACCAGGATGACAAGAGGGAATGTTATAAAAAAATATCAATTATTTTTCAAATGAAATTAACCCCTTAATTGATCAAAACCCTAGGTAATTAAATAAATTTTGTAATTTTTATAAATTTAAATAATTTTATTTAATGGAATGAGTCATTTTTTTTATATTATTCATAAATTGGGACTAAAATTAAAATTCATACATTTATTTACAATTCAAAATTTTAATTGTTTAAAATATTCCAAATTTGATTTTCATTATTTTAAATCATTTTTATATCTATAGAAATAAAACCTTCAGAGATATTCCTATTTCACTATTTCAGGACTAGAAATGGATAAATGCATGAGAATCACTATGATAATTTCATCTTCTATGGATATTCTATCTGAAAATGTATCATTATTTAAGATAATTTTGAGCCCCATGAGAGAATCGACAATAAAAAAATTCTCAAAGAAGAAACATATCATATTTCTACACTAATATAATATTTCCACCAGATGTAGGATAACTGACTTTTAAAAATTATAGCCACACCATCATAGAATAATTTGGGAACATGAATCCCTATAAGAGATTTCTTGTTATGTAATAGAATTTACATATAAATTTGTTCACCACCTCTATGATTTCTGTTCCACTATAAGGCTCTTTCTTTAATCATAAGATATTTTCAAAACCTATGTAAAGGATATTTATTTATTTTTAATGTTATGTAAAGTTGAACAAAAACATGAATAAGCTACATAATCTTATCCAAAGATTTTTGTAATGGTCATACATAGGATTAAAACCTACATATAGGAAATAAAGACATTCTATAGGATATATATGGGTTATCCATGAACAAAATAATGCACATAATGATCATTATAATGTTGTGCGACGAAAATAATATTATTACATAAAAAATAGGGAACAAATTGAATCAAATACCATTCTATTTTTCTACCAAAATATATAAATGATCTTTTACATGACCCACATCATGATCATATAACTAAATATTGAAGAAGGTGATTATGGGAAGAAAGTGTATATGGAGGAATATTCAAGAGCAATCCCCCATGAGTAATTAAGACACTCATGATGTGTATGTGGTAGACATCATTGGAATCTGAGCTAGGATTGAAAACCCAAGAAGATTTCAAAAGTTAAAAATTCAATAGATGTAGAAGAAGATGGTCATACTACTCATGTGGTGTGTGATGCAAGAATAAAGATCTCAATCATACTATTAGAGTATCAAAATTCACCTAGATATTTTTGGACCACAATGGATTTCTATAGATGATTCTATTAAGTTTCATTCTTTCAATATTTTCATATTCTATAATGTTTGCAGCGATGGTCTAATGGTATATTTGTGGTTGATCCAAGTAACATCCTCCCATTCCCTGTCATTGAATTTTTCATAATAATAATTTTCATTTTTTATTTATAATAGATTTTTTATTTTTTTATATTGACATATTTTTACATTATATTTTCATTTAAGTTATTTTTACCTTCTTCACTAGTTTTCTCACACATTTCACTTGGGAAATCATCATTAATTGTGATTTGAGTGGTGAGGTGATCATGGGGTGATTGTAAATTTATAATAACCAGGATAGTAATATGTGACAGATACATTGAAAATTATGTTAACTTATTGACATTAATACTATACTTTAATTGTTATTAGTTCGGTTTCATTTTATTTGAGGTAAAGAGTATAGTAATTAATTTGAATAATGATCGAACCAGAGAGTTAGGTGATAATATTATGTGGAAGAACTACTTTCAATAATAAATTTGTGGAAAATAAATATGATTTCTCAACATAATACCATGTTTTTTATAAAAAATGAACCCCATAAAAATGGAAAAAACACACATAAAGAACCCTCCTATTCTGAGACATACCAAGTCCACCTATTTAAGTACATTCATTTTGGATCAAAACTGATTGGAAGGAGACCCAAAATAGGAAACTCTACAACTTGGATCCATTTTCATGGAGGCCAATATTTCTTTTCTATTTTAGATAATCCTGATATATGATTAGATCTATTTTTAATCACATCATTATTTTTAACCTAGAGATTTAGAGAACTGTGTAGGAAAGAATCCTAATACTCAAGATAAAAATGTAGAATTCAGTTTATCACAGTCCCAAGGGTATATTTACTATCATTATCTTCTTTTTTCAGCATATATAATTCAGTTATTGAAAATGTTGGGGAGAACTTATCTTAGTTTAAGAAAACAATATGGTAATTATTTTCAACTAATTTACACAAAAAAACAATCTCCAATAACTAAATAATAAATTGTTCACTAAAATAAGAACTGGAATGATCCATCTCCTACCCATGTTTCAGGGGTTATCTAGAGAGGATACTAAATGATACATGATAATGATTTATAATTTTTGATGTAATTTCAACCCCCATGGTGTCTAAAAAGATCACATTAGCCAGATGTTTTTTCACTTTTCCTTCAATGGATCAACCAAAGAATAACTTCAAAAATTGAAGCATAGATAATTAGATAACTATAATGAAATTCATAAGTCATTCCTCCCTAATTTTTTCCCTACTTATAGTATTACCCAACTAAGAAATAAGATCTGTGGAATCGAATAAGAATGTGAAAAAGTATGTATCGGGTTTTGGAAACATTAAAGTGGGGAAAATCTTATCCAAATCGACCATTTTACACATTAATTTATTAGAATTAATTTAAAATTTATTAATGTAAAATAAACAAAACCTACTAGATTCTTCTTTTATAACAACACTGATTGTCAAGTCACAAGATGAAATAATAAATTTTATAGAATATATTTCTTATAATTATATGAATTTTTTCAGAAGATCTATAACTAGATGAGTAAATGAGATAGAGCCTTGTAATTCTCATTTTATTAAAACTGAAAATGAAGAACTAATATCTATTTTGAGACATTTAACTAAAACAATTCAATAAGTATTACAAATAACACTTGCAATTATGTGTCAAAATTTACAATACATTGGAAACAAAAAAATTACTACCCTCAAGTTGAAGGTGAAGTTTTTTTTGATGCAATGTACAAAAATTGGTAACATAAGAAACCAACAAATAATACACAATTAAATGTGTATTCCAACCTTTATTATAAGTATTAAAAATAACATTTGTTGAACACACCCTTCGAATAGCCATTTCATATATCATTCTAGTCACAATATATTCAAAAAAATTAGTTCTTAGTATTATTAAAGTTACTAATTACGGTATAACATAGAACTATACATGAAATAGCTACCGAAAGTAATTCTATAGTCACAAACAAAAAAAACATCCCTCAAAACTTATGGATAACAAGTAATGGAGCTAAAATTATATTTTTTTAAATTGGTTTCCACTCTATAAAATTAGCTAAATCAAGGTTCTGGTAAATTCCCTAAAAAATATAACAACCAATGTAAAAGGATAATGGAAAATAAAAAATTTACGACCTAACATAACCAAAATACATTCCCTAATATAAAAAATATTCAATAAGAATAATTTATGAATAATTGCAACAAGAGGTCTTGAAGGCATTGAAAAGAGTGGAGATCATAATCCCTTTGATGAGGCCATCCACAAAATCCCATTGTAGGAAAGTTTTCTTAAGGATATTTTTACAATGAATAATAAGAATAAAATTCATGAAAATTAATATTTATGAATAAATTTATCATTTATTATAACTCCACAATTACCGAGGAACATTCATGATCAATGTACTTTCTCTATCCCTTATAAAATAGGTGAATTTAATTTTACAAATTCACTAGGTTATTTAAGAGTATTAAGAAATTCCATTACTTACTCATTTTTCTCTCCCTTAATTATTTTTGAATTAAATACAACTATTTTGTTTATACAACATGCTAACCAAACCAATACATACCCATTCTATGTTTTAGACGATGTCTTGGTATTAGTGAATTGATTGTTGTTCTCAAATTACATATATATTCTAAACATGGAATTATAAAATAGGAATACATTGTTAGTCTATAAATTTAGGTATTCCATTTCTTAATAAATCCAATTATCATAATAAATTCTTTTAAAGGATAAATTTTCCATGGATTTTGGGTAATTAAAGGTGAATTTTAGATTCCCTAACTCAATTTAATACCATATTGAAGAGAAATATAATTTTTTACTTAACCATTCTAGAAATCCTTACATATTTATGGATAAAATTGAAATGTTTAATGAGATAATTCTATGATGAGAAACCATAGAATAACTCTATTTATATATTGAATCTATTATTTAAGATGAGAAAAATATAATAAGACTTTTTATATGGATGTTTTTGAAGATATAATTGACTAATATTTTTGAAATTTACTAAAATATATCACTGACACTTCATCCATACATATATACTATAGTGACCAATCTTTTTTATTACATGAATATTACAACATTTTTTAGATAAAAAATATTAATAGTGATACAATATATGAAATAAAGGTTTATTATCTTGGGAAACATAGGCTCATACATCACTTAAAAATAATAAAATATAAAAATTAATAAATCTTTATTCTCTATCGTTTTATAATCTCTCACACTATCCTTAGTACATGTAACGACTAAAGAATATACATAAAAGAAACAAGTTAGATAATAGTCTATTAATGGGAGGAATAAAAAGTTAGTAATAATGGATATTAATAATTAGTACATGGGAGAGCATAATCAATATCATCATCCCATAAGAATAAGATCATCATCATAATCATGGAGGAATCATTTGACAAGGGCGTGGAATGTCGAATATCCATAATAATGAAATATCATAACATAGTGTTCAAATACCACATATATTTTTTTAATACAAATAGAATTTATGATTTTTATATTTAAAATTAAATTTAGTCTCTTAAATAGATTGTAATGCAAGAAACACAAGATGAAAATGAAACTACTATATTAAAAATTAATTTAAAACATGACTACTATATCGTAGCTTTTATGTTAGCGGGTTTGAATAACACCAAATAAATTATAAAAATTATATGGTTCATAATTTTATAAAAAAAATAAAATAGAAATCTTTTTATTATAAAAAAATCATTATTTGATAGAAAAAGAAAATGTTTTTAACAAAACATTTTTTTATAGAAAACGATTTTGCCTCTTCATATGCACTTACGAACAAATTAATTTTTGAAAATTTTAGAAATATTATTGGATTAAATGGAATTTATTTTTTATATTATCAAATCATAATTAAATTAGGTTTAAGTTTCTGGATTTTTCTAAAATGATTCATTTTTTGATTAATTGTAAAAAATAATGATTTTTTAAAACCTTCCTTTTCATTAAAATTATTTATAAAGAAAAAATTTATTTTAATTTATTTTGAAATTAAAATAAAGTCAATTATATTATAATGAAAATAATATTTTTCAGTGGAATCAATTTCATATTGAATTTTGATATTAGAATAATCTATATATATGAGAATTTTCTATTTGGAAACTCGCTTTTTCATCACATAAGAGAAAATAATTTAATATCATATTCTAACACATCTATGAATTAAATTTGAAAAAATGTATTAAATATGTTATGTAATAATAATTCTTATTTTATAATAATATCAAATTCATTTTTTTTAAAATTAAGAATAGTAAAATTGGTAAAAATTAATATCGTGTTTAAGGTAAAACCTGATTTACTGGGGGTTAAGAGAAAAATATAGGGGTTAAAAATGACATAAAAACATGTCTAAAAACCATTTAAGTGACACATTTTGACCTTATCACCTATAATGGTCTATACTATCCAATTTTTATGGGTTTTAAAGGATAAAAATATTTGTTAATTTAATTCTTTTTAAAAATTCCATGTGTGTCCTTTCCCCTAATTATAAAAGGACAACACCTCTCTTACCTTCATCACATTTGAAAATACATTTTTTGTTAAATACCTACCAAAATCATTTAATTAATCACATAAAAATATTCTAGAGAACTTTTTTTTATCATAAATCCAAGGAATGATTTTGGTGCATACCAAAAAAACATTCTCTTTAGAAGAGGTAATGTTCTCAAATAAGGTTTTTCATTTTATTTATTTTTCCTCTTATCTTAAATAATAATTAATAATTTATAATATAATAAAAATTTTATATCCCATATAAATATATGTTATTATTCTAATGTAATACCAAATATCCTTCTCATATTCTATCAAATGGAAAACAAAACCACTGATCGCGTGTACAATGAACAACCACCTCGCAAAGAGATGTAATCTTTTTTTCCATCACCAACATTCAACGCAGGATATAAATAATTATTCAAGAAATTAATATAATACTTATTATATTATTATACTTAGGATATAATAATATCGCATATACCTTCATACTTTCTATGCCTTTTAAACTGTGATTATATCACTCATGTGTTCGGAAGATTACCACATCGCGAAGAGATATGATTCGTTTTTCACTTACTTTTAACATGTAAGGTAATAATGATAAATTTAATGTATATATGTCATATATATGATATGATATTGATTCATTAATATCAATATATCACACAGTTCCTTAAATTTTTACCTATTAATGGAATGATAACGACGCTTGTGCGTACGTAAGGCCTACCATCTGCATGAAGTAGTACGGTCCATTATCTATGTTAATATTTAAATAATGATTCAAAAAATGTATATAATCAAAAATATTTATTTATAAAATTAATATTATCCCTGATATTATGTATATACATATCCTATACACAAGAACCCAAACATTCATGACAAAACATGCATGAGAAAACAAGGCAACCAACACCCGAAACAATGAAAATAATTAATGATTAATAAATAATGGGTGGTAATATATTATAATATGAACATATATGTTATTATAAATATTAATATGGATCTAGTATAAATAAATAACAAGCTTAAAAACATTATACATGATGTTAAATCACATTAATCTAAAGGAAATTGTAAGGTAAGGGACTTTGTCTAAATTTGCATTTATTATGGTATATTTTATTATTGTTCGCCTAATTTATTTTATATGGTGTACGCGATACCAATTTTACATATTATAAAATTAATCCTTATTAAATAATTGTGTTCTAATTTTAAATTTTAATTACATCATCCAAGTATGCTTACTTTAAATTTACCAAGTTATATGGGATTTTCCCTCAATTTTCCTTTCATTGAGACATATTTGTTTATATGAACCTATTCACTTTCATATGGTGTATACACTGAAAAAAAAATTGATTTAACAAGAATACCAATTTATTCATTATTATTAGTTTTTCACTTCAACTTTATTCTTTAAGGGTTTAAATTTTCAAATTAATGAAAATTAAAAAAGACTGTACATTCAGACTTTATTTTTGGATTATTAAATTGATCTTCAATCAAAAACTTTACTATTATATTTTTTATTTGTATATTTTATTTTTCAAAAATATTCATATTAACTGTATCATGGATATAATTATAGCCTTAACTATACCCCATTTTTACATACAATTTTTAATTTTAATGTTATTTGATTAACTAGGGAAATATTGTAAAATTTTTATCCTCTAATTAATATAACTATTTAATGATAACGCATATTGTCCATGAATTAAATAAATTATTCATTATGTGAAGAATAATTTAATAATATAGTTTCTGGTGGCCCTGGTTATAGACAACCCCTTGATACATCGATAGGTCTCATGAGACAAATCAATTGGAAAATTCAGATGAGTTTTTACCCATTCATTTAAAAATATCTTTACAAAGGTCTTGAGTGTAGAGGTATCATGATTCCTGAGATCTTGACATCCAATAAATAAGAATTTACATCATTTAAAATTTATTTATTATTATCATATGTGATTGGGTCTCTATGATATTATCTGAGGATTCATTTCATTCTCATTTTATTGATTAAATTGAATTTGTTTTTAGTTATTTACAATATCATATTTATTCTTCTTTTTATAAAACTGATAGTCATGTTATTGATTAAATGGAATGTGTGATAAATTATTTACCTTCCCTTATTGAATATTCTTTATTAATTCATGATATTTTCTAATGTATGTAACCCTTACTAAGTATTTGAACTCACCATTATTTTATTTCATTTCCTGAGTATACAAAGAAAAATTCTTTGAATGAGTTCAAGGATTCCAATTTTTTTCAATTAATATTACTTTTATTTTTATTCCCTACGTAAAATGGGAATTATGTATGAATCTATATATAAATAATTTCTAAATGGATTGGTCCTTCTCGATTTAACCCCTTGTAACTATAACATTGTATTAAATTAGGCATTGACTCTAGGTTATTGGTGTTGAGGTCATTAAAGTTGGTATAAAATTAGTTTCTATAGAAACCATGGGAACTATATCAATGAAATCATGGATTTGGAAACATAACCCTGTGATATAATTTTAGGATAATTATAGAAGAAAATCCGAACATTTTTTAAGGAAGAGATTATATGGTTCATTCAAGAAATATATCATTTTCTGTATACCAAAAGTGGATGAGGTTTCGGGACAAATGTATCTAGGTATAATTAAAATAAAAGGAGAACATTTGGATTGAACCAATCATTACCTAGTGAAAAAATGGACCTTAATATGCACTTGGTTTGAAACTCCATGGAGATATTCAGAAAATAATTTATATTTTCTAAATAAATGATAATGATGCAATTGAAAATAAATATATCTCCAAAGAAACCATGTTTGTGATTTTGAGATTTAAATTGTACAAATTTTTTTATGTTACGTGTTAAATTTTATATATAATTATACATTATAATTTAAAATTCATAATTTTATAAGTAAATCCATTATATGAAAATTATTAGAAATGGATCTTGGAATACTGAAGGGTTTCAAAGCTCATGGAAAATTCAGAGAATTCACTGTTATTAATTCCAATAAATCTAGTATTTTAACTAATTATATCATGGATATATTAGGTAATCATCATTTGATAATGATGAATGACCATTAGCAGATGAAGAAAATAGTTTCACAATAATATTATCCAATGTTTGATCACTTTATGTGATAGAAACCCCATAATTTGGTGGAACTAAAAATCCTATAGTAGTTGAGAAATTTTCTATGTCTCTTGAGAAGATATTTTTGGCCTTAGGATGAAATGAAAAGGAAAAGTATAAACATTAAATGTATTTTATTAAAGTACATGTTGATAAATAGTTGTCTTTGATACATTTACTATGTAATAAGAAGAAATTTAACTTATGGAATGAAATGATTTTATGGATACATTCTTTGAAAAATATTTACCATGTGAGAAAAATGGATTTTAAATAATGTTCCCCAGCTTAAATTAAATGGAAGAAGAAGTTATTTTTGAGTGTTAGGATACCATTATAAGTGTATCTTGGTATGATATAGATTATATAAGAAAAACAGAGTGCATGATTGGCCATTTCATTGAATAGATTAATTTATGTCTCTATAGGTTGATGATCTCTCAAAATGTTTCATTATATGATGATATAATTTTTTGTTCCATGAAAATATATAAGGAATTCTCACGATCCGACATGATTTAAGGATATAAATAAAATAAGAGGGAGAATGATAACCATGAAAAATAGAATATGTCAAAGAATAATAATATAATGGACCAATTTTCATCTTGTGAGAACAATGGAATGAATCATCATGGAAAATTCATGAAGGGATTGGTAGTTTGTTATAAGTGTGTGGATAACAGTCATAAGTCTAAATAATGATAGGGGAACAGTCAAAGAAACTGATATTTCGTGTTTCAACTATAGGTATATGGGGCAATATGAAAATGAATACACCCTGCTTCAATGAAATCTACCATAAAAGAGGCCAAGGGGGGAAGGCCAACAATATGTGATCACTACATTTGAGGTAAAAGAATCCAATGATTCTTTGAAAGTAATTTATTCCTAAATTAAAATTTAAAATGATTTATTTGATTCTTGATCCCTTTACCATTATATTACATCAATTTTTTCCAATAGAATTTGATATTTCCTTATCACTTTAAGAAGGATGTTTTCATTCAATACTCATAGTGGAAGTCTCACTTCAAGAAGGATGTTTCATGAAGTCCACATTTTGATATATAATCATTAAATATTTTCTTACTTTATTATTAAACATTTTTTTACTTCGATATAATACTTGATATGGTCCTAATTTCAAAAAATGATAGAAAAATATTATAATAATAAGATGAAAATTATGTTTTTTTAGGAAGATAATGATTTCCTTGTATTTAGAGTAGATATATCATCATCTAATAAATGCATAGATTCGCCCCCAGTATCTATATTGAATGAGATTCTTGGGGAAGAAGAGTAGACACAATCTAGGGATGGAGAAGTTAGACATCCAACTAAGGATGCACCTATTATATAGGAATACATTGATGTATTTATTAAGGAATTACCTAGACATACCCTATAGAATTATGATTATTTTTCAATTGATTTATTCCTTGATGTATGAAAAATATTGAAGTCTCCCAATAAAATGGCCACTATGGAACTAGTGGAGCTGGAAAATAAATTACACGAGTTATGTGATAAGGGATTTATTCACCATAGTTTATTATCATGGGGATCCCATGTTCCCTTACTTATAAATTAAGATGGATCTATGAGATTGTGAATTGATTATATGAAAATAAATTATAAATAAATAGAGTGCAAGTATACTCTTCCTCACATTGATTATTTATTACATCAACATCTTTAAGCCAAATATTGTTCAATGTTTGACCTTTTTTCTAGGTATCATCATTTTTATTAAATACAGATGGCATTCCAAATACGTATTTCTAATTGATTTATGAACATTATTAATTTATAGTAACACTGTATGTATTGAATAATTCACCCTATGTTTTTAGGGATATAATGAATAGAGTATTAAAATATTACTTTGATGATTTTGGTTTGGTATTTATTGACGATATCATGGTTTATTATTAAATCTATGAGGACCATGATAATTACCTATGAATAATTTTTCAGTCTCTTGTATGAAAATAGTTATATGAAAAAATCAGTAACTGTGAATTTTTTATTCAAGAAGTTTCTTTTCTTGGCCGTATTATATCATGGATGGGGATACTAGATGTTCTTTAAAAGATAAATGCAATTAGAAAATTTCCTACACCAAAAAACATATTTGAGGTATTTAGTTTCATTGGTTCGAAAGGTTACTATCAGTTATTCATTCATAATTTTATCTGTTTATCTAACACATTAACTAAGATTACACATAAAGGGGTTATATTCTTTTGTAGAAAAGGAGTGTGAGGAATATTATGATGAACTAATGAGAATATTGGTCAATGATCTAGTTTTAACCATACCATCTGGAAATGATTGTTTTTTTATATATAGTGATGCATTGAATAGGGTAAATGATTGTGTACTAATTAAAAACGAAAAATTCATTACATATGAATCATGGCAATTGAAGTATCACGAAAGGAATTATCTAACCCATAACCTTGAGTTAGTAGATGTAATCATTACATTAAATATATGGAGACATATATCTATGGTGAAATATTAAAGATCTAAATAGATCATAAATACCTAAAATACATCTTTTCATATAAAAAGAACAATATGAGACAAAGGTGAGGGATTGATCAACTATAGGATTATTATGTTTTGATACACTACCACTTAATGAATGAAAATAATGCAGTAGACTCATTGAGTTGGAAATATCATAGTTTTTTTGACCAAAATGAGGATTGGTAGGGATTTTATATTAATAGATCTTGTAAAAATGGATATCTAAATTATTAAGGAAAGATATTCATCATTACCTTTTTCAGATTATTTCAAAAACATTTATATTAAAAGGATATAAATTTTAAATCCCATGATGAGAGATTTTAGAATAAAATGAAATCTCTGGATGATGGGAAATTAGTAAATTAATTTTGTGAGTGTGATGTTAAAAATATGGAAATATATTACATGTCACTTATATATATAATATAGAAATGGAATTATTGGATGATCCTCGTAGATAAAATTTCCATATACACTCAGTAATCACAAAGACGTATATTGATATGAAGGAACTTTTTTGTGGGATAATGTGAAGTGGGAAATTCTGGATTATGTATCTAAACATTTGGTTTGTCAATAAGTGATTGTTTTGAGATAGAATTCAAGAGGTTATATGAAACCTATTACAATTACTATATGGAAATGGGATGAACTTACTTTGTACCTTATCATAGGACGACCCATAGATTCTAGAAATAATGATTCAATAAGGGTTATTGTTGATCTCTTAAAAAAAATACACATTTACATGAAATAAGAGATGCTTTACCCCTTAATTTTCTCACAAGGATATATATTAATAATTTTTTAATGCTTCATGTCACGCCAATTTTTATCATGATCCTCATTCTACATCAAACTTCTAGGTAGATTATTCAAAATGATCTTGATAACGATCTATATTTGATAATTTCTAGCCATACAAAACCAATGAAAATACTAAAAAGGCTACTAATGTAATGGAATACATGTATGAACCATGATCATGTGACATTCAAGGTATGTAAGATCATTATGTACCTTTGGTAGAGATTTCTTATATTAATAGTTTTAATTCAAGTATTCAAATAGTGTTGTATGAAGAATTATATGGAAAGAGATGTCGCACTACACCTTATTTGTATGAATTTTGTTAAAGTAAACATATTAAAATAGAGAATTTGGAATATAAATAATAATGGTAAAGTTTATTCATGGTCATATTAAAACATATCAATGTAGGAAAGACAGTTATGTTGATAATTGAAGTAGGGATTTTGAATTCCAAGTGGGAGATCATGTTCTCATCAGAGTATCTTCATGGAAGAGTTTAATATGTTTAGATAAGAAAGGGAAATTGATCAATAGTTACATCGCACCCTTTTAAATTTGGGAAAGGATTGGAATCGTGGATTACCCCTAGAAAATAACACAAAGTCTCCCAAAAGTACATGATATGTTACATAGATCATTTTTAATGATGTACATGTCGAGACTAGTCCATGTGGTCCCCTATAATGAAATTTAATTAGAACATAAAAAATATTACTATGAATAATCTTTCCGGATTCAAAATTCTAGCGAGAATGTATTGTGGAATCAGATGAGTCATATGGTAATGGTTCTTTGGTGAAATCAGAAAATTGAAGAAGCAATACAAGAACAAGAGGATGTTATGAAGAAGAACTACCCTAATATATTTTGAAGATAATACCAATGAAAAATTTTTATGTGGTAATAATTTACCACCTTAAGGATTTATGATTTATTTACTTTTAATTAAATTCAATCTCTTCAATAACATCTGAAGATCACAACACTGGGTTTAAAGGAAAATATTATACTAAAATATTATCTACACAAGACCATTATAAACTATCCATTATGTTGGAGGCTATGAGTAATACAAAACAAATTATGAAAATTATATTTTTTATACATTTATATAATAAATTAAGTAGACATCGATTTATTATAAACAAAATAATAATAATTTGACATAAATATAAATATTTTTAATTTTTTTTAAAGAAAATGGTTTCTTTTTTTCTTGATGACTTTTGATAAAATTAATTTTATATTATTTAAGGAAATTTATTTTATTAAACGAACTTAATTTTTTAAATCATCATATCAAAATTACGATAGTGTTAATTTTTTCTATTTTTATGAAAATATTCATTTTTTGATGTGTAATGAACATACTAACTTTTATCTTAAAATTACCATTCAATTAAAATTATTTATAAAATAAAATTATATTTTAAATTGGATTTAAAGTATAATTTTGTAAATTATACTATATTAAATAACATTTTAGGAAGTTTAATCAATTTTATAGTGATTTTTTATACGAAAACAATCTATAGTGAGGATAATTTTGACAATAGAAACCCTCTTGTTCATTGCATCTGTTGGTATAATTTTCAATTAGATTTTTCCACCTATGTGAATTTAATTTAGAAAAATCTATTTAATATTTGAATCAAAATAATTTATATTATATAATTAGGTAAAAGAATGTTTTGGCAATTATGAATAGTTAAATTAATAAAAATTATTTACAACAATTAAGGTAAAAAGCAGATTTACTGAATGGTTAAACTAAAAATATATTGGTTAAAAATGACTTACCAACATTTGAAACAGAAATTTTATATCCATATTTAAAAATTATATAACATAATTCTCAGTAATTATGCATATTAGAGGCCTGATACATGATAATAATATGGGTGTAATTGATTATTTTAAAAAATTACATGTGTACCCTCTCTGCCACTATTAAATCACCATACCTTATCCTACCATATTCACACATATAAATCCATTTGGTTCATACATGACCTATAATAATCACTTCCTTACACCCATAAAAACATAATAGATCCCATTTTTTTATCTTAATTCCACCCTAGGAATGTTTTTGGTGATAATCAAAAGATATTCCTCGAAGAAGATGTAATGTTCTTAAATAAGCATACTAATTTTATATCATCCTAAAAATCACTAAAATATGATTCAATAAAGTTGTAACAATAATATTATTATTAAATATATAAATATATGTTCTTTTACTAATTTCATAAGATTTAAAAATATCCCCCTCCATCCAATGGAAAATGTATTTGTTGATAGCATGTATGAAAGACTACCACCTCGCGAATCGATGTAATTTGTTATCCATCACTGCTTTTCAAAAATGGATATAATATTTTATTTAACAAATTAATATGATATATATGATATTATTATACTTATGGAGTAATAATATGACATATAACTTCTAAGATTCCATATTTTATAAAATATGATAATGTCACTCATGTGTATAGTGGACTAAAACTTCTTGAAGAGAAGTGATTCACTTTTTAGGTATGATTTAAATATAAATTAATAAGGATAAATTTAATGAATATATGTGAAATATATAAAAAATATATTTATTCTATAATATTATTATATCACCCAATTCATTTCCCTTTCACCAGTTAAGGGAATGATAATGTTTCTCATGCGTACGTATGGCCTAACGTCTCCACGAAGTGATGTAATCCATTATCCAGGTAAAAAATTTATAATTATTCAAAAAATGTATCTAATAAAAAATGAAATTTATAACAAAAATATAATTATAGAGTTGATTTATCTAAATCCTATACCCATGTATTGTAACATTCATGATGAAACATGCATGTGAAAATAAATTAATTAACACTAGAAACATTGAAAATAATAAAATATTATTAATGAATGGGTGATAAGATGTAATAAAAGGATAATATATGCGACTATAAATAATAATAATGTTTGGTGTAAATTAAATACTTGATTAAAACCATTATAGAGGATATTAAATACCAATCAACTAAAGGAAAGTGTGAGGTAAGGCAGTTCATCTCAATTTCACTTCATTTAGGTATATTTTATTTTGGTGCACATAATCTATTTTATATGGTAGAAATAGTACCCAAAATACATATTAATCCACGAATACATAAAAAATTTATTTTAATTTTCAATTTGAATTATTCTATCTAATGGTAATTAATATGAATGTTACCAAGTGGTAAGGGATTTCATATCATTTTCCATTTCATTGATACACATTTCTTAATTAAACCTATTCACTTTTATATGCTATATATACATACTATTTAATGTATCGAACTATAATACCCATTTTTAATGATTATTACTATTTCTATTCCATTTTATTCTTCAAGTGGATAAAATTTAATGTCACCAAAGTGGTAAAAAATACCGTGCTTCCTTACTTTCTTTTTTTATTGTTAAATTTCTATAGAAATAATAACTTTCTTGGGATCTTTTTTCATGAGACATCACATTTCACATAAATATAATTTTTTCGTATCGTGGATGTGTTTTTTTCTTAAACAATATACCATTTTAACACATGGTGTTAAATTTGAATGTTATATGATTAATAGGGGAATTATGGATAATAAGCATCCTTTACTCAAAACTGCTATTTTTTATAAGGAATTTTGTTCAGGAATTTATTGGATTAAATGATATCTAATTAATGGTTTATACATAAATTTATGAGTAGGGAACAGTTATATATAGCTCTGTAATACATCTATAGATCTCATAAGACACCAAAGATTGATAAAATGGTTGGATTTTTACCATATAGTTTCAAATTTTCTTGATAAAGGTCTTGATAGAGGAGATATAACGATTCCTAAGATAACGACATCCAATAATTAGTAATTTAGATAATTTATATTTCAGATATTATTATTCCCCACGATATTTTTAACATGATATTATAACTCGATGAATTCCAATCTCAGTTTACTAATTAAAGGGAATGTGTTTTCTGTTATTTTCCTTTTTATATTGATTATTCCTTATCCAATTAAAATAGCTCTTTTTTTATGAACTGGAATTTGTGTTTAACTATTTCCCAATCCATATTGATTATTCTTTATTTATTCATGATATATTTTTTGGTATGTTACCCTTAATGATCATTTTATCTCACCATTAGTTTCTTTTCTTTACCAAGGATATGGAGATGATTTTTGGAATGAGTTCAAAGATTCCAAATGTTTTCTATTACTATGCTTTTTTTATTCCCCCATGTAAAGTCGGTATCATGTATATATATTGCTCTCCAAAATAGCTAACTAATTAGTCCTTCAGGATTTGACCACTTATAATTATGTCAATGTAATATAGTAGGCACCATATCTTGGTTACTGGAGTTGTAATCGTTATAGTTGTAAACAATAATAGCATCATGTTCACCCATAACATAAGTATAGAAATTACAACATCATAGTCATGAATAAAGATAATATCATATTCATGAATAATACAAATAATCTCATGTGATATATCACATATATATTATGAATTTTTGGGATATATAATTTGGGACCCACTCATCAAAACACAAATTTCTCATAATCATTCATTTCAATTGGAATGAAAACATATGAAAATCATAGTCATGAAATAAAAACATGGAAATCAATGGGTTTCATAAATATATCACATACCATACTTCATTGAATGTCATTTTTGGTTCTTCAATTTTATAATGAAGAGTGCATTTTGGAATAAAAGTTCACTTTTTTTGGAGTAAGAAAATTTTAATTCAAGTAAAAGAGATATTTTCATAGATCAATTTATATTTGAAAATCCATTGTATTTTTCATAGAAGTCTTTTCAAAATGGGAAAAATATATATAACAATATAAATTAAATGTGTTGAATTATTAAAGACAATATAGAAATATACAGGATGAGAATTATGTGAAATAGAAGAGAACCCAAAAATAAGTAATTAGGTATGATAATCCCCTCACATTCAATGAATCTATATTCAATAGATTGTATTCCTCATCATTAATAAAAAAAATTAAAATATGAAAATTATATTGAATTATCCTGATTTTATTTCAATATTTATTAATTATAACCATTTGATTAATTTTTTTAATTATCTATATAATAGGTGAAATATTTTGATATCATATTTTCTTTAAAAATATCCCATTTTGTTTCTATTTTTCTATTTTCTATTCAAGTTAATTTACACATATGTTGAATTAATTCTAAAATAAGAAAAAAAAATATTTACCAATTTATATATCATAAATAATTTATTATAACCATACATAATAGTGGTGATTATGAAGGTGTTGTAAATGACTGTGTAGGTGATTAATTGGTCATTAATGAGACATTATTGAAAGAGAAGGTGCAAGATATACAAGTTTTAATTATATTATAAAGAACATTTTTATAGTATATTAACATTATCAAGAAAATTATAACATAATGATTAGTATTTTTAATAAGGGGTCAATTATATAATAAAACAATTATATGAGATTATTAAAGGAAAATGAAATAAAATGACAAAAGGGAATTACCTATTTATTGAAGTTGTTCTTTTTTATACAGCCATTAACTTCTTCAAATATTGGTGATTGATTAATCCAGAATTTCTCAAAGGATGATAAGGATCTTTGGAAGAGGGTATTTGGGAATAGTTTTGGAATTGTTAAGAGGGGGAGAAGTTCCTTTCCAAGGGCAGGGTGAGGGGCTATTTATACCTTTGGAGAGTGGTATTTTGTAGCATTAATATTGATTAAAATATTATAAAAAGGATAACCTTTATATAGTAATAATTTTTTCATCATGAATTATATTTAAATTAAATAACATGTTTTTAAGACATTCAAATACCTTATTATCCAAATTTATTAGTTTAGTAAAAATGAAAGTTGGGAAAATGAAAAAAAATATATTCCTTTGATGGAATACATTAAAATTTGTAAAAGAGTATTTAGGTTTGGAAAACTATTATTGAATTTAATTGACACATTTATCAAATTAAATATGATTTTGGTTAATTTAACATTTATATAATTCATTGGGTCCTTATTACATCCTAAATTATGTAATTTAAAATAAACCTATCATGAAACAACAGTATTTATATTATTCAAATAAAAATTTTAGTATATAAAAACATTATAAAAAAATAATACATAGAAAATTTTAGTGTAATAGTTATTAAAATAATTTAATTTTTTCTAAATAATATTTCAACCTAGGTAATTCTAATTGTATATATAAATTTTTTTTTTATTTATAAAATTCATTAAAATATAGTTTATTAAAAATGTTCTTATAGTTTTTTTAGTATTTAATATTTATATATAACTTTTTTTTATTAAAATATTATATTTTATTAAATCACCCATGATAAAATTTTCTTATATTTCATTTAATTATTTAAAGGTTAAATTATTATTCTAAGGGAAAGGTTATTATTCTCATTGGTGAGGTTATTATTTGTAATAGTAAATTTACTATTCCAATGATCACATTACTAATCCAATTTTAATATTGACTTTTATAAATACTAATTCATTATTTCATAAAACATATAATGTCCCAGAAATTCTGTATATTTTTTTTTTAATTATATGGAATTATTTTGAGACCGCGACATCTAACAGTAGATGATTTCGAGGACTGTAGTGCCCGGAATGATCTGTCGATGTTTTGTAAAGCACTAATTGGCACGCGTAAGATGTTTTCCTGAAAAAGAGGAATAACTCTTAATTTTTTTCTCAGATCAGAAATACAAGGGCACTTTTGAATTTATGATGGAGGTTTTACCCTAGGCACGACTTATGTTTAGTCGGCATAGGCCTCTTGTGAGAAAACCCTAAAATGGAATAACCATAAATAAAATAATTAAATAATGTTATTTTATTTTTCAAATGCTTATAACTCACAAATGGTAAATAGAATTAAAATCTGAGACCACCTATGAACTCATGAGGGTATGATTTCATTAGGTAGATACTAGCACTGGCTGGTGCGAGCCACCAGTGAAAGTTAGTTTTTGACCGTAAATAAAATAAGTAAGTGAAAATTATTTTATTGTAAAATCCATAACTTCTAAATGGTAACTCGGATTAAAAATCAGAGAATACCATTGGGTTTTTGGGGTGTTCTTCCCATAGGCAGAGCCTAACCTCGACTGGCGCGGGTTGAGGGTGGCTGTTGTTACATTTATGAATTTTTTTTCAGGTATGTTTAGTAAATGTGTAACCATCTTTTTCTCACTTTTGAACTGGTGTTCAGAATAAAAATACGAGAGAATTATTGAATCTACATAGCTGAGATTTTCTTATGGGAGGCTTTACATTGGCCTCAATAGGCCCAGAAAAAAATTTATGTTTTGCGACTTTTTAAAAGAAATGAAATAAAATAACTTTTTTTTTCACAACCTCCAATGGGCCAATTAAAGGGTGGATCCTTTGGTGTGTCAAGCCATTGAACAGCTTGACCTTCCATCCTTATGTAACGACAGCGTTGGGGAAATTAAAAAGCTTCCTAATTAATGATCCCCATTATTTCCCTATGTCATTACTTACCCTCCCCCTCTCCTATATATATGGATCTAGGGAAGGGGTATCAGAGAGATTCATCACACGGCGATGTACTAAAGGAACACCATGATTCCAGGCCCTTAAAAGATGAATCCGACCCAGTGGAAGGTGATGGGCGACATCGAACCAAAGGGTGATGTGCAAGTTGCGTCTTTGCAAGCCAGTCTCGAGAATATAGAACACGATCCACCTTCAAGCGCGGAAATTTCTCTGATGTTTCAAGGTAGGGGTTATTTTGTTGGTGCATTTTTGAATCCCTCTTCCCCATTCATGGAATTATACAAAGAACATAGGTCAACCGACTAAGGGGTTGATCCGCGATTCTTTTTTTTTGAGAGGTGTGGTTACGAGGTATCATTGTGGGTTTTGGTTTGTTGTTAATACAAGAAATTATTAAACCCATTTTTATCTTAAATTTTATGAGCTAAAGCGAAGGGAGAGGGCCTAACGAACCCAGCTTGAACCCTCCGTTGTCTTTCTATTCTTGCGCCTCCATAGAATACCACGAGCGCATCGATGCATGCCGCAAGAGGAAGGTCGCTTCTCTTCACCCGCAGCGAATGGAGGAGGCGGCTGGCACGACGGTCGGCCGCGGGAAGGGAGGTGGCGCGACCACCACACCGCAGATGAATGGAATCCACAGACGAAGCCGCATCGGAGGCCGAACTAGCCTCTGGCGTGTTCCTCGGCGACCGAGCGGTTCCCATGCGACACCACCACCTCTCCAAACGAATGGCCTATAGACCGTTTGGGGATCCGGGAGACCGGGGGGTTACACCCCCCACGTCAGATCGAACCGGGATGCATCCCTCTGAGCGGGCCATTGACCTCGCACCGAGCCGCCACCCACAGAACAGGTTTCCTCCCTTGAGTCAGGCTGCCTCCCTTAGAGTCGGCTGCTTCCCTTGGACCAAGCCACCACCCTCATGTCGGTCCGCCACCCATTGAGTTGGCCGCCACCCTCAGACCGGGCCTTCGCCATCGAGCCGGGCCGCCACCCTCAGAGCGGGCCACGGCCCTCGGATCGGGCCACCGCCCTCGATCCGGGCCGCCACCCTCAGAGTGGGCCACCTCCCCCACATAGGGTCGTTGTCCTCGAGTCAGGCCGCCACCCTAGAGCTGGGCCACCGCCCTCGTGCCGGGCCACCGCCCTCAAGCCAGGTCGCCACCCTAGTGGGCCGCCGCCACCAGACCTTCCCACCACCCCATGCATATGAGGCCGCCCCTTTGCGGTTCGTCCTATTCTCTTCGGGCCGCCTTTGTGGCCTGCCCCACTTGTTGGCCGACCATACTTCGATTCCACCTTGGTCTAGCCCAGACCGAGCCAGGACAGGTTGGTCCGATCGGGCCGGACTAGACTCGGGCCGAAAAACACTTGAGAGACCTTATCTCAAGAACTGTAATTTCTTTTGACTAACCGTCTATGGAATTGGGACCCTTGGAGAAAGACTTAACTTTTGAATTACTTCATTATAGTTTCGGAGAAACTTGGAGTATGGCCAAGTTGGATCGTACCTGAATCTAACCAGGCCCTCACGGCACTAAAATGTCAATAACGCACAGACCGGGTGTCTGATTGATGCGTCCTCTATTGTATTGGATCCCTTATGAAATGGCAGATCATCGAGTTACTTCACTATGAGAATTCGTAATAGTTGAGATGTGATGGATAGCTTGGGGAGCGGTTCTCCCAAATGCACTACGTACGGAACCCTATGACTGGCTGGGACCTGGTACTACTGACTTTTCGACTAACAGTGACTCAACGACCACTGTGGGGATTTGATGTGGTACGCGATGGGGACGAGTACCTTAGCAGACCACAATGGGGGTGGGTGGCTCTGTGTGACCCGGCAGACCCACAGTACGGTAGCATGCCACGATGGGGAGCTTTCATGGTACGTGATGGGGAGGAGTACCTTAGTAGACCACAATGGGGGTGGGTGGCTCTATGTGACCTAGAAGACCCAAGTTACGCGATGGAGAGGAGTACCTCTATAGTTCAAGGTTAGTGGGAAGCACCTATATGTGATGTGGCAGGCCCACTATACTCGATATAGGATGAGTTCTCCAACATCTGAGGCATTCGATGTTATGACTGGGGATGCCACTTGTTACTACCCCTAGAATAAATCCTGGTGTGAGCTATCTTTAGTTTGTGCTTGTGATTGATGTTATGTTATGGGTTACTTTACCTATGTGGTACTTTACCTTAATGGTGTTACCCTATGGTTTTTCTTTGTGGAACTCTAGGAGACATTCAGGGACTCGGTGTCCCTACTGAGTATCGTTACACTCATCCCTACACGGGCTTCGCCTACACCTTGTTGTGTCTTGTGCAGACGATGAGTAGTTGGCATGAGGTTTGAGGGACCTAGGACTTGGAAGTACATAGAGAAGATAGGTGAACACAGAGTGCTGAGGAGGCTATCTGTACCTACCCATAAGGTAGGATCCTCAGAGGACGACCGAGTAGTTGTTTTTCCTCTCCCAGTAAAATTTCACTTTTAGTTATACTTGCACCTTTTCATTTGGGCTTATATTCTGGCCCCTTTTACTTTCAGTAAACCTTTACTATAACAGTTCACTTCACAGTTGCTTCTTGTTGTGTCCTCAGAAAATGTGTTTGTATAGGTTTTAAGGAAATTACTTCCCATTTTAGGGAATACGCTTTTCGGTGCTAGTCACCAGCCCCTAGCCTATGGAAGGCAGGCTTGGGGTAGTCACGGCACGGGCCCCGAGGGAAGGTTCATGACAAAACCTTCACTCAAATTCCTCCCAAGGTTCTATATTTTCATTTTTTATGATATTAATTTGTTAAAGAATATTATTTTTTTCTATTGTGTTGTTCATGGGGGTAATGATTTTCACAATTTATAAGGATCCAAATTGTCTCGTTATACTTTTCTTATTTTTTATTATTTGTCCAATTTTAATGTTTGGAATTTTTACTTCTTTAGAAGATAAATAATCTAACTATATCTATAACTCAAATATACTATTTTCTATTTCAATATGTGTTTTATGTGTTTGATACAATATAATATAATATGAGACACTTTTACATGGCAAAACAATATCGCTTATAAACAACGAGTCATTATATAAAGGATGAAATCTTGTAAAATACTATGTTAAAACCATCATTATAACACTCATTGAACTGTAATTGAAATTACAACCCTATAACCTAAAATATTATTTTCCTAAAAAAATAAAATATATCTTATCGTAATGTTTAACTACATAGAAAATTATAAATATAATCAATTACTTTAAAGTCTAAAACAAAATTATTAGGGAATATGCTAGTAATTAAGATACATTCTAGGCATTAGACCTATAACTTATTTGTACAGAATTCTCCTTCAATGTGAGTCAAAACGTGTGATATCACCTAAAATAAGGCTCAAATCAACACTCATATATGTTATTTATTTTTTTGAGATATTTTTATGAGATGGAGTCATTTATCCCATAAAAAATCCAAATGGGTGTGCTCCATTGAAATTGATCCAAAAAATAAATGATTCTCTAATACAAAAAATAGGAATAATTAGACAGTTCCCAGTAGGATTCATAAAAATTGGATGGTCTACATTTATTATTGGAGATTTAATAATTTGACATAAAAGGACTATTTTCCAATCCCTTTCGTAGGAAAGATGTTTAATATTTTAGCTCGGAAATGATATTATATGTTCATTTGTTGTAGTATTTTAATGAAGGATTCCCTTTTAGTTATGCTATTCACAAGATACTTTTCAATAATTAATTGTAAATGTATTTTAATACCTTATTAAGGTATTCTATAGTAATTTCATGGTGATTTTATTATTTATCCGACCTATTTTAAACTTTTCTTAGAAATATTTAAAAATACGTAAAATACACAAGTAAAACAACATGGTTTTAAATAAAGGAAAAATAAATTTCATGGTGGATAATGGAATATTTTTTCTATATAATTTATAAAAATGGGATTGAAATAGATATATACAAGGAAGAAATTATTTTCACACCCCTTAACACACAACTATTTGACACAATAGATAATTTTAGTCCATGTTATATCTTATAGAATATTTATTAATGATTTTAATACTTTCTAATTTCCTACAACTCTCCTACTCAAAAAAGAAACTGATTTTGTGTGTTATAATTCACATATTCTATATTTTGAAAAGATAACATAAATAATGATCAAAACCTCGATGATTTCTCTATCGAAATGGAACAATACTTTTGAATTTATGTGTTAAAATTTCAATATGCCTATTGGAGAAGTGATATGACAAATTTTCAATATATATTCACAAGTAATAACATACAATTCATAGGCTATGGACACATCTAAAATAAATTACACAAAAACAAATAATTTTTTTAATTATTGATGTATTTGATACTTTTCACCCATTTCATTTTTGAAACCATGTAACTATTTTGGAATTATGCAACACATAGATACTTGATCATGAAGTCTGAAGAAAAAAAATATTAGTATATTGTACATTGCTATTATAATAATTTTATTTAGAGATTAAGGATAAGAATAGATGTGATAATTTTTTTATATAATTCATGATCAAAACTATTAAAGTAAATATAGAAACTGAAACATGCATCAATGATTCCTTAAATAGTGAGCAGTTTTCTGAAGTCACCAAGTTCCCAAGTAAACTTACATAGTGAATTATTTTTTTAATATCAAAGGTACACCTATAATTAGTAGGAATAGAACTCATAAACTAAAATATGAGTTATTTATTTATATATGAGAGGATTCTTATTTATGTTTGATATGTTGTGATCAACTTATTTGAAGTTATATCCTAGAATAAGAGTTTGCATATATAATTACATTTTTTCATGAACTTGTATGTGGAAGACATTTTAGACCTAAAAACTACCAGGAATGTTTTATAAGATGTATTATTCTTCCCATCAATTTTAAAATACCAACATGAATATTCCAAATCATGTAATAAATATTATTTCATTATAGGAGTTTCGAAAAGGAATGAAATGACCCAAAAAATTATTGTTTTATCTAGTATTTTATTATATGGTGTATTAATTTCATTGTATTTTTTCCTATAAATATTTAATTTTAAATTTCACTATTGATGTTATGTTATTTTTATAAGTGGGGTTAAGTATAAACAACAAAAATTGATGATGCAAAGGATTCCATTCTATTTTTATCGTCAATAATTGTTTAGACATGTAGTATATCAAGCCATAATTTTTATTATGGATAAACATATAAAGAAGTGTGGATTGAACCGTAAGACCTATATAACCTACCACCTACAAAAAAATGGGTTTTATGAGGTCTACAATAGAAAAATAGTGATTATTTCTAAAAATAAAGAGTAGCCTAACCAAAAGGATTGGATTAAAAATGATTAGGATGCACTATGTGTATTTTTAACTAATTCCAAAAACGCCTAGATTTTCTACCTTATATAATAGTTTTTAAAATTAATTTTTACCTCCTTTTTGGGATGTAACACAAATCAAACTATGGTTTGATGATGTTAACTCTATATTTAATCATGGATGAAGAGAAATTAATGTTACAAATAATTTAACTAGAGGTTATGATAGGGGATATTTTGAGAAATTCCTACTAAACAAAGGTAATTCTATATCTCTTCATGACATGTGTATTCAAAAAAAGTGACTTTTATATTAGATATAAGGTCCAACTACTTCCTTGTATGATAAAATTCATATCTTGTAATATTCATTCCAAGTGGACAATATAATTTATAGAAACAAATATATTTCAATTTGGGGTAGTTTAAATCAATGGTGTTGACTCAAAATAACCATTTAAGATGACTGAGAAACAGAAGAAGTAGTTTCATGAAGAATTTTAGAAGGAAAAAAAGAATAAGTACAAAATTCTTTTTACTTATATTGAATAAATAAACCCATAGTTGTTTCATTTGATGATATTAGTCCGGGTACTCACATTAAATTAGTTTTTCTTAAAAATAATGCTGAAATTCATTGGATGTGATTCATAAGATAACTATGGGTGAGGGGATATGCAATTTAGTACTTAAATAAGTTTTTGTGCTTTTAATTCTCTATTTATATGTGATTTTGACCCAAATAAAGATGAATGAATGTGATACCACATCCATTTTCAGGATTTTGTAATATTTCATCCTTCCATATTTCTTTTGATTTAACTTTTTTTGATAATTTTTTACTATAAATAATGTTATTAAATTATTCAATTAAAATAAAAAAATGCCATGCTAGTTTTGAGGGATTTAATCACTAAAAAAATTGTTGTTTTTAAATGATTATTGAGTGATTTCTACCATTTTTTGTGGATGTTTTTTATTTAGATTTGTGAAAATTGTTTTCTATGAAAATGATCATGGTAAAATCAATATAATGGATTATAAAAACATGAAATTTGAACTCGAACAAAGGTAACCACCCAATTTTGACTGATTAACACCTCAAAAATCCTCCAAAAAAATGAATCTATATGTGTGTCTATGAAATCCATCAAATTAGAGTTCAAGTGATGTTAGAGATGGCTGGCCAAGGGTTACTTCTATTCCTTTACTATTACAATTTTTCCCAGGTGATATATTCAATTAGGGGAAAGTTTAGTTCTAGGTTTCAAAACACTCACCAAATAATTAGCTAAAAAAATTCATGATTGGGAAAAATTAAATAAGTGATATTTAACCCCAAATGATTTTATCTGTATTTCCTTTGAAATATTAAATGATGGGTTCAATATTTTTACTTAAATGTAATACCAAGTGTATATGAACCGTGATATTGAAAACCACTATAACCTATCCATTGAATTGGAACACATGAATATTAATAACCACATTATGCAAAACATTTATATATATTTTTATTAAGTAAAATTTATTCATTAATATAGTATAAATCAATTCTCAATTTTCAGTAAATTTTATTTATGCTTCAGAAATATATTTTATTGAAAAATGATTTTTATCACATTTATTCATGTGAACATATAAAAAAATTCTACAATTTTTATAGATTTTATTTTGGAAAATGAACAAACATTTTCAATTTAATATTTAATTATTATCCTATGTGGAATTTTTAGGATGTGTCTAAAATGGTTTTTTTTAATAATGAAAAATACCAATTTTCGTTAAAAATTCATTTTTCAAGTAAATTACACATAAAATTATGAATTTTTTTGGATCACATTTTGTATAACCCCAGTAATAGGTGGTGAATTAGTGTGGGATTAATTTTTACTACTTTAAACTTTTATCCCTTTCTTTTCCTCGGTCAATTATTTTGTGAATTTATCCCTTATATTTTTCCCCTATGACTAGAAATCATGCACATAAAAATATTAAGAAGCAATAGACATGAAGGGTTGTTAAATGAGTTTTTCCTGCCTAAGGATGACTATTTCTCCATTTTACAGTAGTTATTATCCCACATTCACACATATTACATTTTATTATCAAGGAATGAATGAGAAAGTGTATGACCTTGTACTCATTCCCCTAACAACAACCAAGTATATTGTAATCTATTCAATATAGAAAAAATTAAAGATGTCATATTTCTCATCAATGTTATTAGCTGTGTATAATTGGTTTTCTTCAATGAACACCTATTATTTTGACCATCTTCCTCAAAATATAGCAGTCACAAGGATGCCTATAAATCAAAGAAATCCATAATGTTGTCTCGTAATATGAAAAACTATAGTGGGATGACTCTAATTAATTACATTTATATAATATATGAATATATTATATGATGTCTACTCAGATCATTGTCTTTTGTTTGACCAAATATTGTGTACGACACTCTATATCATTTTCTATTCTTCTTTTTATTCAAATTAGATGAAATATTATTAATGTGAAATACTTGTTTTTTAATGCATCTAACATCGATAAATTAGAAAATATAGAAGGGATATATTATATCTCCCTATTGAAATAAGAATTTTATTCAATATAAAAACGATATCGAACATAAGCATTTTTATTCTATTTATTATACAAATTTATATTAACTATTTTCTAATATTCTCCTCAATATTTAGATCCACATAAATATTTATTTTTGAAATAATTATATAAAATCAACTTTCTATTTATGATCCAAATTCATTACCCACATGGAATCCTTCCAAAAAACCAAAAACATTAATATTCATGGTTCAAATAAAAATTTCACTAAGAAATTTAATAATTTAAACTACACATGAGCTTAATCATTATTTTTTGATATCACACATAGATAAGAATCAAGGATTCTTCACAGATTCTTCCTTCCAGTCATATGTCTCACATGGACATGAGAATATTAACTCAGGAATTAATATATAATTTAAATTGAGCTTATATGTTTCTATGGTGTAATAATAATGCAAAAAAACACCACATTCAACTGACTGTTTCATGTTATACCTCTTTATGCTGCTTCTTATTATTTTTTTATGCCTTATATATAACTACAATATAGCCTTTATTCCACAAGTTAGAATTCACATGTTTCCAAGAAACATGAAACATGGTGTCATGCTTGTGGTTTAACATTATCTACTATTTCATATAGCATTATAGAATAGTATTTTCTATAAATCCAGGCCTCTACTGATTTTAAACCCTCCATGATGCAAGGAAAAGTTATAGTGTGGAAATACCAACATTCAAAAAGTTATGTTGATGAAACCATTTCAACGGAGTAGTGACATTAGAGAATATAAAAAAATCATGGGTAGAGAGGTTGAATATGAGCATTCAAAGCAATTGAATGGTGGAAATTACATTGGACAATCAAACCTCATTCTATGTGTTATAATTTTAATAGAGAAATAGTACCACACTTTATAGGATCCTAGATCATAATTCCCTATGGGTTTTCTCTTCCTTCTTTATCAACATGTTTTATCAGCATCTTGAGATAACAGCAGGGTAAAAGACCCACAACACTTTCACACACCACCCTCTCAAGCCATACCATAAATAAATTTTCTATAGATCATACCATCGGTGCTATATGCCCATTGGTTTTCCTTTATGCATGGAATGTACATGCTTCCAATATTCACCATGAACACCCTTTCACACCTACCACCCAAGTCTATCCTGGATGAACCTTTCCCATTTGGTTTACCCCTTGGATCCCACAGGTGGTCGAGGGGGTACTTGGTTGTTCAATGGATTACCCATGTTTTTCTCTCCCAACACATAGTAAATAATAAGTACCAAATTACTAATCCAAACAAATTATTCCATACATCAAGATTATAAATTTATCCATTATTCATTGAATGGTATTTAAATTCCCTTATACAAATAAATAATTGAATGGTCTTTATCACCTTCCGTAGAATTCACCCAATTAAGAAACTCCATTGGTTGGATCACCATTATTCTTCATTGATGTAGGTAGTGTGTGATTCTTCAAATTCCCTTGGAGAATGTTAAAGATAATAGAATCAGTTCTATCATCATCATTCTATCAATTATTATTGATCAAGCATGACATTTAATTCCATAACATGAATCCAAAAAAATTCTCCAAGCATCCCCACACTATCCAAAGTATGATCATGTTACTATTGAAAATTAATTGATATATTTTATTATACAATTCAAATACTCCTTGTATTTAGTTTCCAAATATGATGAGATATTCAATGAATATTAATTTTTAGTATTGAAACACATCCATTATTCTTCAGTCTACATTTTTATATTCAAAAATTATGTCTCAAACTCAATTCTCATAGTTTCATGGGAACCTCCCTTTAATCTTTAACAAACATACCTAGAGACCCCAATGGAATTCCAATATGTTCTTATTCTCCAAGATAAAAAAAATTATGTTCTTAAGCACTTACTAAATCTTTGAAAACAAATATAATATAAACCAAAATTGGGATCATCAATCTCTATATTTCAATTTTTTTCAATAACATTAGAAAATGGTAAATATGGTTATCCAATTTGTATATATGATTATTTTCTCTATTCATAATCTCTATAATTTTCATTTTTTTATCACCCCCTTATTTTTAAAAAATACATAGTACTTTAAAGAGGACGGTATCATTTCATTATGAAGAAATGTTCCATCAATTATTCTACTAAAAGGCTACTTGGGATAACCCGGTGTCGAAAAACATAGGGCATAATTTAGTAATCAATGTTGTCTATTAAAAATTATTAATATGATAAAAATTTAAATAATAACCAATAATATTCTTAAAGAATTATTTAACTATATTTGATGATAAGATAAAGGATAAAAACATGTACAAAAATATAACCTGCAACCCTGTATTAACTTTAAAAAAATATTAAAAACATTTATGTATAATTAATATGATTTGATAAAAACTTTGAAACTAGTTTATCCATCCAAGTTTTATATGATTAATAAAAACAATTTTCTACCCATTTGATTTAGAATATCTTCTCTTTTATTAGAGTTCAGTGATAAGTATTTATTTCCTCTTTAATATAGTTTTCATGTAATAACCATCTAGATTTTTTAGATTTTCAGGAGATAAATATTTATGAAAGTTATTTTTTCAATTTTCACCCCATAAAGGGAGTCACTCCTCAAATTATTCATTATGGTTAATCTCTTAAATAATCTATTTCAAGATTTTATAATATGATAATACAATAAGATTGAATTCTTCATATATTTTTCAAGATTTTTAAAATTCTACTTTATAACCATGTATGAACTTTTTTAATGGATTATATTTAGAATAAAAAAGTTTTAAATGAAGCCTAGATGGAATCATAATCATTTGTTATCAAGTGTTCAAAGAATATTCTTCAAAACCATCAAAAATGACTCCATAACATATTTATATTTTAATACATATTGAGAAATACTACCATGATTATGAATCTTTCATCTTTGATGTCCATAATTATCATCATATCAACATTCTCAGGGTTTTCACCTAACACAAAATATAACCTTCAATTTCATAAAACTAATGAGAAAAAATTATAATTGAATAATGTGGATCTCATTTGAATTTAAAGGGTATAAACGGGGCCTATAACTATTTCCCAACCAGGAAACCTCTTAATTTTTGGCTCCACATTTTAAACAATTCAACATATCATCATTTATGTATTTCTTAGTAGGCTTGGGTAGCATGTATACATTTATTTTAACCATGTATATAATCTTCCTCTCATCCTAATCCATTAGGGAACACATATCACATGATGAAATTTTCATATTCATAAATATTTCTTCTTCTTATGGTGTGATTGTAATATAGTCCTTTGAATTACGACAACCTTGTTTTCACCTCACACGTAGAAGATCAAAACCTTTATGGTCATCATTTGTTGATAACCTCTCATGATATTATATTTATTCTTTTGGAATCATTTATTTCATTTTTTTTTGAACTTATAATATTCTTTATCCTTTTTATCTCTCTTTTCTGGTTAGTTGGTTAAAAAACTAAAAAATCTTGGGAATTTTCACCTCTAACTTGATTGATCCACAAGACATCATAGGAATTTCCTTCAATATTTGAATCCACATATTTATCTAAGAATTTGGTAAATTCTTTTGTTTTTAGCTTTACTTACAATCAATCTATATTTCATGGAATATTCACCAAAATCCATGGTGAATCTACTCATGCCACATAAGAATTAGTTTCTTCCATTTTGTGTGTTACCCCATTTGAAAATATTAGATTTTCGTTGATCATATTTTTATCTCATCTTACTATTGAAGCTAAACTTATCAAACATCTTCATGTACCTACTAGGATATATTATTTTTATCTTATTTCTCATATTAATTTCCCTATAGGGGCATATATACATTCCTCACATTTAGTGGACTTTTCCTCCCGGTTATTTCAATTTGATGCTTGAATGGTTTCTTCATTCATTATTAACCATTTTTACCACTTCTATTCTAAATACGGTAGAAATCAATAAGTATTTCACACATATTTTTTATTGATATATTTTTTCATTTTTCATATGTTCTTTGATTCACCTCAACTATGACCCCCCATGTTGTATGATTTTATTGAACATTTGGTGTTCCTTACTATGCCAATAATTAGTATCCTTATGCCCAAATATATAACAGTATAAGTAGTATCTCATAATTACAAATTTTTATCATGGTAAACAATGATTTCTATAATTTCATGTGATATTCATATGTTTCTTCTCTATCATTGAATGGGTATGTTTAGAGAAATATATCTTTATATACATACTTTTTTCTACATTGGTTTTAATTGTGGGGTTCTCATCATTTTTCCTCAATAAATTTTATGCATATTCCGATTTCAAATATGCTTATGAAAAGAGTTATAAAAAACATTATTTACACTGGTAGATGGTATAATTTTCTTAAATACTGATTGGGACTGACCATTGGATAATTTCAATATATTCATACCACCAGATAAAGGTATTTTAGAATAAAAATCCTCTGTCGAAGTTTGGGTGGATATATTTTTTCTATTAATATCACTTATTTCTACTTGTTGTTAAGACTAAACTCAAACATTTTAAAAAAATATAATTTTACTTCAAGTTATTGAAATTTCAATTTTAGGAGGAATTTTCCAACCTCCATTGATTTGAGTCTGTCTTTAGACTCGTTATTTATCATCAATGCTTCTAAATTGTATAAAATATTCTTATTCTATATAAAATTATCAATATTATTGATATTACATTATATTATTTCTTGTCCATCATTATTAACCTAAATGATATTATTCTAATCATATTCTAAATCATATAAATCCTATTCAATGATCTCAATTGATTGATATTTATTTAATATTTTTTCAAACCAATTCTTCCAAACTGTAGAACCTGATTCTAAACTCTACTTGATTCTTACACTTTTGATATTACATTTTTTGGTGAGATCAACACATATAATCAACCTTTATGCCAATGCACTCCCTATCATTTCCAAGATTATTCTTCAAGATAATATATCTTATCATGAAAAAAATTCCTCAAATTTGTAAAATAATCATTATCTAAAGAATGATCTTTAACATATTTTCTTGGTTCATTTATTGAAAAATATTGGAAAATAATAAATTATAACTCTTTATTAGTATTTAAGATAGTACTATTGTGAATATATTTGGTATTAGTTTGTAATACAGTATCATATTCAACCATGCAAGAATTATAAGAGATTTCGAACACATATTCTTCTTCATCATTACATAAGTGGGTCACTTTCTTTGTCTTTATCAATTATTTATACTTTATATTCATCTAGTTATTGTATCAGATAGAGTTATGATATTTTTTCTATTAAAATACTATATTTATATAGTCCATTATGAATTGAGATTAGAATTCAGATATTTATGAATCAAACAAATTATAAAATCCAACCATATGTGTGGCGTATCCCTTTGATATTAATTGTTACAATCACTTTTTGGATAGCCACACAAAGAAGGTGGGTGAATTAGTGTGGGATGAATTTTTAGTAATTCAAAATTTTATCCCTTTCATTGACTATGTATATTATTATGTTAAATAGTCTCTTATATTCTTATATTATTGTTAACAAGGTTCCATATAATCATAATAAGGAATAATGGACACAATGGGTTTTTAATGAGTTTTTCCGCACTTATGATATCTACTTCCCTAGTTTACGGTTGTTATTATATAACATAACCAAAATATAATTTTAATTATTGAATAAATAAAAATAAATGGAATAACATTTAACACATTCTTTTATCACCAACCATGTTCAATGAAACATATTCAATATAGTACTAATGATGTAATTCATCATTCTCCTCTTCTAGTGACCAACAGTGTAGAACATGTATTGTTGAATAACCACCAATAATTTTGATCTACTTCCATTAAATGAATAAATCACAAGGATAATTATAATTAACAACAATAAAAATGGATATCTCCTAATATGTAGAAATATAGAGGGATACCTCTAACTCTTTAGACAAAAAATTATTCTAATATATTGGAGGACAACTACACATATCATCAGACTCTGTTTAATCAAATGTTATATACCACACTATATATCTTCTTTTATTCTTCTTCATACGTACACAAGAAAAATTCTTCATATGAATAATTAGTTATTTAATTTCTCTAACATTGATGAATCAAAATATAGATATGGTGTTGTATCAGATCCCCCTCTTCACACAAGAATTAGTCTCGATGGAAATAGTGTCAAAAAAATATTTTAATTGCAATTTTCTTTTGTTTTTTATTCACTATTTGTTAATATTATCCTCTCTATTGAGATCCATATAAATCTCTATATTTTAATATATTTTTAACTTGGACTTTTCATGTATGATCTAAAATTCATGTTATATCATGAATCATTCAAAAAAAACCCACAAAAAATGTGGGTTCACTGTTCACGTAATAAATTCCCTAATAATTTAATCAATTTAAACTCAATTGGGGTTTATTCTTTATTTTTTCATATAAACAATAGAATAGAGTCATGTATTTTTCACTTATTGTTCATTTAGAATATTGGCCTCAAGTGAATGTGATCATATCAACTCAAGAATGAATATAACCATTATGGTGTAGTTTCATGTCTCTATGGTGTAAAATTTATCCCTGAAAAATGATTTCAAATAACTGAATCATGGTATGATTCTTTTTTCCAAAACCTATTCATTTGTATTCATACTATAATACATCCATGTATACCTTATTTTAAAATTCAGTATTCACTTATTCTATATAACCATGGAATTGAGTTTCATGATTGTGGTGAAATGTTATCTATTGTGTTGTAGCCCACTATAGAATAGGATTTACTCAAAATCAGTTCTTATATCAATTAATAACCCTCCACAATGACGAGATAAGAAGTTTTTTTGGAATCCCAAATTTTATGGAATTTTGGTGAGGAATCCATTCCTATGGTATAACAACAATAGAGAACATAAGGAATCAAGGTTCAAGAGGTTAAATATTATCTTGTGAAGAGCTAAAATGGTAGGGATTAGTTTGATCAAGTGGACCTCCATTTATGAATAAAATATTAAATTTAGAAATAGAATTGTGCTTCATGGGAACCCACCTCTTAGGTCTTTCATATTTGGAACCTCCTTACATATCATTGTGTTCCTTCAACATCCCAAGATGGAAGTGGGGGTTAACATGCGCCAACCCTTCACACACTAGCCTCATGGAACAAGTGTCATCTTTTTCGTCCAACAAGAACCTTGTGGGTGGTATTCGAACAATTGAATTATTATGCACATTCCATGAACATTATCCAAGATGACACTATACTCACCCCTCACACCTTCTGTCTGTAACTAGATTGGTTGACCCTTTTCACAAATGGTTGAACCCTTTGGTTTCACATATTATTGAGGGGGTCCATGGTAGGATAATGGATAACCATGTTTTTTCTATACCAATACTTAGTAATCACTAAGTACCAAATTGAGACAACCAAATGATTCCATAATTCATGAATATAAATGAATCCCTTATTTTTTTCATGGTCATCAAAATAAATTAAAAAAATAACTATTTTCATGATCTTTCTCATATTACTCAGACTTAATCTCATAAATAAATTCCATTGTATGGATCACCTTTTATAGCGACCCAGTATTTTCTTAAATTACTATTACATCACTATAAATATAAAAAAACACAATATTATTACTCCATGAGGATCCAAAGGTATAGTGTCTTGTGAAATAAGGACCATAAAATACATTTAAAACATCAAACATAAACAATTATTTAATTTATTCTTCTCTAGCTTCCTATTGGCTCTTAACCTCTCCTTAATACATGAAGTCACCTAAGTTTATACATTAAAAATGGGTGATATAATATCCTAGTAAGAGGATAGATTTGAACAATATAAAAATGGTTGAGAATAATCATAATTGAGGCAAAAGATCAAGAACATGAGAGGAATCATGAATAAAATACTTGAAATATGGAAATGTGTAAAAAATAAAACATCATGTCTTAGTGGTTAACTACCACACATTATTTTGAAAAATGTTATCATCTTGTTCATAGATCATTTCAATTTAACTCATGAGAATCATTACATTTCCCAATGCTTTGGAGAGCTATATAATTATGGTCGCACCCGTCACTTTCAAACATTCATATTGTGCTATATAATTCTGGGCGCACACGTCACATCATAACATTATCATTATCATGCATTCCACATTGAAAATATATCAAATATAAACATAAATAAACCATGTAAAGGAATGTATTTCATCTCATAATAACACATTTATAAACTTCGAGTTCCCAAATGAAAGTGGGAATAACATACATGATTCAATGACCATCAACCTTGAGTGAGAAGTAAAAGGTGTGTTTTAGAAAGAAGTGTTCTTTTAGAAAAAATTTGTTTGAAATAAACTCTAGTGTAAAACATTTATCTCCCCGAAAAGGTAAGATAATGATGAAAAGATTATTTTGATGGAGTGACCATACCAAAATGGAGTGAAAGAGGGGGAACCCGGAGAACGAAAGTTGGGTTTGAGAATTTCCCCTTACCTTGTATCTAAACGCTTTCTTCACATTAATGTCCTGTATGACAACATTATAATCATCAATTAACAATTATAGAACCCTGTTTACAAGAATATGGTCTATTATGGATTCATTAAGTAATTTTATGGACTTTTGATGAGTTATAGAGTTTAAGAACATTGTTCGGTAATGTTCGTTTTCATGATTTATTTGAGAGGTTCATATGTACTCATAAATGGATGTTCGTGTAGAACATGGGTAAACATACAGAACAGATATTTAATGTTATTAATGATATTACAGAAGTTTAAATGATATTTTGTTGAATTATATTATATACTATGTGGATGAATCATTAGAATATAATTAAATGATGATTGTTTGGGATAATTTGGGCGATTTTTCGACCACTACGAACTTGTTTTGTTTAATCATTTATTAATATGTACATAATTTTGATTGAGAACATTAAATAGTATATAATAAATATAAAATATTCTTGTCTGACCATAAAAATGGTTTCATGACCAGTTCTGAAGGTAGAATTGGAAAAAAAAGAGAACATGTCGTTCTTAAAGGTGATAAATTAACACCTCACGAACAACAATTTCTTTTATATAATAAAAATAAAGAGGAGAAGGGGGTTTGATGATATATTATCGAATTAGTATCATAAAATTACATTATATGTAAGATACTGGAGTTAACAAAACATGTTGATGAGGATATGTGGTGAGATATTAAGAAATGAACTTGAAATTGAAAAGAATTTAAAGGAAAAAGAGATAGAGGAATTACCTCTTGAATCCTCTTCTTGAGATCCTCCTTAAGAGAGGTAGGGTTTTTCTTTTTATGAGACCAGAAGATCTTGGACATGTGGGAGGGGCTAGGAATGATCATTGGGGATATATTAGAGAAGGATTGAAGCTTGATATGAGTGAGCAGAAGAAGGTGTGAAGGGTGGTATTTATAGTGGAGGGGAGAGGGGTTCTCACAATATAAAATTCATTAATTTATTATTTATCCGAAGGACAAGAAATATTGAGCATTAAATGACTAGATATAGTAATTGTATCATGTAAATCCGAAACAATTGGGCTTAAATCGGTAGAACATCACACATGACTCTATAATTATTGTTTTTAGCTTATTTTATAAATTATGGTATTTCACTATTCCTAAAAATTTCATGTATTTCAGAAAAGCCACAAAAGTTCACCGAAACCAATTTTTGACAGGTAGAATCCAAAAAAGTCCATTTTTTTAAATTAATTTTCTAAATATGATTAATTTAACTTTTAATTGAAATCAAAATTGACTTGAAAAATACAGTTTTTAAAATTAAAACTGATTTTATAAAGCTTTCATAAATTACATAAGGTATTATAAAATTATTTTAAAACCAGAATAAATATAATTTTTATGTAAACATTTGAGTTAAATAAATTTTTTCTACATTAATTAATTATAATTAATTGTTTATGACTTAAAAAATACCAATATTTTTACTATGGTCAAATTATCACTTATAAGATGCCTAAATTTTATTTAATCATTCATAGGTAAAGTTACAAATATTTTGGACAATTTAACATTCATAAGGGTCATATTACTATTCAAAAGGGTAACATTACTATTCATAAGGGTATGTTACTATTCACCAAAAATTATGTTTTTCTTATCAGACACCAAACATCTTATAGATCACAACCATGTATGTCATATTTTCGAAATTAAAAACATAAAAGTGGAAAAATTATGTTTAATGATCAAATTTTATTTAGTATCATGATATTTCATTGTGATTTCTAATGTGATTATACTGTAAAGAATAATTATTAGAATGGAATTCCATTGACAAAACTTTGGGTCATTACATTCTTCCGCCTTCTGAAATTTCTCCCTCAAAATTTCATTTTACATAAACAGGTGAGGGTACATCTCATTCATTGCATCTTCTAGTTCCCAATAAGATTCTTCAAACTTATTGTTCCTCCAAAATAATTTTACAAGGTGAGTTTTCTTATTGTGTAGAACCTTATCTCTCATGTCAAGAATCATTACTCAATGCTCCTCATATGAGAGTTCATCTTCCAACTGTACCACCTCTGAGTTCGAAACTTGTGAGGGATCAGGTATGTACTACCTCAATATTGATATGTGAAACACGTCATGAACATGAGCCATATTAGATTCATGTGAAAGCCAATAGGACACAACTTCTGTGCAATCAAGGATCTCAAAGGGGCCCATGTACGTCATGCTTATCATTTCTTTCTTTCCAGATATCATGACTGTATTCCATGGAGATATTCCATAGAAGACTTTATCTCCAACGTCTAACTCCAAGTCACTTTGACAATTTCCCCCAAAGATCTATTGCTAAATTTTAGTAGATTTGATGTGTTTTTGGATGAATTGAACCTTTCCTATCATCTTTTGTGAAAGATCATGTCCAACTAGACTTCTTTCTCCAACTTTAACTCAATAGATTGAAGTTATACAATGCTTTCCATACAGAGCTTCATATAGAGCCATCTGAATACATGAGTGGAAGCTATTGTTGTATGAGAACATAAACAATGGGAGATTTTGATCCAATACACCATTAAATTCTAAAGAGCATTCTCTTAACTTGTCTTCTTATGTCTGAATAGTCCTTTCAGATTGTCCATCAGTTTGGGGGTGATAGGTCCTGCTGAAATTTAATTCGGTACTCAAATAATGTTGAAGTCTCCTCCATAATTTATATGTGAACCTTGTATCATGGTCAGAGACAATAGAGAGAGGAATTCCATGTAGTCTCACAACATCCTTCACATATATCTTTGTAGGTTTTTAAAGCTATAGGTCTTCACAAATAGCGATAAAATGGGCATTTTTCGGTAGTCGGTCAACCACAGCCCATATCAAATTATTTCCCTTCGACGTCTTCAGAAGTCCCATGACAAAGTACATAGTAACATTATCCCATTTCCACAATGGTATAGGTAATAGTTGAATCAACCATTTGTACTTTTGTCTCTCTACTTTAACATTCTGACATACCAAGAACCTTGATATATATTCTGCAATATCCTTCTTCTTATTACCCCACCATAAGTGTTCTCGAAGATCACGATTCATATTGGTACACCCATAATGGATAGAGAATGATGAGCTATGTGCATTATCAAAAAGATCATTATTTATCCCAGATGATTAAGGCACAAAAATCTGCATTTCAAATTGAATCACATTATCATCATCAGTCTGGATGTCATGCAGATTCCCATCCTTTACAAAATTCACCATCTTTTGTTACTCCAAATCATTATTTTGTGCCTACTTAATCTTATCTTGGATGGATGGTTCTGAAAGCCTTTATGAAAGGTAGGATGTATCCATTTCCCATATGATTTATAAATCTATCCTTTGTATATCCAAGAAGATAAGGTCTTTCTCAATCCATAACATGGATAGAGTAGTTTGTTATTTTATACATAGAGTATGAGTTACCTTGTTTGCCTTTACAGTATGATAGTTAATAGAGAAATCATAGTCTTTGATTACCTCTAAACATCTCCTTTGATGCATGTTGAGATCCTTTTGTGTGAATATATAATTTATGCTCTTGTGGTCAGTGTATATGTCACACTTCTTACCACAAAGGTAGTGTCGCCGGATTTTCAATTAAAAAATCACGGCTTCCAACACTAGATCATGAATTACATAGTTCTGATCATGGATCTTTAACTTTTGTGAGGCGTAGGCTACCATATTATCATTTTTCATGAGTACACAACCCAAACCTTTCATTGAAGAATCTCTTTATATCACAAAACATTCTCCAATTTTCTGTAATGTGAGTACTAGTGCATTGATTAGCCATCTCTTTAGCTCCGTGAATCTTCCCTCACACTCATTCATCCAGAAATACTTTACCCCATTCCTTATTATCTTAGTTAGAGAGATTGAAAATCATGATAAATTTCTCACAAAATGTCGATAGTACCCAGCTAATCCAAGAAAACTATGGATTTCTGTGAAACTAGATGGCATGTGTCATTCCAAATTCACCTTTTTTCAGAAGGGTCCACAGAAATTCCCTCACTTGTGATCACATGTCTCAAAAACATGACATAATTCAAAATAAAGTCACACTTTTTGAACATGGTGTACAAATTCACATTTTTCAATGTCACCAACACAACTCTTATATATTCTTCATTTTCTTCTTTTCTCTTGGAGTGGATGAGAATATCATTGATAAACACCATAAAAAAAATTTCAAGGTAATGTCTAAATACTATATTCATAAAATCCATGAATATTATAGGGGCATTAGTAAGTGAAAAGGGAATCAATAGAAACTCATAGTGTTCATACCTTGTATATAAGGCGGTCTTATGAATATCTTCCTTACTTACATTTAGCTAATGATACCCAGAACGAAGATCCACCTTTGAGAAGTATTGAGAATCTATTAACTGATCGAACAAGTCGTCAATCCTTGGGAGAAGATACTTGTTATATGGTGACCTTTTTGAGTTCCTGATAATCGATACACAACCACATTGTTCCATCGTACTTCTTCACAAGGTTCACTGGTTTACCCCAAGGTGATGCACTAGGGTGTATGAACCCTTTGTCCAAATTCTCTTGAAGCATCTTCTTTAACTCTTCCAATTTGATAGAATCCATCTTATAGGGACACATTGAGATAAGAGTAACTGCAGGTATGATTTCTATTGAGAACTATACCTCACGATCTGGGGGAATTTTAGGTAACTCTTTGGGAAATACATCACCATATTAACTCATTATGGGCATTTCTGTATGGTTGGAACTGTCCTTTGACTCAACCATTTGGGAGATGTATTCTTCAATAGAGGGAATAAACACCCACACCATTGATGTATTTTTCAAAGGAGATTCATGATCATCCTTGCATTTTTAATGGATCATGGGACAGTTTGAAATATGAAATTTTATTTTCTTTACCCGACAGTTAATAAGTGATCTATATAATGAGAGTCAATCAATTCCCATTATAGCGTCTAATTCTACCAAGGGAAGTATTACATGATTCACAGGGAGAATCTTCACACATAAGCCAACAGGATTAGAGTCAAACACTAAGGTTATAATGATTTCAACACTTGGTGATTTATAGATGTCTCTACTTCAAGGTTTTTGGGCTTCGATTTTGAAGTTCTAGAAAACATGCAATATATAAATGAATGTGTAGAACCATAATCAAATAAGTCTTTTTACATTCTTGAGTGAATAGGAAGTGTACCTTGTACAACTTCATTATCATTCTCTACTTCTGTAGTAGTGATGGAATAATCCTTACATTGTTCCTTTTTCATTAGTGGTTGTTGATGTTGATTACCCTTGAGAACATGAGGTTTAGTGCATTTGATTACATAGTGTCCTTTCTCCCTACAGTTGTAGCATTGATCTGTGGGTGGTTGTCTTCATTATTCCACCATATTATCCTTTCTTTTTATTTCTTTTTGACACTCTTGAGCATGATGTCCTTATTTACCACACTTCAAGCACTTCCCCAACCCTTTGAGATAGTTCTCATTATGCAACTTCCCAAATTTTTGGCATGTGGGTCGTTGACTTTTCTTCCTGCCTTTATCATTAGATCATCCGGCTTGAAACTCTATATTTCGTTTCATATCACCATATCCATGGGACCATTATCCAATATCCATCTCCACATTGAGATAACACCAAATAACATCTTCATAACTCCAAAACTATCTAATTTCAAGATATTTTTAAAGGTTTGGTTTTAATCCACTAAAGAATCTGTTAATTTTACTATCATTCTTGATAACAAATCCCAAAGTGTACCTTTGAAGCCTTGTGAAATTATATGTGTCGGTTGTGACAGATTCTCCGTTATTTTTCTTGATCTCTATGAATTATCTCTCCTTTTTTGTACAAATTGTTCATGGGAAATACTTATTAAGAAACATTCTCTTAAAGTATTCCTATTCAATCTCTTTAATTTCCTCCCTTGGTTTGGTGTTCTTAATCAAACCCCACCATTGATCGGTCTCTCCATCTAGATGATAACGATTATAGTAACCTTCTCTCTGTCAGAATAGTGGACCATAGAAAAGATATTCTCCAGGGATCTAACTCACTGTTCTATAACTAGTGGATCAGAAGATCCACTAAACGTTGGTGGTTGTTTTCGCATAAAACACTCGACAGCCAGTTGCTCCCTCTTTGCTGAAGTAGAAAGTTCCCTATTATTCTGGTTATTGTTCATAACCTGATATAGTTTAGTAATAATCACCATGAAGTTTTTAACTCGACCTCCTAAATCATTGGTTATGTCATTCAATAAATTGTTGCATTATCCCTCGCATGAGTTGTTGGCCATGTATCTCCTAGCTCCCACCATTTTCTAAAATAGAAAATGTTCGAACAAAACATAAGTCAACAAGGAATGAATAAATTATTAATTTGTATGATTTACACTAAAAGAATAACATATTGGATCCCAATGTAAATCATATTGTGTGCATATTTGTACTTAGTCTCATGCTAGAGGTTTTCTCTATGGTTCACTAATCCAAATTCCAAAATTAACTAAACCTTTCCTATGATACCATCTATAGCGACCCTGCCTTTTCATGCATTAATATTACATCATTATAAATATAAACAACATGATAGTATTACTCGATAAGGATCCAGAGTTTTATTTTATTTGGAAAACTAGGACCATACATAACATTTACAACATCAAACATGAATATTTATTTAACTCCTTCTTCTCTAGCTTCTTTTTAGATCTTCACCTCTCTTTAATACATGTAGTCACATAAGGATATACATCAAAATGGGGTGAGATAAAATAAAATTAAGAGGATAGATATGAAAAATATTACAATGGGTGAGAATAATCATAACATCAGAAAAAGACCATGAATAAGAGAGAAATCATTAATAAAATACTTGAAATGTGGAAATGCATAAAAAATGAAACATCATTTCATAGTGGTTAACTACCACACATACTTCTGAACAAATATAGAATATTTTTCAAAAATCATTTCACTTTAGCTAATGAGATTCATCACCTTACCCAATGCATTGAAGCGCTATATAATTCCGGCGGAACCTGTCTCATTCAATCATTCATATTGCACTATATAATTATGGGTGCACCTATCACATCATAACATTATAATTATCATAGAATCCACATAGAAAATATATCAAATATTAACATAAATAACCCATGGAAAGGAATGTGTTTCATATCATAAGAACACATTCATAAACATTGGGTTCCCAAAAGAAAGTGGGAATATCATACATGATACAATGACCATCAACCATAAGTGAGAAATAAAAAGGTCTGTTTTAGAAAGAAGAGTTCTTTTGGAAAACATTTGTTTAACATAAACTCGATTGGATAACATGTATATACTAGAAAAGGTAAGATAATGTTGAACAAATTTTTTTTTAGGGAGTGATGATTCCAAATTTGGAGTTGAATAGGGAGAACCCAATTAAAGTATGTTGGGTTTGAGAATTTCCCCTTACATTGTATCTTAATGCTTTATTCACTTTAATGACCTATATAACCACATTATATTCGTTAATTAACAATTCAAGAACATTTTTTACATTAATATGGATCATTATGGTCAAATTAATTTATTTTATGGCCTTTTATGAGTTATAGAATTTGAAAACATTGTTCTGGAACATTTGTTTTCAAGGTTTTCTTGAGAAATTCACATGTATTGCTAAATGGATGTTCTTGTAGAACATGGTTAAACATCCAGAAATGATATTTCATGTTATTAATGATATTAAAAAGTTTAAATGATCTTATATTGAATTATATTATATACCATGTGGATGAATCATTAGATAATAATTAATTGATGATTGTTTGGGTTAATTTGGGCAGTTTTTCGACCATAATGAACTTGTTTTGTTTAATCATTTAGTAACATGAACATACGTTAGAAACAGAATATTAAATAGTATATAATATATATAACATATTCTGGTTCAACCATAAAAATTGTTTCATGACCTTATCTGAAGGTTGAATTGGAAAAAATAGTACACGTCATTCTTGAAGGTGATAAATTAACACCTCACAAACAATGTTTTATTTTATAAAATAAAAACAAGATGAAAAAGGGGTTGGATGATATATTATCCAATTAGTATCATAAAATTCCATTATATGTGAGATAATGGAGTTACCATACCATTTGGATGAGGATAGGTGGGGAGGTATTAACAAATTTACTAGAAATTGAGTGGAATTTAAAAAAAAGAGAGAGAAGAATTACCTCTTTAATCCTCCTCCTGAGATCATCCTTAAATAAGCTAGTCTTGGTCTTTTGAGGATACCAGAAGATCTTGAACATGGGGTAGGGGCTAGGGTAGATGGTTGGAAATATCTTAGAGAAATCTTGAAGCTTGAGAGGTGTGAGTAAAATAGGGTGTTAAAGGTGGTATTTATAGTGGAGGGGAGAGGGGTTTTCTCAATATAAATTTCACTAATTATTATTTCTCCACAAGATAAGAAATAGTGAGTCCTCCATGACTAAGAAAAGTAATTTTATCATTTAAATCTGAACCAATTGGGATTACATAAGCAGAACATCACACATGACTCTATAATTAGTGTTTTTAGCTTATTTTGTAAATTATGGTATTTTACTATTCATAGAAAATTCAAGTATTTAAAAAAAATCTCAAAAAAATACCCTATCATTTTTTACGTGTAGAGTCCAAAAATGAAGTCCATTTTTAAAAAAAAAATCTAAATATGATTATTTTAGTTTTTAATTAAAATAATATTTTACATGAAAAATACAATTTTTAAAATCAAAAATGATTTTATAATGCTTTCAGAAATTATGTAAGGTCTTATAAAATTATATTCAAACAAAAAAAATAGAGTTTTTGTGTAAAAATTTTAGGTAAATATATATTTTTAAAATTAATTTTTTTTAATTATTTATTTATGACTAACAAAAATAGAAATATTTTTACTATGGTCAAATTTTCAATTACAAGATGCCTAAATTTTATTTAATCATTCATTGGTAAAGTTACTATTATTTTGGACAATTTACTTTTCATAAGGGTTATATTACTATTCATAAGGGTAAAATTACTATTCATAATGGTATGCTACTATTTACAAAAAATTATGTTTTCTCTATAGGACTCCAAACATTTTACTGATTACAACTGTGTATGTCAGATTTTCGAAATTCAAAACATAGAAGTGGAAAAATTATGTTTAATGATCACATAGTATTTTATATCATGATATGTCATTAGGCATCCTAATGTGACTATAATATAAGGAACAATTATAAGAAGGGAATTTCATTGATAAAACTTTGGGTCGTTACACCTTTATTCTTCATTATATTAGACAATGTCCACTTCATCAAATTTAATTGGCACATGTCTTATATATTAAGATCAGTTCAATAACCATCACACATGAAATGGTAATTACTCTATCATGATATCCAATTCCATAACATGAATCTATAAAAAATATCCAAGTATCACAACATTATCCATATTTTGTTCATGTGACCATTTAAATTCCATTTATGAATATTCTATTAGATATCAACAACTTCTAATATTTCATTTACAAATATAAAAGATATCTTCAAAGAATATGTTAATATAATACTAAGATACATCCAAGATAATTCAATCACAATTTAAGATTCAAAATGTAATTTTCAACTTCAATTAACATTTTTTCTTAATAACATCACTTTAATATTTAACAAACCTACTAGGGATCACCAACAAACGTCCAAGATATGTTTCTTCTTCAAGACGTATTGACATAAGGTGCTTCATTACTTACTATATCATTGAAAACTAATACAGCACAATCACAAAGATGGACAATTATACTTTCATGTAAAATTAACCTAATAATAGTTTAATTATAAATATTCTTACAAATTACATAGGAATAATTATAATACATTATTTTGGTATAAGTTAATGTTTATGATATGAAACACAATTTTTGAAAAAAGTACTTTTATGCACGTAGTGTGGTTTTATTTTAAAATATTTTATTTATCCCTATTGAATAATTGTATTAATAAAAATTTTATATTATATAATCAAAAAAAATATTTTTCTAATTATTTTATTCATTTTTAAATGAATGTATTTGGATAAAATTAAATTTTATGCTTAAACATTCATTTTTAGAAAAAAAATTCATTATGTTTTGCATGTTTCATTAAATTTAAATTGCCCTGGTAAAAGATTTTTTATCTACTAAAATAGATTCATTTTTTTCATTCATAATTATTTATATAATTTAATACTTTCAAATTAAATTTTACTCATATTAAATAGTTTAAAAGTAAAATTTAGCTACCTTAGTTAAGATTAATAATAGTTGTGTGTGGGTTTAAACCATTATATAATCATATAATTTCAACCCATATCAACTAAATTAATATTGTTTGAAGGTATTTCTACCTTATAATATCCTAAATTATCATTCTTGTTTATTTTCCACCCTTTAATTACTCGAGATACTAAGAGAATATTCTTATGAAAAAAAATCCATATTTTTATCCCTAAAAGGTAATTATTTATTTTATGTCCATATTTTTTAAAAAGGTTTTCATGAATGAGTTTAATAGCATAAATATATTTATTATAGTAATTTTTACCACTGTTTTCTATAAATTTTTCAAAGGAATAATCTTGTTGTTTTCCAAACAAGGTGTTTTTTACTTTTTCTGATAATGTGAAATGATTTTTTTATCTTAAACTACATGAATTGATTTCTCCTCCATCATAAACACTATTTATATTAATATTCATTTATAATATTTTTTTTTATTTCCAAAATAATTTTTTCACTTAGTATTTTAAAAGGTTTAGATTCTAAAAATTTGATTTCAAATAAAATGGGTATATTTTTAAAGAAATCTTATAGTGTTCATTTAAAGATATTTAATCTATAATAAAATACTTTCAAGTTCTTTATGATTTTCAGCGGATCTGGTCCAATTTTACCATATTTATTCTTTCGTAAGATGGTTTATAATTATGATAATTAAATATTAAAAAAACATGATTTCTTTCCACAGTTTATGATTTGATGATATGATAAATTATTTGTTATCTTGGGTCACCCATATGTATGATTTTATTAATGTGACAGGTGGTTATGTAATTTTACATCCCTCTAATAATTGGTTAAAGATAGATATCTCATGAGATAATAAAAATTGGAATGGGGAGTGAAACTGGTATATTTAAGGAAATTTTCTAATAATATTGTATTGGGACTGAACCATGACTATGGAAATGATGGAATATGGACGAATATAAATCTTATAAGATAGTCTTGGCCACAAACCATGATTGAGTAAATGATTTTATATTCTTATATTAATGACAGAAATATATTTATTATACATATGTTATGTTTATATGTCCCATGATTGACTATTGATGATTCTGGACTCTAATATATTATGTTTTTTTATTGAAAAAACATTATACCATATCTCATGGTTATGATATATGAATTTATGGGTATGATTTTCTATTTTTTAGCTCATATTAACATACCCTTATTCATATCTTATACTTAGTTTTGATCATTTATTGATATCTCTTATGTTTACCCTTTTGGAGAATTTGAGCTCACACATTCTTATTTTTCCCTTCCCAAGTTTTTACAGAATGTTTTTAAGATTGGTATATCTAAGAAGGGTTCTAGTGGTGAAAACTAAATGATAAATTATTTAGATATTTTATGTACCGATTTTTTTTCATGTCCTTGTTTCCAAAGACTATATACCTCTATTTCCACAGGAATTTGTTACTGTGAAATGTAATGAATATTATTATAAAATGATTTGGTATTAATGTATAAAATGTTTGGTTTTTTATAGATTGTATCAGAGGAAAATTTTAGTAAAATTTAGAAACTAATATGTGAAATCTTTGGTGAGAACAATTAAGATAAGACTTTCAGTTAGAGAATATACAATATTCTGATAATGGAAGGTGTGTTGTTTCCCTAAGTTAATATATCCATTTTTTTATTCTAAAAGTGGAGATGGAATTTTTTTAGATTCATCCACGGATAATAAAATTGAAAATATTTGTTTGATTATATCGCATCCATCATTCTAATAATAGATTAATGGACCCTTACTACGTACCAAGTTAGAAACTCTAAGTGGATATTCTTAGGATAAATCACATTTTATTTAACATCTATTTTCAAATATTTGAATATTAATGGCCATATATGAACTAAGTCAAACGAAAAATATAATATATTAAAATTAATGTGTCTTGGTTGAGACATACTATAAATTATTTTATTTATTAAATTATTTCCCACAATGATTATTTTTTTGTCATACTATGATTATTAATTTCATGAAATAGATGTAATGAGAATAATCCATGTTAATGATGACTGGAATGGATAATTAATTGATTTTCCCCCTAAGAAATAATATCTTAAGGAAATCAGAATGAAAAATAATGTTTTATTCTTAAAAAACATTTTCAATCCATCAATCATGTTGATCTTCCATTGGAGAAAAGGAAGGAACAACACATTATTGAGTCCTTTATGAGCCAATTGCCAACTTTTTTTAGTGGGTTAATCATTTTTCTAACTGATTACCAATGCATTAGTCCCATAAAATTAGATTTTATATTTTCCATTATTGTGAACCTTAAAAGGTAATCTTAGTTTTATAATATTTTGATGCTGAAAAGGATCAATATTGAACTATAATTATGAATATGTTGAAATGATTAGAAATTTAATCTAAGGAGTGGGATGAGTTTAGAAGATTTTTTTTTCAACAAGTACTTTACAGTTATTCTTCATATGATTATAGGGAATGAATTACATGATCTTAAGAAGAATGATGATGAATATGTAAGTGCCTATGAGGAATACTTTATAATACTTGAGCGTAATGATTCTAATATTATTATTTTAATTAGCCTATAATTTAATATGTATTTATTACAAATTGTTTTATGAATATTCATTAAATTACATGATCACCCTCTTAAGGGTCATAATGGAATAGTGTATTTTGATTCTGGGTACATGATTTTCTAATTTGGTGAAATAACTTCAATATATCCCATAATGAACATCCAACAAAGTAATATTCTTATATATACCGTACATAAAACCATTATTCATCACCTAGGGAATGAAAGAATAAGAATGGATGAGATAAGATACACAATAATGGTAAATAAGGGAGATACATAATCATAACATGAGTATAAGGGTTTCTAAACATGAGCATAAAATTTTAAAACCATACCCTACATATCAAAGATCATAATATTGATTCATTCCATATGGATGGGAAGATCATAAGTTATGAATCATAAGGAAATCAGTGAAAATGATCCATGAGATCATAATGGTGGAATAATTCATAGAATTGTGGATTAAACTTAATTATACAAAACAATTTCTAATGTAGTAAAGGCTCACTTCTAGGTATGTCATAGTGTAATGGGTTCACTTCAAAAACTATCATATTAATCACGGTTTTCCCCTAAAACTATCATTGCACACATTGTAACATACTGGACTAGGTTCACTCCACATTCCAGGATTTTCTATATAATGAGATATAAATAATTACCCAATACATTTGAGGGATATATATTTTCCACACAACATATAATAAAAATCACACACATGTGTGTCACAAGATCATAAAACAGTCATTATATCATAACCCATGAAGTGAAATTGGTTTCATCAAAATTTCATCATATTATAACCAATGGAAATGTGATAGTTTTCATAATCATATCAATATTACATAAAATAATAATTGGTGAAAATAATTGGGTATCATAAGAATTTTTTCAGGGTATAACCCGTGGAAGGGAAACAGGTTTCATAAAAACATTTTTATCATAAACACAAACCATTCAGAGAAATAATAAGAATGATATCCATGGAACATATTTCTATTAAAACCTGATTAAGATTAAATGATTACATATTATATGGGAAATGATTTTGAAATATCAAATGGATCATTTAATGAGGAAAATAACTTTTCATTAATACCCATGTTTTTAAAATTAAAATTCATAAAATATTTTCAAACTCATTTTTAGTGAAAATAAAACTGAAAACATGTATAGGATGCTTGAAAAATAGTTTAAAACTTTTCATGAGGAAAATATCATTCCCTTTTTGAATATAAATTTTTAAAACAAATAACATTATACTATGAAAACATACAAATAAATCCTTAAAAACAATTTAAAACATATCTAATAGAAAAAATCCTTTCCACTTTGAAAATAACTTTTTAAAAAATTAAAAATATAAAAAATATTTTTCATTTAAAAGAGAATTGAAAAATTATAAATTTTTATTCAAATAATATAATTGTAATTGTTTTGTGAAATTATTTTCATCTCATATACATTATAACAAATATTCTTTTCCAATTTTTAGTAAAATCCAAACAAGCATGGGTTGAAAAACAAAATGAATATTACTTTCAAAAAATATTGAAAAAATTTAAATGTGGCTAGAAATGTATTTAGTAAATCATTTTAATGTTGTTTTAAACATATTTTAATTATTTTTTAGAAAACATTGTTTTAGAATAAGAATAATTTTTCGAACGAATATATAAATAAAGATTATTTTCTAAGAAATGTTCTTTTGAACTCTTGAGTATATAAAGAGATATAATTGAAGGCAAAAATGTATTCTAATTACACAACTAAATTATAATTAAATTAATGACTTTACTAGGAGATATATGATAATATTTCATTAATGGAATCATACTCATAAACAATTCCTGTCGACGATACTATAGTAACATAAAACTCTTAACACTTTGGTAAAATTAAATCATAATCCTCATGAAGGAATAAAATTAAATGAAATATAAAATATAATAATAATAACATAATGTAATGGAATTAAATTTCAATGTTTATATATATAAACCACATAAAATATGATAGATATAACTCAACATATGTTTCAAAGAAGGAAAATTGAGACAAAATATCTTAATGCTTTAGTAACTTTTGAACTATAAAAAATAAAAGAGGGATCCTGAAATGAATATGTAAATAGAAATAATTTTCATGTTAATAATAATAAAATACATTCATGGGTAGTATATACACCACATAAAATAAATTGGTGGTAAATATGGTATGTCTCTCACAGAAGTAAAAAAGGGAGACAAAAATCCCTTACTGTTTTAATAATCTTCTCAATCATAATACATGATAAAAAATAACATAAATTGAAACTTTAAATTACATGAAAATGAAGATATTATTTATATAAAATATCAATGATGATGTATTCACACCACAAAAAAAACAAATTATGTGAAAATTTACATATGTCAGCCAGAAATAAAAGAGAGACTAAAAATCCCTTACTGTAAAGCTCAAATTCTATTGGACACATTCAAAAACTCATATATAATATATATAATTTTATTATTAATCTATTATATAAACATACAAATATATTTCATAGAATATATGTATTAACTATGAACTTTTATTACCTATTTATTAACAATTCCTTGTTTAAATTAAATTTTCGGTAATAATAAATTCAATTTTTTATATGTTTGGGTTTGGTATTTTTTAGGAATATTACATTGATCATGTTTCCATTATAACCATAAATTTAACGATGATAAAGATATTATATATATTCATTATACATGAATTTATCGTAATTGTTGCAAACTGACCCCAGTAAACTTGATATTGGTGTCCACTACCATTAGTTTGGCATGATTACAAGAAATCAAATCCAGAAGGACCTAAGAGTATAGTGTATTGGTAAACTAGATACATAAATAGGTCTTGTATTAAAAATTAATACACTAATTACAACAAAATTTAGGTTCTTTATTTCAAGGATATCTTTATACCGTCTATCATATAGTTATATTACATTCCTAGTACACATATTGGATTCTTGGGGAAGGAAAACAAAATAAGGGTGATTTTAAATGACTGGTAAGGTTATGTAAAGAAGAAGATATAATGAATCAATAATAATAAATACACATGGAAATTTAAATAACTGAACACACATTCCATATAAACCATAGACTAAAAAATTGTGAATAAACTACATGAAAAGGTAAATAACTAGAAACATGTGCCATTTAAAAGAACTGGATAAGAAATAATCAATATGGAAATGAAAAAAATGAAACAAAAGGAACATAATCAATGACCTAATAATGAAATGTATCCATAGATATGTCGATAAAAAATCTCAAGGATAAATAATAACTATATCTAAATACGCGAGATTCTTATTTATTGGACCCCATGTTTCCTAGGTAAATGTTACCTTAACATTCTAGACCATTAATAATATAGTTTATAATAGACTGGGTAAAAATACCATTATCTTATGCTATCTAAATGATTCTTCTCACAAGACTACCAATTCACCAAGGGGTATATCTATAATTGGTGCCCACCCATGTCATACCTATCTAAATAATTCCCCATATATCAAATAATTGATTTAATTCCAAGTACAATGTGGATTATAAAATATCCATATTGAATAAAAGATATAGATTTATCTATAATTCCACAATTAATCAAATAACTATCAATGTAAATATTGTATGTAAAAATGTTATAAGGTTTCAGAAATAATCATATCGATGATAAATGATAGGGATATTTAGTTGAAATTTAATTATCATAAAAAATTGAATATTTCAAAGGGGACTTAAAAAATACATCAAGGAAGTAAATATCAAAGCCAACCATAGAATAATAAATGAAAAACCATCAAAAGGAATAATAAGCATCGTATCAATACCAACTATTCCATGTAGAGCCTAAATAAATGGTTTTTTCATTAATGAAATAAAATAAAAACTTAAAAAACATTCATGAGGAAAATACCCATTTGTTTTGAATTTTTTTTGGAAAAAAACTATGAAAAATATTTCTCTTTGAAAATAAAATTTATAAAGAAAGTTATTTTCAATAATCCATATAAACATGAAATGCATGTTTCAAATAATTGATAGTGGGTAAATCCTTTTGGACCCAAGGTTGTTCATTAATTATAATGATGGTTGGTTTGTGTTTGTTGTCAATCTACACTTGTATGACCATAGAGTTTGCAAGGAATGTGGTATTTCAATTGAGGCTGAAAGTAGTATTGAAGGTTGAACTGTTTCCTAGTGTTTTCTAATATTGTACACCTCAAAATGTAGATTTTGATCATAAGAATGAATGGGATGAATAATGGTAAAATAAATTGTAAAAGGAAGAGAACTACATTGCCTGGGACATGGATCATATACCATGTTCATAAATGGTTTGTGGACCATGTACGAGACATCGGGAATGGTATTAAGAGTGGGTTAAGAAACCAAAAATGGATCACAGAATATAGTTTGCAATGGTGGAATGTGATACATGGAAGGAAACTACATCTGGGAACTTTTTGTGGTGAAGGAGTGTAGTATGTGGAAGGTGGATGGTTCTTAGTGAGGTTCCCAGTTTTCGGGAGACACACAATACGCGGTGGAGGCAGTGTCATGTCAAAGATTTGATTAATCTTTGATTAGAGGATTTTTGAGATGTGTTTCTATTGTATAAGGAGCAATAATCCCTTTCATCAAAGAGTAAGATTTACATTAAAATTTGGGAGAAACCTAAAGAATATTGAAGTGGTTTGTGGAAAGAAAACCCCATGAAAGAAATAGTGGTTCATAGAGGAGAAAAATGTTCATGGAGGAAGAAAACAATTTTTTGATTAAGTAAAGAGGTATGAAAAGTAGGGAGGTATGCAGAAGAGCTGATCAATAAACGGAGTAAGGAAGTACGTGGAGCAGGGCAGTTCACTGTGGAGATGGATGGTACGCGGAAAAGGCAGTGGTGTGTAGAGGATTTGTTCCACAAACCATACCTGCTACTCAGTATGTGGAGGAGGTAAAATGGACTTCAACAGATCATCAATTAATAGTTGATGATGAATGATTTAATGTTAAACCATTGAGGATACCATCACGTCGATAAAAAAAGTGAAGATTCTTCCAACGTAGTGAGTGAGGGTGATTCTGTGGAATTTTTCTGAGGGACATAGTTTGTTATCCCCAAAACCTTGTAAAGGTAGTGCGCCTGGAGCAGAGTGGATGTGATAAACTCTTGTAATCCCTAAATTTTGAATATTAGTGTCTTTTAGTATGAATGAAAAATTTTTAGTGTATGCTCCTTGGATGTAGCCCTTAGTGGGGAACCAAGTGAAGTTTTTGTTTCATTGCTTTGCATGTGATTGTTTATTTTCTGTACTTCCTCTTTAGACATATTTAACAGGTTCCTACCAATGTGGGAATAACATCCATTAATCTAAAAGAAAAATGTGACACCATGATTCCACCCTCAACTATCATGGTGTTCTAGGGTCCATCATGTGGTATCAGAGTATAAAGGTTATTGGTGTTAAATCTATCTTAATTTTTTGACATCGAGAATACAGTGAATATTATGGGATTTCAACTGTTTGATGGATGTAACTTTCAGATATGAAATAACACTATGATATTTCATCTAATATCTCCTAGAATATATATCCTTTTTTCCACTACAAAATGAATAAAGGCCACTGATCCAATAGGTCTATCCAAGACATATACAGATAGGAAAATACTGGAAGATGATACTAAAGCACAGAATTTCCTAACTACATCCCTTTATGATCAATTATATCTGAAGGTGATGAACTATATGTCACAAATGTCTATGTAGGAGAAACTAGAGAATATTTATGGAGATGATAGAAATGTGAAAGAAGTAAAACTCTCTGTTTTACCCAACCAGTTTGATGATAAAAAGATGCACCATGATTAAAATGAAGATTCTTAATTCAATAAAATTATTGGTTTCATAGGAGACATCTGATTGATTAGAAAGGAGATCAAATTAATTGATATTGTAATTAAATATTTAAAATTATTTAACCCCTTTATAATTCAAAGGATTAAGATCTTGAAGAATGGGATATTTCTAAACTTTTTTTGGATGGTCTGCTTAGAAGCATGGTGGAATATGAGATGAGAGTCAAACCAGAAGATGCAACAACTCCAGTAAGTAAGGTAATTTCATTCAAATCCATGGATAAACAGTAAATTTTAGGAGATTGTATTGATGAATATTATTAGGAAAAATAAATCATTTCTATCATTTTCAAGAAACTCAAGAAGGGAATAGGGAAAGTTTAAGCCAAACTGCCTCTGCCTTGTTTTCACTGTGGAAGAGTCGAGCACATTGCCTCTCGATGCCCAAGAAAATTAAATGACAAAGAAACCAAAGACGGATACATTCAAAAGCCTCAAAAAAGTTTTTTCAAAAAGTAGACTTAAAATATTGAACGAAATTTCACCAAAAGAGTTCTTTTAGTGAAGAAAAATTTGATGACAATGAACTCATTGAGGATGTGGAAATAGAATTGAAATATGGGAACTATGATTCCATGATGGCTAGAACTGAAAAATTTGAACCATCAAAAGATAAGGCTGGTGATAATCATTATACCATTGATTCCAATAATAAGATGAATCTTAAGATAACTTTTGTTAAGCTTAAGAAAAAATGTATGAGATGCACTGAGTAGAATGGAAATGTAGAAGTGTCATCAGAATATGTCAATTAGATTGAAGTGGAAATTCAATGACTCGATGAATTTTTGAAACTGAAGTCATCATTCCTTGAAATCACAGAATATTTTGAGGAACTAAAACTCATAATTGAAGAATAGGTAAAGTTCATCAATGACCTTAACTCCAAATAGGAAGAGAAATCCAAGACTATTGAGGGTTTAGAGAAAGAAGTTGTAAATCTAAGAATTAAACTAGATAGTCAATCAATTTCAAAATAAGCAAAGAAGAAAATCTAGTTCAAAAAATTTTTAGATGTTGAGTTACTAAAGAGAGATAAGTGAGGTTTTGATGGATTTGAATAGATTCTGAATGACTAAAGACCTATCTCCATGGGTAACAATGGAATCATTTGCAATGCTGAAACATTTATTATTAAAAATAATATGATCTAAAATAAAGGCATGATGGAAATTGTACATGTTAAAAAATCACCTTAAGTGCTAAAAAATTAAACCTTAATTCATGTTAAATGAATAACTAAAAATTATCCTTGGGTATCTAAAAATTATAGGTAGCCAAAAAAATTCATAAGGAGGAAGACATGACTAAGAATCGAAGTGAGAAGGAATTTCCTCGCATGAAGTGTTAGTTATGTGGAAATATGTTCCATACCATGTCATATTGAAAAGAGGCAAGGAGTTATTTTAATGGAGATGATATTGGATGTCAAAAAAGGAGATTGATTACATATCCAACATCTTATAGAATAAATAATTTCTATGGATATTTTTTTCATTTTTCTAACATTAGCCTTTATGATGTGTGTTATAGGAAGAGGTATGACATGAAAAATTCTTATAATGCTTAGAGACAGGACAATACTTGTTAACCAAACAGTGTTTCCATTTGAAATAGATTTTCTCATTTCTAAGAAGTGTATGAATATAAACAACCATTGAACATCGATGAGATAATTAAAATTCCATCAGTTTCCTACACTCAATCCAATATATTATGGAAATCAAAGTATAAAATTGGGAAATCTAAAATTACAGAAGTATCTCACAATGCAACCATGAACAACAAAACATAGATTTTTATAGTGGATTTTCATCCCATATAATGGGAAATTTAGGAAAATTAATGAATACCAATAAAAAAGGTCAATGCAATAGTGAGTTTCATTATATATTCTCCTCTAAAGTTCAAGGTAGAAATACCAAATTGGCTAATGGAAAGCTGATGAAGACGAATGTTCTTGACTTGGATGGATTGCGTCATGAGATCCTGAGTGTGATTAAAATCTATAACTCTGGTCTTATTGTGAAACTCATTCCGAAGGAATGTACTATAAGAGGAAAGATAGGAAATTATCTTATGAAAGGATATAGAACATAGGGAATCTTCTATTAGGATGATAGTAATGAAAACATTTTCTATATATCTGTTGAAGAAGAAAACCACTTGTGGCATTAGATATTTGGGAACATTAATCCACAGGATATGGAAAGAATATCTAAATAGAATATTTTTATGGATATCCCAAATATAAATCATGAATGGGAGAATACTTGTGACGTTCACTATCTTGGAAAGTTGGTGTGTAGTATGTATTGTCCAAAGAATAAAAGAGAATCAAATCTTCTTGATCTCATTCATATAGCTTTATGTTGTCTGAAAAATGTTGATGGAACTTATTGAGAAAGGTATTTAATTCTTTTCATTGATGATTATAGTATAATTTCATGTGTGATGGTCATACATAGGATATGTCATGTTCTTGATTGTATGAAAAAATATCATCGAATCCCTAAGAATTAAACTAGATGGACCATCAAAGTTCTGCAATCTGATAATTGATGGGAATATACATCCATTGAGTTTGAAAATTACTTAAAGTAACATAAAATTCAGAATTAATTGAATGGTGTGAGAACCCCATAGAAAAATGGAGTTGTTGAGCACTGGAATCGACAAGTTAACAGTATGTCCAGAACTATACTAATTGAGAGTTTTATCTCTTGCCATTATTGGTAATAGGTCATTCAATCTACAATACAAATTCATAATCGAATTGGGCTTTACATGGGTGAAACCAAGACACCTTATGAGTTATGGCATGGATGAAATCCCTCATTGAAGTACTTATGTGTTTTTGGAAGAAAATGTTTTATCACAAATAAAGAAGGAAATCAAAGAAAGTATGAGGATGCAGTAGATGAAGGAATATTCCTTAGTTATTCAATGTATATAAATGCCTTCAAATGTTTCAATAAGCATCTTAGAAAAAAATTTGGAATGCACTGATGTAATGATCACTGAAGATATAAAACAAATGACATAAGGAATTCTTATGAAGATGTGATAGAAAATGATGAATAAATTGATCATGGAGAATATAGAAATATAGAATTTGAGGAAGGAATAAAAGACTCTCTACATTCACAACATGATGTTTACTCTGAAGAAGAATCCGAAGAGGAAACCATGGATGGAGATAATTTAGTTCAACCTCAAAGGGGAAATCGAAGAGAAGATTTTGTTCCATCTAACATCATCAAGGATTGAAATTCACCCACACAAACAAGGATAATGATGAATAATTCTCAATATACATTCCTTTTAGTTGTGGAACTGTCCACATTTGATGAATCTACAAAGGATGAATCAGGGGTTAATTCCATAAATAAAGAGCTGGATCATATTTACAATAATGAAACAAGGGATCTAGTTAAAAGACCCAAAAATCACAACGTAATTAGTACAAAGTGGATTCTAAATAATAAATTTTATGAACATTTAAATTTAATAAGAAACAAGGAGTGGTGGGTGTGTTGAAGATATTCACATATTAAATGTGCCTATGTTGAGGAAACATTTGCTCTGGTGGCTAGACTAGAGTCAGTCGTGCTATTTCATGCCAGGGAAAACCTAAGAGCATATAAAGTGTATAAAATGGATGTCAAGACAGCATTCCCAAATGATATTCTTAAGAAAGACATCTACATTGAACTACCAGTGGGGTTCCTTCCTAGAAATTATGAAATGAAGGTCTTCAGATTAAAGAAAGTACTCTATGGACTGATGCAGGAACCACAGGCAAGATACTCTTGACTGGATTCTTATCTCAAAATGATTGAATTCAAAATTAGAGGAGTATATCAAGATCTCTATGTGAAGAATTCTAAGAAGGATCAGTTCATGATATTGGTGTACGTGGATGATATTATTTTTGGTTGAAGCATGCAAAGATCTGTGGATGAATTTTACTATCACATGAAATCATAAGTTGAAATGTCGATGATTGGTGAGCTTACATACTTTTTAGGGGTGGAGGAGATTCCTGATAAGGATTACTCTTTCATTTCTTATGAAATATATGAAAGAGATCCACTGAATAAATTTAATATGTATGATTCCAAACCAATATCGACTTCGATTGTGGTTGGAACAAAACTGTGAAATCATGAAGATGAGACTTCTATGGATCCCACAATGTATAACAGAATCATTTCATGATTAATGTAATTGAAAGTGACTCAACCATATATTATCTTTGCAACATTATTTGTGGCCCACTTTCAGAGTAACATGAATGGATAAAATATGGAGAAAGTTGAAAGAATCATGAGCTATATTCAAGGTAGTAACAATTACGGATTATATTTTCTTATAATAATTGATGGTGAAATATCAGCATTATCTAATACTAACACAACTAGATATGTAGTGGATTGAAATTCCACCAGTACTAGAGCATTCTATGTTTGGATGAAATGTGTGGGTTGGCTGAGCAATAAATACGAATGTACTTATCATAATACTGTTTAAGATGAATATATATTCGCAACAAAAGTTTTCACTTAGCTACTTTGGATGAGGCAACAACTGACTAACATTGGCGATGAGGTGAAACAACCAATGATGATTTATTGGGATAGTAAGAGTGAAATTGATCTTACAAATAATCATGTTCAGCATTCTCATTGAAATATATTGAAATTATACATCACATCATCAAGGAGAATGTTGAACAAGGTATGATTAAAATGGATCATGTGGGATCTGATGAGTGAGTTCATGATATTTTCACCAAGCCACTGGTAGTAGCTGTGTTGGAGAAACACCAGTTGAACATTAGTGTTCAACAACCTCCAACAACATAAGTAAGTCACGAGAGTCCCCTCTCTCTATTTTTTAACTATTTTAAAATGTTTGTGGAAGTGATTCCAAATTATGGTGGAGATACGATCCAGGGGGAGCATGTGTTTGAGCTCTAAAATTCAAGATTAAGTTCTTTGGGTTTATTTCCAATGGGGGAGAATGGAAAAATTTAATAGAGATTGAACTGAGTTTTTTTCGGATACAAGACAAATTATAAATAGAGAAAGTCAAAATTGAAACTATGGGGTAGAAAAGAAAAAAATGAGGACTCAATTCATATCCTCTCTCTTGTTTTCTACATCGAGAACTACTCATGTGGACTTAGAGTGATGGAATAGTTGTTTCATGAAGGTTCATATTTTGATCATGGATGGTGCTTCAAAACATTTATCTAGTGATTTCCAAAAAACTAAAATGGGGGGATTGTTGGGCCCAAGGTTGTTCATTAATAATAATTGAGTCTGGTTTGTGTTTTTTGTCAATATGCACATGGATAACCTTGGTGTTTACAAGGAATTTGGTCTTACAATTGAGGGTGAAAGTAGTATTGAAGGTGGCATTGTTTCAAAGTGTTTTTCGATTATTTGGCCTCAAAATAGAGATTTTATTCGTAGGAATGAATGTAATGAAGAATGGTTATTGAAATTTGGAAAGGAAGGGAACCACGTTGCATGAGATATGGACCGTGTACCATGTACAGGAATGGTTCGTGGACTGCGTACGAGATATTGATAATGGTACGTAGATCAGTTCATAGAACCGAAAATAGTTCGTGGAATAAGGTTTGGGGTGGTGGAATGAGATATGTGGAAGGAAACCACATGGGGGACAGTTTTTGGAAATTGTGTGCATTATACAGAAGGTGGATGGTCCATGGAGAAGCTCGCAATTCGCATGAGATGCAAGTTACGCGGTAGAGGTGGTGCCACATCCATCACTTGGTGAATCTTGGATTAACAGATTTTTCAGATACATTTTTCCTATATAAGGAGAAGTAATCCCCTTTGTTAGAGAGTGAGGATGAGGTTAGAATTTTGGTGAAATTTAGAGAAGTTCACAGTGGTTTTCTGGAAGAAAAACATGTGAAAGAAGTAGTGGTTCGTAGAGAACAAACCCATCTAGGGAGGAAGAACTCAGTTCGCAGATTAAGTAAAGAGTTATGTGGAGTAGTGTGGTACATGGAGGATCAGAGTAACATGGGTAGTAAGGAATTATGTTGAGTTGGGTAGTTTGCGGTGTAGGAGGAAGGAATTCATAAAAGGAAGAATTTTGTGGAGGAGGTGATCTGTGAACCATACCCACTACTCAGTATGCAGAGGTGGTCTGGTGACTTCAAGAGAGTATCCATTTACTGTTTAGGAAGTTTGATTTAATTCTAAACCATTGAAGAGACCTTCAAGGTGATAAATTGGGTAAAGATTCTTCCAACATAGTAAGAAACAGGGGGTTTGTGCAAGTGTTCTAAGGGACGTATTTTGCGATCCCTAAGACCTTGTAAAGACAGAGAACGTGGCACATAGTGACCATGATAAACACTTATAATATAAAACTTTTGAAGATTTGTATTTTTATATTTGACTAACACATTTTTTGGGTATGATCATTATATGTATCCCTTAGTGGTGAACCAAGTAAATTTTTTGTGTCATTGGTTTGCATGTGATTGTTTGTTTTCTTCACTTCCTCTTCCGAAATATTCAACAGGTTCCTATCAACATGGTAATAAGATCCATCAATTAAAAAGAAACATTTTATACTTTGATTCACCCCTCCCCTCTCAAGGTGTCCTGGGGTCCTTCAAATCTATACATGAATTATGAGTTAAAAATAGATTCATTTTACATGGTAAAAAGGGTTGAAATTTTTTTTTCTCTGAAAGCATCAAGAATATTATTTTGAAAACATTTTTAAATGAAAAAAAGGTAAAAAAATTTTAATAAATATTTTTTTCAATGTTAAAAAAAATTGAAATCCTTTTTTTAAAACATATTATTTATAAGAAAAACTGTTCTCTAACTAAATATGGAAATTGAGTTGGGTTTTCTTGAAAACATTTTCAAAAACATTTTAATTACCAAAAAGTGTAAAAATAGTACTATTACATGAAAACTAGAATGAATAACCAGAGGAGAATAAAATTAAAGGTTTTAATAAAAAAATCATCAATTAATTTTCTAGAATGGAAATTCATGTGTAAATTATCCCGAATTAAATGATATTGTAAAGTGAACCCTTGAAAATACCCTAACATTTAAGTGAGAGACCACCAATTAATTAATTACGTGTATGAAATATAACACCTAATTAGGGAATTGTAAATAAATAAATATAAATTTAGAGTTATTATACACATAATCATTGAATATTAATGAAAGTGATGAAGAAATATTATCCAATGAAAAAGAATTGAGTTATAATCTTTCTCTAACACATGGAAATTTTAAAATAAAATCCCCATAGATGTAATAATTAAAATTTAAAATGATAATACCATGAATATAAAAGGATTCATTATATAATATATCAATATGGTCAGTAGATACACCACATAAAATTTTTAAGTGGTGAATATGACATTTATCCCATAGATTTAAAAAGTGATTTGAAAATCTATTACCTTGAGTTTCCATTCAACTGAAATTCCATTAAATTCTTGTATAATGGTTTTAAGAATGTTATTAACTTATCCAAGAACCATAAATGTATTTATAATATCATATATTTACTTCTTATAATATCTTATTACTTTTTTGTTAGCAATAATTCATTATTTTCACTATCTCAGGTGTTAATTGTCATTTTTTCCGACTATGCTTTGACTTCTTACTTGTTGTTTGTATTAATTATATCATGATTTAATCACATAAAAGATTTAATAAATGAAATTAATATAATAAAAATTCATTATATTTGTATTTATAATGATTCATAATGTTTCAATATAATAAATCAAATATATTGTTCATGGAGATGGTAGGTTGTACCTACACAAAAATGCTTCTTCCATGTCCTTGTCATATTTTAAAACAACGCAACATGAATTATATGTATATTTAGGCATATGATAATTATAGTATCATATTTATGTTATATATGTATTATATTACTCTGAAAATCATCCTTTATACATTATATATATAGTGTGAATGAATCACATCACATTGAGGATTCATCATTCCACATATCCACCAACGATGTTATCGTATCTCCACAGTATGGAAAGAATGAAGGTATGGGTTATAAAATAATTTTAAAGTCATAAATACAGTATATGACTCATATATATCATATAAAAATAGTGCTTCTACTATAATTCTCACCATGATAGGTGATAAAGGGAAAAAAGCAATCATCATTTTGTGTGTTTGTAGTTCACCGTACATGAATGCTACATTCATTTCCCATTATATGTAAGTATGTGTAATTATTGGTAGAACCCATATAATAACAAAATATCACCAAACATAATATATTGATGTTATTATATAATCCTGGAATAAGAATATTTGAGGGGTGGATAATGAAAATAAAACGATGGAGATTGAGAAAGATTGTTACTTATTATTCCGGTAACTCCTTTTGATTTGTACCAAAGGGCTTACTTGGATAAATTTATACCCAAATGGTGGATTATAAGAATATGTGATATATTTTTGGAGACTATTTGGGGAGAGTTTTTGTGATACAAAGTGTCTTGAGAGGTGTGAGGAAGGGGAAGAGTGATGTTATTTTTATAGTGTTAGAGGAGTGACATTCTTGTAAATTTTTATCAAATCTAATTACACCCACATTGTTACCATATAAATTGGACCCAATAAAAGAAAAAATTATATCCAATGGATTATAGGGTCTAAAAATTTCCATACAGTGGATTTTAGACAATTTCCAAGGTTATTTTGGCCCTTATGTTTAAGGTTTAGTCTCTTGTTAAGAATAGTTTTACCATAATCATTGTAATTAATTTCAATTACTTTCACAAATATTTTTGGCCAAAAACTATGTTTAACTTATAATATATTATAAATTACTCCTATTAAAAAAATGGAATATATTTTTCCTAATTCCTATCATAGAAGTATAAGGAGTTAATTGAAATTTAATCCAGTAAGCGGGATGACAAAATGGGGTTTTAATGTACAAATGTGAAAATGTTTTCTAAGTTTTTATATTCAATTTCATTTTAAAATTTATTAAAATTACCTAAATTTGATTAATTTATGTATTGTTTATTTAATTAGAAGTTTAAACTAATTAGAAATTTAATTTAACAATATTAATTTGTTAGATGAAAATGATGTTTTGAATTAAAATGCAGTATTTTTTACTATTTATAAAAAAGTAATTTTATATATTAACACCAAAAATTTACCCTGACCTAATTTTGATGTTTCTATATCCAAAATTATTTTACTTTTTTCATATTAACGTAATAAATTTCCCAAAAATCATATTTATAACAGGTTCTCCATTAAAAAGTGAAAAAATGTATTTATAAAAATATATCTTTTTATGTGGAAAATGGGTTTGTTCTTACTTTATGTTGATCAAATGTATAGGATGAATATATAAAATATTTTATTAAATATATAAAATATAAATTTCATTAATATAATTTAAAATTTATTTATTTTATTAAGAAATAATTAATTTGGGATAATAAAAATAATAATGTTTATTTTATATTTAATTGGTTTATATTTTCATTTCTAAATAATTGGTAACCAACGAATTCAAATTTTATTTATATAAACCATATATTTTAATAATATAGTTAATAATATTCATAAATTATATTTTAATTTATAATTCATATCTTATTATATTTAATAATAATTTTTTAATAGTATATTGTTGATCATTAAAACTCACTCTTACAGGTTACTCAAGTCATTGAAGAAAGTCATTGTTTCATGCAATAAAATCTAACTCAGTATCACGTGCATTTCAAGATATATCATAGATTAAATTTATTTATGATATTTCATATATTTTAATGTATTGGGATATTATGTTTCCCTCTACACTAGGTGTTGCAGTCCATACGCACTATCAAATACAAAGTTCTTGCTTTAGAATTTTTGGAGTATTAAATTACCCGCACCATAATTAAAGGAAGTTGGAAATATGGAATTTGTGGAAAAGAATACATATTTTTTGGGAGTTATTAACATCATCAATCACAAACAATTAAATGATCAATGTAAAATTTAGGTCCTAAAATCCATAAATCTATGATGATTTGAGAGACCATAGTTCAACAGAAAATATGTTATTAGGTTAACATTCTATTCAAAGATACTTTTCTTAATGCTTTCAAATCCTTTTATTGATCAATAATTTACTTACTTGATACACTTCGATTTCATGTTAATAATTATATCTTTTTTTGTACTTAGATCAATTTTTAATTAATCCATTACACCTAAAAATGGATATCCTATAATAAACCCTTTTTTAGGAAGCAATAAATTTGTTTTGTAACGAATCATAAGTCCTATAAGAGAGTTAAAAATCATTCCATTTGTCTCTCACTACTCTCCAAATCCAATACAGTTAATACCTTAATCTCTAAACCTCATAAGGAACACTACTAGTTCATCATTAATATTTATTCATAATTTTTTTACTAATAATTGTTACAAATTAACAAGAACATCACATATGCCAGTGGTAGGTGTGAAGCCCTTGTCATCTTTCAGTTAGGGGTTCATGTCCCACCGCCATGCCTGATTTGATAGGTGTCACCCAACATACATGTCTTACTTTTCTAAAACCATATTAATATAATTTCCAAAATAAATATTGTTGACATCCTTGAAATATTATTAATCAATAAATAGCCTTTTAACAAATGTTTTCAATACAACCCCAATACATTAATAACATTCTTCCTTAAGTGGTCTAAGGTGTAACCTAGATTAGTCATTATCATTATCTATTCAAATACTTAATAATTGTTTGTAAAGAAATGTTGAGTTTTCCTAAGCATATTAAATGGGAGTGCCAAACCCATCACACAGTAAGGCTTGTTGTTTTTTGATAAGTTACAATGACCTAGGCCCGGTGCACCTTATTAGAGTTATTACTACTAGGTACATCTATGATTCAATCAATTCCACTTGTAGTATCCATGCAAGTATTTTTTTTATAGGAAGACACACAAAATATATACCTAACCAACAATCAGGGATTTTATTATATACTTATCCTCAAAATATAACCAAGTGGTGTGTTCTCTAATAAAGGTTTTACAAAATCAAGTTTTCATGATTTCTAATAAACATCCTATGATACGAACTATAGTGACCCTACCCCAGAATACCATAGAATTTGTTTTATATCAATTAAATTGGCATGATTATAGGGAATCAAATACATAAGGATAGAAGAGTTTAGTACTATTGGTAAACTAGATAAAAAACATGGGTCATGTATTACAAATGAATACACAAATTACAAAATTGTTATTTTTTCATTATTTTGTGGATAAATTTATTCCATATATGACATCCTTGTAAATATTTCTATAGTACACTACATGGATTCCAGACTAAGGAAAACAAAATACAGTTTTATCTAAATTTCTCAATAAGGGTAAGTAATGTGGAAGAAATAATGAATCAATAACTATAATATTCATGGGAAGGAAAATAACTAAACAAACATTCCATGTAATACATAGACTATAATGGATTTAAATAAACAACATGAAAATGTAAATAACTAGAAAAAGATTCCATTTAAAATATCTAGATAAGGAAAAATCGATATTAAGGGAAAATAGGTGAAATAAATTCCATTTAATCAATGAATTGAGATTTAAATGTATCCATAGACATGTCGACAAAAAATCTCATGGATAAATAATAACTCTATATAAATGAGGGAAATGATTAATTATTGGATTTCATGTTTCCCATGTACATGGAACTTTACCATCAAGACCTTTAAAATAATGGTTTATGAAATACTCAGTGAAAAAACCCATTAACTTTGGACAATCAACTGATACATTGTAACACCCCGACCCCTATAGGCTGGAACTGGTGCATTACTTGTGATATTGTCATGTTTATAAGGAATAAAAATCCTGATGTAACGATTAGGTTAGTATTCTAGAAGAAACTAGATACATATATGTTACTCAAATTACATTGTAAAAGTTTACAAAATACAATACATAATAAAAACTAAAAACTGCATCCATAAAAACTCAATAAATGATATCCTCTTTGTTACCTATTTAAAATAATCATTTAAAGGGGTGAGCTAAAATTCTCAGTAAGGGTTACAAATAGAGGAATCATGAATATAATAATAATTGATCATAATCAATCTGACATAATCAGTATGGCATGGTGAATAGATGATAAACATACATCATTAATATACTAAGAATGAAACTGCCTCCACAGATTTTGTCATAGTAAAAACCTCATGGATAGTAATAACTGATAATGAATAAAGAGAATAATTATTAATTTTATTTCATGTATCTAGCACATGAAACCATAATACTGTAAAAATGATTTAGTTCTATGGGTATAAACCCGTCTGATTTTTGGAAACAAACTCAAAGGGTTTGTCGCGAACTGAATTGTCACATGAGACCTATTGATGCATCGAGGGGATATAGTGGGACCCACCCACCAATTAATTTCCAAATAATTCTTTATAAATTGATTCAATATAATAGTAATATGCATTTTGAATATCCATATAGAGTAGAGTATACATATTCATCAATATTTTCATAATTAAACTTACTTTCCAAATAATCACCATTTATAAAATGGTATACAGTTTAGAAAAAAAACATATCCATGATATTAGGTTATGGATATTTAATATAAATATAATTTCAAATGAAATTTGATCTCAAATTTGTAGTAGGCACAGCACATAAATTTAATTAGGTTCACAATACAATGTTAGTCACAACAAAATAGTAGTTAAGACGAAGTCTCTTACCAAAATGTAATTGGTCGAATCATATGACCGGAACTTAATAACCCTAAAATGAATCATTTAATAACATGAATATAAATAGAACCATGTTATTATATATCAAATTTCAGTACACATATATCACATACATGAAATAAGTGGAGAACAATGAAAATCTCACAGAAATGAAAGTGAGATGAGAAACCCCTTACAAAAATTATCACACGATAACGTGGGTTGTTGCGAGGGATTAATGAGAGGTAAAGTGGTATTATATTATTTATATGTTCCAAGGGAAGTATGGGGGAGGTTTGAAAACTTACCCCATCATTAGGAATTAAAAATAAAAGGGAACAACATTGGGGAAATTCATGAACAAAAGTGAGAGAGAGGATCCCTTACCTTATGCTCAAAGGTGTTCTTGATTGTTCTTAATGACCTGAATAGTAAAATTTCGCTTCATTAATTAATAATTCCAGAACCTAATAAACATATAATTGATATTTTATGACATTATTAGGTTCATTAATGTCCTTTTTGATGGTTTAAGAGATTAAATTTTATTGTTTTGGTAGAATTGTTTTCTTTGGTTTTTATGATCTGTTTACTTATATTCATGAATGGATGTTTGATTGAAATATGGTTAAATATCCAGAATTGTTAATATAAATTATTAGTGAAATTAAATAGATATAAATTATCTTATAATGATTTTTTTTATATGCCCTGAGGATGAACCATTCGATGAGTTAAAATAAATGATTCGATTTGGCTTTGCGGTTTTGTGCACAATAAACTTGTTTCGTATTATTATTCCATATTATGAACGTGTAAAGATTACAGAACATTAATATAGATAAAATACATATATAATGACTTGATTCAACCATTGATACGGTTTCATGGCCAGTATTGAAGATATTAAAGAAAATTGAAAACATGTCTTCCTTGAGTGTGATAAATTTACACATCTCAAACAGTGTTTGCATTTATTGAATAAAAGGGGGGGGAAGAGAGATTCTGATGAAATATTATATTATCAAAATGAAAATAAATTATATTTAAGGTACTGGAGTTATCATGGAATTTGGATGAGTTGAGGTCAGACGGAAGAACAAAATATTGGAACTTTGTAAAAGCAATTGAAAGAAAGAGAAGGAGGGTTCACCTCTTGAGTACTTCTCCTTGAGAATCTTTTTAAGGACATTGTTTTTGGCCTTTTGGTGAGACCAGAAGGTATTGGACGTGGGGAGAGGGCTTGGGATGAGTATTTGGCAGAATTTAGGCAAGTATTGAAGCTTGAGTGGTGTGGGAGGAATAAGGGGTGAGGGTGGTTTATATAGTGGAAGGGAGAGAAGTTTTCTTAATATTATAATCATTAATTTATTATTTCCACTCAAGACAACCAATAGTGAGTATACCATGACCAAGAACAATAATATATTCATGTGAATTCGAACCAATTGGGCTTAAATCAGAATATCATCATCAATGACTCAATAAATTCTTTATTTACCATTTATTGTAAATTATCGCATTTTACTATTCATCAAAATTTTAAGTGTTTTAAAATGATCCCAAAAAATCACCATAACCATTTATTGACATGAATAATACAAAAATAAAGTCCATTTTTAAAAAATAATTTTCTATATATTATTAATTAAAAATTAAATTAAAATAATTATTTAATCAAAAAATATAAACACTTAAAATATTCATCTTCATTTTTAAGGTGCCTAAATTCATTTATACCTTCAAGGGCATGGATACCATTCATAAGAGTCATTTTACTATTAATAAGGGTAATTTAATATTCATAAGGTTAGGTTACTATTCATAAGGGTAGGTTACTATTCACCAAAAATTAAGTTAATTCTATCTGACTCTAAATATCATGTTGAACACAACCGTGTATATCAGATTTTTAAAATTCAAATCGCAAAGTTGGGAAATTTATGATTAATGGATAGGTTATGGATATCTCATATAAGCAACCATATTTTATTCCATATAGGATTATTGATTCATGAAATATAGGCTATAACTAGAATGTATTTAAGAGAAACATATAATAAAGTGTTTGGGGTGCTACATACATCCCATGAGACTACAGATGCATCGATGGACTATCTATAACCGCAACCCACCCATGTCATGCCTTTCCAATATATTCATCAAATATTGAATAATTGATTTAATTAATGAATAATGTGCCTAAAAAATAACTATATTGAATAAAATATATGAATTTATAAATATTTCCTCAATTAATCATATTATTTTCAATGTAAACATTGTATGTAAAAATGGTATATGGTTTAGGAAATAATAAATCCCTGATAAATTATATAGAAATTTAGGGTAAATTCAATGATCATAAGAAATAGAATATTTCTACAAGGACATCAGATATGTTTCAAGGAAATGAATATCAACACTATCTGAGAAAAATAATTCAAAAATGGTCATTAAGAAGAATAATAATGGTATCAATACAAAATATGCAAAGTCAATTAAGAATATTTTATTATTTTCATTGAAGAAATAAAACAAGAAATTTAAAAACATTATTGAGAGAAATATCCTTTTGTTTTTTAACGAAATTGAAAAACAATTTGAAAATGATTTTCTTTAAAAATCAATTTTATAATGGTTTTCTTTAACAATAATCATTTAAAACATGAAAAGGAAGCTTAAATGAAATTATTAAGGGTAAATCATTACATGTCATACGAGGTAAAAGAAAATTTATTTTGAAAGGTAAAAAGGGTGGAAATGTGAATTGTTTAGAAAGATACAAGAGTATTTATTTGAAATAATTTGTATAAGACAAAAAGGATAAAAATTTATTTATTAAATTATTTTTTAATGGTTAAATATATCTTAAATTACTTTCTAGAAAACATGGTTTTTAGAAGAAAATAGGTTCTTCGACTAATGAGAGAAACGACCTTAGGTTATATTAAAACCATTTTTTAAACATTTTGTGTACCAAAGAGTGGAAAAATGGTTCTATTTCATGAAAAATATCATGAGTAACAGAATGAAAATAAAATGAAAGGTTTTATTAAAAAATCTTGAACTAATTTCCTCGAATGAAAATTACAAGGTAGGAAATCCCGAATAAAATGATATTGTGAATTAATCCCTTTAAAAGACCAAAAAATTAAAATTAGAGTCAACAAATTAATTTAGAATGTGTATCATATATAAATATTCATATGGTAAGTGTAAATACATCAATATATAGTTCCAGTTATTGTAAGCATAATCAAATAATATTAATCACAACAAGGACGTAATATAACCCAATGAAATTGAATTGAGTTATGAAATGTTTCTTCTATGAAGTAATTTTAAATCAAAATCCACTTAGATGTAATAGTTAACAAGAAATACCATGAAGATAAATGGATTTGTGGCATAATATATGATTGTGGGCTATAGATACACGACAAAAAAGAACTAAGTGATGAATATGACATTTCTCTCATAAATGTAAAAAGTGAGATGAAAATATCTTACCTAGTGTTTCCTTCTAGGTGAATGTAATTTAAGTTACTTTAGAATTATTTTGATAATGTTATAAAATTATTCTAGAAAATTAATTTTATCTATAATATCATATATTAACTTCTCATTTGTGTTTTTTTGTGTGTTAATTATCATGTTTTTTGAGTTTTCTTTGACTTATAACTGGTTTTCCTTATTAAATACATCATTATTTAATCATATAAAATATGTAAAAATGAATTAATTATCATATATACTCATTATATTGGTATTTATAATTATGAATAATGTTTGGAAATAGGAAATTAAATATATTGTTCTTTGAGATGGTATGTCGTACGTAAGCACGAACGCTACTTCTATTTCATTGTCTTATTTTTAAAGAATGAAATATACATTATATATATATATATTATAATTTAATAATCATATTTATATAATATACATTATATAGTTTTATGGAATCTGTCCTCTACACATTCCATGTATAGCGTGAATGAATCACATTTCCTTGAGGAGCCGGTAGTCAATAATTCCTAAACGATGTTATCGTATCCACACAATATGGAAAGAATGAAGGTATGAGTTATATAAGAATTAAATAATCATAAATAAATTATAATTATCATATATATCATATAAAAATATTTTTTCCATCATAATTCCCATCATGATAGTTGATAAAGAGAAAACGAACAATCATTGTTTCGTAATGCCGTTGTTTGCTATACATGAACTATAAGTCCATTACCCTTTCGATTAATGTTTCTGGAATTGTAGTTAAACCCATTATAATACCAAAACCATTGTATATTACACAAAATGAGTATATTATATAATAATTTAATATGATGAGTTGATGGGGTAGAGAAGGAAAATTAATAAATGGAGCTTGTGGAAGACTGTTACCTATTATTTGGGAAACTCTATTTGGTTTGTAGAAATGGGATTCTTGGATATCATTATACATAAAATAGGATTATATAAAGAGTTTAGGGATGTATTTAGACTATTTGGTTAGAGTTTTTATAAGAATGTTTGGCCTAAGAAAAGTGAGGAAGGGTAAGATTGAATTTTTTATAGTGGATGAGGAGTGGCATTCTTGTAAATTTTTTGAAATGGAAATAAAGGGAGGCTTTTTCAATTTTATGTGGCTTCAATATGAAAAATACTTGATAAAAGGGAGTATAATGTCTATATATATCCATATAATGGCTTCAGAATACGTTTTAAGGTTAGTTTGGCACTTAAGATTATGGTTTAGTCCCTTGTTAAGATATTTTTACCGTAATCATTGTAATTAATTTAAATTGCATTCAATAATATATTTGGACATAAACCAATTTATCTTGTTCTAAATTATAAATTATTATAATTACAAATATTTAATCCATATTTTAAAATTTAAATTATATAAGTGGAAGTAATTAATTTAAATTTAATCCCAAAAACATGATAAAAATTGTGTTTTAAAAGTAAAACATTTCAACGGTTTTCTATGTTTTTGGATTCCATTTCAAAGTGAAATTGATTATAATTAACTAAATTGTATTAATTGAGGTATAATTCATCTAATTATCTAGAAGAACATTTTAAAATATAATTTAACACTATAAAAAATAGACAAAAATATAGTTTCAATTAAAAATCACTATTTTTCAATATTTATCAAAAAAGTAATATTACATAAAAATAAAAAAAAAATCACCCTAACCTAATTATGATGTTTCAATTTAAAAAAAATGGATTATATTTTCATATTAAACTTATAAAAGTTCCAAAATATGGATTTAAAATAGGTTCTCCATTAAAAGGAGGAAAAACAACTTTTATAAAAATATAGATTTTTATGCATAATGTTTGGTTTGTTCTTATTCTATGCCTATAAAATCTATATAATGAATATAGAAAATATTTGATTGACTATATAAAATGTAAATCCTCTTATTATAATTCACTAATTTTTATTAATTTATTTTTTTAAGATAAGAAACCTCAGGAGTATATTAATAATATTTATTTTATATTTAATTGGTTTATATTTTTACTTGTAATTAATTATTAACCAATTTATTCATCTTGTATTTTTATAATCAATATATTTTAAGATGTTAGTTGATTATATTCATAAAAAATAATTTAAAAGATATGGTTTATCTTACTATACCAAATAATAATATTTTAACATTATACTGTTGTTCAGTAAAACATGGTATTGTTTGTATCTCAGGTCATTAAATAAAGTCCTTATTGCATGCAACACAAGCTAACTCAGTATCGCGTGCATTGAAAGATATATCATAGATTGAATTTATTTAAATTATTTAATATATTATAACGTACCAATATATTGTACTACCTATTTTAATCAGTGTTTCAATCCATACAAGTTATCAAATATAGTGTTCTTAATTTATAATGTTAGGGTGTTACAGTAATTTATGAAATTTTGAGGTGGAAAATAAAATACTCCATTCATGTAGATGGTATGTCATGCATACACATGAAGGCCCTTTTAAGTTTCTTAGTATATGGAATAAAAAATATATAAGTAATATATTTGATAGAGAAAATATTTTCAATTAATTTATATTAAATATAATTGTTTTAAACCCACAAAATTGTTCCTCTAAGATGAATTGTTTCATTTTTTGATAATGCTGTTATTTTGAGCTGAATAGTAAAAATTGTTCATTTTGGATTTTTAACAGTTTTAAATTATTTTGGTAGTTTGGCCGTAACATTATCTTCACGGATCCAAATTGACCAATTCTTTCTTTTCCAGATGCTACACATCCAGGGCTTCATTTACTATATTTTGACTAAAATCTGAATTGGCCATATGAAAGCTCAAAAGAAGCTCACAAGTTGTATCAAGAAAACTGTTTTCAGTTCTACCTAGTTTTGATGTGGGATCCATAACTCATCCAATGTGAGCCCAAATCTTGTGAACTTCGGTGGGTGGATGAGAAGGGGGTTTTGGAGCATCTTTTATGAAGGAAGAACCGAGTTCATTGGCCGTTTATGGGGCCATTAAAGCACCCTAATCCAGAGGATTTCGTTTTGGAGAGTCTGACTGGACAGAATAAATGCTCATAGTAAAACGGCCATAACTCTCAGCATACATGTCCAAATCCGCTGACATTTTGAGGGGACACGGCCAAGGGAATTATTAACATCTTTCCCGAAGGAAGAAACGCGTGAATATGTCATTTAATGGGGCTACAACGCGTCTACATTCAGGGGAAACATTCTGTCTATAAAAGGAGGAGAGCTCCACCCTCTCAAGGCATCCATTCTCCACCTCATTCCTTCCGGGACACCAAGAAAGAGAACTTTTCAGCTTTCTATTTTATTTATTTTCTTTTTCATAGTTTGTTAATGCCTTATTCTTCCCCATTAAACTCTATTACCCTTACCGTGGTGGGGTAAAATTTTGGAGTGAATGGGGAAGGGTTGGTTTTCTACATTGTAATGCTTGAGTTCTTGGACGCAATTGAATAAATTTCTTTCTTTTTCAAAGTTTTTTTCAATTTCTTATAGAGGATTTTATAATCAAGTGCGATCGTTCTTTAATATTAATTCCGTTATTGATTTTTTCCTTGGTAAAATAATCAATATCTCCCTCCACTAATTTCTGGTTTATATACGATGGAATAAACCAGGAATTAGTGGTGAAGTACTCGATGATCGTCAGTACGTGTAAAAGGTGTAGTGAATGTTCTTTATTGTTTGGGACGAAAAAAACCCGATTGGGTATTGCCCATTTCAATTAAGGATATTCAATGCAACTATTTTACACATGGAAGGAGAGTTGACCAAACCGAGATCTTGGTAAGGTTTTCTCTCACAATAACAATTTCACCAAGGAAGTGAGAGGAAACGATTGTGGAAACTCACTTTAAACAACTAAGAAGAAGAGGTTTGAATTATATTTAACAAGGATAGCATTATAATTAGGAAACCGACCGCGACCTAATCACCCTTTTAATTTCATTGTTTTTCAATAATTTGAATTTCAAATTTCCGTTCACAACATTTTTACCCCCGTTTTATAGTGACAACCCATTTTGTGTGCACTCCTCTTCGGGAGAAATCCTAGGTCAACCACATTACTACATTTTGACTTAGAAAAAAATCGTTTTTCCATGCCCTATGACAGGCGTGCGTCAAACTTTGCGCCGTTGCCGGGGAGGTAGTGCCACAATATATTTGTAAAGATTTCACTTTTTCAAATTTAATTTTTTTTAAAAAAATCTTTTACCATGTTATTTTCAAATGATTATTTTTTTAATTCATGGAACAATTACCCACCAGTGCGAGAACCAATTATTGAATCACCTTGGTCTATAGAGTATAAAGTTTCTTTCTTGGCTAAACAAATTCGAGGAGCTCGAATCCTAATCATAATAGAGGATGAATTCAAGGATCTCATTGAAAACCTTAAAAAGAACCTCGAATACCCAGTGTTAGAGGGTTTTGCAAGAGAATTAATTGAACTTCAGGAGTATTTTCTGGAATTTTATCAAGAAATGATCAATATAAAACACCAAGAAGAAGAAGTTCACAAGGATATTGAAGCCCAATTTGAAAGAATTAGTCAAATAGTTCAAAACTTGGAGACCTCAATACAGTGGATAGTAGAAAAAGTACATGCATCCCAAGATCCACAACTGGTGCCAGAACAAGAACCAGAACCTGAAAAATTGATGGAAGAAGTATCCTCACAAATCCTTCAAGTTGAAGAACCCATGGAGGCCATGATGAAATTAAAAGAAGATCCATTGAGCCCATCTCAATCAATGTTGGAGAAGATTGATGGAGAAGATTTAGCTATTAAAATTCATATGGGAGATCAAAAAGATCTGGATAACTTCTGGAATGAGTGTGAGGAACTTCTTGATCCAACTATTCCTAATAATGTAGATGATTCAACAACATTGAAGGAATAAACCAACCAAGTAGTGGAATTTGAAGAGAAGATAGAGGAGTCTGACTACCTACCTCTTTCTACGAAAATTAAACTCCAAGAGCCACCTCCCTTTGAAGAAGAAATTGAATCCAAACAAGCTCAGGGAGTTAATATTTTCATAAACTCATTATCTTTTGATTTTGTTGAAACTGAATTGAGTATTACCTCCCCTTGTTTTAATTTTTCAGATTCATCCAACACTTGTATTTCCTTGGAGGGAGAATATGCATCTGAAGAGGAACATCTGGTGCTCCCCAAACCTGTTGAAAATTTAATAGAAGGAGTACATGAGAAGATCAAAGTGAATTGTTTAGAGGAAAATGAGACACAAGCTACTTACTTTGAAAGGGAAAAATTTGATATTGATTATTCATGCTTTAATTTTTTTCAAATAGAATTAAACTCTGACATTCCCTTTGATTTTTCCCCAGATGTATCATACCTTCAGCAACCACTGGAGAATACAGAAGATGTTTTTTATGAGGAACCCAAGAAGGAGGAGGCTCTTTACTTTATCCTACCCCCACCATGCACAGTGTACCACATTGTGAAGGGGGTGGATGCGGTGTACTCTATCTATGGATTCCTCCTCAACAAGAACAATGAAATGAAAGCTGGGAAGAGCCACATGTGGTGGTTCAAATCAAAGAAACCTCGTCCACCATCAGATTGGGGATAATCGATTAGAACTTCCCCACTGGAGGCAGTCAAAACCTAGGGCCCACTTGGGGGATTAAACCAAGTTTTATCCTTCTATTCTCATCCTATTTCTATTTTTATTTCTTTCAATAAATATCTTATGTTTTCTTTTGTTCTTTTATTTGTAGGTTTTCAGAGTGCAACACTTGGAAGCCTAACTCAATGTTGCACTACGAATAAATCAGGTTTTACCTCTCTTTCACACTTTCTTGATGTTGTGATTAATTTGAAAATTGGCTTACATGTTAAATCCACTTGAATGAATCGAGGACACTGCATCATTTAAGTGTGGGGGAGGGAACCTTTGTAGTATAGGATTTTTATTTGATGTTTGTTTTCAAAAATAAAAATTTTTGTTTTCAAAAATAAAAAAAATAAAAAAAATGTGTGTTTTCAAATTTTTGTGAGTTTATTTTTCAATATTTGGTGTAACTTTTGAGTTGAAATGATAATCAATACCATTTTTGAAACCCATGTCAATGAGTGAACCCGTCTATTTCATGAAACTGATCTTAAATGAATGCTGAAATAACATTGTTTCAAGTTAAAATCTTTTTGAAATTCATGAAAAGTACACTGATTTTTGAATCTCATGCCATATTTCACTGTCTATATCTTTGAAATAACTTTCCTGTGAGGCTTCTGAACCATTTTTTTCATATTATTTTCATTCACCTCATTTCTTGAGAGAACCGGACCATGCTTTCTTTAACCAGAATTTGATTTATTCCGTTCAAAACTTGAAGGTTGGGGTACGTGTGTTTTAAATGATTGAGGCATTTATTTTGTTTGGAGCCCCCTTTTCAAAATAATCCATTTCATTATAGCCCACCTCTACATTTATCCTTCATTGTAGCCCCTAGTAGCCATGAATTTCCTGTTAGGTTAGCCACATTACAAGCCAATTTTCCCTATCATACCTTCTCTTGAAGTAAAATTACATGATCTAGTTGAACTTAAGTGTGGGGGAAGATTTCTTGTGTTGTACTACCTCATTTGGTTATACTTTGGATGGAAAATAAATTGTGGAAGAGATGTGTGTGATGCTGAAAAATTATTCTGTTGAAAGCTGTGCCTTTTCTGGAGCTTTTATGACAAGAGAAGTTGTGCCTTTCTGGAGCTTCCAATGTAAAAAGAATGATGTGCCTATCTGGAGCTTTAAAAAAATTATGTTTGAAAAGATTGAAATGTTTGCTGGTGAGCTGATTGAATGATGATGGAGCCTATTTTCATCAAAGGGGAAGTGAAGGAGACCATATTTGAGTGAAAACTAGAATCTTGCAATTTTGCTTCAATAAGAGCCAAGCCTTCCTTTTTTTCGGCCTCAGAACTTTTAACATCTAAATCCTACCAACCGGAAGCCACAGAACAACCCTGAAAAGTCCTCATGAGAAACACATGTCCTTGACTCACATTGGGTGGAGAAGTAGGAATTTATCAAACCTATGGTGACTCTTGTGTGAGTTTGGATGAGAGAAGCTTTGTTTAGCCTTTACATTTGTGAGATGAGAGAAAGTTCATGTGAGGTCGGTGTTTTGTGTGCATGGGATAAGAAATGAAGTGGAAATATATTAAAATCATAAATGGAGAACTTTAAATAACATTTTTTTATGAGGCTTGATATCTTTTTGTTTCATGAAATTGATTTGATTGATCTCATTGATATGTGTTTTCGTTTTGATTTGATTTGATTTTTACTTGTCCAGGAGTCCAAGTGCTAAGTGTGGGGGAATTGATAGAGAAAATATTTTCAATTAATTTATATTAAATATAATTGTTTTAAACCCACAAAATTGTTCCTCTAAGATGAATTGTTTCATTTTTTTGATAAATGTGTTATTTTGAGCTGAATAGTAAAAATTGGTCATTTTGGATTTTTAACAGTTTTAAAGTATTTCGGTAGTTTGGCCATAACATTATCTAAACTAATCCAAATTGAAAAATTCTTTCTTTTATAGATTCTACACATCCAGGTCTTCATTTAATATATTTTGACTAAAATCTGAATCGGCCATATGAAAGCTCAAAAGAAGCTCACAAGTTGGCTCAAGAAAACTGTTTTCAGTTCTGCCTAGTTTTGATGTGGGATCCATAACTCATCCAATGTGGGCCCAAAGCTTGTTAAATTCAGTGGGTGGACGAGAACGGAGTTTGGGAGAATCTTTTATGAAGGAAGCACCGAGTTAATTGGCCGTTTATGAGGCCATTAAAGCACCCTAATCCGGAGGATTTCGTTTTGGAGAGTCTGACTGGACAGAATAAATGATCATAGTAAAACGGTCATAACTCTCGGAATACACGTCCAAATCCGCTTAACTTTTGAGGTTACACGGCCAAGGGAATTATTAACAACATTACAGAAGGGATCAACGTGTGAATATGTCATTTAATGGGGCTACAACGCGTCTACATTCGGAGGAATCATTCTGGATATAAAAGGAGGAGAGCTCCACCCTCTCAAGGCATCCATTCTCCACCCCATTTCTTCCGGGACACCAAGAAGGAGAACTTTTCAGCTTTCTATTTTATTTATTTTCTTTTTCATAGTTTTTTAATGCCTTATTATTCCCCATTCAACTCGATTACCCTTACCATGGTGGGGTCAACTTTTGGAGTGATTGGGGAAGGGTTGGTTTTCTACATTGTAATGCTTGAGTTCTTGGACGCAATTGAATAAATTTCATTCTTCTTCAAAGTTGTTTTCAATTTCTTATAGCGGATTTTATAATAATGTGAGATCGTTCTTGAATATTAATTCCGTTATTGATTTTTTCCTTGGTAAAATAATCAATATCTCCCTCCACTAATTTCTGGTTTATATACGATGGAATTTACCAGGAATTAGTGATGAAGTACTCGACGATCGTCAGTACGTGTAAAGGTGTAGTGAATGTTCTTGATTGTTTGGGACAAACAAAACCCGATCGAGTATTGCCCATTTCAATTAAGGATATTAAATACAACTATTTTAAACATGGAAGGAGAGTTGACCAAACCGAGATCTTGGTAAGGTTTTATCTCACAATAACAATTTCACCAAGGAAGTGAGAGGAAACGATTGTGGAAACTCACTTTAAACAACTAAGAAGAAGAGGTTTGAATTAAATTGAACAAGGATAGCATTATAATTAGGAAACCGACCCCGACCTAATCACCCTTTTAAATTCATTGTTTTTCAATAATTTTAATTTCAAATTTCCGTTCACAACATTTTTACCTTCGTTTTAAAGTGACAACCCATTTTGTGTGCACTCCTCTTCGAGAGACATCCTAGGTCAACCACATTACTACATTTTGACTTAGAAAAAAAGATTTTGCCACACCCTACGACAGGTGTGCGTCAAATATTACCATCCCAGAATTTTTTTTATGTCATATATGTCACATATTATAATTAAAATAATCTGTATTACTTTATATTTAAAGCATGAATGAATCATAACACTTTGCAAGGCTATAGTCCACCATACACATGAGTGGTGTAATTTTATTCCAACAAAATGGAAATAATAAAGGTTTATGATATATAATATTTCTATAAGTATAATAATATCATATATATCATATATAAACATTAAATACATAATCATATCCATCCATGAGAGGTGGTAATGGAAAGAGAATAACATTAGTTTGCGGGCGACAGTCCGCCTTGCATGTGAATAATGATTTTGTATCCCATTTTATGGAATAGGATATAGTTTTCGGTCATTAATATAACATAAAAAAAATCTCGGGATATTTAATATCTTAATGTTATTATATTAGCATGTTTTAATAATAGTTGAAGGGAGTGGAGGAAGAAATAAAATAAAATACTCAGTTTTGAATGTTATTCCTTCTTCAATAAACTTCTTTTGGTTTGCACCAAAAGGATTAATAGGTTTGATTTTTGAAGATAATAAGGGTTATATGATGATAGGAGGGAATTAGGTAAATGAATTTCTGAAAAAAAGGGTTTTGGAAGTGTAATGAGGAGAAGAGTAGGGGGTGTCCTTATAAATGTTAGGTGAGTGGCACACTTGTAATTTTCTGAAAAGAAAAAGGTGTACCAAATATTTTCACATACGAAAAGGATCAAATAAGTAATATTCATGATACTATAATATATAATGAAAAATATTGTCAGAAAATGGTTGTTGTAAATGTTTTGGGTCATTTTTTACCCTGCTCTTTTTTGTTAAACCACCTCGGTATAAACATTTTCTGTTAAATGTTGTAAATAATTTTTACAATTTTTAATTTTAATTATGGTAAAAAATTAATTTAACCCAATTAGATAATATAAATTATAATTATTCAAAACCTAGAATGCAGGTTTCTAAATTCCATTAATAAAAGTGTAAAAGGGTAATTTAATACTAATCTCACATATGCAATGAGAAAGAGAATTTTCAAAGAGAAAATTTTCAAAATATAACAATGTCTCTATATAAAAATTTTATATATAAATGACTCAATTAAATAATTTTATTAGTAGATACATAATTGAGATAATAATTCTTTTAGAATCATATTGATACAATTTGGATGTTTTTAATAGCTTTAAATTAAATTATAGGTCTTAATAAAAACCAGTATATTTCATTATTCATCAAAAAAATTATTTTCTCTGAAAAATATAAAAAATTACCCTATGATAGTTCTGAAATGATTATTTGAAAAATTATTTACATTTTTTAAAATATATTTTCTAAAATTGGAAAAAATAAAATTTAAAATAAGTACGTAGAATACGGAAATACTAATTTTTAGAAAAATATAGTTTTTTGGAGAAAAATTGGATTTATTGTTATATGTTATCTAAAAAAATAAGATTAATGTTATTTTTTTAATATATAATATATAAATTTAATTATAATAATTCACTAAAAAATTATTTAATTTAATGACATAAAACATGTTTGTGCACATTCAAATATTTTTTCAAGAATTGATTTAATTTACTTTCAAATAGTGTATATTTTCATTTATAAATAATTGGTCAACAAATAATTAATTTAATATAAATTTGTAAACCATATATTTTAATAATTTAGTTAATTATATTCATACCATCAATTCCAACAGCTAGGAGATAACAATTATATTAATTAATAATATTTTAAAAATATGTCATGTTTTATTTAAACTCAGTATTGCTCGTAATAGAAGAGAAAATCTGTGTTGTGTGTAACACAACATAAAACCAGTCTTGAATATAATAAAAAATATCAAAATGATTAAATTTATTTGAAATAAAATATCTCAAAAAAATTATGGGTGTCACATTCTACCCCCCTTAAATAAATTTCAACCTTGTAATTTTAGCTTCTACTCAGAAATAAAGGGTTTGACATTTGAAAATCCATTTATTTGATACCCACATTGTATAAATGTTTAATAAAACATACTCTTGAAAAGAGATAAATGGATATAATAATTTCATCTGAAATAACACATACTAGATTTCCAAATCGGAGAACAAAGGTGGGAAGTGAGGATTTAGGCATGGAACAAAATATTAATGTCCAAATAATTATGGAGAGTAACAAAGATCATTGATAACAAGAAATTGAATGATCATGGGAAATTAAACAACCAAAAAATCATAAAAAATGTGTAAAAATAGTTATTGATATCATCAGGAATGATGTTAATAGGATAACATTTTATTTCAATCTCATTTTCCTAATTTTGAATAAATTCCCAAAGAATATATACTTCAAATATTTCATTACATTTAATAAGAACATTCCCACACTTTTATTATGAATCAACCAATTTTCCCCTCATCTCTCAATCTAATAAATGAGATAAAATTTTCATTCCTAAATAACTAATGAATCATAACATATATAATAAACTGATAAGTCATTCCTTCCATCTCCAATTATCATAAGAAAAAAATGGTTAGCATAGGTTATTCAAAATAAAAATATGTGCATATGGTGAAGTAATAAAGTAATCACGAATATATAATCCGAAGTTCAACACAAAATATTTCACAAATGGCAAACCTTATAAAACATCCCAATGTTTAAAATCCAAAAATTATAAATATGGTCACTAAATTTCCAAAATTATCATATCATTAATCCCTTAAACAACATCAAGTAGCTCTTAATTGTAACATAACAAACATCTAAAATCCTTTATCATGTATTCTCTTGATATAATTTAATAACCTAAATTACCATATTTTTTTTGAAATAATTCATGTTTTATTATTACTTAAATAAAAAACATATTATTATATATATTCCTTAAATATGAAAATTATACAATCTCCATCTTTGATAGAACATACCAATTTTTTGAAAAACCCTTAATCTGTTCCATGAAAATTAGTACAATCTAAATTACATTATAAATATCAACAATATAATTTTCATAAAATCATTATCTTAAAAACTAGAATATATTAATGGTTATTTATCCCTTAATCATGTGTTTTCCGTGAATATCACCATGCAATTAAATCACTTTTATAGGTCATTAATACTATTCAACCTATTATTTCAAATCCTAAATGAAAAATATATACATACCAATCCTTATATATTTAAAAATATTTGAAATCCAATACATAAAAATTTAAATCAATCTAATTAATTACTAAACCATTAAACTGGGTTTATCATTTTATTCCATAATACCCATTCTGTTTATATTTCATTCAATGTCTATCCAACTTCAAGCGATAAGCACTTACTCAGAAAACATTGTTGATTCACTAATGGAGATTTCCCAGTAGAACATGAAATTTTATTATTCCCATACATTCCATATTTATACCATTTTACCATTTATGATTTCATAGGGAAACAGATATTCCCATACATTATATTAACTAAACTATTAATTTTTCTTTGACATTCCCTTACTTTATTCCATTCCTATTCAAACATAAAACATCTTCTTGCTCTTTTGATACATTCATTGGACTGATTCCCCCCCCCCCATTATTGACATATATAAAGATGAAACATCATTCCTCTATAATCTCCAATACCCAAACTCTCAATGAAATCCATCGATATTTTATTTGGTGAGTCCAAGAGTTGTTTTTTTGTGTATTTTTTTAATCATGTTTATTGATATCGGATTAGGAAGATCCAAAATACCCTTTACATGAGTCATCAAATGATTTTTAATGACATAAAAAACCCATCACATTTAATTTTAACCCATTTAAATAAGATTACTATCATTCACTGAATCAAAAAATACATATTGTGAGAAATAATAACTATAGTGGGAAACCAAATAGCATTGAAAATCACATATAGGATATCTAAATCGTGAAACCTTCCTTTAAATATATGAAACCATATGATTAACCTAATACATTCATGGTCCTTATTAAAATACTTCATAATGGTTCATAAATAGTTTATAAATTTCTAAATCATAACTCCTGCGAGTTTTCAACTAGGTGTTTTGTAAAGACCATTATCGTGCATTAGGTTGTGATCAATCTATATCAATTCATCATTTTTGGATTTATTACCCCTAAGTACCTCTATGATAAATCCAAATCCACTTTTAGTATCTAGACATGAAGAAATTTTTTATAAACCACTCGCTCATTCCATTATCAAAATTACAGGAGATTTTCCAATAATTCCCATCCTTAGACTTATCCTTAGAAAAATCCATAAAAATATATATAAAAATATCCCTAGGTATATTACTGAAGTTTTATCATACTAATTTTCAATGTTTTACTAAATCATTCTTTTGTACCAAATATAATGACCTTGATTTTCATACACTGTTATTACATAATTTTAGATGCATATTCATTAAATTACATAAACACCAACTTCGGGATTATAAAGGTATAGTTCATTTTAATTATTGTTATATAGTATTTTAATTTAGTGAAATATCTTCAAAAAAACCCATAAATATCCTCCCATATAGTATTTTTCTTAGACATACCTTACTTAAAACAATACATTATAACATGGGGAGAGGAAAAATAATAAAGGGTTGTCTTAGATGCTCAGTAAGGGTAAAATAGGGATATATATATATATGAGAATTATATGTGCATAAGGGCATGATAACATGATAATAACATTTTAAAACCATAATATGTATATAAAAGATCATAATTTTGAGTTATTGTATAAGGATTCACAGTTCATAAGACATGAATCCTGACAAAAAACAAAACACGAGTCATGAAACAATAACATTGGAATTAGAAATAAAATTTGTACATGCACATAAGCCTAGAAAATTATTTTCATAGTATCATAGGATCATCTCAATGTCATCATTGTCTAATAGGTTCACTTCCTAAACCATTATAGCAATCAAGGTTCACTCCAAAAAAATTAATTGTGAAACAATTCCCTTACATAACCGAGTTCACTCACCATTATATTCCTACCTATCTCATGAGACAAAAATATTTACCCAACACATTGAAGGGAGATATTTTTTCCACCAATCGCATAATAAAAATAATACATATGTGTGACATAGTAGTAGAAAACAATAATTATATCATAACACATAAAAACAAAATGGGTATCATAAATATTTCTTTATCTCATAGCCTCTGTAAAATAGATAAGTTTCACAATAATTTAATCAATTAATCATAGAATCACCAGTGAAATGATGATTATTTCATTATCATTTTATCATGGTTTTTCCTATAGAAGATAAATGAGATTCATAAACATCTTCTCATTGTTAACATAAACCCATTAGAGAATGAATAACAGTGGTATCCATAGATCATATCCTTGATAAATCATAACTAACATCAAAGTATGTATTCATAGATGAATTTTTTTTTTGAAAGATAACATAGAACATTTATTTAGGAAAGTAACATTTCTTGGAAAAACACATTTTAAAACAAAAAATTCATAAAATCATTTGGAAATACAATTCCTTAAAAATAACATTGAAAACATAATTAGAAAGATTTAAAAAAATTAAACATTTCTTGATGAAAATATCCATTTCTATTTAAAAACACTTTTTAAAAAATAAACATTTTTTAATATCCATTTCATTTAATATAACCTTGATAACATATAAACGATGTTTTGAAAATTATTGAAAACATTTTTTAGGAAAATATTATTTATAATTTGATTACTTTTAAAATCATCTATCATTTTAAAAAAAATATTCGAAAATAAACATGAAAACTTATATAGTAATATTTAAATGAAATAATGTTCATAATACCAAAAAAAATTCATTCATGTCATATAGATAAAAACAAAGGTTCATTTCATAATTTCGATAAAAGATAAATGAGAATATTTTGGAAAAAAGTGAGGATTCCTTTAAAAAAATTGTAAAAAGTTATAAATGGGTAAAAATTTCTTTTATAATCTTTGAATAATGTTAAAAAGATTTTTGAATTTTTTTTAGAAAACAAATTTTAATATGAAAAAGATTTTTCCCTCGAAAAAAGAAATAACTACGATTCTTAGTAAAAGAAATTAAATCTTAAATAAATAAAAATTATAAAATGAAGGTACTTTTTTTATTATATTTACATAACTAAAAACGAATATAATTTTTTGTTTCATGACATATATATCATTATATATTATCATTAAAATCATAATCATAAACAATACAAATAGATAATGAGATTAGAACATAATACTCTTACCACTTTGGTAACATTGAATCATAAAAACCTAGAAATAATATTGTCATGGAAACCTAAAATATCTTGAGAATTAATATATTCGAGATATTACATGTACAATTCTCTGTATATATGGATCATTATATAAGATAGGTTTATAACACAATATATGTCTCAAAGAATTCATATTAAGACAACAATCCCTTATTGCTTTAGTATTTTTTTGAACTGTAAACCCCATTTAAGATAGATCCTACAATGGAATTATAAATGCATATAAATTTCATGATATTAATAATAAAATACATTCTTGGTCATTATATAAACCACATAAAAGAAATATCTGGTGAATATGGACTATCTCTCATAGAAATAAAAAAGTGGGATGTAAATTCATTACGCCTTTAATAATATTTGGAATCATAATACCGAATGATTAATAACATAAAATGAAACAATTAATATCATTAAATTAAATATATTAATGATATAAATTTCAAATTTTATATATTTACACCATACATAATAAATGAGTGGTGAATTTCATATGTATCTCAAAAAATAAAAGAGACTCAAAATATAATACCATAAGTCTTAATTTCCTTTTTACACATTCATACTTATTGTATAATAAATATATTTTTATTATTAATATATTATAGAATGATATATATATATATATATCAGAACATAAATGATTTACTAATGACCATTTATTACCCATTTATTAACAATTCTTTATTAAAATAACATTTTTGTTTATAACTGCTTCGTTTTTCCCACATATTTTGGTTGGGTATTTTCGATCCTCTTAAATTGATCATTATTCAATAATATAAATAATATAAAATATGATATATATAAATTATATATTAAACACAAATTATTTTTATAGTAATCCATAAGATTTAGTGATATATAATGAAATGCTTCGTCTATGGAGACGGTAGGCCATATGTCCAAATGAACATTATTTCTGTATTATCAATGAACTGAATTAAATAAAGTTAAGTAAGATATTAACATTAAAAATTAGTTTTTATTTCATAAATATCACATATTTTATTTTAAAAAAAATTATTACCTTCCACGTAATTCGTGAATGAATCAAATCGCTTCGCAAGGAGGTAGTTCGCCAAACACATGAGTGGTGTTATTATATTCCCACCAAATAGAAATTATAAATATATATGTGATATATTATTTTAATAAGTATAAATAAATCATTAATATCATATATAAACTTTTAACAAACCATTTATCCATTTGTGATAGGTGGTAATGGAAAATTAATAAGATGGGTTGAGGAGGCAATAGTATATCATACACATGAATTATGATTTCGTATCTGAGTTAATGGAATATGTGATTGTTGTAGGTAATTACCTTAAAATATATAAATATGTTTTTATGAAAGATAATTAAATTATTATATCATCATTTTTAAATAATAATATAAGGTGGTGGAGGAAAAAATAAAGTAAAATGCTTGGTTAGGGACATTACATCTTCTTCAGATATTTTTTTTTATTTTCCCAAAATGATTCTAAGGGTGGATCTCTGACCAAATAATGGGTTCTATAAATATAATATAGATTTAAGTAATTTATTTATGAATTTATTAGATGAAATAAAAGTTTTTTATGTTTTTAGATAAAAGGATAATGGGTGGAATTTATAAGTGAGTTGAGTGACACACTTGTAATGTTTGAAAAGACAAAGGAGTACCAGCATTTTTTACATCAAACAAGGATCCACAATGGGAAATTATCGAAAAAGGAATATAAATGGTCTAAATACGGCTATTTATTGGGTTTTGGACTTGTTTTTGGTCATTCGTAACCCTTATCTTTTTTAACACCCCACTAAACACATTTTTAATATAATCGTGGTAAATATTTTTTACTATTTTACTATTCATTATGATCAAAAATTAATTTTTCCTTTTTGTATAATATGAATTATTATATTTAAATATATAGAATCCAATTTTCCAAATTCAATTCACAGATATTACGAAATTTAATTTCATATTAACCCTACAAACGAAACGAGAATGTATATTTTGAAATAGAAAATGTTAAAAATATTAAAAATATTTTTTATCAAAATTAAAAATTAAATTTATTCCAATGAAATAAATTGTACTAATAGATATAAATTTGAACTAATTTTTCTTTTAAAACCAAATGTTTTGATTTTTCTAAATTATTTAATAGAAATGGAAATTCATAATAAAAAAGTATTTTTCTCTATTCATCGAAAAATCAACATTCTCAAAAAATTCTAAAAAATTCACCATAATATAGTTTTGAAATTCTTATTTCAAATTTGTATTTAAATTTTTTAAATGAAATTTTCTAAAAGTGGATGATTCTAATTTTAAAATAAGTGTGTACAATGTCTTTTTTAAAAAAATACTTTTTTTCAATGATTAATTAAATGTATTGTTATATTTGTGTAGAAAACATAATATTAATGATAAAATATTTTATTGAATACATAATAAATAAATGTAATTGTAATCATTCACTAAAATTTATTTATTTAATTTCATAATGTAAGATGTATTTTTGGGTATAAAATTAGTTTTTTTGACAAAAAATTTCATTTATTTTCAAATGTTTTTCATTATAATTTATATTTAATTGGTCACCAATAATTAATTTTATATACATGTGTATGTGGTTTATTTTTATAATTTGATTAATCATTTTCATACCCTCCATTACAACAACAAGGTGATAACATTCATATTAAATAATAATATTTTAATAGTACATCACAATTTATATAACCTCAATGTTTTGTGTAATGATTCATAAACTCAGTGTTAATTAAAACTCAAGATGAAATCACTGTTTCATGTAATGGAAACTATATAAAATAGAAACTTTATTTGAAAAAAATATTTCATAATATCTTGAGGTGTTACAATTATTAAACAAAAATATAATATTTGTTTATTTTTCAGCCAATTAAAACTATATCTCTATAGGGAATTGCCCACAAGATACTTTAGTGGTTATGAAGTAATCATTCAATGTTCTATCAAGGAGGAAATTGAGAATGGAGTCAGTCATCAATCTCATGGAAATTATATCAAAAAAATATTTAATTCAAAGTAAATTAAAAAAACAAAACCATAAATGGAATAAGATGAGTTTTTATTTATTCCAAAAGTGATGAAAGAAACATAAATGAAAATTATTGAGGGGGATGGTAAAAATATTTAGTATAAAAAAGATGGCCATCGAGTAATCTAATGCCAAATTAATGGTCAAAAGTTATCTAATAATTAAAATGGATATAAATCTCTAAACAATTAACCACCAACTCTCTAATGTTATTATTATATAGAGTGTGTGAATTATGATAACCAATGCTTGAATATGATGGTTAATGACAATGATTGATGTCTGTAACCTTTTAATCTAGAGAGAAATTGAAATATAAAGTGATCATTATTGTCGATGTGGGGTGTGATATTGATGTAGTGAAAGTTACACTTACCATCCAAACAAGAACTACTAATGTATTATTTGATTTCAGATGTACCTACACATTTATATCTAAAACTTTTTATATGGGTATCGCATTACCACCTAAATGAAAAGAAGTTAAAATATGGGTAAATACACCTAATGGTATGATAAACACATCTCAATTCTATAAATCTTCCCTAATTAATTCTTTTGGGAATATTCATATTGAAAATATTTTTATTCTTCCTTTAGTTTAATTTTATTATATTTTGTCCATGGATTAGATTTCTTTATATAAACCTTATATCAATTTTAGAGGAAGAGACTTGGACAACCTATGATTGTCTCTCTGTGCATGGATAATTGTGAACTTATAATAAAAATTACATCTATTTATTAGGAATATATTCATATTAAATATAGGAATTTATATGAAATTTTTGGAGATAACCTCAAAATCAATGACACAATTGTTTTACAAGAGTTTGTTGATGACTTACTAGAAGAGTATCCTAGTATACCACCAAATATAGAAGATGAATTTTCAGTAGAACTCATACCAAGTGATATAATTATTTCAAATACTCCAAATAAAATGGTATCAATTGTGTTATGATAATTGAAAAAGAAACTACAGGAGAATCTTGATAAGAGAATCATTCAACCAACGGTGTCACCATGGGGAGAAACTATATTTTTTAATAATAATGATGTATCATTGATAATATATATTGATTATAATGACCATTACAAGATCAATATCAATATTAATAATAATATAATAAGGAATTATTATTTTTCTAATAAATTATGATGAGGTCAATATTTTTCCACAATTGATCTTTGATATTCTGGGCCCAAACATTCATTTTTTGTCAATGATGTGTTAATATGTATTTTTTGACTTAATGGTGTTAAGTGATGATACTTGTATAATTGTTATAGATTCAATGAATGGAATTGGATGTCATTATTGAGTAATTATCCTTTTAATTATGATGATTATTGGGATACTATTAAATCTCAATTACCCTTTTCAAGGATGACACATTGTTTACAAAAATATAGAATGATATGAATAACATTAAAATAATTATTCACATATAGAATGAAGAGGGTTGTTGGGAAAATCCCAAAAGGTATCATTGAATAATTTTTTGTTTGATTGTGTTTATTGACAAATAGGGTTTCCTTGGTCATTTTTGGTGTTCAATAGATATTTTTGATAACCTATGTTTCCACGGAACCAAGGAAATCAATGGATGATCTTGAGGTAGTAGAAAAATAATAGATAAAATGTGGTTCCATTTTCCAGGATCAGAATATTGAAATATGGAAATGTAGTAAAGTGTGTGAAATATTTTTAATTGTGTGAAAAATATGAGCTTGAGAGAAAGGAACTTATGCACCCAATGTGACATCAAATTGGGTTTTGCGTGCACAGAGGGAATATTGGGTAATGTGTCAAATCATCTGCGTAGGTGTTGGTGATTCTTGTAAATAAAAGTTAACCCCATCATTCGAACAAGCTCAATACACAGAAGAAATCTAATATATGAAGCATGTAAGATTTATATGAAAAGGTAGTTTCACAAACTATTTTGAGGTTTTCAAAAGATAAAAAAGTTGTGAGTAATATTTAAGTTCCATGTAACGTTGAAGTTGTGTGCAAGTGGTGTTTCACGAATAGAATTGAATATTGCATGCAAGGCATGATAGTTGAGGGCAATATGTAGTAAAGGTTGTGTGAAAGAATTGGAGTTTCCCAGTACATTGTGGTAAAGAAGTATTCATTAGTAGATGAAAGTGAGACATCTATAGAGCATTTACAGACAGTGTGGGATGTATTCATTAGATATAACTAAGGGAACTACAAGTATATAAAATTTGATTGGATATTCTGAAGAATATATGAGCACACTTCTACCAAGAGGAAAGTGAGCATTCAAATTTTGATTGTTTGTAAACCAGGAGGAACAGTGAGCCCACTCTAAACTATGTAAACAACAGTTCACTTTTAGTACATTTGGTACATCATCACATTTTAGTTATATGCTCCACTGACATATCATAGTGAGGGTGACCCAAGTAAAAATATTTTTTCCTTGAGCATGCTTTAATATCTATTTATTCTTAGCTACGAGAAATAGGTATAAGGGAGTTTTTTAATAGTGAACATGATCAAAGGGAAGTTGTTTAAATCTGGAATTCCCTGATTCACCCCCCCCCCTCTTAGTGTATTTGACCTAGTGTACCTAACTAGGGTCATAAAAAATAATATTTTTCATGACTATTAAAATATAAATTGGATGTATTGAGAATATGGTTTAGTATATGAATTTTATATGGAATGTATTAATTAGGAATTTTATATGTGGTAACAAAGTAACTCTACAACCAAGGCCACCCAAGGAGGTTAGATAAACCACATATGACATCAAGGATGAGTAACATGGGATACATCCAACACATGGAAATATATGGTGGAAGAGATGTTTAAGAGTTCCCACAAAAAGTGAAAGGTTCATTGGTAGTTTTTATTGGGACCATAGGGCTGAACATGGGTGATCACATGAAGATGGGTCGATGGGGTAGCATGTGGAGGCACGACCTGTGAGTTTAGTTTGTTAAGCATGTCTGGGTGCTAAACTCAGTGTCAAATAAAGTGTGAAGTGGGAGTACATTGTAATATTTGGATATTTTAATCCATGAAAAGCATCAAATTGGGATGTAGATTAGTAGTTACTGTAGCTACATGTTTGAAATAATATAGAAAGAATCATGGACATTCTATATCTTTTGTCTAAGTTATTCAAACACTACCATGGTATCTTCATCAACCTTAGACACCAAAGGATTCCCCCTTGATCATATTATTTGTATGAACATTGAATTTATGATTTTGGGTTTTCCATAGTTGTTCTAATGATAATATTATATGTCTATGAGGCAATAGACCTATATACATTCGATCAGTATATTACATGCATGAGAGAAATCAATTAGTAATCTTTGGATAAATTCCAAGGAATTTTCAACATTTTATTTCGAAATATTATAGATTTGAAATTTAAAAAATGAGGATTAGTACATGATCATCATCAAATGCATGTGATTAGTAGCTGGAATGTCAACTAAAAAAAGGTGTCTTGATTTTCAGAATTATGTGAAGATTAAAATTAAAGAACCCCATATGTCATTTATTTGTATTACCCAATGATCCGGTGATATTCAAATTGTGAGACAAAAAAAATTAATAATACATGACATGACATGAAACATGGAAAAGAGTTGTTGGTTGAGATCTATAAATATCAATCTTCTAAGATGATAATTATTGGATCCATTTTTATGGGGTTCAATTTTTTGGAAGAAAAATAAAATAATAAAAAGCCTCATATTTCAGGAAGAGGAAACCCCTTAAGTTATTTGTTCTTTTCTTAAGTGACAATGATACATGGACTTATGATTTAAAAACCTCACACTAAAGGGTTTTAGGATGTCACTATGATACTGCAAACCCCTTCAAGTGTATACAAAGATCTTAGATGATGAAATTTAAGAACCGGTTTTATAAATCATTAAGTTAGTAGGCTTGTGGAGATAATATTTTATGTAGAATCAAATATATCAACCATCCATGCCATTAGAAATAATGTGATTTTTGATAAGGATGAAATTTATAGTAGGAAGGAGACAAGAATTGCAAGCTCTCTTGCATCCAGTATGTAAATACATACTCCATACAAACATTGAGATACCCAGATAGTTCAAGGACAACATAAAAAAATGAATAATAATAGGTTGACTCCCATCGAATAACCATCAAAAAAATCAAAAAATGAATAAATACATGAACATGGGTATTACCTTCCCCACAGAACAAAGGGAAGAGGAAAGTATCAAAGATTTGTGGATGACATAAGCCTCTGAGGGATTCGTGATCATGTGACCACTTCAAGGTCACATAAACGCTCCACATGTAGAGAATAACCTACGGTGAATCCCATGGATCCCCATTCAAAGGACCTTCCTGCTCTTATAAAGGTTCTCCAGAAATCCAATGGTTTCCTGATGAAAACTGAATAGGCTCCTCCAAGCCACATGGTTTTTCATTTGAATGTACCAAAAAAACCATCTAAAATGATTTTGAAAAGATTTAGAAATAATGTCTGAACAGAGAGACTCCTTGTGGTAAAAAAGCTCATGCACCATATCACCAATGGGAAGAATAAAATTTCTTGACGATATTCAAAAAAACTCCAAAGACCTCAGAACCTTTGTAGGATAAAATAAAGGATATAAATGGGAGGAGGAGAGAGGTTCTTGCGGTTGTTGAAGGACATGTTACACACGCCTGGTGACTCACAAGACACAGTGAGACCTTCGCGATATGTTCACCTCATCTCACGAAAGACCTTTGGCTTGTTATCATTATCACAAATAAGTCTATGAGTATGTCCAGAATTAATTACACTTTCTATTCAGTACTCTAAGGACATACAAATAAATATTTCCACGATATGATTTCAAACCCCAATATGACCCACAATGATCACATGAGGCATCTTAAAAAATCGAGTAAATATCATAGACACCACTCTTAAAAACATCCATGACATCCAAGCCTTTTTAGGATAAAACAAATGATATAAAGGGAGGAGGTGAGAGGTTCTTGGAGTTGTTTAAGGACATGAAAAGTACTCCTAGTGATCAGTAGTAAACTGAAAGATCTCAGCGAGATGTTCGCATTGTCTCGTGAACGCCATTTGCTTATCATCCTTCTTATAGGGAATTCCTTAGGTATATCAAAGAAACTATGAACTTCCCCTTCAGTGGTCTAAGGGAAAACTAATGGATTTTCCCATGACATGATCATGCACCCCAATATGATCCATATTTTTCATGTGATGAATCATAAAAAAAATTGAGTAAATGTCCTTTACATTACTCATACAAACTCGCATAATCCGTAATCTTTGTAAAAAACAAGGGGAAAAAATGGAGGAGGTGAGAGCTCTCACAGTAAGTAAAAGAAAATGGATGTTTCTGGGAAATATATAACATGACTCTACAGGACCTCATAACAAGACAACTGGACCTCATAATGATTCTGGGACAAGCCATTTACACCTTAAAAAAAGACCTAGGCAAGGTATCAGGATCTCGTGAGGCCCTTCAAGGATATCCATATGAAAAAATAGAAAGTCTATTGACTTTACTATATGATCAGACAAGACTTAATTAATTAGAAATTTTACATTAATGGAAGCGTTGATGGAAGAGACTCATGGCCACTGAAAATTAGACAACACACTGGGAACAACCTACAATAAAGACTCGCAAAGGTGTGTGGCACTAGCCCCCTTTGCTGCTTCCATCCTGGATCTGCACCAAATATGCCATGAACATTTGTGAAAAATCATGGTGGCTAGGCCTATAAATTCACTTCCACTAACATCAAAGAGTAAGAGGATCACCACTGACCCAAAATCTACTGCGTGAAGGAAACTCTTGAGCTGATTTCTTGAAGAAACTGATCACATGACCTACGAGTCTCCCATCATGTAATATATAGGCGAGTAGCCAGAGTGGTCATTCATATGGAATAAAAAACTTTTCATCATCATTCATAGATCACACTAAGTATATGTGGTCGGATATGTGAAGAATATCACAAAATACCACTAGATCACAGGAGGTTCAAAATAAACTGATGATGAATAAAACAAATACATCTGCAAGGAAAATGATCGAACAAAGACTAAAGGAAGACATGCTAAAAATAGGAAAATTTTGATGACCCTAATGCACATCACGTGAAACTTCCAAAGACACACATTAGCATAATGAAACACTGTCCAGATTTTGTGATTCTCCTTCCGCTTGATATTTTGGTCATTAGAAGCCCTACGAACTTGTCAAGGAAGAGTCATGTGACTCCACCCCTTGGTGTGTAACCATAGTATCGTGAATGTCCCCATGTAATTACCTTCTAAGCCTCATGAAATATTTTGGATACATATCCATGACTCATATAAAGGTGCATATCCACCCAATACAAGATTCGCAACACACTTCGTACATGTCATCCAAGACATGTGATACCCTCCAGACATATCATTCAAGACATGCAACACCATTCGAACTTGTTAGACCAGATATTTATTGACCTTTTGAGGAAATTTTCTAGATCTCAATAGATTCTATGGACATGTCATCCATGAAATGTGACACCCTCTGAACATGTCATCCAAGACATACAACACCCTCCAGACATGTCAGCCATGATATATAATGGCCTGTAGAGGGAACTATTTGGATCTTGCGATTTCCTCCATAAATTTCATTGGGTCAGGTGACACCCTCTATAAAAATAGGCGAGGTTTCCATGGATTCCAAGGATTTGATTCCATTATACATTGTCGGTGTGTAATCCCCAAACAAACGGTGAACCTCAATGCGTAGTCCTCGACCAAATGGGAATCTTGGGATTTTGTAACCTCATCCATCCTTGGTGTGTACAATCTAAAACATATGGCACCCACAGTGTGTAAGACCTGATTAGATAAACTATAATGACTCTGATTCCTTCTATATTTTGGATTTTTGGCCACTTATTCGTGGTTTGACCTCCATTTTGATCATATTTGGTGATCCCAATATCCAAGACCCCTTATCCAAAGCAATGAAATTGATCACAAGCTAACACATCTTTCCCACAATGTGGATGGATAAAATTGGATTAAGGAATTGAACTGGTCATGTCATCTTCACTATAAATCCCAATGTTATAAGATAATCCTTAGAGTGTAAGCACTGACCAATTTGGTAGCCTCAGTATGTAATACCAACTATGGACATTATATGACATGTCCTCGATGAATCGGGAATCTATCCTGGTATAATTTTGCAGCATTTCTAAAACCTTGAGAATTACCATAATGTCTCCCAATGTGATCATCCACCTTATCCTACAATTAGGTTAGGGGAAAACTGAACTATTATAACATTGATTACTACCATACTCAAGATATATAGGATGCCTTCTCATGGCCCAAGCTCTATAAAAAACACCCCAATTACTATCCATGTATATAAGTTCCATGTCTACATTACGTGCGGTTGATAATATATTCCCCTTTAATTCTCACACCAAGAATATCTCATGTGGTCATAGGGTGATACAATGAACACCTTAGTAGGCATCATGAATCTCTAAAAACCATGCCAATACTAGCATGTAAGCACCAGTGAGTGGTATGGTATAAACAACCATCATATAAGGGACTATACATTGGGTCCACTCATAAAGGAATGACTGAACTATGATGACTCGGATTCCATCCATAACCAAGATACGTAAAAAGTATCCTAGATACTGGAGCTCGAATATTTCGTGTCTCAGTACCTGCATGTAAGTTCTCTCTACATGATGATAATTTGCATTGGCATGAACAAACTATGTGGGTTTTGATACCTATAATGAGCATGACACATAGGACACCTCATAATGGATCAATCTACACCTCAAGATACTAACCATATCCTCATGTGGCATCACATTTTGAAGCATTTGGTCATACAAGCTTTAAAACATAAAGCAGTTATCCATCATTAGGGAAATGGATGAAGAATATAGAATACATATAGATAGATTCACTGATGAGACCAAAATTTACTTAGTTAATTAACGAGATACCTCTTCTTTGTTTAATTAGATAATTTGGCAAAGAATCATTTTTTGAGGGTAACTGGTCCCATATCGGGATTAGGAATATATTCAAGAACATATCAAAAATCTATAAGAGAGTCCCATAGTAGGAAAAAATTCCCCCAAAAATGTTGTGATGAGCCCGACATCCCATCCTCTCGACCAATGTGAGCCCCCAAGATTCTATGGTCCTGAAAACCCAGATGACCACCTACCTTTGGAAAGAAATCATGTACCCAGCTATACATTGGGGAGACATTTGGATTATCTGGGAGAAGTGATAATGGTATCCTTTTTATCAAAACACATTCCACACCTCAAAAACCCGAAAAAACAAAAATGGGGAACCCAATGTGAAATGATTTACTGTGGTACCTTCTTAATAAGATAAAATGGATACACTTTCCAGTCCCCATCAAACCATTTTGTTTTGGGTAAAATTCAAAAACCCAACAAAAAAAGGTGAACATGACATGAATCTCTCAATTGACAAAAATATTGGTTATCATCCAATGGGACATGTCATTTTCCCCTATAGGAAAATAAAGATAGTAAAACCGATGTGAAATACAATAATAACATAATGATTTCATTATAATTCATCACAACAATTTGTTTTACAAACCATATACAAAAAAAGCCGTAACAAAAGTATAATCATGAAAATGATCCCCTGTAACGAGGGTTCTCATAAGCCCATTATTATTTTTACAAGTCTAAATGAGTGAAATAGATGAATCGAGAATAAAAGAACAATATAGTTATCCTTGAATATCTTATTGATCATACAATGCATGTGATACTTTTCTAATTGGTAACCTTGTTCTTTGGAATCTGCATAATTGTTGATGCTGCTTCCAACAGCCCGATTTGAGATAATGTCTTCATCATCCGGAAATCGTTATGGTAATGTTTCCATAACCACAACCTCTATAGGTCACAAAATGACTAAACATGGTCTACAAATCCCATGAATGGTGGTTAATGTGATGGTCTGGAATTACCATTTACATGGTACAATTCTGATCATGGAAGTTGCTTGTGAATTTCTCCAAGCACAATAATCGGAAACTCTACATCACCTAGAAAATCATACTACAAAGTTAGTGGCTCTTGTCACCACAACCATAAGATTCAATATCTTATCCCTGTATCTTAACAATCACTATCATCCATATCTTATGAAGGCGGACCAAGATTTCAATTACGATTCCCTTTTAGTTTAGAAGCCACCAATGAGGATACCTATCAACTACCGTCACCAACACCATTATGTTGGTACCCACCAGTCACCTAATGAGTGTACCATTTGACTCAAATACACTTCTAATTCGCAATAATACGATAAAAGGAAGACTCATAATAAGAGGAAGTCATTGGATACCTAGGAGAGGGATCATACCCCCACTTATACCAATGATGAATACCAACATATTCAGGCTTGAACCGACTAGCATCCTCATATCCCAGCTCGTTTGGAACATGTCTATGGGGATATCCTCATAGTAGTAATGGGGGAGTCTCATACTCCTACCCCCATGAAAAAATCCAATCGGAATATCCTAGTGGAATAAGGGGGATCAAATTGGGAATATATCCCTGCTTCAATTGAAGACATCGACCACTATATAGTAGAGATGGAAAATTTTATGGATTATATTCGTTCACACAGTTTACTAAGATGAAATTATATTTTAGAAATTGCTGAAGAACTCTGAAATCAGATCCTGACACTATTGCAGATAAAGGGACAGACACAAACACAAATCCTTATAGCCCGGAAAGGTCACCACTCTGTTCATCATGAATAATTAGAGGTACCGGAGAAAGCACATATCCTTTATTCTTATTGGGAGGATTATCGACATATTTCGATGAAGGGGGAGTCATAGAATTAGGATCATATCCATGCTTCAACAGGGAATCACCTGGTGAGAGTGGAACTTAGCTCGAGATAGGGGTACACAGTTATTGAAGAAGTCTGAAAGCATACTCTAATGTCTTGAGATTGGGTTCATATCCCTGTTCTGGCTGGAGCTAACCAGGAGACAAGGGTACAAGACTTGGGGTAGGATTAAATTATTTTATGTTAATTACCTATCATATTCTGGCAGATGACAACAGATAGGGGAATATTACTACTAATTCTGAATAATGATGACGTCATCATAATTATGAGGCCACATAAGAGGAGGCTCATATCCCTTCGCCAATTCCGGAGGTCTGTCTCCATATTCTAATGGGGAATGAATATTCGTACCGGGCTCATATTCTTAATCCAATTTTCCCCCACAAAGTTAGAGCACACACACCTAAGTATAATATTATATTCTTACCAAGAAAGAAAAAAAACATATTCGAATGCTTAAGATCATGCTCATATTCCTATCTAGACCAGGGATCACCATGTTAGAATGTCACATGCCTCATTAGAGGCTCATGTTTTTATAAAAAATGAGATAGCTCATCAACATGTTCTAGAACTTCTCAATAGGAGGGTCAAACTATTACAGTATCAGACTATTATATACACTTTTTGGAAACTGTCATGCAACAAGATCATGCCCCTGTAGAATCCCAAAAGGCAGGTCGATATATTCCAACCATGGTTAAAAACATGGTCTGTGTCCAATCTACTCAATGTTAGTGTTCTTTAGGTCATTTGAGACAAATTATCAACTCTATAAGGGTCTATCATCTCTTCTATCGATGAAGACATGGAATATGTTCATTACCATGATAGTACTCTTCATGGTAGATTGTAGATGGATCATAGGGACTTTACTCCTAAAATCCATCGTGGTAAACCTCCACACAACAATATCTCATATATACATGGCAATCATATCCCTTCCCAGAAACCTCCATTTGGAGAGGTGTCAAGATCTCCAACAACTTCATATAGAGATGTTCTAAAACCATCAATTTTAACTGTATATGGTTCCCCATCAACTTCTAATGGCATCCCAATCCTGTCACCTGCCGACCATCAGATCTATCTTCAATGGTCTGATCGGATGGAGGCGCATATGTCTAATGCAGAGGGGGATGGCATTGAAATATGAAGAGAGTTAGCTGGAAACAACCTCCTCATCGTGTTCTGGCCCCTCACTACTGTTGACTAAGAGATACCAGATGAGTTAGAAAAGGAGGGCATGCCTTATCTCTGCCATAATATATGGGATACTCATCAACAACTGATGGCTCGAAATATTCCTTATACATGAAATGAATGTTACCTTTAGATAATCCATATACTCAATTTTATGTTAGACCTTATGGCTACCTCAGTGGCCTATGATCCAAAATGAGGGAAGTTTGACACAAAAATATGACTCGATTGCCGCCATTGTATCACAGCTCCTCGACACCTGATCTATGAAGCCACGACATGCATCTATATTCGAGTATGGGGATAGTATAGTGCATTAAACTTTACTTCTAACATGAAATAGAAAATCCCCTTAGAATCATCACCCTATAATATTATAGCATCTAGTGAGATCATGGAACCAGGTAATTCATGGGCCAATTGGTCACTCTAATAGAATGAATTCATTCTAATAGTGGATAGACATTAAGGATGAAGAAAGAGGATGGACAACGTGATTTAAAAATGGGAATCTCAAAATAGTAGGAATGCATTTAAAACATGGAGACTAATGTTTCAATAACCTAGAAAACATTACATATGAAATGGTTCTCATAATGGGATTTCATTTCATCCATCTCCTACGCGAGAATAATTACACCACATCAAGAAGGTCATGATTGAAGGTGATGTATCTGCCATCTAAGAGATGAGACAACCTAATGGAATGGTAGAATATCTATTAATATCCCCACATTTTAGATAATCAATTACCATGAGGATTTGAGACATATCGGTAGCAACTACATGAAAACCTGAACCCATTGGGTTAGAGAATTTATATCTCAATCACCATCACCAAGTTCATCATCACCTTGAGAACTAGGGATACATATGAGGTGATCCAAGAAAAACCCCACACTAGTAAGATAGGGGAATTTATACCTACATATCTATCCTAGGAGTCATCAAATTCCCAATTATAACCATTAGATCCCCCTAAATTGGAACAATCAAGGCCATTTTTTGGTCCTGAATGACACCCATCCAATAAGGATCGGGGAATTTTTATCATCATCACTACCAAAAATGGAATAAATCATTTCTAGGTTAGGGGAATCAATCAATATTTTTCATTCCACTGGTTCCTACCACTACAAGATAAATCCCTTTTGGAGGGGGTAAATTAGAAAACCATGACCAGGAACTCCCTAGGATTCATTGTTCATAAACAAAGACAAGAATAATGTGTTGTGAAGAAAATCAAACCCCATCAGGGCTTCAATCTAAAATACCACCACATGGCTAAGGGTTCGAATAATGAACCTAAAGAAGATAGTGTGGGGTTATCCTATTACGTTGAATGTAATGGAACCACCACCATTCCCCAATATTCCTCTGTAAATGCCATCACTATCAACATGGAAGATATTGATTATGAAAAAAATGCAGAGGGCCCCAACATAGAAAAAATACCTCTATAAGGGGGTGATTTTGATGCACCAAATGAGGTCGCACACTCTAGGAACCAATGACGGCTCCAAAACATGAAACCTCCAAATATCTATTTTACAAATTCATGATGGAATGCTCCCAGGGGAAAGGGTTTAACCACATATCGATCACCACCTTAGATATAAGGGTTTCCTTCCCTATAAGAACATTTGTTACAATATAAGAGAGAAATACATTCTTTTCAGCAACTCATTGAGGTGATATTCATGGGAAATATTCCCATAGGGTATCTTCTTTAGTTAGAGATTGATATTCTCCTTCCCATAACCGATCAACTGGAAAGGTGGGTATCTATGTAATCGGTCAGCTCTATATCTAGATATTATATTACTATGAATGATAAATTCAAAAAATATCGTTATTTCCTTCCATTATGGAAGCATCCTCTTCCTCTCCACGGTCATCATTTAGCCTTAGGATGAATTGAGTATAAACACAAAAAAAATGAGGGCCACTTCATCGACCCACACCTGCTCACTGTGGATGGTATGTGGCTCCAACAGTAGTGCCTATAGAGTTTCATGAGATCATGGAGTCCATGTCTACTCAAATGGAAGATATGGAAGGATTACGTACACTTTTGTAGCCTGAGATAAAGACATATCCCGATTGGGTCGATGACACTTTTCCTCCACTAAAATTCTATAATCCTACCTTTTCTACCTTTGATGGTGTAGGTGACCCTGAAAAAAATCTCACACACTTTGTATATTGATGTGGGTAGATGATGGTAGCTCAAGATCAATAGGAAGAAAAAAATATAAGATGTTTTATATATACTCTGATAGGGACAACATTTTTCTTGTATAGCACTCAGCCAGCAGAATCAATGTTAGGATCAGACAACCTTCATCATCAATTCCTTTGTCAATTTAGTTCTACACTAAGGATGACAATGACCATTAACCTAAAATACATAAAACAACATGATGATGAGAGGGTGTCTGACTTCATATAAGGTGTAAATGTTAAACCTACTCACTCACCATCCTTCTCTCATAAGAGAAACTCATGGTACTCTGTGCTGGAAATCATAGGGATGATTTGTAGATGACTCTAAGTTTAATGAAATATCGAAGAGGATTCGGCCATATTGATGAAACAACCCAACATTTGGAAGAATCCATCAAGTAGAACCAATCCAAATCATGGTTCATGCCTACTGGATAGGAAAATTTTCCATCAAGATCATAAGATTTATCCATATCTCTCTATCCAGTAGAAGAACCTATCCAAATACCTAGGTAGGACCCGAACCACCCAAAACCTCTTATCGAGTGATAAAAATAGTTGAATCACCCTTTACTAGAAGCATAGAAGAATCAAGATCATTTGGGATTTGAATAACAAATGAATATGACATACTTGTTTAGGAATGATCAAGTCCATGGTTATTTCTTAGAATCCCTGGTCAATAACATGCTCACACTCCTACAACCCAAGAATCTTGATGAAGTAAAACTCACTGACTGTCTTGATTACATGCCCTTCCATAGAATGATATGTCATAATATCCAGAACTAATTCATCTTTAAATATTTCTTCCAAGGTGTGAATGATTTTGGAAAAGCAGTTCTTGATAACTACCCAAAACAGGTGTCTTGGATAACTATGATCAAACTGAAAGAAGAGGGTGATTGGCAGAATGTCCCAACCATAAGTGTATGAAAATTATAAAACTGGATGACTCTAAATATTTTTTATTGATAATAGGATGCTCTGAAAACATAGAGTTGCTGACCCATGACAATTTTATCACCCAAGAAGGAGATGTCAGATATACCTCCCAAAGGTGGGTGTGACCACAAAAATTAGGATGAAACCAAAGAGGGAGAGTCATATTATCCTCCAAAACAATCCCTAACTCTAACTAATTTCTTCCCTACAACATCCTAAAAATGGGAACCTCCCACCTTACAGAACCCTTATTATATTAAGAATGAAAATTTGGTTCTATGAAGATGATACACCTATTAGTACCCCTCTCCGACAATGATTTTTCCTCCGGCATGAGTTTCCCTCATGTAATCAAGGACGAGGAGTCCACATGCACCTGAAGCGTGGGTACTATAGATAGAAAGGGGGTGGTAAAACCCACTATTCTATCCATGCCCCTATGGAAAATGCATACATTTTTAAGACTCATGAGAAAGTGCTCCAATATTCCCATTAAAGGAATGGTGGCATCCCAGAACCCTCTTTTAGTCTTCCACAACAAATTTTCTTGCATAACTGCCTAGCAGGGGTGCAACAAAATTAGTCCAGAAAAAGGGTGAGGCAAGGAAGACTTGCGACATCAGTATTATCGGCGCCCACAATCCATGGACATGCATCAAGTTAATGCACACCAAATGTTGTATCTCCTCATGTAATGGCCCGGGTTTTTGGGGTCCATTACTTTGTGAAAATATGATTTTGGGTTTTCTGGTCTGGGAATCTCAGTGAAGTTTGGACTAACAGTAGGCCTACCGGTAGCCTTAGCCTACCGGTAGCAGGCCTACCGGTAACTCGGTCTACTGGTAGAAGCAACCTACCGGTAGCTCTGCCTACTGGTAGCTCGGTCTACCGGTATCTGGAGCTACCGATAGCTCTGTATACCGGTAGGTCGGTCTACCGGTAGCTGCAGCTTACCGGTATCTTGGTCTGCCGGTATCTATAGCCTACTGGTAGCTCGGCTACCGGTGTCTCTCTCCTACCCCCATGGGGTCTTTCCAGTAGCGCTCCTTTTTGCGCAAATTGGGTTTCAAACCCTATTCCCCCCCCCCTAAGATTTTTTTAAAGCCCAGTAACACTGATAAATAGCGTTTAATTAAATTAAATGCTTTTGAGGTGTGAGTTGGTTTAAACCGCAGGGACCATTAATGACGTGACTGCGTGGTCAACCCACGACCTCGTGCCTTACGCGGCTTCGAGTTCATTTTTCTCCATATCTTAACGGCACAGGGCCTGTTGTATCTCACCCTTTATAACCTAAGGGTTCTCCCTAGGTTTCTTTTCTCGATCACTCTATGCTAGGTGTACCCTTCGTTCAGACGAGCCGCTTTTTGTTCAGACGAGCCAGATCGCTATCTGTGAAGTTTCCCGCCCAACCTTAGCATCGATCATTGATCAACAGGTAGGGTTTTACCTTAGACTCCCCATTCTGTGTATCTTGCAGGGTGGGCGTGCTTTTTTATTCTGTATAATTGTATGGACCGAACCTTAATGAAGATAGTAAACTGATTCTAATGAATGAAGGGGGAGGGGTGTGATCGATGATGCTTTGATTTATGATTTATGATTCTTGAATTGTGTGGGCATACGCATTCTAAAAATCATGGTCGTTGGTGGTATCTCTCTGTGCACTAACAAACCCTTTCTTATGGTGATGTTTAAATGGATTGTATTGTGGTGGATAAACCTTACTGTGTAAAGTAATTTGGTTAATTACGTATATTCGGCTAAATAAATTCGAATAACCAAGATCAATCCTTCTGTGATAACCCTGGTTAAGGTAGTGAATTTGAAAATCATGGACTGTGTTAAATCTTCAAAATATGAAAATACTGGCATGGACCTGTTTTTGTTGGTGGTAGTGGTTTGGTTATATCCTTTCACGGGCCGATTGCTAGGTGATGTGGGTGGGGGTGGGATCCCCTGTTGTTATGGATTCAGGGGTTGTGAATTTTAAGATCGGGTGGTTACCTTGTTTATATCACAAATTGGGGTGGGATCCTCTGTTGTTGAGAAACCCTTTTGGCTCCTGGATGTTGGACATGGGGCTATATCTTGGGGTTTTCTATGGTTGTTTTCAATTTATGAGAGAATCGGGTGTGGATGTTGTAGTTAATGCTTGACTGTTTTCCTTCCTTGGCTTGTGCTTATGCTTGCTAGTTGCCCAAGTAGGTGCAGAACATAGTTAAACATCATCACTAAACATGAATACAAATGGGACAAATGGGTTTTGTTGGCGAGATTTTTGACTCGGACTTGAGTATTTTTTGTGTTCTTTAGGATGGCTGAAGGAAAAACCTAAACTTTGGAGAGTGCTTGTTACCTATATATATATACTTGTAGTTTTTTTGTTTCTTATTCACGCCCCACCCAAGTTGAGCACATAGTGCCGAACACCCCCATTTCATGGGGGAGGGTGTTTGTCCCAACACTTCTATTAGTGGTTGGTTATTAGCTCCTTTCTGATCCCTTTCCCGGATAGCCCAAGTATCTTTGGGCAGGCTGTGATGGCCTGAAGTCCATTATTAGCCCAAGAACCTTCAGGCAGGGTAGTGTGGTGGTTGGCCTAGGTGTGTGTGGGCAGGTGGTTTCCCAAGTGTCTTCAGGATGAGGCCCAGGTGTCTTCGGGCGTGGTAGTGGATCTTCTAGCCCAGGTGTCTTCGGGCGTGGCGGTGGTTGCTCTGGGATAGGTGTTTGAAGGTGTGGTTACGTGTGACGGTTGTGGCCCAGTTGTGTGTGGGCGGGGTTTGGCAGTGGGACAGCGTGAGGATGTTCCCCAGGTGTGTGCGGGCAGGGATTGGCAGTGGGACTGCGGTGATAGAATGGTAGGATTGGTTCGATGTGTAGGATGTCTTCAATAACCGGTGGGAAGTGGCGCGGTGTACCCAAACATCGATGTGCTCTTATTATATATATTACTTTCTTGCATTATTTGGTGAGTGTGGCTGGTGAGTGGGATGGATGAACTCCTTGATAGAGTTTGTTGTCTACTTCTGACGGGACTTTATCACGTTCCCCAACTTGTGCATTAGAGTCTTTGGTTTTTTCATACTGAGTGTACTTGTATGCTCACTCTACGTATATAAAACTGCTTTCAGGTTTCCCGGAGGACTTCGGGGATCACGCGGGACCATACTAGCTCAAACCTTTGGGGCATTTGCTGTTGCTATTTTTCATTCTATTGTACTTTACCCTTGTAGTCACTTTGTACCTTGTGGTTTTTACTTTTGTAACATGCATTGGGAATGGTTCTTGGATTTACTTTTACTTTCTGCTTTTGGTGTTGTTGGGATTTACCAGCTTATCTCCTAATCCTATTAAAAAAAGGGGTAATTCCTTCCATTTAGTATGTGATTCTATACCCTTGGTGCTATTCACCACTCTGGGACCTATTGAAGGCAGTTTTCGGGGGTCATTATCTCTCCTTCAACTTAAGAAGGAAGGGCCTAGCAATTTGCTGACCCTTCCCACCTTTTGGTGAAGTCGGGTCATGACAGAATGGTATCAGAGGCAGGGTAGAGAGATAGGATGGACCCTGGAGTTAGGCATATTGGGGATTTCATGGGATGGTAGGGAAATATTGCTGGGTGACCTTGGTACGTGAATTAGGCCAGGGAAGACCGGATAGGACACAATATTTTAGGGCCCCCATGATCTGATTCAAGGACTATGGACCTACCAGACGACCAAGTGAGGCCACGCTAATTGTAGGGTAGAGACCCTAGGGAAGGTACATGAATCATAATGACTTGTGTTCTCGTGTTTCTGGGGTGTCTTGGGAATTTAGAATAAATAAATAATTTATGAAATTTTAAGAACAATATTCTGCACTACTTGGGCTTAGGCATTCCTTGTTCACCTTACAGCTATGGCACCTAGAAGGCGACCACGTTTGGTGCGGGCGATCGAGGCCCCGGAGACTACCTTGGCCGATCGGAAGAGAGCTGATCGAGAGGATGAGGACAACTAGTGGCAGAAGACACTTAGGGTCTTCCATCGATAGACCCTTGAGAAGTATGAGGGGAGCACCTCTGACATGAAGATGGAGAGCTGGCTAGAGGAGATGGTGATAGCCTTTGGCCTGATTCAGGCTCCGAACAAGTACTGTGTTCCTCTGGCTATCATCCAGATGTGGGGGGAAGCATGTCAGTGGTGGACGCTCTACCTGGGAGAGAGGAGAGAGGCTGAGGTGTCATGGGCTGATTTCGAGAGGGAGTTCCAGGCGGAATTCCTCTCTTTGACGATGAAGGAGGAAAAGAGACAGGAGCTACTCTCCCTCCAGCAGGGGAGTATGTTAGTGAGAGAGCTAGGAATCAAGTTCAAGGACCTCCTACGTTTTTCTCCAGATATCTTTCCCGATGAGGAGTCTCGAGTAAGACGCTTGGAGGAGGCGCTCCGACCCTCCCTCCAGTATGTTGTTACCCCTTTTACCCTGCAGACGTACTTAGAGGTCCATAAGAAGGCCGAAGTGGTGGAGAGGATGCACGCTCTAAGAGGTGTGTCACGAGAGGGGATCCAGTTAGGACCATCGAAGGGGAAGGCCGTCAACACCAGGCCTCCGACGTTAGGACCTTCCAGGTTCCGACCAGCAGCGAGCAGGCCGCAGCAGTTTCAGTTTCGATCCCCTAGTCCTTGCCCTTTTCCTTCCGGCCCAGGACCACGGTGCTTCATCTGTGGGATCCATGGGCATCTCCGGAGTCCGTTCCCAGACCGGGTACAGTACGATGGTGGTGGACAACCCCAACACCCTCCCCAGTAGCAGCTTCCACCTAGGCCTTTCTAGCAGCAGCAGCAGCAGGGACAGCGAGCTCCCGATCCTCTGAGGGTAGATGTTGCAGGAGGAGGCTGACCTCAGGGCGCTCCTTAGGGACATCGACTAGGGCGTAGTGGGGGAGGTGGCCGATAGCCGAGGGGCGGAGGAGCTGGGCGTGGACAGTTACACGCCGCGGAGGTAGTAGTTCCAGCAGGGCTGGAGGTCGTTCGAGGTACAGTCAGTTTGTTTAGCACCCTTGCTTATGCCTTATTCGATACCGGAGCTTCGCACTCCTTCGTCGCACCTAGTCTAGCCCATGATTTGGGTCTAGATGCTGAGATACATATTGTGCCCCTGGTGATGAGCACACCAGTCGGAGGTCAGACCGACTTGTTATATGTTTGTCGGGGATGCAGACTGATGATAGGGCCACATCAGTCAGTCAGGGATCTTCTTCTGCTACAGATACAGCCATACGATGTCATCCTAGGCATCGACTGGCTATTATCCATGTGTGGCATCATCGACTGCTTCCGAGGAAGGGTTGTGTTCTCGGACTTGGGCGACCAGCGTGTTACTTTCACCGGCAAGCGGAGCAATTAGAAGGGTAAAGGGAGAGAGGAACCCCTCCTCTCCATGTTTGCCGAGCTGTAAGTGGCGTCAGTAGATGCTGAGATGGTGGAGGTGATAGAGATCGTCCATGATTTTATGGACGTCTTCCCTGAGGAGGTGACGACTCTACCCCCTCGACGTGATATCGTGTTCGAGATAGACCTACAACCCGGCCCTCATACGATTTTGATGGCTCTTTACCAGATGGCACATTCAGAGCTACGGGAGTTGCATATTCAGATTGACGATCTGATGAAGAGGGGTTATGTTCGAACAAGTGCGTCATCATGGGGTGCTCCAGTCTTGTTCGCAAAGAAGACAGATGGTGGTCTCTGGTTGTGCATAGACTATAGGAGGCTGAATCAGGTGACGATCAAGAATCGCTAACCTCTTCCGAGGATAGACGATCTTTTCGACCAGCTGAAAGGGGCAGGATGGTTCTAGAAGATCGACTTGCGGTCTCGGTACCACCAACTGATAGTGAAGGAGGGTGACATCCCAAAGATGGCTTTCAAGTGTAGATATGGACACTTCATGTTCATAGTCATTCCCTTCGGTGTTACGAACGCTCCGGCTGTGTTCATGGGGCTTATGAACTCCATCTTCCGAAAGTACCTGGATCTATTCATAGTTGTGTTCATCGAATATATCCTGATCTATTCAATATCAGCGGAGGATCATGCGGAGCACCTGAGGATGGTTTTGGAGTTCCTCCGACAGCACCAGCTCTATGGTAAGTTGTCGAAATTTAAGTTCTGGATGCAATAAGTGCACATCCTTGGGCACGTAGTGTCCGAGCAAGGGGTAGCGGTGGACCCATCAAAGGTTGAAGCTGTTGTTTCTTGGGCAGCACCCAAGAATGTGGAAGAAGTTAGTAGTTTCCTCAGGCTTACAGGTTACTATCAGAGGATCATACCCAACTTCTCCCGAGTTGTAGCCCCTTTGACAACCTTGACCCAGAAGGACCAGGTCTTCGTGTGGAGTGAGGAGTTCGAGGCAGCCTTCAACTATCTGAAGGAGAAGATGGTTAGTGCCCCATTTCTAAGACTACAAGAAGAAGGGGAGGCGTATGAGGTTTTCTGTGATGCTTCAGGACAAGGCCTTGGATTTGTGTTGATGCATCAACAAGGAGTGATCTTTTACAGGTCTAGGCAGCTACACTCTCATGAGAATAATTGTGTCACCCACGACCTGGAGCTTGCAATGGTCATTTTTGCGCTAAAGTTATGGTGGCATTACCTCATCGTAGAATGCTTTGTGGTCTTCACAGATCACAAAAGTTTGAGTAATATCTTCTCCCAGCGGGACCTAAACTTGTAGCAGTGAAGGTGGATGGAGTTCCTCCAGGATTACGACTTCGAGGATTCCTACACTTCAGGGAAGGGGAATGTAGTGGCTGATGCCTTGAGCTGGTGAATGCAAAAGGATGTGGTCCGAGAGTCGGCAGACGCCTGGAAGGCGATGGAGGAGTTGGCTACCTTACACCTCGAAGCGAGGATGGATAGTGGTAGAGGATTCCTGTATCAGATGAAAGTGCAGTATTCTCTGTTTCAGCAAGTGGAGGAGTCTCAGTGGGGAGACCCAAAGTGCAAAGTGATGCGTGACCAAGTTGACCAGAGGAATTCTCCGGGAGGGTGGACAGAGGATGGTCAGAACCATATGCTTTTCTAGGGAAGGCTATTTGTTCCAGAGGCGATGCGTGGCAAGGTTCTCATTGAGTTTTACAACTCACCCCTGTCGGTACACCCAGGAGTTTCCAAGATGTACCAAGGACTGAAGAGACAGTTTCGGTGGCCTAGAGTGAAGCGAGCAGTGGCAGAGTTTGTGGTAAAGTTCTTAGTGTGTCAGCAAGTGGAGGCTGAACACCGAGTTCCAGGCAGCCTACTGCAGTCTCTAGATGTCCCCAAGTGGAAGTGGGACGACATCTCGATGGATTTCATCATGGGAATACTGAAGGTCCAAAGGGGATACGATGACATATGGGTGGTAGTGGACGGGTTGATAAAATCGGCTCACTTTCTAGAAATCAGGGAGTTGAGTGCGGTGGATTCTTTGGCACGAAGGTACATGGATGAGGTAGTGAGATTTAATGGAGTTCTGAGGTCTATAGTCTCGGATAGGGATGCACGGTTTACCTCGCGAGTCTGGAGAGGATTCCAGCATGCTTTTGGAACCCAACTGCGTCTTACTACTGCTTTCCATCCCCAGACAGATGGACAGACAGAGCGCACCATCCAGACCTTGGAGGATATGTTGTGGGCATGTGTTCTGGACTCAGGAGGATCATGGGTGCGACACTTGACTCTTGTAGATTTCACCTACAATAATAGACATCACTCTACTATTGGCATGGCCATGTTTGTAGCCTTGTATGGAAGTCCATGCTGCTCACCTGTGTGTTTGACCGAAGTCGGAGAGGCAGGCATCCTTGGCCCAGAGGTGGTTCAGAGCACTACGTAGAAAGTTCAGCTTATACGGGAAAGGATGATGGCAGCCCAAGACCGATAGAAGTGGTATGTTGATACCAGGAGGAGTCCCTTGGAGTTTGAGGTTGGAGACCACATGTTATTAATGGTCTCCACTTGGCGTGGAAAACGGAGGTTCGGAAAGGGGAGTAAGCTTTCTCCCAGGTTCATCTGGCCCTTCGAAGTGTTGTGGAAGGTCGGCGAAGTGACTTATCAGCTAGCGTTATTTCCACCGCTACTGATGATACATGATGTGTTCCATGTGGCTCAGCTCCATCGGTATCTGCACGATGATTCACACGTCCTCGGCTGGGGAGAGATGGACATCGAGGACGACGTGACTTTTGTGGAGAGACCAATGATGATTGAGGATCGCAAAGAGATGGTGATTCGTGGGCGAATCATTCCCTTGATTTGTGTGATATGGAGACATGGTGGGCTTGAGGAGAGTACATGGGAGAGGGAAGCACAGATGTGTGCCCAGTACCCAGAGTTTTTTTGAGTTTTGTGATGTTCTGTTTGTTATACCTGTTTTGGTAGAACATTTTGTATTGTTGGATATGAAATATGAGGTTTTCATTCCTCTGAATGTGTGTGAAGAGTCCTGGCTACGAGGATGGGAGGACCCGACCCCTAATCAAGACGCATTATGGTGGATGCGATTAAACCCGTACGGGTGAGTCTGTGCCGCCCAAAGCGGATATTATCTTGACATGGGGTAAGTAGACTCCCCAAATCACATGGCTGGGCAGTTTGAATGGTATATTTCATGGTTCTTGACAGGAAAGTGTTCTTAGTTAATAATGAGGTTCACTCGTGAGAGGTATCTTTCAAGGTGGTTGTTCGGACCCTCTCTTTCCTTCTGGGTTGTTTTGATTCTCGAGGATGAGAATCATTTAAGAGGTATATGATGTAATGGCCTGGGTTTTTGGGGTCTCTTACTTTGTGAAAATCCAATGTTGGGTTTTCTGGTCTGGGAATCTCGGTGAATTTTGGCCTAACAGTAGGCATACTAGTAGCTCTGTCTACAGGTAACTCGGTCTACCAGTAGCTGCAGCTATCAGTAACTCTGTCTACCGGTAGGTCGGTCTACCGGTAGCTGAAGCTTACCAGTAGCTCGGTCTACCGGTGGCTTCAACCTACCGGTAGCTCGGCTATCGGTGGCTCTCGCCTACCCCCACGGGGGCATTCCAGTAGTGCTCCTTTCTGCACAAATTGGGATTTAAACCCTATTTTGACCCCCTAAGCTTGTTTTAAAGCCCAGTGACGCCCATAAATGATGTCTAATTAAATTAAATGTTTTTTAGGTGTGTGTCGGTTTAAACCGCGAGGACTATTAATGACGTGATCGCGTGGTCAACCCATGCCCACGCGCCATACGCAGCTTCGAGTTCCATTTTCTCCATATCTTAATGGCCTGGGGCGTGTTGTATCTCACCCTTTATAACCTAAGGGTTCTCCCTAGGATTCTTTTCTCGGTCACCCTGTTCTAGGAGTACCCTTCGTTCAGATGAGCCGCTTTTTGTTCAGACGAGCTGCATTGCTATCCGTGAAGTTCCGCGCCCGGCCTTAACGTCGATCGTTGATCAATAGGTAGGGTTTTATTTTGGACTCTCCATTCTATGCATCTTGTAGGGTGGGCGTGCTTTTGATTCTGTATAATTCTATGGACAGAACCTTAATGAAGATAATAAACTAATTATAAATAATGAAGGGGGAGGGGTGTGATCGATGATGCTTTGATTTATGATTTATGATTCCAGAATTGTTCGGGCTTACGCCTTCTGAAAATCATGGTCGTTGGTGGTCTCTATCTGTGCACTAACGAACCCTTACTTCTGGTGATGTTTAAATGGATTGTATTATGGTGGATAAACCTTACTATGTATAGTAATTTGGTTAATTACGTATATTCGGCTAAATAAATTGGATGAACCAGGATCAATCCTTCTGTGATAACCCCGGTTAAGGAAACGAATTTGAAAATCATGGAGTGTGTTAAATCTTATAAATCTGAAAATACCGGCATGGCCCTGCTTTGTATTGGTGGTAGTGGTTTGGTTATATCCTTTCACGGGCCGATTGCTCAGTGGTGTGGGTGGGGATGGGATCCCATGATGTTATGGATTTAGTGGTTGTGAATTTTAAGACCGGGTGGTTACCTTGTTTATATCACGAATTGGGGTTGGAAGATCTGTTATTGAGAAACCCTTTTGGCTCCTGGATGATGGACATGGGTCTGTATCTTGGGTTTTTCTTTGGTTGTTGTGAATTTAAGAGAGAATCGAGTGTGGTTATTGTAGTTAATGATTGACTGTTTTCGTTCCTTGGGTTGTTCTTATGCTTGCTAGTTTCCCAAGTAGGTGCAGAACATAGTTAAACTTCATTACTAAACATGAATACAAATGGGACAAATGGGTTTTGTTGGCGAGAGTTGTGACTCGGACTTGAGTGGTGTTTTTGTACTTTAGGCTAGCTAAAGGAAAAACCTAAACTTGGGAGAGTTCTTGTTACCTATATATATACTTGTAGTTTCTGTGTTTCTTATTCGCACCCCACCCAAGTTGAGAACTTAGTGTCGAACACCCCCATTTCATGGGGGAGGGTGTTTTTACCAACACTTCTATTAGTGGCTAGTTATTAGCTCCTTTCTTCTCTATTTCCTAGATAGCCCAGGTATCTTCGGGCAGGCTGTGATGGCCTGAAGTCCATTATTAGCCCAAGAACCTTCGGGCGGGGTAGTGTGGTGGTTGGCCCAGGTGTGTGCGGGAAGGTGGTTTCCCAAGTGTCGTTGGGATGAGGCCCAGGTTTCTTCAGGCGTGATAGTGGATCTTCTAGCCCAGGTGTCTTCGGGCGTGGTGGTGGTTGTTATGGCCTAGGTGTTTTCAGGCGTGGTTATGTGTGACAGTTGTGGCACATGTGTGTGCAGGTGGGATTTGGCAGTGGGACTACGTGAGGTTGTGGCCCAGGTGTGTGTGGGCGGGGTTTGGCAGTGGGACTGCGGTGATAGAATGGCGGGATTGGTTCGATGCATAGGATCTCTTCAATAACCAGTGGGAAAGTGGCACGGAGTACCCAAACATCGATGTGCTCTTATTATATATATTAATTTCTTGTGTTATTTGGTGAGTGTGGCCAGTGGGTGGGATGGATGAACTCCTTGATAGTCATGGTTGTCTACTTCTCACGAGACATTTGCACGTTCCCCCACTTGTGCAGGAGAGTCTATGGTTTTTCCCTACTAAGTGTACTTTTATGCTCAGCCTACGTATATAAAACTGCTTTCAGGTTTCTAGGAGGACTTTAGGGATCGCGCGGGACCATACTAGCTCAGACCTTTAGGGCAGTTTCTATTGCTATTTTTCATTCTTTGGTACTTTACCCTTGTAGTCACTTTGTACCTTGTGGTTTTTACTTTTGGAACATGCATTGGGAATGGTTCTTGGATTTACTTTTACTTTCCACTTTTGGTGTTGTTGGGATTTACCCTATTATATCCCAATCCTATTAAAAGAAAAAGGGTAATGCATTCCATTTAGTATGTGATTCTATACCCTTGGTGCTAGTCGCCACTCCGGGACCTATTGAAGGTGGGTTTCGGGGGTCATTATCTCTCCTTCAACGTAAAGAAGGAAGGGCCTGGAAATCTGCCGACCCTTCCCTCCTTTTGGTGAAGACAGATCGTGACACCTCATCTGCATGACCAAAGGAAACCCCACAATGGGAAGTTTCGACCACTGGAACAAAAGCACAACATTATAAAACTACTGGAAGTAGTCACAACCATGATCTCAGTTATTAATGCACTCTTTCTTTTAAAATAACTTAGGGAGGCACTTGTTGAAGACCTCTAGAGCCAATAGGATTTCAAGACAAAATTCACAAAAGAATGGTCTATTGGGTGGAGACAATGGCATTATAATTTCACATCTCTATCTCATTCACTTATCAAGATCATGGGGAGGCCCTTCAAGGGAATATAAGGTCTCTGTGTGATGAGAAACTCAACAATTTCATTGTACAAGGGGACCTAATTGATAATGGTTCTTGTAATAATCATATCCCAATTTGAAACCTACGATGTTTGGGATATGGGGAAGGATATATTTCTCCCATAAATCTAACCATCCATGTGTATGATAAGGGTGAGAAAATACATCTTGGGAATATCTTGCTCGAAGCCTAGTTTGGGGTCCATGCATCAGATGATGATTTTATAGTAATTCAGCAAGACAATGCATATGAAATTTTTCTAAAAAGGCCGTGAATCCATTTCCACCCACTGATACCCTCAACATTACCTCAGTTTCTGGAGTATTCAATTAATGGAAAATATGGTATACTACATGGTGATAGTGATCCCTTAAATAATTGTGGGAAAATATATATATATATATATATATATGTCAATTTCTATAAAAAGGAAGGTAAAAATCACTATATGATAATGATAAATAGGTTTCTGTTATCAATGGAATGCGGGACGCCCCTGTGAATCGTTGAAGTATGCTTGATGATAGCTATGTTCTCTCCATAAACCTGTTCGAGGTCACAAATGTTATCTGAAAGGTTCATTCCCTTTGTATTCATAGTGACAGCATCAGGTACTATCATCTCTGACATCCCTTGGTAATGACTTAGTCAACAAGGGATGATGATGTCTCTTATTATGGCCTATCTCACCCTAATAATGATTTTGAAGCACCAAGATATATATCGTCTCCTAAAAATAACTCCACAGACTCAGAGATGGATAAAGATGAGGCTAACCTCAGGAAATCCCCTCCAACATTCGAGGATGGTGTCTCCACCACCAAAGATAAACATAGGCATAGAAATCGTGGAATATTGGAGGACTCATGGCCTAAACTAATTAGTGCCACCATTCCCCTTGAAGATAACGAGTTCTACATCTCATTTAGGAAGAAAAATTGATATGTGTTCATGTAGAACTATATAGAAATTCTGGGATAAAACCATGATGTGGCCATGAACCATCTCGGGCTACTATAGGAGAATTGAGGCTTCATGCAGATAGCAAGGAGGACGCACCCCTATAAAGCCTCCAATATAGAGGTGGAGGATGATAAGTGAATCAAAAAAACTTTGTCTGAGAAGTGAAATAACTGATATGTATTGCCAACATCATCCATGTGCTGAAGAATAATGGACACATTAGGGTTTTCATTGATTTCATAGTCCTTAATTGGTATTTTTCAAAATATTTTTTTTATTATTGATCACAAAACAATTGATCGTTGAAAATAATATTTTTTCAAGCACTTTATTTCATGGATAGGCACTCAAGTTTCAATCAGATAAATATGAATCTTGAGGGTAAATAATCCACCACCTTCAGAGTTCTTAAGGGAATATTCTTCCATCAGGTCATGCCCTTTTTTGGAAGAATATCAGTGCCACATATCAACATTCCATGCATCATATATATAATCCATTATTAGGAAAGAGAAATGAATGTTATGTCGATGACCAGGTGGTAAAATCCTAACAGTGATGTGATCATTTTATGGATCATCAATAAATTTTGGATAAGATGCGACATAACAGTTGGAAGATGAAAAAACTAAAATGTGCATTTGGGGTAACATCATGGACGTTCATTTTTTGTGGTGTGGCACTATGACATTGAAGTTGACCTAGATAAGAAAAATTCTATCTTAACAATTTCACCCAAATAAAATCTCAATGAATTTAGGTTTCTTCAAGGGAACCTTTCTTACATTTATAATTTAATTTCCAACCTAGCTGAAAATGCTCTCCCCTTCACCAAGACAATGTAGAATGGAATCACCCATCAATGTGATGATGATTTCGAAAAATCCTCCAAATGTATCAATAAATACCTGCTACACCCACCAATTTTAATGCCTCTTTTGTAAGGAAGGATACTCATGTTATTTGTGGATTCCATGGAATGCTCATTAGGCACCACCCTCACAAAAAGGAATAATGTGGGAAGTGAGGAAATTCATTATTACCACATCCAAACTGTTATAGCAGCATTGAGTCCATATAGTCTTTCCTATCAATCCTATCAATTACATCCTTGGTCATACAATGTTGACTAGGCACTTGGCCCAATGGGTGGTCAATCTTTAGCAATATGAAATTCACTTTTTGTCACAAAAATCAGTGAATGGGGAATCTATAGCTGATTTCCTAGCAGTAAACCATGCCCTGTAAAATATGTCAAAAAACACCAAGCATCTAGATGAAGATGTCTTCAATGCCCATGACACTACCCTGACATTGGATATGTATTTTGATGGCACCTGATGAATTCTAATCTGAACAAGGATGGAAAACTCAGGGTTCAAATGGGTTGGATTGGCTATTATACTTGTCTCTTTGGATAATTTTGGCTTTCACTACTCATTCCCACTATACGAATGTTGCAAAAATAATGAGTCTTAATTCCATTCCATCATCATTGTCTTGGAACTATCCCTACAACTACAAATATCATACCTGAACATCAATGGAAATTCTGAGTTATTGATAAATTAGGTTAATGGATAATATGACATTAAAAATAAGGAACTGGACCCTATAAATATCTACATCATGAGACTAATGGCATAATTCCCTTTAGATCCCATGTTGCATCATGTTACATGATCGCAAAAATTATTTCACTAATGTGTTTCCCAATGTGGCCACCGTCTCGGCCGATCCTGATCAAGAAGAAGTGATCTTCCATATCACACATCAGATAAACATCTAGGAAATCATTTTCTATCATATTAAAGATATCAATTAGGTAAACACATCCCCAGAGCATGATGTAAAAAATCATCACCCCTAGATGGATGGAGCCCATATTTAGTTATTTTCAAAATGGGACCCTCTCAATATATAGAGAGGGAATAGAATTGATTCAATGTCATACAATGAAATTCACCTAGCAAGATGGACCGAATGAGAAGAAAACCCTTTATAAATGCGGTTTTGATGAGATCCTCCTCAAATGCATAGAATAAGGGTAGATTTATAACATCGAGGAAGAAGTGCATGTGGGATCTTGTGGTGCCCATCAATCTGGGACTAGAATCTCCCACCAGATTAGAAGGTTAGAATATTAATAGAAAACCATGATACAAGACTACATGGAATACACCATGAAATCTCATGCAAGAAAAATAAATGAAAACATTATCCATAATACTATAGTATTGTTACACATGGCTAAATATTCCTGGACATTTTATTTTAGGGGGATGGATGTTGTGGGGCCATATCCTCCAGCCACATCCAAATAGTTCAAGTACATCCTTAATAATACCGAATTGATTTCCAAATGGACTGAGGAGATATACCTCAAGGAGTTTGGGATGAATAACATCATAGATATCATAAATTCCTATATCATCATCATGTTTTGGTCCCTCACATGATATTGATGGAAAACAGTACCAATTTCTATTCTATGGAATTAAAGAAGTTGTACCTGGAGTACAATATCGAGTCCAATCACTCATCTTACCGTGATGCAACATAAAATGGAAAGATTGAGGCCTTCAATAAGACTATATGAAATATAATATTGAGTATGGTGAATAAGGATAAGAATCCTTGTCTAGAATAAGTGCTCCATGAATTACAGGCTTACCGTATGACCATGCATACTGGTACACAATAAACTCCATACTCACTGGGTACGAGATTAAGGTAGTGTTACCCATTGAAGTCCATCTACCCTCTCTTTAAGTATACATCTGTGAGTAACTCTAAGATGATGAGAAATCCCAAAAGTGAATAGTTTAATTGGAATTACATGATGAGAACAGGTTGTGTACAGTGCACTACCTTGAGGTCCACCAAAATTGGATTGCATGAGCCTTTAATCAAAGGGTTTTCCTCTGCACATTCTTCCAAGGGGAATTTATGTTGTCCCTCAAAACCTCAATGATACATGGAAATATACGCCAAGATTAAAATCAAGTGGGAGGGACCTTACATCATAAATACGTTCTACCATAATAAGGCCTACTCTTTGGCCACAATGGATGGGAAACATGTCACACCACCCACCAATGAAAGATTTCTCAAGAAATACATTTCATTGCAATCAGAACAAGGGCCTCCACATAAGTGTATGTACCATCACTCGTCCTAGCTACATGGCATTAAATTGTAATTGTCTTGGAAGAATGGTGTTAAATTGCATGATTCTTTAATCTTTCTAGTAAAATGTTAAATTGCACGACATCTTTCATCCATGTAGCAATACATTAAACTGCATGGTGTCACTCATCCCAACTACATGATGTTAAATTGGAAAAGTTCATCCTAGAACAAATATGTTAAAATGCATGGAATCTATCATCCTTACCGAAATACATTAAACTTCATGAACAATGTCCTTATCATATGACATAAAAGTGCATGGATCCATGATATCTATTTTATTCACATCTATTAACCAATTTCATTTTCGTATAACATTGGAATTAACGGTTCTTTTAAAAATATATATGGATTGATTCTCATTTCCAATGACTTACATAGGGACACCTCAATCCTATATCTTGGTTTATCCATTACACGATACAAAATGACTTTGTTGTACCCCCTTTATGTCTCTACACTAGAGGGAAACTTGTTTCATTCCTTGTTTCTCACACCTAGCATAGCTCATGTGAGCTTAGGAATTGCCGCATGGAAACACCCTCATAAGAAAGGAATAAAGGAACACAACAGGTCCATTACAACCTTGATTTCAAGACAATAAAAGGAATACCATGAGTCCTCACCCCATGACATTAAACTTCACAATCAATGTCTTGGATGCCTGAATTTTAACTACATGGTTCTTCAAGAAATACATGTGTTTTGATTCTCATTCTCATGAGATATGCAGTGATCCCAAGTCTTCAATATTTTGTCCCAACTGCAACATTTCCATTTATTCATGCCAATTTATCTTTATCCACACTGAATGATGTTAAACTGCATGTGACTCCACGAAGTACATTTATATTTATTCCTATCATCATGGAATACATATTGTAACGTATATCTATAATCCTAGGCCCAACTATAATGATCAATGGAAATAATAGCAACTTCTACATATGGGCAAGAACTGCAAAGAGTATTTCTCATTCAAGAACTATATGTGACTTGATTCCTTCCCTCATAGGATATGTAGTGATGCTAAAATTTCCAATATCGATCCTGATCACAAAAATAAATATAAAAAGACCCCTCCATTCATATGGGCAAGAACTATACAAGAGACTTCATTTAGAACAATGTGTGTCTTGATTATCATCTTAATGATATATTTAGTAATGTCCATGTCTCCATCATTGCACCAAGATTCAACATTTCCACACTTTCATGTTGGTTCCTGCATCTTTAACTCATGACGTTAAATTGTACACAAGTACATCCTAACCACATGATTTAAAACTACACGGATGTGCGTCCTTACAACATGAAGTTAAACTACATGGAAGTATGTTCATACCGCTTGATGCTAAACTAAATTTAGACAAGCACATCCCCACTACATGACGTTAAACTGTGTAAACCTCCACTCATCATCCTTCCTTATCAAAGGACCACAAGAGTCTTACCTCAACCAACTAGAGAATAGGGTTCTTCCATCATCATTTTAAGCACTACAACCTATAATCCAGAAATTATGTATCAAGTTTATTGGTTCATCAAAAACCATTCATTTCTGTTAAAAAGAAAAATTGACCTCTCTGTTTGACCATGCTACTAATGAAGAAGGGCTCACACCCATCAACTAGAGGCATCATGGCCTAGTATAAAAGGATTTGTGATTATCATGAGCCTAACATCACCACAGTGGTACCTATAATCCCATTTTTTTAGATTATCTCTTGAATTATTGTCACATATCATCACTCATGACCTGATATCCTTGATTAGTGATTGAAAACACTTTCACATCTCACTTATTAAAATAGTGGAGTAATTTTGACCCTAGGATTCATAATTATGAACTTGTGTGGCATTCCCCAAATCATGTCCATAGACGTCATGGCCATAAATATCCTGCACATTAGTCATGGTTGTAGGACCTTAAACATTAGCCTATAATTTTCCAAATCACATGATTATAAACTTCTAGATAAATAGATATAAAACATGTCAGGTTGAAATCCCAAAAAGGGATTCTAAGGAAAAAGTCAAGTCCCCACTCGCTAAACTCATCATATTCATAATTATGGAAAACGATTAAAATCATAAATAAATAAGTCATAAATATCATATGGTCTACTTTTTATCCCTAAATAAATTCAATCCATACTCACTCAGATGGGAAATATTTTTCCTTAGAAACGAGTCCTTATCCCCACATAAATTGCTCCTGAGTGGGGGGGGGATTTTTGATGCCCTATCAATAAGAATTGTAAAAATAAAAAAGGTTGAAATGCCAGAACATGGATATTAGATTCCCCATAGAAGTATGTAATAGGAAAGTAACCAAGTATTATGGATTGTATAATCCTCTAAGGGACTTGCGATCAAGTGACAATTTTAAAGTCATGTGAAGACTCCACTCATAGTGCATAACTGATGGAGAATCCCATGGATCCCCCCTTCAATGTAAATTCCTACGCTTATTTCTATTCTCCATATAGCTAATGGATTCATGGTGAAAAATGAATCAGTTCCCCCAATACAAATGCTTTCTCATTGGAAAGTTACTAATAACCCATATGAAATGCTACTGAAAATAATAAGGAATAGTTGAAAAACGGAGAGACTCCTAATGGTCATAAATATCATGCACAATATCATCAACGGAAATAATAACATTCCTTGATGATATCAAACCAAACTCACTAGACTCTGGTACCTTTTTTGGATAAAACAAAGGATATAATGAAGAGGAGGTGAGAGGTGATCTCGGTCACTGAAGGACATGAGACACACCCCTGGTGACCCACAAGACTTAACGATACCTCGATGACAAGTTCACCTAATCTCATGAAATCCCTCTGTCTTCTTAGCCTTTCCAAAAATAATTCATCAAGTATGTCCATGAATTTCTAGGCTTCCCCTTTAGCACTCTAATAAAAAATGGATGGATTTATACATGGCATGCTCGCACACCACCTGTATGACCCATATTGGTCACATGAAGCATCATCAAAAAACTGAGTAAATATCGTAGACACCACTCTTAAAAACATGAAAGACCCATGATACATTGTAGGATAAAACAAATGATATAAAGGGGAGGAGGCGAGATGTGCTTGTTGTTCCTGAAGGACATGAGATATGCTCTTAGAGATCCATAGGACACCGCGAGACCTTAGTGAGATGTATGCATCATTTCTTGAAATCCCTTTGTAATTCCAGCCTTGCCACATGGATGTCCTTAGGTATTTCCATGAAACCTTACACTTCCCCTTTAGTGATCTAATGGAAATGGATGAATTTTCCATTACATGCTTATGCACCCCTATATGACCCATACTGGTCACATGAGGCATCACTAAAAAATTGAGTAAATGTCCTTGAAATTACTCAAGAAAACTCACATAATCGCTGGCCATTCTAAAATAAATCATATGGGGTAAAAGGGAGGTGTAGAGAGCTCTCGCGGTTGCTGAATGACATGCAACATTCTTGGGACATCTTCCACATAACACTCATAAGACCTCCTGATTAGACAACCAGTCCTGGTGAATATACCTGGAGGAGCCATTATCTCATTACCAGAACAACTAGGCAAGGAATCAATCTCTCACGAGGTCCTTGTTTATGTTCACAAGACAAAATAGATTTTTCATTAACAAGCCTACATGGTCAAACAAGACTCCGTTAATCTTCAATAATCTAATAAACGATGCATTAATGGAATAGACTCACGAGAGTTAAAAATTAGGCAACAGACTCAAAACAGCCTATGACAAAGACTCACATATCTATGAGGAACCAACCCCTTTGTCGATTCCATCCTAGAACTGTGCCAGATATTCCATGAAAGTCATAAAATAGTCTAGGTGGAGAGGCCTACAAATTCACCACCCCCCAACAATAAATAGGATGATTATCCCTACTAACCTAATGACTATCATACGAAGGACACTCTTGAGTGGATTTCTCATAGCAACCAATCCCACGACCAACCAGTCTTCTGTTAGGTAATATAACATATTGCAGCTGGAGTAGTCATGCACATGGCATTAAAAAAACTTCAGGTGATCATTCATAGATCACATGAAGGGTCTTTGGTGGTTTATCCATATAATATACCACATCTCAACTAGATCATGCGATACTCAAAATAAATTGATGCCAAATAAAACTAAGACACCAACAATGAAAATTCCAGAACAAAGACTAAAGGCAAAGGACGTAAACCCAGAAAAGTTCTCTGACCCTCATGTGCTTCATGTGAACCTTACAAGGACATGAGGAATAACTTGGACACATCATACATAATTCACAATGTTACTTCCACATGATATTTTGGTCATATGAATATTTGCATACATGTAAAGGAAAAGTTATGTGACTCCACCCCTGGGTTTGTCACTATAGTCTTACGAAATTCCCCATGGACTTACCACCTAATCCTCAAGAGGTATTTCAGATACATTACATTAATCATATAATGATTCCCACTCACACCATCCAATACCCACAACACCCTCCAGACATGTCTTCCAAAATAGGAGACACCCTTCGAACATGTCATCCATGACATGTGACACCCTCCAGACATGTTCTCCAGGATATTAAATGTCCTATAGAGGATACTATATATATATCCCTAGAGCCTCAAGACATGTAATGAAATACATGATACACCCTCTAGATATGTTGTCAAAGACATGAGATAGTGTTCGGACATGTCGATCAGGATATGGGATGGTCTCTTGAGGTAACATTCTAGATCACACGATGTCCTCCAGACAAGTCAATTGGTTCATACGGCACCCTTTAGAAAAATAGGCCATGTCCCCAAGGCATGTGAGGATTTTATAACCTCATACATTCTTAGTGTGTAATCCCCCAACATAAGGGAATCCTTATTGTATAATACTGAAAAAAAGGGAATCCCATGATTTGATAGTCTCATCCTTCCTTGGTGTGTAATCCCAAAAAACCAGGGCAATCTCATTGTGTAAGCCTCAATTAAAGATACTATTAAATCTATTATTCTTTCCATATACAAGATTTTTAGACCATATCATTGATTTTAAAACTCTATATTGATCATTCACAGATATCCCAGTATCAAATCCCCCTTATTCAACGTAACTACGCTGATCACTTGCGAGCCCTTGTTTCCCATAATGAGCATGCATCACGTGGGACTTCGGAATTTCACTGGTCATGTCATCTGAACTATACACCCCAAGGATACAAGGGAAGCCTTATAGTGTAAGACCCAACCAATTCAACAACCTCCGTATGTAATCCCCAACTATTGACATCATATAATATGTTCTCGATGAATAGGGAATCCATCCTTGTATAATCCCCTAGAATTACCGAAATCACAAGGATGACCATAATGTCTCTGAGTGTGATCATCCACCTTATATTACCAGTGATATAGGGTAAAATGAACTATGATAACTCTGATTCTCACAAAACTCGGCATACATAGGATGCCTTCTCATGGACCGAGCTCTATAATATACACAACCAAGGACTATCCAAGTACATAAGTCCCTTATCTACATGCCATGGGGTTAATTACAGCTTCCCCCTTATTTATCATATATATCATAGCTCAGGTGGTCTTAGGGGGATACAATGAACAAATCATTAGGCATCATGAATCTCCACTAACTATGGAAATCCCAACATGTATTCCCCTGATGAGTGGTATGGAATGATCACCCCTCACATAAGGGAATATACCTTGAAGAGAGTCCCATGGGAATGATTGAAATATGATGACTTTGATTCCTACCATAACTAGGATATGTAGGATATTCCCTTGAGACCCAAGATAAAATATCCATTGTCTTAATACACGCACATATGTCTTCTCTTTTTGATGATAAAATTATCGGATGGGAAAGAACTATGTGGGTTTGATTCCTATAATGAATATGATACATAAGATTTCTCATAATGTCTCAATCCCCTTTTCAAAATATTAACCACCTCCACACGTGGAAACACATTCTCAAAAAATTGGTCATACATGCTTCAGTACATAAAGAAACTATCCACCGTTAGGAAAATTGATGAACAACCATGAATACACACAGATGGATTCACTAATAAGAATATACTTTCCTTGGGCCATTAATGAGATTTCCTTTCTTTATGTAATGAGAGAATTAACCAATTAATAGTATGTTCAGGGTAAATGTTCATGTTTCAGGATTATGTGGAGATTCGTGGACATATCATGAATATATAAGAGGGTCTTAGAGTAGGAAACAATTCCCATAAAAAAAGGTGTGATGAGACCAACCTCTTATCCAATCCACCAATGTGTGTCCCAAAGATTCAACAGGCTTGAAAACCTAGATGAACACCGGACATTGGAAAGCATGTTTGTATTCAGCTATAGATGGGGGAACCTTTGAGAGTTTCTTCAAAAAGTGATAATGGTAGCCCGATGAGTGAAACCTATTCCACAACTCAAAAACCCAATGAAAGAATGGAATACCCGAGGTGAAATGATTAACTATAGTGACTCCTTAATAAGACAAAAGGGTATATTGTACAGTCCCTGTCATACCATTTTGTTTCAATTATAATTCAAAACTCAAAAAAAATCCCATAAATAAATAATTGTTTTTTGGTTTTTTATTAGAATCCCATGAAATCTTTAATTCATGCATAGAGAGTACTTTAAATAATTAATCTTTTTCAAATAATATATTTCATAAAATAGTATTGAAGATTTTTTTCACCACATGAATACATTTAAAGTGTTGTCTGAACATGAACATCAAATGTATGAATATATCTAGATTAGTTTCAGTTAGGAAACTGATTAGATACAGGAGATCAGAGATACCTGAGAAAGACCAAGAGACTACAAAGGTAATTGAACAATGTAAAAATGTAAATGTTATTAAAAGAGATTATACTGTAATATAAAAATATTATCTTATAGTATATCAAGTATTGATGAATGGTGAAGTCTTAATTTTCTATTTAGGTGTAGGTGATGTCTTCTAGTTGTTTGTAGGAGAAAAAATATTTGTTCTGTTATATTCTTAGTAGAATATGTCATTTATTTAGAGATGGAAGTATGAAAAGAATATAGTTTGATTCTGGAGTAGGATAGTTTAGATTATTGTAACACTATGTGATGAAATATATAAACCACCCTATATGGATTTAGTATATAATATACAATGTGATTCAATATCAACCAATTTAATTTATTAAATTATTAAAGTGGGGAATCTATGTTGGAGGATATATCCAACATGGATATGAGAAGGTATTGATATAGAACCATGTAAATAATTTATGACATACTCTATATTATCATTTTTCATATGAGGTGAGACTTTTAGAATCTCTCAATGGATCAAGAACTGTAAAAATTTTAAGAGGTTTAAAAGAATTCATAAAATGATTGTACAACGGATCCATCACTTCTATTTGTGCAACCTAATATTTCCTACAGATCTATATTTGTATTATAAAATCAGTTCCCTATCAATATCCAATACCATAATTATAGTTTTCTAGAAATTATAATGATACCTATGATGAAGAAAAAGGTTATTACATCAGGGGATACTAATCTGGATATTTTTTTTCAAGGCTTAGAGAATATAAAGAAAATATCAGTAATAAATCTGATGACGAATCTTATAGAAAAGGTAGAGACACCATGAAATAATTGTTGTATAACTTTTAATAGTTCACATTATTATGATTCATAGTTGTAATCTTCTCAATCAATCAATATGATGGATCACATAATTATCTTCATTTTTTATTCAAATAACTCTACTGAAAATTCCCAAAGTAGGTATAGATAATTTTATTAAAGGTTTAAAGGGTATTCTTGAAGAAAATTATAGCTATAAGAATTGGATGATTCTATGGAAGTGGCATTGGATAAATGGTGAGTTTATCTAACACTTTCACACATATTATGAAATAAAAATATGAAGAAAATTATCTTTTCAATGAAGAAAATACTAAATATATTGAAGAATTGTAAATAATTTTTTTGAGATATATTTCATTGAGATATTTTATGGGGAACATTTCTATGCAGTTAAAATATTTAAAAAAGATTTTGTGGTTGTCAATGATTCACAAATAAAAAATAAAGAAATAAAATTCCAAAATCATGAAACCATATTCGCAAGAATCAAGGAAGATTCAGGAATAACTAACAAAAAAGCAGAAAAGGGATTGGGAATACAATCAAAGAATAGTTTATGAAGATAATAACTCTCTCAAAATGATTTTTTAGAGAAATATGTGATATTGTAGAATCAAAAATCACCACAATCTGAAAAATCACAACTTTTTTAATGAATTCATGATTCTTAGCATGTATTAATTGAGGATCACAACTCATGAAGGAGTGTTAAATCATCCTTCAATCAAATGTAATGCACCTCTATAAATATGTTATCCCATAATCAAGAAACTATATTGTGTACTTCTGTTGTTTCAAGTGATGGTAGATGTTTGGAACCAAACTCTAGGAAAGAATGGATGGTGAAAAATGTTGATAAACCCACAAAATGAATGGTATATGTGGAAATTAACATGGAGATATGTTACCCATGAATTAGAACAAAGATTGTTTTTTTCACTCAAATGTAACAAGGTTCATAATATCTGAAATCTAAATAAGAAACACCATATAATAAGAGAGAAATAATTATAAGCTATTGTTGGTATTGTTAGAAATTTGTGAATAGGGAATTGGAATACTAGATTAACATGAAAATTCATGAGTACAATAGAATTACTGTATTTAGGGGTATAAAATCTGAAGAAAATGAAATACCTACACAAGACAAAATAATTATAAGGAGAATGAGAGGTGACAAGACAACCATGGGAAGTAAAAAAACCAAAATATTGTTAAATAGACCATCTCCATGAATAAAATTGATATATAATTTCCTATTTCAAAAGTAAAGAGAAATATTTATGAATATCACTATCCCTTAAGAAAATGAAGGCCCAGTTTGAAAACGTTCAACAAAAACAAGTATCTAGATAGAATGCATATCAAGATGAAAGATATTTGTTCAATTGTTTTTTCTGGTTTCATGCAAGTTATGGGAACAAATACTCATATTTATGGTATAAAATTTCATTTCATGGAAATATGCATGAATTATATGGCATTCATGGTGATTATATTAGAAAAATTCATCTTATAAAAAATATTTTTGCAAGAAACTCATATCAGATTACAAGAAAATATACATATGAAGGCATTGAAGATTTTTCCGGTAGATGTAATATAAAGGGTAAGATAACTAAGAAATGAATGATAAGTCTTCAAGGATATATTCCTTATGTTTATAATGGGATGAATCAATAATATAAAAACATTGTTAAGTCATGTGATGATTCTAAGAAGATGAAGAATGCCATGAAATAATGCAATGTTATTTGGAAAAATAAACCTAAATTGGATAGAAAATTGGAGGAAACTAGTAAATAGTTTAAATCTTAATTAAATAATGTTTCTATATAAATTAAGGTGTAAAATTATATTCCACCCAATCATGATAATAAGTTGACTGATATTTGGAGAAAATAATGGCTTGAGTTGAGAGGCATTACTCATCCCGAATGATACTCATGATGGTTCCTTCTTATTCCTATGTATATATATATATATATTCTTTGTACTTAAAATGTAGGGAATTAAATGAGATGTTTTGGGTTTCCAATTTTGGACACATGAATTTATTTTATTACATAGAGTATATTGAATTCCATAAAATTAAATAAAATATTTCATTTTTTAATGAGAAAACATTGAGTTGAATCTGTGAATCTGAAAACATGTGACATATTTCAAAACCAAAACGATAAATTATTCTAATCACAAATTCATCCATTATTCTTAATTATATTAATCATATCAATTAAGGGGGAGTTATTGGTTGAAGACAAGATGGAATAAAGGGGGAACTATGTCTTTTGTACCAAAACATTCTGATGTGTTTGTTGATGTGTGTGTCAGATTAATAATTTTAATGAAAACATTTATTACTAGAATCCCCTAAAAAAGAATTTTTAATTTTTTTAACATGATTTCACATGCGTGGATGTTTATGGATAACATAGAAAAACTAGTCTATTTATATCTCTACCTTTTTTTACATTTGATTTCCCCAAATAGACATACATTTGATTAAATATATGTCTTTTATTAACAAAACCAGTTGATATATCATACCTCTCTTTCAAGTACTTAGGAAACAATATTTCAGTAGAGGAGAACATGTTTTTTTAAAATTAATGAGATAAGAATACCCCCACACACCATTTCCATTTGATTTTCAATAAGTGGGAGAATGTTTTGAGAATACATATTGACATTTTAATATGTGGATAGTTATTGACAACAAAATAAAAAGGGTGATATTATTGGTCCCACTATTGAATTTATTTTTAACGGTGTTTCAATATGTGTTTAGTTATACTATGGTGTAAATTTTTGATTATTGGATAATTTTCATGGATTCAAATATAGGAATTTGTAGGTCATGATTGATAAAATATCTTTTTCAATGTGAAAATTGTTCAAATTATATTAAATATAAATTAATTTTTTCAGGGATGACACATTGTTTACCATAATGAAGAAACAATTAAAGAACATGAAAACATTTATTTGAATGGAATATTAAAGCAGACCATGAAAAATATTGTTTTTCATAAGGTGTATTAAATGTGAAATTTTATGTATTGATAATATGATGTGGAATCTATATTTTATATATCATATTGAACTTATACATAATATATGTTTTAGAATAAGTGTCCAACCATGGACACACATGGGGTCCAACTCAACCACATATTAGAGCAAGGATGGACCTTAAGTGAGCCATCATGAACATGGGAATCCATGGTGTTAGACAGGTACATTATTTTACATAGGGAGTGAAAGGTGAATTGGTAGGACACATTGGGATTGTAGGGATATCTATACGCAATAAAACATAGGTGGGACAATGGGCCAGTGTGTGGAGGCAGAGACTATGAGGCATGTGTATGAAGAACATACATGTTTTGAACTTCTTGTCACTTCAAGTGTGATGTGAGAATAAGTCATAATATATTGAATAACTAAGATGTTATTAGGTTTGATGTGGGAAGAGAATTAGAATGTATAATATCTCAACATTTTAAAATATACAGATACCATCCTAGCCATCTAATATCTCTTATCAAAGTGGTTTGATCACTAATAAGGGAATTCCGTATATCTTCACCACCCAAATATTTCTCATATGTAAAATTTCTTGGATGAATATATGATAAATTAGGTTGAGTCATCCATGGTCATTCTATGGCCTTAATTTTGAGGTGATGAGTCCATGAACTTCCATTCATAGAATCTCTTTATTTCATACATGAGATAAATCATGGAATATGCATTAATGTAATGAAATAGAATTTGTAGAATTCCATATCGATATAGGATTAGTTGAAACATAATAACATTAGGATAATTAAACCATTATTATTTCATGCATGTTTGGAGAAAACAAAAAGTAACATAAAAAATAGAATTGACTATCTATGTCTAGTGAAGATTAAAATTAAAAAAACTCACATTTTGTGTATTTGATTTACTGAATGATTCATTGATATTAAAAAATACCTAGAATAAAAATAAAAATACCTAATCTAAAATGATACTTAGAATATATGAATATATCAATTTCTATAATTAAAAATATTATAATATGATAGCTTTTGATTCCATAATGAGAGGCTCTCATTTATCTGAATAAAAACAAAAAACACATAGCCCCTATTTCGTGAAGGAAAAAAACCCCTAAATTTATATCAATTTTCATATTTAGAATATCATACAATGAAATCATTATTCTTGAAGCTCACACTCAAGAGTTTTAGGTATAAAGGATGATCCTCGAAACCCCATTTGGTGTTCATGAAGATATCATTTGAAGAACTTTCATAACAGTTCATGTAAAGCCATAAGTTTGCAGGCTTGTAGATATAAACTTGTGAAAATAATCATATACATAAATCCAATATATATTTTTCATGATGTTTCTATTTGAGAAGGTTAGGTCTTATGTGAGGAAGGTAGTGTATATTATGTGAATAAAGAATATTTTTTAACATTGATATACCTAACTAGTTCACTATATACTTAATAAAAAGAAAATGAAATAATAAATCCATAAATAGATATTTGTTCTAATGTTTTGAATATGAATCCCATGCATATTCTATTTCATGCATTAAGATAACATGAAATAATAGAGATTATGAAAGTATTATCTTTCATTAAATAATATAGAAGTATTTTTGTGCAATAATTGAACAAATTTTAATGGACACCGAGGAATTTGAATTGGAATGTATAACAGCCCATCAATTATTTAATTGAGGAAATTGAATAGGTTTAGATGATCACAAATACTTGAGTATGAATAAAAATAAGAAATGGTACTTGAATAGTGTATACTATAATTTGTGATACAATGATATGATATAGGAAGATTGAATTATCATTCTATAATGGATCAATATTTGATTAATTTTGAATTCTTATGGTCAGTGTTGGGAGATAGTGAATATTCATGGTTGGTGATGGGTGTGAAAGGAGTCTTTCATTTGGAGATGGAGAAAAATAATTATTTTAGTTAGATTCAAAATCGGGAGATGTATCTAGTGGGATTATGGAGTAGTCTAGTATAGATTCTGGTAACACTCTGTGATGAAGTATAAAGAACATAATATGATGATTCAGATAATAAGATATGGTGTAATTCTTTATAGACCATTGTAATTTGTAAAATTGATTATAGAGGAGAATCCATGTTGAAGGGTATAACCATCATGTCAAGGAGTAGGTCTTTCTAGTGAACCTTTTAAATACTATGTTATGTGATTTTTCATATTTTTTTTGTATATTTTGTGAGATAGTGAGAATCATTGAGTGGATCAAGAAAATAAAAAAGTTAAAAAGGTTGAATTTAAAAGTACACATAATTTATAAAATGAGTGTACCCAAAATCACCCCACAACTCAGTGGAACATAATCTGGAATGGGCCGCTCTAGTTTTGGATACATTCAATTGAGGGTTAGAAGTGATAAAAAAACAAAGATAGTTTTCCAATTGAGGTATTGTAGCTATGAATATAAAGTGATTCTTTTTGGTCTAACTTATGCCTCATCTATCTCTATAAATTTAGTTAATATAGTAATTATATATTACCTTGAATAGTTTGTGGTAGTCATTATAGTAAATATTCTTATATATTCTAATATAAATGAAGATCATGAAGATCACTTGATTGTTTTAATTATTTCCCCAAAGAAGGACCAGCTCCAGGAAAATTTACCAGCTGTGAATTTTGGCAATAGAAAGCTTCACTTTTGTGTCATATAATCTCAACAAAGGGTATATTTCTTGATCAATTAAAGACTATTGTTACAGAGAATTAGACAAGATGAAACATTTTAATGTAAATCCATCTTATTTTTAGAGTTTGAGGATATTAATGACTCTTTTCAAACAATTTCACATGGATATATAATCAACTAACCATGTTAACTTGAATGGGTTTTATGTTACATTGGACTGATTAGTGTGAAGAAAATTTTAAGGAACTAATTTTAAGGTTTTATGGTGAACATATTCTTACCCTACCCTACATTGGAAAAGGATTTTTGATTTATGGTAATTCATCTAACAATGTTTTAGAGTCATTGATCATGAATAATGACATGATGATAGATTTTACCACACAACTGAATGAAGGTTCATGAATTAAATTACCCAGCTCATGATTTGGAGTTTTCAGTAGTAATCGTTACACTAAATATATGAAGGAGTTATAATTTTGATGAAAGTGGTGATGTATATACTGATAATAAATTTTTCAATTGTATATTCACCAAAAAATATTTGATTATCCATCGAAGAATATGGTTGGAGTTGAATAATGATTATGACATCTCAAAACACTACCACCCTAAGAAAGTGAACAAGGTGGTGGATTCTTTGATTCCAAATGATAATTATTCATTATCTATAATAATAATTACAAAATTTCAAATGTTTATTTATTTAAAAAGTATGGATGTTTAAATCGTGAAGAAAGGGGATACATATTATCTTCCTTTAATTAGTGTTCAATGATCTATACATGAAATGATTAAAGTGGGTCAAATGAGGATATTGATCTATTAAAAAGGTGAGATATTTTCCTATGATCAACAATAATTGTTATGGAATGATAAGGTTCAAGAACCTTGCATGTTTCCTATCAAAACTAGACCTAAATAATTAACTATTAGAACAAGCTCATTGATCATAATTTAATATTCATCTTAAAAGTATGAGGATGTCTCGAATTCTGAAAGTCTATTTCTTCTACGACAACATAAATATGGATATTGAATAGTGTGTATCATACTCCATCTATAAACAAGTTAAGGATAAGGGATACAATTATAATGGGATATTAGAACCATTAACTATAAAAAATGGGAATGTGAAAACACCCCCACGAAATTCTCTGTTAGACTCAACAACACACCTCAAGTCCATAATGTTATTTGGGTTTCATTTGATCACCATATAAATTAAACACACGTAATTTCTATTTTAGAATATTTATCTCATGATCAGTTTTCTTGGATATACATTAAGTAAGTGGTTATGTTAAATGGGGTACCACTTTCTATTACATCTGATAAGGGTTCAAAATTTACCATGAGGTTTTGTAAAAGTATTTAATATGATCTAAATATATAGCTATGATTCAATATTATTTATCATCCTTAGATCGATGGTCACTTTGATAAGGCTATTCCATCCATAGAGGATTATTTGAGATCTTTTTATCTAGATTTTAATGGTGGATGAGATAAAAAACTTCATGTAATTACTTCTTATTTCAATAGTAACTTTCACTCAGGAATTGTTATTGTTCCTTGTGAATCCCTCTATTGAAATAAGTGTATAACTATGACATACTAGGATGATTTTTGAGAAATAAATCTTTTGTTATATGAGCTAAATGTGGAAATATCATATAAATTTATGGCCATTTTAGTATCATATCAATGTATATTCGAGTTGATAGAAGATTTATGCGTACTATTATCAGTATGATCTATAATTAAATGATGTTAGAATATTTTCCTATGAGTTTCTCCATGGAAGAATGTTATGAGATTTTAAAATAAGGTAAATGTGATCCTTAGTTATATTGGTACCTTAAATATTCCTAATCAGGTAGGGGTGTATACTTATCGCTTGGAACTCCACCAAACCTCTCTCAAGTTCACGATGTCTTCAATGTTTTAGTGATGATAAAGTACATATATGTTCCTTAACACGTAATAAACTCAAAGGTTATACCACTATATTATTATATTTTTTATGAGGAACATAACATAAAAATCCATGATTATATAGACAAATTTATATGGAATAATACTACCCAATTGGTTAATTTTTTTGTGGAGGAATCAAAAATTTGAGGAATATATATATATAAATATAAGGATTATATAAGGTAGAAATATGATCATTTTTTTATATGAGAGTTTAAAAATTTTATGGATAAATTGTTTTTAAAATGGTAGAATGTAACATGAAATTTTTTTATTATATTTTTAATTTGAAAAAAAGATGATTTATTTGACATCTTTCCTTACACGCAAACTCGAGTCCATATGTACCATGACATAGAAAAATATTATATCCTAGCCATTAAATTTGAAGGTAAGAACAGTAAAAAGACATTTATAAAAAATATGTATAATAGTTTTTAATAATTAAAATTTAATGAGTAATTCATAATAAATAAGTACTCAGATTTCTCTAAATTCATTTTAAGCATAAAAAAATATGGTTTCCCACAAAAAGGGTTTTAGTGTATTATTGAACATAAAATATATAATTTATTTACTAAATTTTTTTAAAAATAATAATAAATTAATATCATTTTTATAATTAAAATTTGAATATTATCTTATGGTAAATTTGTAAGAATTTTCTAAAAAGAATTATTTTGTAGTGAAAAGTGAAAAATATCAATTTTGGACAAAAATTTCATTAATTTTCATGTAAATGGACAATAATATTTTAACTTGTATCTTAAGGAAACCTAAGTCTACATTAATTATAATGAATATAATTAATTTTTTATTAATCATTATTATAATTTATTTCAATATATGTAAATTTTTGTGAATAAAAACACTTTTTTCTATAAGAACTACTTTTTCGCATGTAATATATTTTAATATTAATAAATTAATTTGATATCAATTAAATTAAATATATGAATTTTATATTCAATAAATAAATTTAATTTTAATTTTATACTTTTTTACAATGAATGGAAGTCAATTAGGTTTTATACGTAAAAATTAAATTTATTAAAACTAGTTTTAAATCCAGTTTATTTTCATAATTAATATTAACTTCTTAGACTCATAGAAACATAATTTGGAAAAATTTATTCTATATATTTAATAAATCTAATTAATATAATTTAATTGGGTTTAATTAATTTTCTTTATTTAATAGTAAAATAGTTAAATTTTGATACCACTGTAATGGTTAAAACTTATTTACTTTGGGGGTGATTAAAACAATAGATAAGGGTATGAATGTCACCAAAACCTATAAAATTATTATTGGTATAATTTATTTAAAATTTATATTATAAATTCTTCTAATATATGTAATTTTTTTAAACTGTCCCTTGTAATTGATCATAAATCATTGAAATCTATTAAAAACATTTATGTGTGTCCCTCTCATCACATATAAAAGGGAACCTATTCCCCTACCTTATTCACAACATTTGTGTATCCTAGCTCAAAAAATACCTAGTCCAGAACCTTCCAATAATATTTTCCTTAATCTTATATATTATATTCTTCTCTTAATACCAATACTTCAAGTCATAAGGAGTAAGTCAAGGTGGTCTCTCAAAAAAGAGGTACAGATGTTAACAAGCACTTTCAATTTTATATATTTTTCTATTTTATCTAAATCTATTTTTTCTATTAAAAATTTATGGATATAGTATTATAAAAATATTTTATGTCATTATGATGACTATGAAACATTTTACCACATCTTATAAATCCAATGGGAAATAAATTCATTGAAAATGTGTATGGGCGGACAACAACCTCCATGTAGTGATAAGATTCATTTTCCACCACCATCATTCGTGGTCTGTTATTATGGTATATTAAATGTTTTTTTATGATATATATAATATAAAAAATATTCTAAAAATATTAATTAAAACTTTTCCATTATTCCATTCTATCCATCAAAATATTGAAACATCGCTTCTTTTTATGTACGGAATATTTTCCCCCTATAGTGATGTAATCCATTTTTTATCACCGCTTTATATGAATTGTTATAAATATGTATATAATTAATATATATGATATCTATATTATTATTAAAATTCTATAAATGATGGAACTATGATACAGGTACAATGGAAAATAACCCTTAACCAATATATATATATATATATATATAACGATGAAGCTAACACCTCAAATGTCAATGATAATGAAATATTTTTAATGAATAGGTGACAAGATGTTATAGGTATACAATTTATGGTATTTTAGTTATTATTATGGTTATGATATATATATATATAATACATTTACATATATTGAACATGAGGTTATATTTCCTATGAAGTAATGTAGAATTTATCTAAGGGTTTTATGTTAAAGTACCATTTTAATGAGGTTGTTTATGGTTAAATTTTATGATACTGAAATTATATGATATGTCTCTCCAAATTATTATGTAATTTATTCTCCAATAATTATTTCTATAGATTACAATTTTTATTTCCATTTTCTCTCTTTACATACTCAATATACCGAGAGAAATGTTTTCAGTAAAACCGACCATGTTTTTATCTTTGGTCAGAATCAGTTCTTCCATGTCCATATTTTCATAAAAATATTTTCAATAATGTTTGTAATAATATACAATTATTTATTGAGTCCATTTTTAGATAAGTTTTACACTGACTAAATATTTTTACTAGAATATTCTTGTCATTTTTTCGAACAAGTTTCCTTTGAATTTTATTGTTAATGTGTATGAAATATCTGTTTTAACATACATCATAGGGAAATAAATTTTTTCTATAATATATGTTATTATCATTGAAACTATATTTAAATATTACCTTGGTTCATTTAATATAATTTTTTTCATAATATTTTAAAAAAATTATATCATGAATAATTGATTCCAAATAAAATGTTTGTTTTCTTTAAGAAATATTCTAGTGATCTTTGGAAGGATTTTTTATATATTATATCATCATTTAATGTTTATTATGACTTACTAGTGATGTGATCCAACATTACCATATTGAATATTTCTCTGGATAGTTTTTTATTATGATGATGAAAATTTTAGGAAACTCATATCCTTTCTACGGTTTATGATTTCATGATCTGATGAATGTTTTATGATCTTATGGAACACAAATTTATAGTCTTTATTATGTGATGGCCCGGTATAGAATTATATATCCCACTAAAACATTGGGTAAATAAGGATATATCATTAAGTAATATGGGATAAAATTGGTGGATATTCTATTTTATTATTGGGGGTTTTCAAACAATGTAGTCTTGGGAGTAAACCTTGACTAATGAAATGATATAATGGGGAGTGAAATGTATCCACTATGATAGTATTGTCATTGAGAATTTAATAAGAAAATTGTTTTATAGTATTATGTGTATTAAAAAATATTATTTCTTATTCTAATGATATGTTTTCATGGCTCTAGATTTACTGTTAATGATTCCACCCTAATATGTATTATGTATTTACATTGTTAAAAATTTATTTTTCATTTCATGATTATGATATATGAAATAATGGGTATTTTTTTATATTGTTTATTTCATGTTATCATGCCATAATTGATATCATATTATCATTTATTTATATCTATTATGTTTACCCTTATAGAGCATCTGATCCCACCCTTTTTATATTTCACTTCCCACATTTTGAAGAATAGTTTTAAGTATGTTATGTATTAGAATGGTACTAGTTATAAATAAATAAATTTTCAAGGATGTAGATATTTTATGAATGAATTTATTACATATCCAAACATAAAAATAAATTAAAACTATGTTTTCCTCATGGGTTTATTATTATGAAATGTATTTAGTATTCATCTAAATTCATGTAATATTTATATATGAAAATTATGGGTCACTATAATATAATCAAAAATGGGGATTAAATGATTTTGGGGAATTTTAACATAGTTTAATAAGGTGTGAATGGCATATTTAAATTTAATTTAGGAAGTTTTAGTGATACATGAAATGGAATTGTGGGAAAAAATTAATGCTGTATTTACAAAGTTTCCACTTTTTAAATCATTGATTACCCTATTGTTTTTTATTTAAAATCATGTAACTAAAACTTTCACATAAACTAAAGTAATAAAATGACTTGAATTAATAGTGTCATGACTTTTCAAACAAAAAATTAATATATGATTTTATTATTTCTATATTTTTTATTTATTTATAGTAATTTCAATTCACATCCCATTTAAATAAATTTAATTTATTGTATTACCCAATAGATTAATTGTGTATGTGTGTATGGGTGATGCGAGCCAATGATAAATAATATTCAAATATTTTTGAAGAAAATTATCCACAAAATTAAATAAAACCAACATTTTGTTTGTAATTTTATAATTTTTAATTAATTTATTGTGTGTATTAAATTATGATATTTAGTATTTTTATATTATTTATAAATTAATTATTAATTTCATTCCTTATTTCTAAATTTACGAATTTTAAATTTTTTAAATCATCCCATTCTTATTTTTATTTTTTAAATTTTATGTCATTTTTATTAATAATTCATATATTGAGACACCCTTTTACTGTTGTAGGTCCAAAAATGTAAAATATATGAGAAAAACATAATAGGCATTCATCAAGACTTGCCATCCCATATAATCATTTCTCATCACATAAGTGAATTCAAAGACCCATAAAAATCATTTATGAAATTTTTGGTAGCATACATGTAAGAAATTTTATAAATAAAATGTTATTTTAATATCCCATTTGAGGATGGACTTTCCAAAATTCTAGACACACCCAAATTAGAGGATTTATAGAGGCAAATATAGATGTTAGAACCATGATTTCTATAAGAAATTTTATACCACATAAGAGAATTGCCTTGAATTTTTTTTAATGTTCATGATTTCATTTGAGTCTAATGAAATTTAATCCTTCTTTAAGTGATTTGAAAAAATACATAAAGGTTATAATAATTTCACTGAAGTTATATAATGTTGAATATAAAAATAAAAAATCTCTATAAAGGCTTCCATTCTACTGTGTAAAGTTCAAGTTAAGGATCCAAAAACACTATATGGGTAGTAAATCCTCTCTAGTGTAAGTGTAAGGATCATATGTATAAAAAGAAATATAAATAATGGTCATTCTCATGATGCATTAAGAAAATTAGAATACTATAAAAAAGATAGGTCACAACTCTAATCAAATACCATTCAGTTCATCATTACAAGTCATGAAAAGAGATCTCGAGTGACCCAAATGGTGAACAGAACACCATATATGGATTAAAGTGACCTTGAGAAGAATATGTATGAAGAGTATGATTCAAGAAATATCCCAATGAAGAATCTAAACCATCAATTTGATCATGTGCAACCCATTGATGTATTGTCAACCGGTTACTGTAAATTGGGAATATTATGGAAACATCACATTTGAATGAGTTCTAGAAAGATGGTGATGTTACTCAAGTGGGGTGTGATTCTTATAATTCACATATATTATTTACAGTCATTCTATAAGATTAAAACTCTTCACTATGATACTCGGGGTATCCACCGATTGATGAATATTCAGTTTCTTTTGTTTATTTATTTATCTTCATTTGGTGAAATATCTATGATTATGAAACACCAAGAAATTCAAGGTTGATTCCAAGGAGTATCTCCCCATTATGAATTATTTTATACTATTAGTTATTTTTCAATATAATTTCAATTGAATGTTTGAGAGTTATTTTTATTCTTTTAAATAATATTTTATCTTTCTTGAATGTTCATTCAAATACTTCTTTCATTATTCATTAGTTTTTATACAAAATCCTTGTTGTAAATATTTACTTCCGGAAATAATGAGTTATGTTATGATGCACATGTGATTGGAGATATAAGATCACAATTCTACACAATAATATAGGATACATTCATTATTTTATATCATTACTGAAGCTAAAATAATGAGTAGATGGTGATTATTGAGGTTTCATTTGATTTGTGGGAAAGAGAAGTTGTATTAATTTTAATAATTATTCAATTGGAGTGTGAGTGGATAATCCAAGGATATAAAGATATTTTTAATATTTTTAAATCCATTCCAATTACACTCTAAACCATGTTAAATATCAATTTTCATACACACTAAACCCATAAAATTATATAAAAACATAGTTAAATAACACTCCTCTCATAAGAAATATAGAGACACATTATTTCATTACATCAAGATGATTAAAAATTTATTTTATAGGGTTACCACGATAATAACCCTATCAAAGGATGCACTAATGTTTTTTTAAATGTTTATTCAGAGTATAACCATGTTCCAATTAATCATGCTATCTTTGATTAGACAACCTTCATAGGTCTATATAAAACTGTTACATACAGTATAATTACATTCATATTATGCAGAGCTTATTCTACATTTTCATATATTAATGATGGAAACATTCATATATATGGTAGAGGAAATCATTAAAGTGTTTATGGATGAACTTATGTTGAAAGGAATGACATTTTGAAGATTTATTAGAAAACCTATCGAGTGAGCTATCAAGAAATAAAGAAACAAACCTACCCCTTAATTGGTAATGATTCCATAATATTGTGCAATAAAAAATAATTTTAGGCTATAGTATCTGAGGATAGTGTTGAGCAAGATAACACTAAAATTGATGTTATTCCCCAACTACCACCATAAACATCAGTTATGGAAGTGAGAAACTTCCTTGGAAATGACTAATTTTATAAAATATTCATAATGGGTTTTTTTAATTATAGTCAAGAAATTATGACCATTATTGGTAAAAGATGGAATTTATAACTTTTATATGAATTTCCTAGAATCATTAGAGATATTTATGGAGATAATATCATCCCTTGTCACTACAACCCCAATTGGAATATATTATTTGAAATCATGAGTGATATAATTGAATTTACATTCTATGTATTTCGTGGGAAAATAATAGATGAAACATGACATATAAAAAAGGTATATATTCAATGGATAACAACCTAGTTTTGATAAAATGAAAAAGAAAATGTTTTTAGTTTTTTATTTTGAAGATATTTCTAGACAATATCTCATTAGGAGTGTGGTAACTTCGTAAATAAATACTTATATTTTTTAATACTTGCTAGTAAATAAGGAATTTATGTCCATATTAGTAATATTAATATTGATTCTATAAGAGTGTGATATAAAAATCAATGTTATCAAGGTAGATGAGAACCGAGGTGTTGATAACCAATCTATACATGCACACTTACATAAGGATCAAACTCATCCAATTCAGAGTGATTTTCAAGAAGAAAAGTTATTTTCTATACAAAACAAATGATTTAAATGGTTTTTTATTTCTAAAATATATTACTATCAGAAATAATATAAAAATAATGAACTAAAATTGGAAGAATAGGTTTGAGGTATATCTAAAGAACTACCTATGGGAGAAATCATATTTTTATAAGGAGAAGATGGTATTCAAAGAATATTGTCACCAAAATAAGTGGTTATCTATTTTTTTACCATTGTCATATATTAACTTGTTGTGAACAGAATTGAAATTTTAAACCCACTGATAAATGTATTTAGAGTGGGTTCTACTGGACCCCATTATTCAAATATTCTAATGAGTTTATCAAGAATTTGGATAGCTGTAAAAGCTATAGAAATGTGGGAAAGAGAAAAAAAATTAATTTGGATAGGATTATTGAAGTATAAATATTTTATTTATAGGATCTCAAAATTATGGTAAAATTAATTATATATCATGGGGATGAATACAATTTGGTTGTAGTAAAATATGCTTCCAAATGTGTTGAATCCATTTTCCTCTCCAGATTGTTTGGAATCTTATGTACTAAAATCTGTAATAAAATGAATCTTTTATAAATATGGAATTCTAAAGGCCATTATTATTGATAAAGTTATCTTTTAGAATCATCAATATTAATTTTTGATAGAAAAAAATTACTATAAGTATAAAACTGGAATAATCTATTATCCATATATAAGTGTAAGAGTTCAAATTCCAACCAATTATTTGATGGGAATTCAAAAAAATAAATTTAATTGAACTTGATTGAAGCTATAACCTAGAGGGTCCATTTTTTCTATAAAAAACTAAATATATGGAACAAATTAATATATCTTTATATAGGTCGGTTTTTAGAAAATAATGAAATATACTAGTTGATATCAAACATAAACACTTTTAGGGAAAAGTTATATAATCATGTATTACATGAGTGGTGATGTTAAAAGGAAATTTTATGTGAATAACCTATTAGAGTGAAACTATAATATCATGAGAATTAAATTATTATAAAATATATTTTCAAGAAAATTCGTGAAAAAATAATTTATAAAATGGTGTTAAAAGAAGGAAAACTAACTCTTCTATTTAATTCAAGGCTAAATCCATTTCAATGAAATTAGAAGTCCATTTGTTTTATGAGGGATATATTCCCTAAAATTCCAATATATGTGATAAATTTTGGTTATACTTTATGAGAAAATATATTGATATGATATTCTATGATATCAAAGTCACTAATAGAATATTTTATACATTGAGGTTATATCATATTTTATAATATTATGATATTGTAGTACCACTACTTACATATGTTGAATTTTATAATATATTTGTTTCATTTCCTTTATAATTGTAAAATTTGATTCCCCCAGTTTTTATGATTGACATATTATTAATGGTAAATTTTAATTTATCAAAATATATAAAAATAACTATCATTAATTTAAAAATTAAATAAGGTGAAATTTTTGGGAGATTTGAATTGAAAAAAATAGGTCACAAGAATTGTTACAATTTTCATTTTCTCATATTTTTCATAAAATATTATTAAATTCATAAAAGGTATTGGTAGTTTATCATGGAGTTATATAAATATAACAAGGCTATCAAAATAGTGGAATTTTTCATTTGAGTTTCCTGCCCATTCACCCTCTCCCATCAGATCATTGGGTGATTTGGTCAATCCTAAGATAAACCATATTGGAAGGAGTATGATGGATGTTTCTAAAGGGTATTCCTTTTTTATGTTGATTGAATATAGTTACAGAATTTTTATTTACAAAAATGTGCTCAATTTTCATTTCATTTATTCTTGTTTTCAGATTTACTTTGTACGATGAGCTTGGCAATGAGGTTCCTGTTATCTTATACTGCATTGAATAGGGGTTGTTCGATCCTTAAAAACTGATTTGTGGAATCTATCTTTTAACATGCTTCTAGATTATTGAAATAATATTTTTTGTCATATTATATATGCAAGAAAATGATATGGAGTTCAAACTATTACAAGCAATATGATGTAAGATATCATAAATAATGATAATCAGTTTTTTTACGTTTTTTGGTCTTATGACATGTGATGTCTTAGGTGGTGGTATGGTCACATCATATGAGATATGTTCACATAGTTTTTGACAAAATATTATTCATTTAGTATTTCTATATATCATATATTATGAAATTGGGAACTGTAGAATATGATGGAACTGATATGAACTATTCTTGTAGTAAAAAATAGAGCAATGTATGGTTGTTTTGATATTTGTGATATCATAAATCTTATTCCCAGAAATCAAAGGTTAGAATTAAATAAGAATGTTATCAGTGTTGGGATATGGTTAAACATCTTCTCCATATTGTAGTATGTGATATAATATTTCATCTTACATAAGATACACCAACTTCTAAAGTACATTTCACCTATCATGATGGGTGGGCTACAATATATGAGATGGTGATGTCATAGAATATAGATGATAAATTTTCATTATCTATTATAGACCACTATAAGGTAGTCATAAGTCATAGTGTTAGTTTTGAATTGAATCAAGTCTTATGATATAAGGCTAATCATAAAATATGATGAAATTCAAATTTATATTTTTCCTAAATTTCAATTATGAATTAAATTATATAATTTAAAAAATATTTGTATAAATTATGGAAAAGTTATTTTGGGATATTTATTGATTTTATAAATATTTTCTAATTAAATTAATTATTAATTGTTCAAAAAGATTATTAAATTGTTATGAAACCTTTACTAAATCAATATATTTTATATGAACTATTGATATTAATTACCTTCGAAATCGTATGGAATGACTTCTAATTTGGATATAAAATGAATGTAATCAATAGTGTAATTTATAAATTTTTTATAGATTGAAAAATAATTATAAATATAATGTAGTTTATATTTAATATTATGAGTTGATAAAATTATATAGTTTTAATTGTTTAAAATCAAATTTCTTATTTAAATAAAATATCTAAATTATATAAAACTATTTTTAGATAACAATATGATCAAGTATTAATTATTTCATAAAATGTGATATTTAGATTATGAATGTTTTTATATAATAAAAATGTAATATTAATTTTTTATATTTTAATTACTATCATATATTTAACTAAAAATCCAATTAAATTTTAATATGAAGGAGTTCATATTGGACATAAAAATAAATTTTTCATATTTATCTTATTATATAGTTTCAGTAATGCATGTCTAAACTTTAATGTATTTTAAATTTCATTATACATGAATTGTTCAAAAATAGTGTATCTCGTGTTTAAATTTATGAATATTATTTAATTTTTCTAATTATTAGATTTAAAAATAGTTATAAAATTTTTATATTATGAAAAGATTTTTTATTTGTTATAAAGTGTAAAAATACATCTATAAATTATTAATACATATATTTATGTGGCTATATTCTGTGATAATTGATTTAGTATATTATTCCCTTGAATATTTCTTATTCAAGAGTTGTTTAAAGAGTAGAACATCAATATGATATAAACATATAGTCTCAATGGATATAATAATATTCTAAACTAAATAATTCTAATAATGAACACATGAGGAGGGAATAAATTTTATAATATGTTGAGATTAAACCAGCTTTAAAATTTCTAACTTTCAGATTCTATCCGTAGAAAGAATGTTTGAATACCTCAATCATCCATCTCAGGAGTTCACACCAAATATGGGTTCCCATGAGTTATATAGTGTAAGGAAATAAATTAATGAGTGACCAAAATAAGATTATCTATCATTTTTCGAATTTGATATCATTTATACATTCCTGATAGACCCTGATAGGATTTCACAACCCGTGGAATAATGCTAATTGAATGTATATAAAACATTGAGATAAAGAGTAATCTACTCTATCAATGATTCATATATGATATGAATGATATGATTATATACCAATCATCTAAGTGATTGAAGAAACAATAATGTGACACAATTATTAGTGAAAAATATCTCATATATCCCTAATATGTAAAATGAAATTTTAAAATCCATCATCAATTTATTGGAGAATATTTAATAAAACACGTCAATAAATAAATGTAAATCATGATTCTCATATGATAAATGATTTTTTTGTATATTAATTGAATCATAATAAGTAAATATCAATTTGAGATCAATCTCATATAAAGAATAATTTATTGTTGGAAAATTATTAGACTGGTGAAAGATATAAGAATCATTTCTCTATAGAAGATAAATGTAATATACATTATAGAAGCATTACTGAGTAATTAATCATTTATGTTTTTAAATGTGTGGATGTATATTCTTATAATAATCATATATTAATCCACTTAATGTTTCGAAGTAATTTGATTGAAGATGAATAATGAAACTTTAGTCTATAATCACATACTCAATGTTATTAGATATTTCAATTACTTACAGTGGCTTTAGGTTACCTTTATGTCTTTAAACTCAATATAACTCATTATAGAGTCTTTATTGGAAATTTTTTAACCATGTGAATGGGTTTAAGAAATATTTATTTTATTTTATCTAGGTGTGGAGGATAGTTGAGTAGGATACAAAATGTTTAGACCTGGGTTTTGTGTATACTATATGAATGGATGATTGTTTAATTTAAAAGGAAAATATTAGATTTAGTTAATATTCAGTGTTAGTAATTGAATCCTAAAATTATTTTTAGGAAATTAGATCATTATATTAATATAATGGTAATTGATGGGATTCATAAAGGAGTTCTTAAATCACTTCGGAGAGACCATATTACTTATTGATGTTATAGAAATCAATTAATAGATTTTTAAAGCTATATAATAAAGAATATATATTTTAGAAATTTTATTAATAAAATGGAGTTACAAATCAAGGAAAGAATTGATTTTTCTTATAGTTTACATTAAAATTATATAGAAAATGATTTCAAACTCGTAGATTTATATGTAATGAAAAATATATATCTCATATGGATCTATAAAAATTATGTGTATTTTTTTCTTATGTGTATTATATGATAAGAAATGGTTTCTGTTAAGAAATAGTGTTTATGAATAATATGAGATTATTTTTTAATAAAAAAATTTTAACCTTCATCATTTTCTCTATGATGATTGAATATTTGAGAAGGATGAATGTATTTTAATCGTAGATAATAGTTCCCATCCAGATGTTTTTGAGAATATGATGGATGTGATCCCATGTCTCATTAGTGGAATATTTTATGAATAAATTATTATTTGAATAATATTTTTTTAATTTAAATGAATACCATAAAATATATAGATAAAAACATTCATTTATTAAATATTATCACTAATGGATATTAGTGTAATTTCTTCACATAAAAGAGATTTTGCACCACAGAATGATATTCTAAAGAAAATGTAATTTTTAAAAGGATAGTGGGAGGAAATTGGGTCTTAGAGATGTTTTTGTAAAATAAATTAATGATTATGTGTTTTTCTCATCAAGTTGTATATATGGATAGAACACAAGGGTTTATTTTAGTGTCTAAAAAAATAAAAAATTGTATCCCTTTTGAGTTGCATGGTTGATCAGAATATATTTTTTGATCAAATATATGTGTAAATTATAATAATGAAATGTAAACATGGTTTAGAAATAACATAAATATATAGTTTGAATTTAAACATGTTCTGGCCATTTTAATAAGCTCAAGTATCCTATTATTTATAAAATGTAATGTTGTGGGAAGGTTTCTTTATTTCTATCAATAGAATCCATATATCTTCTCAATCAAACTAATCCTCTTTCATACCTATATATCTCTTATATTTATGGATTAGAAAACATTTTACTATAATTGAAAATATATTAGAAATTATAATAATACCTCAAACATGGATACTTCATGAAAATACTATATCAATAATACAATTGTACATACTCAGTAGCAATGAGATAATTAACAACTTCAAGATGATTGAAAACCAATTAGTAATCTATCTTAATCATATACTATTCCTCAGTCCATAAGTTGAATTTATATTTATCAATGGATAAAATTTTAATATTTGGATTCCATATTCTGAAATTTTTTTAGAAAATCTTTGGATGTATATTAAAATATTTTTATGGGTGTATCTCAACTCCTATTATTTTTTTTTCATGACACAAAAAAATCTTACTATTCAATTTAAAACATTTTTCTGCTACTCAACATACCAGACCATAGATCAATAGATATTAATCAATAAAAAATAATAACAAACAATTAAATTGTAAACAACAACACAAATTAATTAAATTTTAATAAGTGTGTATATTTATTTTCAGAACTAAGGATAAAGAAGAGAAATTTGACGCAAAATATGCCAGAAAACTTTTAATGTGAATTCCACTGAAAATTTTAATTATTTTATCATATATTGGTAAAGTGTATTGTAAATTGATATATTAAGTTTCCATAAAAAGTATATTTCACATTAAATCATAATTTACATTAGGATGTGTTGATAAAGTATTAATATATAGAATTACATTATTTTCCAAAATATTTTACCGGAAATATTTTAATGAAAATGTTCCTCGAATGATGATGATAAAAAAATATATAGAGTTAGTCATAGACATCAGATGTTATCAATATCAAAATAATATATTTCTTGAAGAAGATATGGTTGAATAAATTGTTCTAGGATTTTAACAATATGAAAATGATTTCTTTCGCTCTACCTTATTCAAATTATATTTCATCAAATATTGTAATCTTGAAAACATAATAGTGGGAAAATTTTCTCAAAAAGTCACATAGATATGTAGATTGAATTACATAAAAAATAAATGAGGTTAACAAAACCATAAAAAATAATAAAACGCGATCCATCCCTATTAGTTTATCATTTGACATTTTTATTAAAAAGAGTCTTTTTATTTTTTATTTAATATTGTTATATGTAATATATATTGTTAAATTTATCATGTTATATAAAATTAAATAACAATTTTTTCATTATTGCACATACAATTTATATATTATATGAATTCTAATAATAGCTAACTTCTGACTATTTAACTTTGAGTTATCCCAAATGTTTTTTATGGAGTATTATAGGTATCAATGAAATGTTAAGGTTAATAATATTTTATATAGATATAAATAATATAACCATTAGGTAAAAAAGGGTTTAGTTTCCTGTATAACCCCTCAAGTATACCAAATGGACCGTTGTACACTTTTATTTGGCATACTTGGGGTACATATTTCTAATTTAGATTTACTCAATACCCATGGTTTACAAGATAACTAAAATGATAAATCTAATAATTTTATACCATTCTTACACAACCCTTGAGGCTTAGTTGAATATGTGGTGTTTGTGTATGTTGTTGATCATGCATTCAATTGCGGCTTAACCAAGAAGATTGTTTTCCTCTTATATGAATAGTATGAAATTTGAATCCTCAATTTAGATAGAATATAGAAGTTTATGTCTATACTCAGATAATATATGTGATTTAATTATCTATCTTATAAAGTAAATATGATGTTCACATCTATAAGTTTAAATGACACGAGTTTTACATATCGATGTAGTCAGTTTATACTCAAACAATAAATAATATATGATTAAATATATGGTATTGATATAATCCATTCTATATGGATAATTGATATTATATAAAATGGGATCTATTAAAATTCATCCTTGTATATGATACAACTAGTGGAAATACTTATAGAGATATATGTGTTTGATGGAGATCACGCCAAAAACATTTGTATCATGAGTCGAATTGATTATTTGAAAGAGGGCACTCTTCACATATATTATTGGATTTTGGAATATTTATGCGTTTTCAAAGAAATAAAGGACCATTGATTCAAAATTTATGGTTTAATAAATAGTGATTGTGTCTTATATAATTAATATAGTTTCTTTAAATGTTTTTTAGTTTTATCTCGAAAGAGATTTTGGTTGGTTAATCAGAAGTTATTACATATGATGTGATATAACGAAATGTGGATGATAAATTTTCATAAGTGTTTTTAAATTATGTAAATTTTTTTGATATAATATCAAATTTTTCTATATGTGATAAAATAAAATGTGAAATAACACATAGTCAATTAGAATTTAGTGAAATTGGGATATTAATGGATATATGCCCTAAATTTCATATACATGCGATGTATATTGGATATATTGTATGACAATGTACTGTGATACCATATCGTATGATATCCATGTCACAATATCCTTGTTTTATGCCTTCACATATATCATTTCTATGATATGGTGTTATAGTAGTACCAATAAATACACATACTTTTTTGTATGATATATTGGTATAATTTCTATGGAGATCATAATGTATGATTCACATGGTTTTTATGATTTAAAATAATTCTAATATTAATTGTTAATGTTAGATAATATAAAATCAACATCAATCATCAATTAAAACATTATATATAATAAAATATTTTTGAGAGTTGAATTGGACCAAGATGTTACAGGCATTGTAAAGGTATTTATTAACTATTACATTTCATTACATAAGACTAAATTATTAATAAGGATTTATAGAATCTTAATATCTTATATAAAGAGTCTAATATCATCAAGATGTATGCTAAGTGATTTGAGTCTTCAGATGATTCTTTATCTCCCTATAGATTCCATGAGAGGCCAATATATCATAGATGAAAGAGTAATGATAATAGAATGTTGGTTGATTCAGTCGATTCAAAGATACACTGGAGAAGTTGTATAATGATTTATACTTATATGGGATCTTCATCAGGAATATAGATTAGAGATAGTAACAATTTTAATGTTTTTTGGAAGGTGTAAGTTCATCATTTTATTTATAATTTTTTTAGTTTTATATATCATAATGACCCTATGAAAAACAAATTCTACTATCTTCCATTATCTTGAAAAGATTCATTCGATCAATAGAAACGTATTAATAAAGAACATTATAAATACATTAAGTTAACATGAATGGTATTTTGAGGTTAATAGGAGATGATGAAGATGCATCCACTCCTAATGTCCAATGATTTAATATGTATATTGAAGAGGAGAATGGGGATAAATATAATGCTATCTAGATTTCTAAATGAGAAACTGAACAATTAAATAAATGACTATAAAAATTCACTCTTGGGTGAAACTCTAAGATCATAAATATTCCGTAGTCTGATTCAAAAATTAATACTTTCACATATTATATGTTTTACTTATATTTTAAAATATGTATATAATAAGGAAATGTAAATTTATTGGCATGACTCGCACACCAATATTTGAGGAGTGATAATAATATGTGTTATATTTTAATTATCCTTACTTTTAGCTGGTACTATATCATCCGTTACTTCACCTATGTCTTTTCATATGGAGATCTCAGTAAACATATATAGTTGGGGAATGTCGTATGTGTTTTTTCATGAATGAAATGTTGAATATTATATACATAAGTTCTTAAATAGATAGATAACTTATAAAATAGTTATTCTTTTTCCAATAAGTTTTTTTGTGGTGTGGAAATAACACCATGATGAGATAATTTTAAAGATAGTTAGATTTTTCGCTTAAAACATAGTAAAATGGGTAGTCAAGGGATACTCATAATGGGAATACATCCTCTATTCAATAAAACATACATTAATTTATTTGGACTATATTAGGATCATCCTAATTATGTCCAACTTATATTGACACCTATGACATTTTGAGTGAGTGTGAACCTAATTTCTAAAGGAGGATTATTATTGCAATGATTCTAGTGAAACATTGGTTGTGAGTTGGTCAGCATGATTAGATTTTGGTCTTATATCACCATTTTGTGGTGGAATTATTTCCCAAACTAGTACTCTATTATATATTTATGAAATATTAGTTAATAATTCAATTTTATTATATTATTATAGGTTACCTTCATGAATGTGACTAATTTGAACCATGCATTGATGTGAACATCTATATGTATTATCAGCTCTCAATAATTATTAAATTAATTAGTAATAATATGATTCAAATTCGCATAGTTGGATTTAATGGAATTTATCATCATCCAAGGAGAATGTAGGAATCATGAATTAGGGATTAGGCCAATGAATTGGGAAACATGTATATCCGTGTAAATGGAATCCTAAAATACTTTGTTTAGTTCCAATTAATGGGGTGTGTCATACCTTTTATGGAAATTTAAAAAGAACTAATGTGATTTAGTTCAAGTTCATATTGCCTTGAACATGGAACGGTCCTTTTAAGGATACACATCTTGGTTCTATTATAACCAGTTTAACATTATTTTGTGTGTACATGTGCTATGTAGTTTAAATTTATATAACCAGATCTAATTGGAAAAAAGTGTCTAGAAATGGTTGGTGTGGGATTTCTTAATGAGAGACCCTTTATGGATCAACAGTATATGTTAGTAACTAGATAGGGGAATGTATAGTTAAAATTAAGGAAACTATGGCCTAAGTGTGGATGAGTGATTCACAAGGAATATTGTATATTGGAGAAAATATTAAATCAAATTTAGTTTTGGTTACAACATTAATGTTCATGCGATAGGACCAATCCATACATTTTAATATCATATGGTGAGGATGTTATCCACCTGACGGGCATGAAAATGAGATATTGAGTGGGGATTACAAATTATTGAAACCCTTTTATGGTTTATCCTTAAATTCCCTAAATTAATGTGAGAGGGTGTCTTGGGGATTATAGTGTACGTGGATCCTAGAGTAAGAGTTGATTGTAAGGAATATGGTTTATTGAGGAAGAGTTGGTCTTGCACATCAGTGGATAATATAAAAGTAAACATGTTTTTATTGATTACTAGATAATAAAGAATGATTTTATGCACATGAGATATTTTATAGTGAAAGATAATTCTTCTAATAGGAGGTCCTAGAATTACATGGGAGTAATAATGATATATGTGAGGTTTGCATACATGCCACCTAAAGGCATTCAACCTGAAAGTTGACCCATGTAAATTAATTGTTTGGGGAAGACACCTAGTATGATTTCGAAGATAATTATATAGATAATTTAGTAGAATATAGAGTTTTACTATATTATTAGATTTATATGGTGATTTATATAAGGAAGAAATGATTAGAATGCTACGTTAGGGGAGGGTTCACTAATATCCTTATAAAAGGGATACTTATTATTAAGAGAATACTAGATCATAATTACCTTGAGGTTCCTATAGTATTGGTATGAAATCATGGGAAGAGTACATTGTCAAGTTAATACCTGATTGGAAGGGGTGAACGATGATGTTCATAGCTAGATCATATATCTATGGGGGATATTTGGGATCCTTTGGCAAGTAGGATTTCTTGTAGTTGAACTGGGTGAGAGTGGATCCCATGTAGGTGACTTATGTGGGTATATTACCCATGTATAAAATATTAGAAAATGTGTTCTTATCCATATAAATAAGGTGAGTGTCACACCCTGGTATATAGACTACAGATATTCAGTACACATATAGATGACGATGGTGAATGGTCATCCTAGTTTGGGTCCTACAAAAAGTGTCACTCTCGTAGGGTATGCAGGAAAAGTTTTTCCCTAATATGTTACAAGGTTTATGTGTCACCCTAGTATGAAGGGTACATAACTGTTTCACCCTAATTTGAAGGATATTGTGGTGTTTCACACAACTATTATTCTTTGGGAGTCTTTGGCATATGAATCCTTAGTATTATACTTTGGAGATGAGATGATCATGTGGATCCCATGTTTTTCAAACTCGATATGGTGTCCTTTACACATGTTCCCAAGGAACATAGGATAAGTTTTCTTTTTAAACTAATCTGTGTTAAAATATTTATATAACCCAATTACAATTAAATATATCTTAATGTAATTAGGTTTTTACTTAAAATTCACCAAAATGGTATGGTAATACTTGGGAATATGCTAGGGTGTTTTCCATTCATTTATTTCTTCTTCCTAGGTCATGTTTCCAAAATATGTAACATTGGGTAATTATAGATATTGGGATACTAGGGAACATAACAATATGTGTAACCAATACTTGCATTCTAATTGAGCTATGTGAAATGAGTGACTATTTTTTATCACAAAAATTATTTATGTTTATAGGATGATAATATATATTGGCTAAAGAGGACACAAATAATGCAAAGAAGGGGTTCACCTAGGGGACATTTGAGAAATAAGATAGGATTATAGAAGGATTTATATGTCATTATCCCCATTTATCATTGATTATTTTATATCTGAACATTTTCACTATCCCTAAAAATGATGTTTTCAAAAACATCCACCACTAAGAATTATATATGATTGGAAAAAGGAAGATAATAATAATAGGTAAATGTAACATTAATGAAAACAATGCATCTGTGGGTGGCATCATGTTTAGGACAGGGACTAGGACCCATGATTGGAATATAATCTAGTCATGACAGTATATGGGCTGGGGATGTGTGTGTTGTACCCTAGAACATAAGAATAGTATTGGCCCCTACCATATAAATTATGGGGGACCACTTCACTTCTATGCACCCTCCAGAACTAAGTGAAACTTTCTCCTTCACACTCACTATTCAATCAGGTCGGACACTCTACCAAAGGTAATTTCAAAAATAAATTTTTCACTCTGTAAATAGTTCATTATAATGGGCATCATTACCTAGGTTTTCTTGGTGTTTCTAATCATCCATAACAATCTAGGATGAGCTAGGCAAAGGGGGGAAGTGGACGATGCCTGGGTGAAGTGGAATGAGAAAAGACTCTTATGTGAAATTCTTCCCCTTCTAAATTTTTTATTGGTCGTCATATATACAACCCATATTATCTCTTAAATTCCCATCATTTATCCACCCTTTGTCAATTCAGCTAAACAAATTGGATTATTGCTGAGAGTAAAACATGTTTTATACTTTAATCACTATTTAGTAAGTTGAATGTGCTTTATATTTTAATATATTGATCCATGATCAAAAGCATCGATATATGAACCAGTATAGGTCACACAAGGCTTCTCATTCATAGGTTATGTGGGAGTATCATGAAACAATATTTGTTATCAAATATCCCTCTACAATATAATTATGTATTTCTAATGTATATGGGTTTCCCAAGTCCCAATGCTAAAATCATAGACACTGGAGTCACAACATATACCCATACAGGGACTTACAATATATCATCAAGAGTGTGTTAATAAATGTAAGATATGTCACCCATTAATATATATTACACCACTCCAAATCAAACCTATATAATCATTCATATATACTGGTTATTATAAACATTTTTAATCTTCAATCTTCCTCCGATTAGCCACATAACAACTCCAAGTCTAGATTGAAAATTTAAACCTATATCATGAAGGTGTTGCTAATTGCATTTAGATGTGGAAGTATTATGTCTTCTAGACACATGCTATGTTTGTAAACCAGTTGAGTGAGATAATAATCTATGATTCTATTTGGATTTTAGTGGAATTATAGTATAATAAAAAGTACCTCAATATTGAACTTCATACACATTGAATCAATAGAAAAATGAAATCCACCACATCCATAAAGATGTGATGATAAATCTACGGAACATATAAAATATCTTTAGGTAACTTATTCAAGGAGCCTTGAATAATGAATTTCTTCCCCTAAAGTAAAATTAGGGAGGCCTCTGATGAGAACCCTCAATGAATCAATAATTATTAAAAGAATCCCTAAATTCTCTAAAGAATGTGGAATGCCCATAGATTAACATTTCACTTGATATTTTATGAAAATATTTCTAGTTCTATGAGGGGATAGGATGACCTCAAGGTCCCTAAAATAATTCACCTTATTGATGAAAATGGTTTTGATGTGAATGTAATATCAAGAGATAGAGAAGGTCTATTATTAAGAGCATGGATACGATGTCAACCCCAATATCTCACATGAAACATGAATTGATTTCTTCATCATGATGTGGATGAGTAGGTATCTACATTCAAACCAATAAATTCATAATGAATTAAAACCAACCACCATCATGGTTGCATCCTATTTAGCATAAGTGATTCTTATCGGACAAGTGTTGCATGTGTTAGCCACAATACACTAGTTCATATCGTATATCTACAAAGGTGTGTCCATGACCTCTATATGAGTGGAATTGTGAATGATTTGGGTCTCAGTATCATGCCACTATAATTTTAGGGAGTTAAGAATTTGAATCTATGTAGTATGCACTCTATTTTAAAATTTTATCCTAATGATAGTCCTTACACTAACACAGCCATGGATTATGGTTTCAATGAATGAGAAGTGTGGCCATACAATATTTTTAAGAGGGAATGCATTCTTGTGGCCTAAAAGGAATATGACATTTTTGGATTATGAACTATATTAATATTAACAAAAATAAAGATTCATTCATAATAAATTAGTGGCACCACTAATGGATATCATGATGTAGAAGTACCTTCAATCATATCATAGGAGAACACATGTGATGAAATCATGCTACCTTCTTGGAATTCCATCTTCAGGGTGACAACCTAGTATTCTTAAACATGAAAGTCATCATATCAAAACAATATACCAGTGAAAAAAATTCCTTATAATATAATGTTCTCAAACCTAGAGGTATAAAAAATAGTCATGAAAAATCCCCACAAGAAAGGGATAATTAGTTAATAAATTGGGTCTCTAGATCAATATTACCTATTGTATTCCTAAAAAAATCATAATGAAGAGGCTATAACGTTGGAGTTATAGACATGAGAGTCTATATTATGACATTTATATTCTATTCATTATAAAAATCTGTGTCAGAGTGAGAATTTGGAGTAGAAGGGGCATGATTCTTCATCCGGACCAATAGAATGTTCGTTTTATACTTCCTCTAACTATCTATATCTAATAGTCACTCAATTGTTATGGGGTTGGATATTATATACTGATGTTATGGAATTATGGATCACCGTACAGAGTGGATTCCACATTCCCCGACTAGGTAATTTGATTTCACTTTGAATGTGGACTTCAAGACAATCCCCATTAAGATAGAGAACTATCTCATAGATTTGGAGATGTTAATATTGGATACTATTAATATTATTCCCATTATGATATTGGTAAATTATATAGTTGATGAAGGAACTATAGATGATGAAATTAATCTATTTTTAAAGGGGGTAATGGGTTACCTAATTATCCCTAAATAAATATGATGAAGATCAAAATTTTATTAATTTTCAAATTGCTCACAACACAATCAAGTTTTTTCCTTCTAATCGAAAACCAAAATAGTACACAAAACCAAAGAGCCTCTAGAGTATATCAATGGTTGAACCCAAATTCAAAATACAATGGGATTGTCCACACTAGTGGAAGAGGAAATATCATCTAATTACATTGTGATATTGGAAGTATGGTGGATGAATCCAATCTATGTAATCCAAGATCTGGGTCTATAACACCAGAATATGAGTCCATATAGTCTTATAAAATTGATTAGATGCAATTGGAATACCAAGATACTTGAAAATTATATTTTTATTTGTGAAACAGTTTATTCTTTGAATCCACCTTTATCACATACTATATGTTATATTATTAAACCCGTATGGGTGCATAGTCCCACTTCTATGATAGGGAACCCTAGGAGTCGATCCCAAGAGATGAAAAATGAAAATAAAATTTACACCCACACCTTCCATCGTAGAAGTAAAGGTATTAATGAAAAATTAAATATCTCTAATAGTTTCTTAATCCTTCTGTACTAGTGGAGGATCAGATGAATCATCTATTATTATTGAATTCAAATGTTTCATTTTTTATCTCTATGATATATTTTATTCTACTGATTGCATTTATAATGATTTCAAAATCCATAATTGTAGTGTATAATTTCTTGTCATCAATATATTTTTCTTATTCATTATTAGAGGTTGAAAATGTTAATAAGGAACCCAATTGATCTAAGTCTCCAATATTTATTCTTATATAATCATTATGATGTATTTTCATACATATCCAAATCTCCAACTAATATAACTTCATCCTCATAAAAATTCCCCACAAGACATCTGTAATTTTAGACTCGATCCATAACACCTCTTTAGGTGGAATAATTGATGTATTGGGAAAATAAAAGGGTGGAACCATTGAACATTCCATTAGATGATAATGATGTTTTTATATGGTTCAACTTGTCATAATACACCTACCAAACAAATTGAATAGGTGATTTTCATGGGAAGGGGTCAAGATCTATTTTCCGATATTCCTATGGAAGGGGAAAATATGCTCCCATGGAATGGAATAACAATGATATGAGAAACAATTAAATCCATATTTTATTATATATGTAAATACTTTCTTAATAAGATGCTTATATTGCAATAGTAAAGGAAGTGGAAATGGTTTAATGGGACATTTATCTCAAAAATATTGGTGAGCATCGAAATACCTTCTACTAAATTTGGTATCCGATAAGTAATTTATGAATATTTCATATCACTCGCAATAAAACCATTTCAAGAAAAAGATTCGGTAAAAGAGGAATCCATGCTAATACCATGACTTCTAAAATACATGTAGATTGGGACTACATAAGTAACAATCAGATTATAGGGTGATGGAAATATGATTCCCATGAGTGACTTGGTTTCATATTATATAAATATCTCTAGAGGAGATTTATAGTTAGACCAAGAGTTTCTAGATTAATGGAGAGCATAAAAATAGTATATATATATATAAGGATATCTAGAAGTTATTCTCTAAAACCACCATTGGAAATCTACACATGAAATTTCATAGGCTTTAATACATTTTCATTACCATGTGATATTGTAGATATAATTCTCAGGATGCTTATGTAGATGGGAAATAGCTCCTCCCTAAATAGGAATAGGAGTAGATAATGCAAATGTGTCTTTCCTTTATAGATTTGGTGGAAGACTATGAAAATATTGTTGGTATAACACATAAAAACATTCACATTATGGGGATATAGTTTTAGAAAAATAATTATTGAGCAAATAAGAGACCACATTGGTGGATTTTTATTATCTTGAGCTATGTGTAGCTTATAGAAAACAAATATAGCCCCATAGTATACCTAAAAACCCCAATGTGGAGAAATTGACGTTTCTCTTTGATAAAAAAAGCTAAATCCCACTAAGGAATATAAATCCAAGGTACTGGATAAAATTATATATGATTTAGATTATTCCAAATGATAAAATAATGAATGTCATGCCTCATTAGAGTGTAACTAATAAAATGTCTCCACTTATAACACACTTATTTTTCCTTGTCTTATGAAATGAAGTGAGACTCTTTCTTATCGATGTCCCACTACTTCCCTTATTTTATGTTTTAATATATGATTGTATTTTTTATTAAAACTATGGTTAACCTTTTGTATTAGCTCAATAATTTATATATGATAATCATTCAAGAATTCAATGAGTAATATCAAGAATATTTTAATCCATGTGAATATTTAATTTTATAGGATCCAGTAAATCAAAAAATACACATTTGTGTGTCGAGGATGAAATATTTCATGAAATCCATCATCTTTTTATCAAGTACCCTTGGGAAGATATATAAAGTACCAATATAAATAAAAAAGTACCATCTCCTTATGTTAGTAAAAATTCATGTGACTAAGGATGATGGAATATGGTTTACTCCTATGTATGAGTACCTGGATTGATATAAGTGGTAAGGACATAGCAGATCATATACCATCACCACAATACAAAGGTAGATTATTCAAATGAAATTTACCTACGTGTTTTATCAAAAAAACATAAGTAGTCCTCATATATTATCACAAATAATATCACGACAATATAAGGATAGTTCATTTGGACATGGGATATGGATTCCTCATAAAATTGTGTACATTTATTGATATAGAAAGACCAAATGGTGGACCATATACTATCATTTAATGTCTAGGATATATCATTGTATGTGGATTTCTCATGGAATTGTGCACTTATGTTTATATATAATGTCAAAATATGGAAGATCATATATCATCACTACAAGATATGGTAAGTCAATGATGATATCGTAGAGTTGAATGAGTCTGCAGAGTGAAAATAATGAAGGGGGTTTTGAATGGGGTTTCAAATGTTTAAAAGAGATCAAGTAACCTAAAATTAATCCTTTTTTATTTGAAAAAAGTATCCTAAAGAAATATACAATGAATATGAGGGTGATCTATCTTTTTTCTAGTTCAAGAGACTGAGAGAAGCATGGACTATATTTTTCATAAGATAGAAAGTATACTATAAAAGATTTATTTATTTCATATTTTTTCCTAATTGTTTCTTAACCCATGGATAAAGAATAGATTTGTGAGAAAACATAACCTTGTCCTCTTGCATGATTTTATGGTTTTTTCCTTAATATGTTTTATACATTTTAATTTACTTGAATTCTCACATTACCCTTAGGCCTTGCAAGGTGCATGATAGAGAGAGATAACTTCCCTTCTTCCTAGGATCCCCATTTTGGGTTTTTATCTTGAAGACTAATACATATCTTTACTTTTTTATCTTAAGATCTTATAAAATACATATGTGATACTAGTGTTTAATGTTGAAGAACGAAAAAATGATGGTTTATTATTCCTAGTGTAAATGGAAAAGGTGACCTAACATTAATGTAATACCAACACCACAAATATCAAAACCTTTATGGGTTTGTAGCTATTTTGAGGTCATTGTGATCAAATATTTTTTTCTATGATTTAAGGTCATAAGTTTTAGAACTAAAGGGTATATGAAGCTTGAGTTCATACAAAGATGACCAATGGATAAGATTGTATGCATAGTAAGGATGATATAATTAACTATTTAATATAGATACCAATGATAAAATATGAAATCCCATTGACATGTTCACATGTATTAGGTTAGAATATCTCGTAAAGAGAGAGTGTGTGTGTGTGTGTGTGAAAATTGAAACAATGATCACATGATAGGATTTCCAAATTACCATTCAAATAAGGATTATATAAAATATAAATCATAATATGAGGTATGTTAATTTGGTAATGGTGTGATGGAACAACAATATCGAGGTTGATCATTGACTATATTTTAATAATGGGTGGTAATAAAATATATTCAAGGGAACAAGGGGTTCGAACACCTTCTCCTCATTATGAAATATAAATCTTGTTTGAAATGTTTAATATGGTCTCATGAATATATTTATCAAGCCAATGTGCCCATTTTGAATTTAGTACACTCATTACCAATATCCATGAAATGTTTATTTTGATCCAAACACTCAAGGAATGATGTGTGGTTTATGGAATAGGACAAAAATAGGTGATTAAAACATGAATGTCCCAATATTACTATCCTTGGTACATTATATAATATTAAAAAGAGAGTTTAAATGGATGATGATCTATGGTTCGTTTAGTGATATATGGATTAGTCCCCACTGTATATCCCATGAAAACATGAAACAATCCATAGATAGTTCTTATATAAGGAAATTTTTCTATTATGATGAGGATTAATACTAGTAGTGGTTACTTAGTCCTACCCATGATAATGTTAAAGTGTTTATCCAAGGATGGAAACCCCAATGTATATATAGGGGAAGCCCAAAACACTAAGTTATATTTTTTTTGGAAAATATAATATTATTATTTTATATGTTTATAGAGAAAATATATATCAAGAAAACATACATGGAAATATATCCCATGCATAAAAACACAAGTCATATAAAATGGGTCAGATTATGTAGTTTTTAGGACATTCAGAGTAAAACACATGCAATGTAGTTTGACATAATACCACAAGGAATCAGTGAAAAGATCATTTTGTTTCACGTAAAATAAGAAAACCCATTGTCACTACATATCCAAAATAAAAAAACATTGTTATTATATGACTTATAATAGGGGTATATTGAGTCATGGAACATATTCTATCATAGAATATACACAACAAGATATTAAGGGAGAAAACCCAATAAATGTCAATACTTTTCAAAGAAAAAGAGTTTGTATAACAAGTCTGTAGCATCATTTTCACTTGAATTGACATGAATAATTGAATTGTGGAATGTGTAAATCACAATGTGAGACATTTGAAATAGGAAAATGATTGGATAGAACATAAATTATAAGGAATACCTTGATCGCTATTGAATTAAGAGTTTCACTACAATATTGTTAAGGGAACATGATGTTAGAGGACCTTAACTTTAGGATAGAATATTCCATTAGTTCATAGTTACGTGTATAGTAGCATGAACATAATTACAATGTATATAAGTCATTTTGGTTTTTAGTACACTAATTACTAGTATCCATGAAAGGAATATGGTTATTTAATCACTCGAGGAATAAAGTGTGATTAGTTTTTAACAAAATATTCAAAAAGGATTCAGGAACCCGAATTGTTACACCATAGTGTATTGGAATAAACTATAAATATATAGGGGTGTGAAATTTTTTTGGCTTACGTATATAACCACATTCATGGTTGAATATGCTTCATATAATTCAATGGTCTTATTGAGAGACATAATGTTCCAGTTAAATAGTTTAAACTCACATTTAGAAGGAAATGAATATCTTATACAACCTTTACATAAACAAGTGGATCCATTGAGTGTATCTCAAATTTTTATAGAATTAGAGAGAAGAACCCATATGCTTTTTCCTTTTTTCACTTTTTAGTATATCTATTATTTAACCCATGAAATGGAATGTCTTTTTGAGTGGAGAATAAAATTTATCTCAAAATTTCTTTTTTTAGTTTTCAACCTAATGTGACTTTGCACATATTTTTTCGTGAAGTTTAATGGTTTTCAATGTATTCCCTGGAGGGATAGAGTTTAAGTTCATAAAAATTTGATAAGAAGGTACTAATATTTAAGGTAATGTATCCTTGACCAGGACATCCATGCATAAGTTATATTATCAAAAGACTCAATATTAATTAGGATAACCACACACTAGGAATGAATTTTAAATTTGTGTAAATTTACAGATATGCATTAGATAATACATCAAATCTTGTATAAATATCATGAAATAACGAGAATCATGCCATATAATGTTCTTATATGGGAGGATCTTCATATATCATGATCATGTATAGGAGGAAATGATTATAGATTCATCCTAATTTAGGTCTATTTAGAAACATAAAATGAATGAGGGGATGAAACATTGTGATGGATATAGGTTTAATGTTAATGGGATTTGTTGACAGTCACAGGTTTAGATCATCAAGAATCACTACATATCCTCTAATTATAGGTATCATGCCACATGTTTTTATTAGTAGGGATACCAATATATATATATATATATATGGATCATGAAAATAACTGAAAGGGAATATTTTTTAGATGATCTGTTTAGGGAAAAGGTTCAAACCTTACATGAATTATATGAAAACACACTAGGAGGGGTTTGATATTTATATAATCAACAGTGAGGCACAATATTAGTGATATGGAAATACCTATGTATCCCATAGTAATGAGATTTGATCTTCACATAGTTCTAATTAAAGGGTAAATAATATAAATGGGTTAAAAACCATGCAATTAGAATCTACCGTTATAGATATATCTAATAAATTCATGAGGAAAGGAATCCCTAAAATATATTGAGCCCCTTTATTAGTCATTTATAATTTTATTTCACATAAAAAACCCCACTATGAATAATATATAGTCTTATACATTAGTCTATATTTCAAATAGTTTGAATTCATGAAATAATTATGTTGACATTGAATTGATCTCACTTGTTTAAAAAATGAGGTGGCTTTACCTTCATGTCAAGTTAGTAGAGGGAACCTGGATTAAATCTCGAAAACTAAATTATTATGTTGAAGTGGAATATGATCTATATGAAATTTTAGGACGGGTCTATGATAGTTGGTCTTAATATTGATACATATCCTATAATTATAGGAATAAATCTATACATTGTTCTTATAACATGAGGGAATTTTACATCAGTATATATTTATGAATAGTGAAACACATTAACTAGAAATTATTACATGGATATGACTCTCATGTATAGAAAAAAGGTCTCACAAAAATAATATCTTGAATAGTTTTAATGGTCATGTATATTGAACCAAATTTAATGTTGTTTTAAATCATGTAACATGGATTCAAATGTTATACACTTTAATTTCATATGATGAGGACCAATTACAAGTAATTTTGAATCTTGTAGAGTTGAATTTACACTATAAATTTTAAATTCATAATTCTATGAATATATGTTATATAGTTTAAATTCGTGTGGAAAGTAATTTAAGAACCCACAATTAATTTATTCAAACTATTTATTGGGTAACCCCGAATTAATGATAGGATATATATGTTTTCCATCTATTGGGATTAAATAATAAGATATATAACAATAGAATTTTTGGATATCTTAACTTATAATCCACTTTAGCTTTAGATTAAGGGGTGTTTTATGAATATCATAGACATTTTTAGACCTAGAACTAATTGTCTATTAATTAGTGATTATAGGGATTCTATTTTTTTTTTTGAAGGGTCACATGGCTTCATTATAATTAATCTATAGTTTATAAGGTCTACATAGCATTTTACCGTAATTTCACTCCCAAAAAAACTAAAAAAATATATCATTTTTAACCATCAAATAAATGATTGTGAATGTATATTAAAAGTAAAGTTATTTGGATTTAGATGGGTAGGACTACCTACACCCCATTCCCATGAAAATTTGGAGTCTCCCATGTAATGATATATTTTGTGGTGTGATAATCCCATTGAGTATGCCTGAGTTTTTTGGATAGGTATTCTTGTCCTTATCAATGATTTTCTCAAGGATATTAGATAGATTTTTATTAAAATACTATATCAACCCATTGGTGTATTCATTATAGTAGGCAATATTGTTTTACTAGATATTGTAATTTTGATATAGCCTCTTAAATTCAGTAGCACAAAAATTTGTGATATTTATAATTTTCATTACATGAGAGATGAAAAATATATTGATGATATTAGAATTAATGAAATTCATTACAAGAATTATTTTTCTATCCATGAGGGATATAGTTTCATCCCACGTAGAGAATAAATCAATGGTTGTCAAAATATATATGAGCTTCCTGGTGGTAGTTTGGGATATGGTCCCATAATATCCATTCCTTGTATGAATAATAATATAGAATAAATAGTGGTCTTTAAAAATTATAGGTGTTGATGGGTGACGTTTTATGGAATATAGAAATAATTAATATTCATCATGAATTATATAAAATCCTACTTGATCTATAGATAAAATTATCTTGGTGTCTCCATTTGATAGAAGAAAATTTATCCATATTATTGAGTTCTATATGCACTATAATGGAAATGAAATATAATAGTATTGGTGTGACCTAATTCAATGAATCGATGGAGTTTTCCACCAAAGACACATTTGAAGAATAATTTTGGGAGTTTGGGATATTTTATACGATTGAGTATTTTCCCACCATTGGATATGTTTCTTCTTTGAACAATCTAGTGGGATGATTCCTATTTGAAGATAGTTTATATGGGTGAAATACATCTTTCTAAAACATTGTCTTGTAAAATTATTTGATCAAATTGATTAAGTGTTTCATTGAACTCATTAATATCATCCATGTCACTATTGATGAATATAAAAACTATCATGTGATATATGATTAGAATAATTTTTTTCTTGTTTTGAATCAGCAATAGTGATAGTTTTATTGTCTAGTTCCTTTCATTATTTTTTTTAATATAGAATTTCTGGGAGATATGGTTCTCATGGAAATTCATCCACATACCTTTCTATATATTTACATAATGGAATGAAACATACCTTATTTATGGTGTAGTCACCAATTATTTTCTTTCCTACAAATTCCAGATATTATTTTATATTCAACTGAGCCACTGGTATATATAGGGCCAACACCAGTCTAGTAATAAGGTCTTTATATTTACTATCATTATTGGTAGATAAATTTGACAAGATAATAGAATAATTAAGAACAACATATATTGGGGAGATGTGTAAAATTGTTAATCAAACTTTATTGGTACTAGGTGATTCCATCCTTCTTCCTTTGATGCTCCCATATGCACCATCAAAGTACATTTTCCATGTATGGGGAGACACACTGGTGAAGAAAACCACATTAACTGTATGATCTATATCTAATATTAATTTTCTTGGATACATTATACAATGATTAAATCTATCAGTTCGTTCCCTTTGACTTCTTTAAAGTACAAAAATTCAATTTTAAATTTATAAAGGAAAATTATCAACCATTCCAGATACATATTTAACATTATATGATTGAATATATACTATAACAGTTCAACATAAGAGATAAGGTGGACTTCATGGTGATATATATATATCACCTAAATTTTGTTACCATAAATATCAATTTAATTATGTTCTATTCATTTTAATAGTATCAAGTCTCAAAATCCAGTAATATTCCACTAAGATAATGGAGATTTGAAGCCTTCTCCAGATCATTTTTATGGGAAAGGAGGGAATGTAGACAAATCTATATGGTTTCCTAATAGATGATGAGTTTCTACCCATCTATTAGAAGAATTTAATTCATTGGATTTATGAGATATTTCATCATACCATCATTTTATTTCTATAAATTTTCATCCCACAAATAGTTGATTCCTTTCCTTATAAGAATTATAGAGGTAAAATATTTTCTAGTTTGACTATAAAATTAGAATCTGATGTAGGTGAGATTCCCCATTAATTCTCTTAACTATTTGAGTTTGTTAGGAGGAGGAATAACAAGTATCACCTTGGTCTTTTTAGCATCAACATTGATTCTTAGATAGTGTACCATGAAGCTATACAATTTTCATAATATAACTAGGAATGTTTATTTTAGAGGGTTCTTCTTCGTATTGTATTTTTATAGTTAATTGAACACAATATGGAGATCAATAATTCTGTAAATGTTTTGATGAGACTAGACTACAAAATAATACATCTATAAATCAATGATTATTCAATAAAATTCTTCAATATATAATTCATGACATGTTTAGATGCGTCACCAATAATATTCATGAAAAATGGAATTAGTTTATAGTAATATGCCACATGGGGTTCCCGTAAGGTGATGACCCTATCATATTCATGGGCTATCCAAATATTTTTATATAATGAATATTCATGCATTAAGGTGGGGTATCCGAAGATATCCATTAAAACAATATAAAGTTCCATGATTTATAGTGGGAAAATTATCCTTAGGTAAAAGCCAGTTGATATAACTAAAGTTGATGAATAATATGACTTACACATACTTCTTCTTGATATGGATGATATTGGAAACGAATTTTGGTATTGAAAATAATAAATGATATTATCATTTATGATAATATCACATTTAAATATAAATTTAGTAGTATGGGTTTTATGAATTTCCCTCTCTATTTCCTCATAACCAAAGTGATTTTCCAACAAAAAAGCTAATGAGTATCCACATTGAGATCTAGTACAAGAAGTTCTATATAGTTTATTTTAGATATTTCATGAATCTATTTCAAGATAGAGTTTAGGGGTAACATAGACAGTAAGAAATTTATTTCATTGATCTTTCTATATACCCATTTAATATATCAATTTTTACCAATAGTTTGTGAGAAAAATTTCTCAATTGATGGAGGGGTATCCATGAGATGTTATTCTTATTCATCTTCTACTAAATTATTATCATTACTTGATGACAAATGGTAATTTTATACATTGATGATTTTATATGGGGATTTTCATAATTCCCATAGGAATGAAATCATTCTTTCTAATGTTTTGGCTCATCTGGTGTAACCAACATAACATTAATGGGAGTCAATGATCATGAACCTCATGCTCATCATATTCCATGATTCATATCATGTTTATTCATATGTGTTGGATATTTTTTAAAAACATCATTTGGACCTTCCCATGTATAAATACACTATTGTAAAATGTTTATTTTATTTGATTTACAAAAAACCATTCCCTTCCATGGTAGATATAATTTGATGGAAACCCATACATAAACGTCATATGAGAGGAAATTGATTCGGTGGTTTCATTTATTATCAAAAAAACTCATGTGTCTTATGTAATTCAAATATCCAATGTCTTACCCTAAATTATGTTGATATGAAACACATAGACCTTTCCAAACTCACACAATGGATTGATAAGTGTAATTTCCAGGAAATATAATGTAGTAATCTGAATAGTATAATTTACCATCATATACTTCCAATACAATTATAAAACCATTCATAAATATATTTATATATATTTATATATTATTAGGACTCAAAGTGTACATTATTATTATATATTACCCTACCACATGTATTAATAGAGTACTGCAATCAATGGTCGTATGTCTATGGAACTGCTAAATGAATTTTAATCCATGACCTTCTTACCAAAATGTTGACATCCACGTCATGGAAAAAAATAAATAAGAGTAATAAATTTGGTATCAAAATTATACCTCTAACTTAATCTTCCCATGGGGAATTTTCACTCATATCATATTTCAAGTAGGTGAGGTTAAAGGGAGAATAGTTAGCTTTTCGATAAACAAAACATTTGAGGGTGAAGATAAGGATAAGATTGATCCAAAATTTATTATCAACAAGGGCTCCATGGATAATGATTTCAAAATGTCTTATAGGTTTTTATGATGGTCTAATGTAATCATGTATGGTAGCTTCATGTTGTTGTCCCATAATAGAAATAACTCTATAGAAATTGATAGAGTTAGTCTCCATGTGATATGTAATGGATATAGTGATTTTAGCCTCAAAATCTTGAGGGGTAAAAAATAATTGATGAGGTATTCCTTAATTTATATTTAAAAGTGAAAGGATTCTATAATATATATCTTATTTGAGATAACATACCGATGGTTCAAGATTTCAAATTTCTAGACTAGGGTTAAGGTTTATCTCTAAGAATTTATACTCTAGATCGAGGTCATGGGGATGATGTTGATATTGAGGGTGGATCCCATACTATAAAAAATTACAACATTTTAATGGTTTGAGGGTTAAACAAAAAAATTCTTCTCACATTTATGTATTTTCATGAAAAACACGCATCTAATAGTTATTACTCTATTATAATTTGATTATATCTATCCACTGATGAAATATGATTACATTAAATGTTATCCTAATCCTATTATATATCGTTAATTTGAGTTTTACTTGCGTATAGACCTTAGTTGGAAAATCTTCTTGGACATTTGAACATTATTTTTCAACATCTTCCCCCAAACACATCATCCTATATAAACTTCAACTCATTTATTAGTCCGAAACCTCATATTATATGAATTTTTTTCTTCGTTGAAGGAATTTTCCAAGTAGATGACATTTAATGATTCATATTATGACTCCTTGTCAAATAATATATTAATTTATTAGATAATTACATATTTCTTTAGTTGGAAGGAAAATTAATATCCTCCTAGAAATGGTCGTAAGACATTCATGAGGGTTTGAACAAGTGTGGATATTGTAAAGTGTTTTCATCATGTGACTTTTGATCATGAAAATATTTTTCTAACTTGCTAAAGGATACGATGGAGATTATTTAATCTAGGATAGTGAAATGGGATATTGATTAACTACTAGCTAGATTAGTTGTTCCCTTAGTATAACATGATCCCAACATGCAAATTTCTTGGACATTCAGTTATCAAATTTTTACAGACACATGCCTAGGTCTTCTTTACATTATCATTTTGATTTTGGTAAGTTATCATAGAAATCATTCATCTCCACCAATGGAATACCAAGTTTGACCTATCTGAAGTCAACCATCTTATAGAGTATTTTTTTAATAATTAACCAGTCTTGATTTTTACTATTATATAGTGAGACAATCTTTAATCACATATTATTTCATAAATTTTTAGATATTTTTTCTAAAATAAATATCAAGGATCTTGGGTATAGTTCCTTTATATGATTATAATAATAAACAAAAACTTTAAATACAAAAAATTATTGTATTTAATTAATATTTTTAGAGGGATACTAACTCCCATAGGTTCTAATAATACCACATAGAATGACATGAGAAAATAAAAAATGAAAAGGGTAATCTAGAATTCCTGGTAAGAGAATAAGAATCATAAAATACCATAACATGGGAGGAATAACATGAAATAAAAAAGAAAACGATCATAAGAATATAATCATGGAATAAAGAAATGATAACATAAGATCATATAGTAAGAATGATCATATAATAAGAGTGAGGAATTATAGAAATTTGGAAGCAAAAAAACATGATATTATAAGCGTCCCTCAAGGATCCCTACCACATTTACATTACATAGTTTTCTAGGCTAGCAGCCTACTCTCAAAGTTTTATAGGGTCACTCACCATGAAACATGATATATCATGAGATAGTAACATTACCCAAATTATTACAGGGATATATAATTATAGTCCCACTAATCAAATAATAATTATTATACATATGTGTTCCATGTGTGGAAAATAATACATACATAAGTTTCATAAATGGTAAAAACGAATGAAAAAAACTATGTTTCATGATGTTGTCTCAAGAAAAATATTAAATAAATAACATAGGTATTCTTGAGAGAAGAAATAATTAAATTTATTTTTACATCCATATATAAAAGGAATGGAATATTAGATCATGGAGTCCCGTGGTATAAGAATCTATGAGAAATTTTGAAGAACAATGAATAAAAATTGAAAAAACTATATTGAGGATTTTTGAAATATGAAATGGCTATTTTAGAGAAATATGATCCTAATTTTTCATTAATCATAGAATTGAACCAAAATGGTTATATAAAAACTAATACAGAATTTTAAATTCTATGTGTGGTGTAAAAACTTTTTAATGGGGTGATAGTTGATCTCAAATAGGAATTTTTAAAATCCCCTTAAATTAGGTTTACTTGAAAGTTCATATTTTGAAGGAAACAGAAATCATGTATAACAGCAAAATGGAAGGGATGTTAAACAAGGTATATATTTAAGGGGAATATGTAAAAAATCAAATAAGAACATGATAATAATTTTTCATAATGGGACAAACAATTTGAAAGCGTAACTAGAAAGTTACATGTTGAGTACAAAAGATACTTCACCTTTATGAATGAAAATGTAATTTATTTATACATAAATTATTTTATAATTAAATTAAGATATCTAAAACCCATACTAATAATTTTTTCATCAATAATTTAGTTTATAAGTTCAATTTATCATTAAAATTGTTTAATTTATTTTATCAATTCTACAATTGTTGGTCACATGAGGTTGCTTGGTCAATTTTGATTTCATTCTTTTGAATTTTTGGATTATTTAATTTTATAACAAAAATTAATTGAAAAAATATATTATATAAATATATTTAAAAATATCATTTTTAAAAATAAAAAATTCGATTTCATCCATGATAGATGATAATGTAAATTGAAATGTGTCTTTTATGTGGATGCAGTAGTCCGCATGTATACACAGAGAATACTTTCCTTTTCCATAAAATGGGAGGTAGGTATACAAAAATTCTTAATAACCTAAAATTTAAAATTAATATGTAAAAAATATATTTATTCCTATAGTTAATATTTTTTGTACCACCTTAAATTTCAGTGATGAAACACAACCCACATCTCTTCATATAAGTAGTAGTCTGCACAAATGCATGATCAATGTCCATGTGTTTCTTAGTAGTTGAATGAATATGAATAATTAGTTTAAAATAAATATAATAAAACATAAGTGTATAAATGATACTGAATCCATTATATTAATGGGGTTAGGTATCATAAAGATAATTAAAAAAATAAAAAGAATGAATAAGAAGAAGAAACACTCACATGTGCGACTTTGGTTTTCCTTGGAATTCTCTATAGAAATGATGTCTTATGATAACTAAATATATAAAATGGATTAAGTTTGTGGGAGATTTTTATAGGAGGAGTAAATGTCCCATAATGTTTCTAGGAAACTAAAGGAATATTTCTACCATAAAGGTGTGTTAGTTCTCCTTTGTATATGTGAAGGAAAGGGTGATTTTTAAAACATATTCACTTATTATATTATTTTTCACAGTATTAAAACGTAAAACACTCCCATAAATTTAATGTTTGGAATAAGTTACATGATATAGACTAAAATAGTCACATAAAATAAATTTATTTCATATTTTATTGATTTAATGGTTTTTACATTTTCTTTTCTATTTACCCATGTGAACTTTTACCAAGATATATTTTGTTTTCACTCATAATGACTGATTAAAATGATCTAAATTAATGTAGATGTTACCCACAATTTTTATTATTATAATCCTATATATGATATTAATTTTATCATTTAATGTAATATGATTATTAAAAGTTAATATTAATGTAATCATTCAAATTTCATAAAAATATGTTTTGAGATATTCGTGTTTTTTAGCATAACATTTATATATGAGTTAAAATTATAAATTAAAATAACTTTTACAATGTAAATTGAATTATTAAAACCAAAATAATGTTTTTGTGATATTAGAATAAAATAAAAATATTATTCTACCAAAATATTTATTAATTGATGGAAAATTCATAAAATTGTATTTTTTTTAAATTAACATTTGACTTTAGATTAAAAAAAATGGTGGTTATGGGATATCTTTACTCAAATAATACTTTAAAAAGAATAATTTTTTTCCTTAATGTATAATCCATCACATAAAATGTTTTTCACCTCTATTAAATTATTATATGTTTGATAATTTCATAAAAATAATATAATTCATAAAAATTCCATTTTTTGACTAAGAATCAATAATTGAAAAAAAAAGTCAAAAATTAATACTTTGAAAATATTAATATTTGTAAATTAAAAAATAAAGATAACAAAATATAATTATATATTTATAAATCATATATTTAATTTTTAATTTAGAATACAAAAAATATGGACAAAGCACATTTATTGATTAAATCTGTTTTTAATCATTAGTCTTTTTAAGAATGTTTTATAAAAACTATCCAATTACAATAATTTTAGTATATTAGATCTTATTTTGATACATAATAATAATCTTCTAATGGTAATAAATTTAATTTATTAATGATCCATAATTTTCAACTTAGTGTGTGAAAATAAATTTATTAAATATAAATTGTATATACATACTAAAATTATAGGATGTAACATTCTTCCCACCATAATAAATTTAACCCATGAAATTTTATAACCAATAATATGGTGAAATATATGAGGGTACTTATATTCAGTTTCCCACATTTCCTCTTATTACATATGGTTTCTCTAAAGTTGTTTTACAAGGTTAGTTTTCCCGTTGAGAAAAACTTTGTATCTGCAACACAAGATCTTCCCAGGTTGTTCCCCATAAGAGATATCATCATCTAGTTTTACCACCTTTGTATTGAGTACATGTTATGGGTATATTATGCACTTTATCAATTGGGATACATGGAACACATCATGTTTGTTATTCTGGTTTGGAGGTGGCACTATTTGATAGTCCACAGCTTCGATGACATTACATATCTCATTGGGGACTATTTATCACAGATGTAGATTTCTATTATTTACAAAACTAATGAATATCTTAAATGGATTTATTTAAAGATAATCCTCATCACCATACTTTAACTCTAGGTCTCATTTATTATTAGTATCATAACTCATTAATTTAATTTGCACTACTTTGAGGTGTTATTGAATGGTCATAACCTTTTCTAACATTTCTCCAAGCATATCAGGTCCTAAGAAACATTGATTCATATACTTAATCACAGCACATAGGTGTTCTTCATCAATTTTCATATATGACTTAATATGTAACTATTTGTTTGTTTAATGGGAAACTTGTGTTGTAAGAGAACTCGACTAGAAGTGGACGTTGTTCTTCACCTACCCTAAAGTCCATAGAGAAATCCCCCATCTTATCCTAAACTAACTAGATAACCCAATTAGATTATCCAAAAATTTGGGGATCATGCATCATAATTAATTTTAGGTCTATGTTTAGATCACGCTCAAGACTATTCTATAAAATTGAGTAAAACCTTATATGTCTATCAGATATAAATGATAGTGTTATCTATATAGCCTTAATACTTATCTAATGTATATATTTTCATGATGGTTAAGTAAGGATTCCAGTTTAATATAAATGAAGTGTGAATTATTTTTAAGAAGTTCCACCATATCCAATATAGTATTTATTTGTATTTAGAGTATTCAGGGAAAATCCACAGTGATGTCTTCACATTTCAATATTTGTATGGCAAATGGTTTCATAAACCCTTGAGACGTTTTTCACTCATTTTCACTTATTTACATATTATGAATGTTAATGAATATTCTTTAATATCCATATTTTTATTTTCCTTCCAATAGTATTCTCAACGATATATATAAAATTATTTTCTTCCTGGGTGGATAGAGAATATTGGGATATGACCATAATTTAACATATCCTTCTCCAATATTGGTTTTAAGGGTATACATAGACGTTTAAGAAATATCATAAATCCTTTATCCACATCAAAAAACATAGTGGTTTTCCCCATCCCCATGGAATCCATCCTCTTCTGTGGCTCCACATCATTTAGGGAACTTCTCATAATCCTCATAATTAATTACAGCTGATAAATCATTTAAGAAAGGTAGGATGAGGTTCCTTCTATTATGACTACCATGTCTATCATTTTTATTACTAATAATTTAATATCCTTTTCAATAGTCATTATGGATAAGGTTACATGATCCATTCTACATATAGAATCTAGCATGTTGTTTTGTTTCCCTAAATAGTAGTGGATTGAGTGGACCTTGACCACAATAAACTATAACAATATTCATTGGAGAATATTAATATCCTTCTATGTGAATATATATTTTAGGATCTTGGGTTCCGTTTATTTTTAATACTTCTCCTAATAGTGGTAATGCTTATATATCATTAATTATAAGATCATTGCATCTCACTCTAGATCATGAAATGGATAGTTTTGATAAATAACTTTTAACTACATTGAGGTATAGGCTATAACTTCATCATTTTGCATCAGTGTATAGCCAATTCCCTTCATTAAATAATCGTTGCATACACTGAAAAGTTATCCAATTATGGGTATTGTAAGTATTGGTGTAGTTATAATACTCTATTCCTATTCCTTGAATCTCTGTTTTTATTAATTGTTCTATAAAAAATTTATACCCTTCTGAATCATCTTGGTTAGTTATTTTTACAACAACAATAAGTTTTTCACAAATTTTTGGTAATACCATGCCAGTCCATGGAAAATACAATTCTCCATTATAGATACTAGTCTTGGCCACTCCTCAGTTCCATTTATCATAGAAGGATCCACATATATCCCTATTCTGGTGATATCATGCCCCATGAATGTCACTTTCCCCATCCAAAATACACATTTATGATGATTTGAATATAAATTCTCATTTAATAATGTATTAAGAACAATAATCAAATTCTCCCTAAGTTCCTTATTACTTTATGAGTATATAATAATATCGATAAATTATACAAAAAAATTGGAAGTAATATCGAATTTCATTATTAATAAAGTACATTAATATTACTAGTGCATTACTAAGTCTGAATAGCATGACTATGAAGAAATATTTCCCATAACATGTATGAAAGGCAGTCTAAGAAATATCTTATTTCATCACCTTTAACTAAGGATATATTGACTGCAGGACCACTTTATAAATGTATTATGATATGTGTAATTCATCAAATAAGTAATCAATATATGGAGATGGATTCCAATTCTTTATCATGAACTTATTGGGTTCATGATAATCAATATAGAGACACATAGGCTCATCCTTCTTCATAACAAAGGGAAATGGTGCACCCCATTATTGTGCACTTGGGTGCATAAAACCCATATCCATATTTTCTAGTAATTTTTTCTTCACTTATTCTACTTTAATTGAGTCCATTCTATATATATTATTAGATATCAGTAAACACACAGGTATAAATTCAACTGAGAAATCAACCTCTCGATTTGGAGGAAGAATGAAATACTTTTTTTAAAATACATCAACATACTCCTATATAATGGGAATATATTCAATATGAGTCCTCTATAATGATTAAATCATTTGAAATAAAAAATATTTCTCCAAATAAAATAATATTCATTAATCTAATGAAGATTCCATGGAAGGTTCATCCCCATCCATATACTTATATAAAATAGGAGCATAATTCATGATATTGAATATCCTTTACTTTTCCTAATAGTTGAGGGGATATTTATACAATGATAGAAAATCCATTCCGAGTAAAATTTAAATTCCAACTAAAGGAATTATGAAAAAAATACCTGGGAGAATCATCCCATAGATAAAAATTAGGGAAGAGTTATATTCTTAAGAATAAATATACACTTCATTAATATTTTTCATCGATAATTTATCCTCTATTCCTTGTAGTGATATTTGAAAAGTTGTAGTAATATATTATTATTGGAATGAATGCACAAACCCAAACTCAAAGGGTAAATTTTATATTTATTAAGGAGTAACTATATTACCTATCAGCGCGTAATTTTCTTGCTCATATTCCATAGTAAGGATCACATTGTCCAATCATTTATATATTGGACATAAAGGTTTTTTTGGTTTAGTTTTAAAACCTTTGTCTTATGTCATTTCATTGAATTATTTCTATATTACTAATAGAGGTAACACTAGAGAGAATACTGAGTATTGATTTGGATAATTCTTCATTGATCAAATTAATGGGATTTTTCTGATCACTTCAACATGTATTAGAAACATACCCTAATTTTCCACATTTTAAGAATTTCTTGGCACCCTTGATATAGTTTACTATATTATTAATATCATACCTTCTATAAGTAATATGATAGATATTCTTACCATCGTGGTTTTTATCCTATGATTCCCATGGGTTAATCTCAATTTTCATTTTCTTATCTCCAGTACAATAAGAATCAACAATTTTCATAATCGCTATGATGTAACATCATAAAATTTCTTAATAACTATCGGTGTCATGAAACACAAATTCTTGTCTAATTATAAACTTCCACCCACTAGAGAACTATCAATATTATATTCTAGTCCCATGGAATAGTGAGAATAATACAATGAATGTCTCTTGAGTTTGACCTTATAAGTCCAAACAGATTCATGTTCCTTTTTATTGAGTGCATGAAATGCCCTCAACATTTTATTATGGTGATTTTTTGTGAAAAACTTATTTATGAACATCCTCTTTAATTAATCCAACTCAATGGATTCTATATCCTCCCTAATCTTAATTTTCATGATCATTGTGCACAACTAATCATATTCAACCTCAAGGTGATTAATATTCAATATAACATTCTCTTATTCCAATAGTTGAAGGAAAAAATATCATTTTGACATTGTTAATACATTATTAATAGACTATGGTATCTATAAATCCATTATAATTTAAAGGAATCTTCCGCATAAAGGACTCAATAATATATTTCCCTCTTAGAGTTTGTTCCATACAATTCATGTCATTATTCATCACATGTGTCAGTTGTTCCCATATAGCCATGAATCTCTCAACTACCATTACAATCATGTTAGATATTTCTCCAATGAAGACATCACATTTCTCATCAAACATATCATTAACATGACTCCCCCTATGTCTATCTATTTTCAAACATGATTGAAACGTAGGGATGATAATACTTTTATTAATGAATGTTTTCAAGGTAAAACATAAACTTAGAAAGAGTAAATCATAAATGATGGTAGAATAATAATTTATGAATATATAAGATCCAATATTGGTTATCCATGGATATCATTAATTAGGTTCACCAAACTCAACGACTTATTAAATTTTATAAAATATGTTTAAATTATTCATATTGGTCTTTAAATAGAATGTTATTTAAATAAATAATATCTCTTGGGAGTGTCAAACTATGTGTAGGTTAGGGTCTCATTAACCCTGAACAAAAACTATGGATAAGATATACTCAACCAAATCCATTTATTTTAATTTTCTATTGTTTCATATATTCCAAGACAATATCTAATTATAGTTCTAGATGTGGATTTATTTCTATTAAAACTGTATAAGCTCAACCATAACATCACTTCTAGATCGTATTCTATACTTTTGGTTTTCATTAATTATATCAATTTCTAATATTTGAAAATAAATAATTCTTTCCCTGATACCAAATATAAAAAAAAATTCTTAAACACATATTCATTCATAACAATTAACTTATTTTAAAAGTATATATAATCTAAAGATCTACGGTTATGTGTAATTGGAGGGTTACACACAGAAATACAACAATTTAGATTATAAATAAACTATTTTTATTTAATCTACATAAACATATCCTAACTCCCATAGGTCCTCTTAATACTGAATTGGATAACCTGGGGAAATACAAAAGGAAATGTGTGGGATATAAATTACAGTATGGGAATAAACATGATAAAGGAGTGTAACATCAGAGTCATAACATGATATAATAAAGAGAGTGATCATAAGCTGGAAATCCTATCATAAGAAAATGGTAAATTAAGAGTATATACTAAAAAAAAATAAGAATGTGGAATCATAATAATATGAAAAAATATATAAATCTGGTTTCATTATCGTAATTGATGGATCTCTACCTCATTAACGTAACATAGTTTCCTAGGAAAACGGACCACTCTAATAGTTGTCTAGGATCGATGCTCATGTACCAAGATATCTCATGAGAACGAATAATTACATAATACACTAGAGGGAAATATAATTATGATCCCACTCATCACATAATTAATATCAAACATATTTTTTCCACATGAGTTAAATAAACCACACAAAATTCACATACATGTTAAAAAACCATTAGAAAGTACTTGGTTTTAAAATCTTGTCTCAAATAATATCTAAAATAAGTATTCAAATGATAAATTTTTTTAAATTATATTGTACATTAGTATATAAAAGGAACATAATCCATAATCATGTATATCCATGGTATAAAAATTAATTATAAAGTTTGAAGAATCAATAATAAAAAATTAATTACTTTTTTGATACTTTTCAAAATAAGATAAAGAAATTTTTCATAAATTGGATCATAATTTTCATTTAAAATAATAATTGAATTCAAAAGGTTCTATATAAATTTAAATTTAAATTTTTAGTTTATTCAAACTTTTAGAACATGTTAAGTGTTTGATGGTTGATGTAAAATAAGAATTTTGAAAATACCCGGAAATCAAAATTCCTTAAAAGTGGGAATTTTGAAGGAAAATTAAAAGATGTATATACATAATAAATTTAAGGGATATTAGAATATTTATATATTTAAGATACTTATGTAAAAAAATAATTACATGAGATTAATTTGAAATAAAAGGGAGAGAGAGAAAAATTGAAAGTGTAACAGGAATGTTATTATGGGGGTAAAGCAGATCTTGGACCCTTAGGTCTGAAAACATTCACTTATTATATAATAAATCATGTATAATTAAATTATATTCATTAAAAACCATAATAAAAACATAATTAATATAAAATTAATTTACTATGGTCTATTTACTAAAATATGTTTTCCACTTATTAAATTATTTTCACTATTGTTAGTAAGGTGAGGTGGTTTGGTAGATTTTTATGTGATTCTCTTAACATGTTCACCATGGTTATTTTATCTTAAAAATAAATTTTCAGACTATATATTGTTAATAGAGTTATAAATATCATTTTTATTCATCAAAAACCTTCTCAAATTCATCCATGTTATGCGATAGTGGAAAAAAGTATTTTTTATTTATGCAAAGGTGGTAGTATGCAAATACACAAAGACAACAATTTTCTTCTCTATAAAATGGGGGAAAGGTAAGAAAAAATGATTAATCACATTATATTTATATTTTATATATGAAAAACATATTTATTCCCCACTGTATCCTTGGTACCAACCATGAATTAGTGTGATAAAATACAAACTGCATCTCTTTGTGGATGTGGTTGTTCACATATACAAATGATTGATGCTCATGTTTTTATTATTGAATACATGATGATGAATAGTGGTATTTTAATAAATATAGTTAAATTGAAACATCCTAGGTTTTTGAGTCGGGTTGAAAATCACACTTTTTTTGATTTTTATTAGTGTCCATGATACGTTTTCTATCATGATTTATAAGAAAATTACAATATTTCTATTAGCTTTATTTGAATTTTTTTGGGGATGGTCCAGAGTCTTGGAGAGTGACTAAGATGTTTTGATTGGGTTTTGAGAGCATTCGAGGTGCAATTTCCTTATTTGGAATAGCGGCTTTGGACACAAAATTTTGGGTAAACCATATAGCGCCTTCCAGGTAACTATGTGGCTTAGTTTTGAACTATCATTTAGTATGGGTAAACCATGCATGAGAGGCACACGATAGTATAGATCTCACCAATTTATAGTAGTGGGTAACTACAGATTTTTGCAAGGTTTGGAAAACCATGGGTGTAGACCATTTGGGTATAGGGTTTTGGAAAGTGGTTGTAACACGGTTTCTAAAGAGTTTGGAAAACTGTGTGGGTAATCTGTGGGACCTCATTAAAGAGGAAAAATTATAGAAATACCCTTCCACCCGTTTCTTTTATTCCTCCATTTATTCTCTATTGTCCTCATGCACAGCAATGGAACACTATCTTTTACCCTCCTTCTCTCATATGATCAAACACCCCTACTGATGCTCTGATTTCATATTCATCAGAGGATATATACTTTCCTTGGTATGTATCTCCTCACCCATGGTTATTATTTCTTTTTGTTCATCACGCAGAACACAGAATATGTTTAATTTATTTTTGTAACGACCTGATGTTTATCAATGAAAATTCCTTTCTTATAATTATGTCATTTTATTACATGAAATCACAACACAATGAACTACTATGTACTATGTTACCTTTAACATAATTTTGGCACTTCGGGGTTTTGAATTTCAAAAATCGGTCAAACACGACTGTGATCAGTGAGTTGTTTGAAGTCTGATAAGACAAACTTTTTTTAGTGAATAGTAACCTACCCTTATGAATATTAATATAACCCTTATGAATAATACATCATCCAAAAGAATAGTAACCTCATCCTTGATTGTATAAATAAAATTTAGGCATCTTATAAGTGATAATATGACCATAGTAAAAGTATTGGTATTTTTATAAGTCATAAATAATTATTTACAATTAATTAATTAATTAAAAATAAAATATATTTTTCTAAATGCTGTTCATAAATTAAAAATTTTATTTTTTATGTTTTTAAGATAATTTTATAAGTCCTTATTTAATTTTTGAAATAATTATAAAATCTGTTATAGTATTAAAATCTATAATTTTCATATAAATTATGATTTCAATTAAAAATTTAATTAATAATATTTAGAAAACTATTTTTCAAAAATTGGATTTCATTTTTTGATTCTTCACATAAAAAATGGTTAGTGGGAATTATTGTGATTTTTCTAAAATACTTTAATTTTTATGAATAGTAAAATACGATAATTCACACTAAATTCTAAAACCTGAATTTATTTATCATGATTGTTTCATGGATGATGTAAACGGAAATTGGATCGAACTAACATGAACATATTACTGTTTGTTGTCACAATAATCATTATTATTGTGTGTCTTATAGAAAAATAATAAACTAATGATTAAAATAATAAGAAAACCCTCCTCCCCTCCACTATAAAAACTACCCACACTCCCCTCTTATCCTTACTCCTCTCAATCCTTGTGTATTCCCTAAATAATTTCTAAATCTCTCCCCAAAATCATCCCCCATGTCCAAAAGTCCTTTTTCTCCACAAAGGACCAAATTTTCTCCCCTTAAGAGGTTCTCAATGGAGAGAAACTCAAGAGGTAAATTCCTCTTTTCAATTATTTTATTTTCTTTGAAGTTCTTATTTTTTATTTTTTTTGGTTTCCTAACCTCCCTTAACCCAAATGTTATGATAAATCCAATAAAATATATGTATTTCAATATTTTTTATTCTAATTTTATAATCAATTATCATATCTCCTTTCCACTCATTCTATAAGAATGAAACGAAAACACCATACGAGATGTGTTAATTTACCACATTCAAGGATAATGGTTTATCAATTTCAATTACCATATTCTATTCTGGTAATGAAACCATTTTTTGTTTTAACCAAACTATTAAATATTTAAATTATCCTATGTGTTGTTCTGGAATCCTTTTATACTCATGATGTTAAATAATAATACAAAACAAGTTAATTATGAACAAAATCGCCAAGTTAATCTAAGTGTTTAACATTAATGATTTATATAATGATTGACCTTAACTCTAAATAACCAAATGAATTTTATAAACATGTAATATTCTGGATGATCACTAATGTTATGTAACTTCAATTCTGGACAACCACCTTCATCATACATGTGTGTCCAAACATGAATATAAGTCAAATGATCATTAAAACAAAGGAAAAAAATGACCCCAAACAATTAAATTGAACCTCATAACCCATCAAAAAGGTTATTAATGAATTCATAAAAGTTACAATAAATCATTTTAATTTAGTAGTGGTTCTGGAATTATTAATTAATGAACCTAATTTTATTATTCCGGTTATTAATATCTAGTGGAGAACACCATCAAACTTAAGGTAAGGGATTGTTTATTTCTCACTTTTATTCAAGAATCTCCTCTATGTTATAACCTTTTACGTATAATTACTAATGATGGGGGTATGACTTGGCATCCTTCCAATACTTCTCTCAAGATTTATATGATATGAAAAATCCCTTTCTCTCTCATTAAGACCTCCTAAGTACATTGTTTCCTCTGGAATTGGGGATGACCCCGTTGGTTTAAGGATCAATCATTCCAAGCTGTTTATAATGGGTTTTTTCATAGAACCGGAAGCATCCAATGATTCCATATCCATTTCTACCTACTTTCTAATGGTAGGTGCTCATTAGTTTTGAACTGATAAGCCTTAATAATTTTCATTGGTCTAGAGGATGGGAGGTCAAACTCATCACACCTTTTTGAGGGGAATTATTGTCTACTTCGGGACTCTCTTTATAGATTTAAGTTATGTTCGTGAATCCTTATTAAATTACCAAGTATAAGAATGATATTTCCTTTAGATATGACAATCAATAATTTATATGTAGGAAATTCAGAGAATCTTTTTATATGTATTTGAGGTTCTTCATCGATTGAGAATCATCGGTATTTTTTAGAGATTTTTAGTCAATGGTATACTTTAATACATTATATCAAAGACTCTTGGTCATTATGATGACCATACTAGTTTTAAAGCCACTCATTGGGGCACTTGAAGTTTATTTTCATTCAAAGGGACATGGATTATTTCATAGTTGGGATCATACCCGCAGATGGGCTACCTACGTATCCTTTATTTAAAAAATGAATCATAACCCACGTAGTTCACGTAAGGGAATATGATGTTTTATGCATGATTGATGTCTCAAAGAAATATGTCATAATTACTTTTACACTCTAAGATCACATGAGTCATGCTTGGTGTGAGAAAAAAGAGGTATTGGTAAAACCAGACAATATTGCCACGAAAGATGCAATCATAAGAAATGATGTGGGGATTTTTTATGTATGACTGCCCAAATAGATAGATATTGAGACTTATTTTAGAGAAGAAGTCCGAGAACAGGGTCCATAAAGTTATATGTGCTTTTATGGATATTTGAATATTCTAAATCGGTGCTTACTCCTGAGGAAGATTCCTAAATTAGGAGGGACTTATGATTGGGTTTTATTTCTCAGTAGGAAGCCCAGATAAAAAGTAAATTAAGATTGGTTAAGAGAAATTATGACTGGGGATTATTCTTGAGAACGAGGCCCAGGATAAATGGACTTGATAACTGGGGCTTACTCCTAAGGAGGAGGTCCATGTTAAGGGGATTTTAGAATTAAGGGACTTAGGGATTATTCCTAAGGAGGATGCCCATATTTGTAGACTTTGAGACTGGGGTTTACTCCTAAAACGGAAGCCCAGGTTAAGGGAATTATGACTGGGGCTTACTTCAAAGGAGGATGCCCAGGTTAGGTGACTTGGGGCTTACTCGTAAAGAGGATGCCCAAATTAGGGGAATTTGGACTGGGGATTACTTCTGAAAAAGAGGCCCAGGGTAAGGATTCTCTCATCTTAAAGGATGAGGTTGAATGAATTAAATATCTAACCTCCATAACATAAAGATATGTAAATCACTAGGTTTTGGAAGATGTACCCTAGAATTCCGTTCAGATAAGGAATCCAATAAGGGAACCATGCTGACGAAAATGGCTTTAAAGAGGGTTTTGAAGGCTGAATCTTGAATAGGAGAGGTGGATAGGCATAAGAGAGGTGAAATGGGCAGGAAGGACACCCAAAAAGAGAGGGGTGTGCAAGTCCTGCGTGGGTGCGCAAGTCCAGGTCGCGTAGGTGTACCTACATGACACATGGTTACTTGCGCGATGGTCAACCCTTAAGGTAATACTTGTGTGAGACTTGGCTCAAGTCCTTAGTATTATCCCTAGGGGATTCCAGAAGGGTGTCACACAAGTTCTATTGAAGGGGTAAGGCGGCGCGCAAGTGTGACCATTTCCCTTAAAGGCTGGCCACCAAGGCGCGCAAGTGTTGTTGATTTTCAACACTTAAGCCTTGTTTTCCCTGTTTAGATCTTCCATTCTAGGTATGAAATTACCTTAGAAGTGACTGGAAGACTTCAAGCAGAGACTAGGGCGACCAGAGCTTAAATTTGACTTTTGAAATTTTTCCCTCTGGAAATGGGGGGCCCACAGGGGGTATTTATAGGCTGGTGAAGACCCTGGGAAAAATTCAGATAGGGGTCCCAAGTCACCTGCACGACCATTGGGCGGCGCGCAAGTATACTTCCGCAACCTTGGTGGAACTTGCGTGACACAAGTGCAAATGAATCTATGTTTATGCCTTTGTCAATTTTTGATGTTTCTTCAAAGGATGAATCACTTTGGGTTCAAGGTATTTCCCTTTTCATTCATTTAGACTCTGTAACAGAAATGGGCGTCAATAAAAGTCCCCCCTCATAGTTGGATCCAGAGAGAAAAGATGATTTAACTCTAAGGTGAGAAGGAATAATAAATCTGGTAGTTTAAAGTCTTGCATGTCGGACATAAAAAGTCTAATATTTAAGGTAGAATAATCTTTGACTGAATGGATTAAAATTGACTCAATTCCTTTCCAATTTATCTGAAATCATATTACCACACTCAAGTATTAAGGAAAAAATGTGAACTATGACTTAAGAAATTTTTAATCTGAGGAATGATATGAAAAGAAAGGACTAAGAGGAATTAGAAGAAGTATTTCCCAAGAATGAAGTTACCACTATTTAACAAACTCGTTAGGGTGTTGAATTATGCAGGGCCGCCTAAGGGAATTGGTTGTATAGTAAAATAATAGCATCTTTTGGCTGATAGGTCTGTTATGTAGACTACTTATGCAAGGCCGCCTAAGGGCACGTGCTGCATAGTCAGGAAAAAGAACTCTCAAAAATTCACTTTTCTACTACTAAAAATCCAGTGGATGTTTATGGAGATTCAAATTTTCCAAAGCATAGAGTTTTCTGTATGGAGAGAGTTACTTGAATATGGAGAAGATATTTCCAAACAAGATTGTCTAAGAACTAGATGAATGTCACTCCTACGATGGTCTGACCCAAACATAGGGATGGGAAATATAAACCATAGACTTGAATACTTTCATATCATGAAAAAGAGTATGGGAAAAATATGTTAAGGATGGACATTTTTTGGCGGATCCCTATATATTTTCGTTAAGACAAATAAGGACAAAAAAGTTTTCCTCCCAATAATTAAGTTACCATTATTTGAAAAACCTGTTAGGGGGTTGAATTATGCGGGGCCGCCTAAGGGCATTGGCTGTATAGTCAAATAATAGCATATTTTGGCTGACAGGTCTGTTATGTAGACTACTTATACAAGGCCACCTAAGGACACATGCTGCATAGTCAAGAAAAAGAACTCTCTGGAATTGAACATTTTGTGACCAGAAGTCAAGAAAAGGGTTATGAAGATCTGAAAATATTTAAGGTTAGGAGTATGACACATAAAAATGGGCATTTTTCAATGCATGTAGAGATACATAGACCAATGTAAACCATAATCATGTTGTGGCTGGGTCCAAAATTGAGATGTTGTACTTCACTACATATCTCATTAGAATGAGAATCAAGCCAAATTTAGTTCTTGAAATACAGTTTAATGTCATGTGGGATGAGAGTATAGTAATTCATAGTTTAAGGTCATAGAGCTTGGACCATTATAAGGAATACACAGTGTGTGTTTTCACAGGGACTTTTCAGCCAGGGGACTGAAAGTGGAATTTGGGGTTTGGCCCAAAATACTTGGGGATGGATTCGAGGGACACTCAAATGTTCCTACGTATCCCATAAGGATTGGAATCAAGCCCACATAGTTCTAGAAATACCCTCTGTACAGATTTTGTTCGTACAAGTGAAGGGTGAAAAGGGGACTTCAGTGCAATGATGGTTTGACCCAAGATAAAAGGTTCGGGTATTTCCATGTATGCACGTAGTATTTGGAATATAACATGATTGGAGATCAATGTAAATAAAGATTCCCTCTCAGGTGAGGGTATCAAAGAATGTTTTAGTTTATTGTCTTACAGTACAAAAGTGTTGTACAGTTTAACGTCATATAACAAGGACAAAGGTGAACCAATGTAAAGAGATTGATTCTGTGGGTGGCTTCACGAATCAACATCGTATGAGATGGAGGTGAACTGATGTGAATAGATTGGTTTTGGGCTTGAACCTTGGGAGGTTTCCTATATACCCAGCCTAGAAAGCAAGGATCAAAGTCTGCGTAGTTCAATTAAAGAATGAATTGGTGATCAAGTTGTTTTTTTATAACAAAAATCTAAAAAAAGTGTTGGGACATAGGCATGATTAGTGGCCTAGAGAAGGTGTTATGGTTGAAGTTTACTCTAAGCTCACATGAGTCATACTCGGTGTGAGAAACAAGAGTTAGAAACAACCCTAACTATGAATAGTTTAATGTCATGTAGGACATATGAAGGGATTATGAAGTTTAAAGTCTTGCAGTGAGGACTATTGGTGCTGCACAATTCAATGTCATTGAGCAGGGACAAAATACAATTTAACGTCATGTAGGATGGATTAAAGGGAAATAGTTTAACGTCATGTTGGACATGAAAATAGTTCTGTGTCATGTTGTACAATAAGGGTGTTGTATAGTTTAGCGTCCTGTAGCTATGATGATGGGGACAATACAGTTTAATGTTATGTTGGATGAAAGGGGTACTGTGTAGTTTAATGTCATGCAGTAAGGACAAAACATGTCACAGTTTAATGTCACATTGGACGTATTAAAGACTTTTTCACAGTTTAACGTCATGTTGGACTAATGTTGTGAATAGTTTAAGGTCATATGCATGGACCGACGATGGTGCAGTTTAACATCTTGCTGGATATAAGGGATGCAAATACTTTAAGGTCATACGCATGGACCATCGATGGTGCAGTTTAATGTCTTGCTGGACATAAGGGATGTAAATAGTTTAAGGTCATATGCATGGACCATTGATGGTGCAGTTTAATGTCTTGCTGGACATAGAGGACTATGCAGTTTAAAGTCTTGCAGCAAGGACAACACAGTTTAACGTCATGTTGGACAATAAGGGTGCTAATAGTTTAAGGACATATGCATGGACCGTGGATGATGCAGTTTAACGTCTTGCTGGATAGTGGTGAAAATAGCTTAAGGTCATATGCATGGACAGTAAATTGTGTATTTTTTGTTTATACAAAATACTTCTTCAGAAATATGGCATTGGTTGGAGTAGTGATGAGTTCTCCATAAATTGAGATTAAAGAATAAGCTCCATTGGAGTAGACCTTATGTATTGAATAAGGTCCTTCCCATTTTGGCTCAAGCTTGGGAGGTTTCTTTCCTGGTATCATTGTAGTTATGAGAACTAATACCAATTCTCCTTGAACAAATGAACTAAGACAAACTTTTTTGTTGAAAGATCGTGCTATTCGTTTCTGATAGACATCCAAGTGATGCAGGGGGAACAATCTTTTCTCATCTAATCATTCCAATTCATCCAATCACTTTTGATATTGTTCATCTATAGATGAATGATCACAAATGTGTTACTCCGAGCGAGGGTAATTGAACCTCAATGGGCAAGACTACATTTGTTCTATGTACCAGTGAATATGGAGTTGACCGCGTTGCAGTGTGGATGGTGGTCCGACAAGCCCATAAAGCATGAAAGAGTTTATCAGGCCATGATTTCTTATCTTTATCCACCATCTTTTGCAGTATATTTGAAAGAGTCTTGTTGAAGGCTTCTATCTGGCCATTGGCCGCTGCATGATACTGAGATGAATGATTGGATTTGATGTTGTATTCTTGATACAACTTACTCACCTCGGATGAACAGAATTTGGTGCCATTGTCTGTCAATATGGTATGAGGGCCACCAAATCTGGTAATGATGTTAGACTTGATGAAGCTAACAATGCTTTTAAAACTAACTTCTTTAAGAGGTATTGCCTCTGCCCATTTGGAAAATAAGTCAGTAGAAGTAAGAATATACTTAAACTGCTTCACTATAGCTGAAGGGTAAGGTCCCACCACATCCATTCTCCATGTGGAAAATGGCCACTAGTATTTATTTGTATGAAGCAACTCTGGAGTTTGATGAATGAAGATGGAATGTACTTGTCATGAATGACACATATTTGTGAAATCAACACAATATTGTATCATTGAAGGCCAAAAGTATCCAAGCCATCAAATTTGATTAGATAGTCTATGTCTAGACTGGTGTGCACCACCGACTCCTGCATGTAGTTTTTTCATGGAAGTCATTGTCTCTTCACCATAAATGCATTTGAAGATAACTCCATCAAAACCTCTTTTGTATAGAATTTTTTCTAAGTGATCAGGGCTATAATAACGAGTAAAATTGATCACACGTCTTCAGACTTGTTCTTTCTAGGCTCTATCAGGTGGAAGTGTTCCATTTTGAAGGTAATCCCTGATAGGTGTCATCAATCATGTAGTATGACCATATGGTTTAGAGATGGGACTAACTTCATTGATTTCCTCTGTTCTGGTTTGAACATAAGGTGAAACTGTACGACGGTGGGCAATACTGATGGTTGTCTCGTCCTAATATCGATCTTCCAGAGCTGTGGCTATATTAGCGAGCGCATCAGCTTGGGCATTTTGTGATCCCGAGACATAAGAAAATGTCAGCTCTGAAGGAAATTCCGCCATTAACACTCTAACATAATCATATAAACAGATTAGTTATTCTTTTTGGATTGTATAATCCCCATTGACATGTTTGATCATCAGGTCTGAATCACCTTTCACCTTTAAGTGATTCACTTGTGCTTGAAGCGCCAACTCTAGTCCTGCGATAAGAGCTTAGTATTCTGCTTCATTGTTTGTCCCGCCTCCCAATAATGAGAAGGAATAGGGTAACACTACATTTTCTAGAGAAATGAGAACAATTCCTAACCCAACTTTTTTGAATTTAGGATCTTCCATTTTCTTCCCTGTTGGACTTCTTGAAGCTCCATCAAAGTACATTTCCCATGTTTGACGATTATCTTGAATAGAAAATAATTCTTCATCCAGAAGTTCAATATCTGATGATGTATCTTCTACTGAAGGATGTTCAGCAAGGAAATAAGCCAGAGCTTGGCCCTTTATTGCCTTTTGAGACACATACTGAATATCAAATTGCTGCAAAATAACTTCCCACCTTGCCAGACATCCTGTAATCATTGGATGACTAAGGATGGATTTGAGCGGATTATTACGAGATACCAATTGGACCTCATGATGTTTTAGGTAGTGTCTCAACTTCTAAACTGAAAAAATTAATGCTAGGAAGCACTTCTCAATACTTGAATATCGGGTTTTTGCTTCAAGCATAGTCTGACTGAGATAGTAGAGGTTTTTTTTCATTCCCAACATCATTCTTCTGAGTAATAAAAGCACTCAATGATCACTCTAAAGCTGTCACATAAAGGATAAGTGGCCTTCTATCAACAGGTGCCATTAATACTAGTTGACTCAAGAGATATTTCATGAGGATATCGAATGCTTCTGGACATTCTTTAGTCCACTGGTAAGTGACTCCTTTCTTCATCAATTTGGTGAAGGGTAAACTTTTGCCTGCCAAATTGGCGATGAAACGCCGAATATAGGCTAAGTGTCTATAAAGTCCTCTCACTTCATTCAAATTTTGAGGAGGTGTCATACCAAGGATTGACTTTGTCTTCTCAGGATCGACTTTGATACCACAATGACGTATAACAAAGTCGAGAAATGTTTTTGAGGTTACCCCAAAATCACATTTTAAGGGGTTCATCTTCAAATTGTGTTGTCGAAGTTTGTGGAATATGACCTCCAAATCATCCAAGTGATTAGAAAGTTGTTTGTATTTAACCACTAAATCGTCCACATAACATTCAGAAAACTTCCCTAAAAAGTGTTTGAAGATACGATGCATGGTACGCTGATATGTTGCGCCCACATTCTTTAGGCCAAAGGGCATTACCCAATAGCAAAACACACCCTGAGGGGCTCTGAAGGCCGTAGATTCTTCATCTTCTGGAGCCATTCGGATTTGATTATACCCAGAATATCCATCCATGAAGGAAAGTGATTCATTTCCAGCTGTTGCATCAATTAATTGTTCTGTAATCGGAAGTGGAAAATCATCCTTAGGACAATGCCTATTAGGATCTCTGAAATCAATGCCAACTCTAATTTGTTAGTTATTCTTCTTCACAGGGACAATATTATCCAACCATTTGGGATATTTAACTTCTATGATGAAGTTAGCTTTGATAGTATTATCCACTTCAGCTTCAATTTTGGAAGCATAGGTTGGGTGTGTTCTTCTTGCGGCTTGCTTAAATCCTCGAGGTTCTTCTTGAAAACTAAAATTATGAGTAGAAACATCAAGATCAAGCCCTGGCATCTCGGTATAGTTCCAAGAAAATATATCTCAATTTTTCTTTAAAAATGAAATATACATTTACTGCTCTTTAAGAGTCATATCCGCACTAATTAAAGTGGGGCGTGGATCTTCTTTTGTACCCAGATTTATTTCTCTGAGTTCATCCACAGTGGTAGAGATACCCTCTTCAAATGCTGGAGGGGCATCCCTGAGATCTTCCTCTTCTTCTTCAACATGTGTTATTTCTTCTATTTCTACTTGCATAGTAAATAATGAAGCAGAATTTCCATGATCAAGAGAGATGCTAAAATTTGAACATCTTGAAGAAGAGGCTTCCATTTCTAACCCTATTGATGATGAAGGGTATTCCTTGGGTAATAAAGAGGAGATGATGGATTGAGAATTGACAACATCATTCACCTCTGATATTGCTATAACTTCTTCTGGCCTAGTTGGAGAAGTATAGACTTTCTGGATTTCAGAAAATGAAATGAAGACATCCCCATTTGAGCTTTCATAATTGTTTGGTGAATCACCAATTTCTCCCATGCTATCTGGATTAATTAACGTGATTGAAATTATGGAAGTTTCCATAAGAGTATTTTGATTTGGGTGTATCTTGTCAATTTGACTGATATGTAACACATAATCTGTACTCACATGTTTAAATGGATTTACTGGAATCTTTTCCAAACCAAATAGATCATTAACCTTGGTAACCTCCCTTGCTTTGGATTTCTCATTTCCCTTTATGTGATAGAATTCTGCCTCAATGTATTGAGATTCACATGTCTTGAATGAGGATTTATTACCGTACAATGTCCCAATTTGACCATCAAAACAATATTTGAGACATTGATGGTATGATGAAGGGATAGCCGCATGTTGATGTAGCCAAGGTCTTCCAAACAAGACGTTGAAGGTTGTATTGTGATCAAAAACCATGAAATCTAAATTGGATACAGGATCTCCAAACTGAGTTCTGAGTGTAATCTTGCCCATGGGTTCTTGTTCATTTTTATCATACCCTTCCAACATCAAAGTAGAAAGAGATAAATCAGATTCTGTGAGGCCCAATTGACAAATTGTACGAATGGGGATGAGATTGACTCCTAAACCATTATCAATGAAAACTCTTCAGATGTCAACACCATTGACCTTTCCAGAAAAGTACAAAGGTCTAATATGTCCATGCACAACATCATATTCATCTTCATCTGTGAAAGATATCACTGCATGGCATTCTGTAGTATTATTCTCTACATGTTATACTTCAGCTGCAGCAATTTCAGTTTCAAAATCCTGAGGACTTGACAAATCCTCGATGAGTGCCTCCTGAAGATCCTTTGACAGATTCAAAGCATCCAGAATTGATAACATGGCCAGTAATTGGGCTAGGTGTTTCAATACATCATACTTTTGATCCAAAGGTCTGCATTTACCAACAAGAACGTGTGGTTTTTCAAGTGACTTAGAATTTGATGCATTGGATGTAGATGCTTCCTGTATCGGGGTAGGAGTTGGAAATACTCCTATCTTTGGAAGAATAGACCGAATAGGTCTATTTACCTGCTGAGATAAAGAAGGTGGAACCTCCAACCGATCTTCCAGAATAACTATACCAGGACTTAATCTGCTATTGGTGGAAGAATTTGCTTGTTCTTATTGAGCTCGTTGAAGGGCTCTGTCATGAGTTTCTACCGCATACACAGTTCTATTAGGGGTAGAATTGGAATAGTGGCCTCTGAAATATCCACGTCTTCCTCTATACCCTGAGCCTCTGGAACTTCCTCTGATTCCTCTGTTTGATATAGGGAACTCGGGCACATAAAAATCAAAATTGTGACTGGCATAAGGATTTGTTAAGTGAATCATGTTAATAGAACCGAAGATTAACTCTTCATCTGATGAATACTATGCCTAACTAGAAAATTTAGGTTGTTCCATTTGGTGGGGCGGTGCCCGTTGCTTCGAAGTAGATGGCAAAAAATCTGCCAGAGTCAAAGACAACTTGGGCTTTGACACAATTTCATCTTCTACTGATTGCTCTTCTTTCTTTGAATTAATACGTTTCATTGAGTATTTTCCCTCTAATGAAGAGGGTTTTGATGTCGAATTTATAGCAGAAGATACAATTAGTTTCTTTAATTGCATTTTCAAAATGGAATGAGTTCGGTTGATCGTTTTTCTGACCATCCAATCATCATATTTATGCGCATTTTTTGTTTTTGACTTCCTGCCACTCACCGTCTTCCTCTGGATTTGTAGCAATAAGAAATGCTACTTGAGATGAAGAACCTTTCAATTTGACTTGTCCTGAGTCAACCATTTTTCGCAATAGGTCTTTAAAGAAAAAACAATCTTGAATGGGATGCCCCAACATCTGATGAAATGGGTAGTAATTGGGATGGTCTCCATCTCCTTCCTTGTTAGGCTTTTTGGGCCTTAGAAATTGAACTAAATTATTTTCCAGAGTTGAAATAAAGTAACCAGGAACTTGTTCATTTTGGAAAGAGTAAACTCTTCTCTTTATATCCTCAAATTTCTTTCTTCTTTGATCTCTTTGATCATCTTGACAAAACGGCTTCTATTGTTGACGCTCAAGAGGTGGAACCCTTCGGGAAGATGAAGGTTTTGAGGTGAAAGCAGATATTGGTGCTTGTTTAAGCGTAACTGTAGCAGTCTCTACTTTACCCATTCTCTTTCTTGGAGCTGATGGAATTACACGAGTTTTATCCTTAGTCTTCATAAGAGAATCATCAGTCTGTTGAGCGATCGAAGTAAGGTCTCGAAACCCTCCTGTGTATTTCACAGGGATCAACGATACGTGAAATTCATCATGAAAATTTTCCACACATATTGGAAAAAATTCCTCTTAAGGGAGTGCTAAGCATAGGGAATATGTTAATCCCTTACAGTGAGCAATGAAATCTAAAACCCTTTCATTTTCATTTTTCTTACAGTTTGTAAGATCAGAAACTATTGTATTTGGCATAGTTGAGCTGAATTGAAGAAGAAATCGTAGATGGAGATCCTCCCACCCGGTAATTGACCGGGATTTCAATCTTGTGTACTAGACAAAATTAGGCCCTTGTAATGACTGTACAAAACACCTGATCTTAACTGCTTCTTGTTGCTAAGGGGTTCCCATCATAGGATCACAATGAGAAACAAAATGTATTAAGTGTTGCTTTGGGTCTCCCTAACCATTAAAGATTGGGAATGTGGTACTTGCAAAATATGATGGGGGCGGAATTGCATCAACCCATTCAGGGTAATCTCTTTTTTATGGTTGAATTTGAGCAAGATTTCCCCCTATAGCTTAAAACCGAGTAATTAATGACTCAATAGTAGTTATTAACTTTTGAGAAACGTCCGGTTGAGATTGGACCTAAAAAGGCGCAATGACTGGAGCTTGGACAGATGTTGTGGCTGGTACTACAACTGATGGTAGAACCACCGATTGTTGTTGGGTATGACCCATATGATTAGATCTGTGAGGGTGTACTGAAAAAGGAGGATATTCTCGATCCATCTAAGTAGTTGAAACAAATTCCCTTGGCTGACTGACTCCATCATGCTTAGGAGAAAGACTACCCTGAAGTAGTTCTGCATTCAACCTCCTCAATACCTTCATTTCTTCATCCTGTTGTGAAAATCTTTTCTCTAGTGATAGCGATTGGCCTTCTTTAGAGGAAGGGTATGTAACCTGATTCTTTAAATTCCCCTTTTTGGATCCCTTTCAAAGAGGGGGAAGTGGGTTATTTGAATGAACACCCAGATTTTAGGTAAGCCTTTGATTTCGTGTACGTACACCTTCTTCATTTGTTTCTGTGCGTACAACTTCTTGAGCAGGAACCTCTTCATATGATCCACCTGAGTGATACTTATCTGGTGGATCAGAAACAATGGCATTGAGGACATTAATTGATGCATAATGCATTTCATCCCTTTTGTCAGCATTTTTGCGATATTGTCTTCTTCCATGTCCTTGATGAGATGTTGTCTTTTGTCGGCTTGATCCTTCATGAACTTCTTGATGAACCGTAATTTGGAGGGAATCTACAGATAATTCGTCCCTTCGTTCCTCTTGTGTCTTATTCCCTAATCGAGAGAAGACTGACTTTCTCTAAGAGATAGATTGATGATTTGAAAAAGTCCCCAGTCCTTTAGACTGGGGTTGTTCCTGTTGTTCCTGCTCAACTCCTCGAATCCTATTTGTTGATTCTGAGGGTTGGATTAAAAGATTCCCCAGTCTGGCATGATGGGGTGGTTCCTGACATGCTATATCTGAGACATTCTTGAAATATCTCCTGATCTTGTGGACTTTTTTCTGGAAATTTGCTGGATGCATCGACCTGCATCCCCTTTTATCACCCGACTCAAAAGACCGTTGGATGACTTCTGACACTTCAGTAACTTGATGATGTGCTTGCTCCAAACGAGAGGCATGTTCAATATTCTCATTTTCTTGATGAATGATTAATTCGACAACTATTTCTATGTATGCCTGATTTTGAGAAGAACTAGTTGAGGCATGTTCTTGAGAGAGCCTTTGATTACAAACAATGCCAATTGATTGTGGCCGGCCATGGGCAATAACATTGCATGATACCATTTTTGGCAGGCTTTGTTGATAGGAGAGAACAATGAAATGTAGTGATCCATGAACACCCCATCCCCTGATATGAATATCAGATGGGTCATTGGGAATTAACTGGCGCAATCTTCTTAGTGTGCCAAGGCATGAATGTTGAAGGGCTCTCTGCTGCTTTTTAGCCTTCAGATATCGAGAAACTGAGAGAGATGCCAAATTAATTTGGCATTGTAACCCTTCTATTATCTTGACATGGTTTTCATATTCATAATAAGATAATATTTTCTTTTTAAACTGGCAAAGAGTTTTCCATATGTTGAGATGAATATCATGAATTCCATCATCTGTCAACATCTCTGGAATGTCATACTGAGAGTCATCAGAAGACCAAAACATGACTGGCACTTCACATTTCTCCAGTTGTTTTCTCATATTCAGTACTTCCACTTTATCATTCAATTAATATTTTTCTACCTGATTAGACCAGAGTTGGTGCTTCTTTGTTGCTTCATCGTATTCAATAAGATTGGTAGAGAATTCACTGATCAAACTAGAAGATGAACGACCAAGGGGTGGTTCTGAGAATGACCTACACCCCAGGCTATCATGTGATTGAGAAAGTATTTCACCTGCTAGTGGTAAAGCATCATACATGACTGGCTTCACAATTTCAAGTGCCTTAAGATAAGAGGGATTTCTCATCACTACATTGTCCATTTGAGAAATTTCCTAGAAATGTGCATTATAACTGAGGAGAGGACTTTCGCAGAAAAATTCATCATCATGGGGAGGACGACCATGGTGGGTTACAGCAAAAGATGAAACATTTTTCTCCTTGGTCTTCTGACCACACAGAGGGTTCTTGTGCCTTTCATCTGAAGATGAAACTTCAAGTTTAACCGAATAGTCATGAAGCCATCCTTCATGAGGAAGTGTCTGATGAAGTCCTTCGGAATTAATGTTCCCACTATTGGGAACTGAGAGAGTATAATATTTAATTCCAATAGACAATTGTCTATGTGCATTAAGAACTCCAGCATCGAGAAAGGCCTTATTAAAAATCGTCTCTTGATTTCTTGACTGTGCTGGGTGGGTCTTCTTTTTAGACACCTTCTTACTCACTTTAGAAACCACTTGTTGATGAAAGTGGTCATTATGGGAAGGTGTATGTTCCTGCTTAGGAGAAATGATCTGGTTAGGATGATTATCTCCACTCAAATCAGGTGTATGTACATGACTTGGTTGTCCGTATGATATGGGGGAGTACGCCCCACAACCCTCTTGGACTGGAACAGAGGTGTGTGTCTGTTCCGGAGTGAACTGTTGATGTGTAACTCCACTGGTAGAGATAGATTTATGTGTCTTTCTCTGAGATGCTGCTGAAACTATTATAATATCTTGGTAGGCATCCAGAATATGAGGAGGGATTTTCTTCTACTCTTTCACCATTGACAGAATGCGCTTGGTGACTTTAGCTGCAAGAATGGGGATATACATCCATTCCATGCTTCGAGTAGGTGTATGTGCCTGCTCCTGTCCTCCTTTTCCTGTAAGTGAATTCTGATAGTACTCATGTGTGGGGGAAGAGAGTTGAGTCTGCCTCCTGGTTGTTGTCGGAGCTTTCCAACTGACTTCTCCGAATGCTACCAAACGAGATTGTTGGTAGGCGGGATCAATACTAGTAGGTGTATGTGTCTGCTGATTGCACTCCGCCAAACTTAGTTAACAAGCTTCCTTCAATAATGAAAAATGAGGTTGCTGACAGGATTGATGAGTGTAAGCAGGTGTATGTTCTTGTTTATCAGTTGTTAACACATTGTGTTAGCAGGCTCCATCGTATGTAGTCAGACAATCCTGATGACTAGTTGATGATTTATAAACAGGTGTATGTTACTGTCTATAGTACTCCGCCAGAATTTCCTGGCGGGATTGGCGTGCTGCTTCCAGATGAGTCAGCTGGACAACAGAATTAAAACGGACGGGTGTGTGTTCCCACTCGTTGCTTGCCACCAAGTTAGGTCAGTGGACTTCTCCAGAGATGGAAGAGATGAGAACCTACTCACTATTGACCAGATTTCGCCTTCGGTGGTTCGTCTTGCTTGCTCGGGTTCGAAGAACCTAAGCCGAACGCCTGGAGACGATACCCTCATCATGTTGAGGGCGCACTACCGCATGAGTCTGGTGGCGATTGTTGATGGGATCCCTCAGGAAGGACTCATGTCTCCTTGAATTAAGGCCCTGAGGGACCTGCTCATTCACCTCCCCAGAATATGGAAGGGAATGTTGATTGCGTTCTGGGGATAACGACCTGAAATGGTTGGAAACGGTGGTTGGCACCACCTCCTTCTTGATCGCTAGTCGTCACTGTCCAGACGACCAAGGTGAATTATTGACTTGGAGGGCTTGTCGAGCGGCCTCCAGAGTCAGAATAGTACCATTTTGACGGTATTCCTTAACCAGTGCATTTGATACCCTGCGTTAAAGACGCTAAGTAGGTGATGTCGTCCTCAGAGGAGACGACGATCCAATAGGAGTAGCAGCTGAGGTATTCACAGCAGAGGCATTCACAGGTGTGAATTTAAGGGAATTCATTTCTATAACGTAGAAGATCTTGGAAAAGAGTGCTTGTTTGATATAACAGATGTAATCATGATAAGTTCAGCCACTACATCTTTTGGATGAGCACATATGTTATTGATTGTTTTTTTGGTCCTCTCATTGAGTTTATATAGGGACCTAACAAATAAGTAAAACATCATTTTAACTTGGTTAAGGATTCATGTTGGGTTCACCATTTTTTGTTTCCTCTCAAATTGGGGATGACCTCGTTGGTTTAATGTTCAAAAATTCCAAGAGGATTATACCGGGTTTGTTCGTAGAACCGGAAACATCCAATGATTCTATATCTATTTGGACCTACTTTCCAAAGGTAGGAGTTCATTAGTTGGGAACTGATAAGGCTTCAGAATTTGCATTGGTCGAGAGGATGGGAGGTCGGACTCATCACACCTTTTTTAGGGGAATTATTGTCTACTCTGGGACTCTCATTATAGATTTAAGTTATGTTCGTGAATCCTTATTAAATTTCCAAGTATAATAATGAGCTTTCCTTTAGATCTGACAATCAATGATTGATATGTAGGAAATTCAGAGAATATTTTTATATGTATTTTAGGTTCTTCATCGATAGAGAATCATTTGTATTTGTTAGATATTCTTAGTCAATGGTATCCTTTAATACATTATATCAAAGTCTCTTGGTCATTATGATGATCATACTGGTTTTAATGCCACTCAGTGGGGCACTTGAAGTTTATTATCATTCAGAAGGACATGGATTATTTCAGAGTTGGGATCGTACCCGCATATGGGTTACCTACGTATCTTTTATTTAGAAAAGGAATCAGAACCCACATAGTTAGAGTAAGGTAATATGATGTTTTATGCATGACTTATGGCTCAAAAAAAGATGTCATAATTACTTTTACACTCTAAGCTCACGAGAGTCATGCTCGGCGTGAGAAACAAGAGGTATTGGTAAAACAAGACAATTGTGCCAAGAAAGATGCAATCATAAGAAATGATGTGGGGATTATGTATGTATGATTGCCCAAATAGATAGAGATTGAGACTTATTTCAGAGAAGAAGTCCGAGAATAGGGTCCATAAAGGTATATGTGCTTTTATAGAGATTTGAATACTCTAACGTGGGGCTTATTCCTGAGGAAGATGCCCAAATAAAGAGGGACTTATGATTGTGTTTTATTTCTGAGAAGGAAGCCCAGATCAAAAGTAAATTAAGGCTGGTTAAGAGAAATTATGATTGAGGCTTATTCCTGATAAGGAGGCCCAGGTTAAAGGGACATGAGAACTAGGGCTTACTCCTAAGGAGGAGTCCCAGGTTCAAGGGATTTTAGAATTAAGGGACTTTGGGCTTATTCCTAAGGAGGATGGCCATATTTGTAGACTTTGAGACTGGGGCTTACTTCTGAAAAGGAAGCCCAAGTTAAGTGAATTATGACTGGGGCTTACTCCTAAAGAGGATGCCCAGGTTAGGAGACTAGGGGCTTACTCCTAAGGAGGATGCCCAAATTTGGAGATTTTGGACTGGGGATTACTCTTGAAAAAGAGGCCCATGTTAAGGATTCTCTCATCTTAAAGGATGATGTTAAATGAATTAAATCTCTATCCTTAATGACATAATGATATGTAAATCACTAGGTTTTGAGAGATGTTCCACAGAATTCCTTTCAGATAACGAAGCCAATAAGGGAACCATGCCAAAGAAAATGGCTGTAAAGAGGGTTTTGAAGGCTGAATCATGAATATGAGAGGTGGATAGGCATAAGAGAGGTGAAATGGGCAAGAAGGGAACCCAAAAATTGAGGGGCGCGCATGTCATGTGTGGGCGCGCAAGTCCTGGTCGCGCAGGTGTACGTGCGCGACACATGGGTACTTGCGCGACGATCAACCCTTAAGGTAATACTTGGGTGAGACTTGGCTCAAGCCCTTAGTATTATCCCTAGGGGCTTCCAGAAGGGTGGCGCACAAGTTCTGTTGAAGGGGTAAGGCGGCGCGCAAGTGCGGCCAGTTCCCGTAAGGGCTGAGCACTTAGGCGCGCAAGTGTTGTTGAGTTTAAACACTTAGGCCTTGTTTCCCCTGTTTAGATCTTCCATTCTAGGTAAGAAATTACCTTTGAAGTGACTGGAAGACTTCAAGCAGAGACTAGGGTGACCAGAGCTTAAATCTGACTTTTGGAATTTTTCCCTCTTGATATGGGGGGCCCACAGGGGGTATTTATAGGCTGGTGAAGACCCTGGGCAAAATTCAGATAGGGTGCGCAAGTCACCTGCGCGACCACTGGGCGACGTGCATGTATACTTGCGCGACCTTGGTGGATCTTGCGCGACCCAAGTGCAAATGAATCTTTGTTCATGCCTTTGTCAATTTTTTATATTTTTTCAAATGATGAATCACTTTGGGTTCAAGGTATTTTTCTTTTCATTCATCTAGAATCTGTGACGGAAAGGAGCGTCAACATACACCCGATTCCATGCCAATATTATGTAAGGGATTCTACCCGAACCGCCATTATTCCATGAGGTGTCTCCATATTTCTTTTTACCTAAATAATGTTGTATTTTAATTTTATGTAAAACTTATACATACTGTGTATATGCTCCAAACTCATGTTTCAATATCCATCCTTCATTCTTTTTCGGGTATATACATTCTTTGATGGCTCTCCCAACTCGTGCTTTCCCTTCTCCTTTGCCTGACGCTGCTTCTGGGCCTGGCGGCTCTTCCTCAATGGCGGGATACCTTCCCTCTCCGAAGGCGTTTGAAGGGAGAACTCAGGAGGGGTGCTTCCGAAGTCCTCCTTTAAGGAAGTTTTGTGTGGTGTGTCTTCTTCTCCGGACCACGCTGGAGGTCCATCCTCAGCGTCCTTGACAGTTCTCTCAAGCATTTCTCTGATAGATATGGAACTTAGGGCCCCCAGGTAGGTGGAGGGGGTTCCTGAGGTGGATCTGTCAGCTAAGGTGCTTCAGGAGGCAGCTTCCTTTCATGAACATTCTCTGGTGGCCCGCTTTGGACGCAACAAACCCCTCTCGGCTTTTTCTTGAGCTTTTTGGATTCTTGGGGCCTTCATCATCTTGCAACGGTCTCCAAGTTATCGTGGGTTTCCTTCTGTATTAATCTTGATAACAGGGAAGACCTTTTGGCAGCTTGGACGCAAGAGAATAGAAGGTGCAGATCCTGGCACTTATCTTGGACGAGATAGTCGTGGGATGGTGACTTCGGGTGCGATTCTTCTTCAGATGATGTATGGATCTTCCTTCCAAGTCTCCTCCTAACTTTTCACAACCCGTCAATCCTGAAAGGCGGAGGGAGACTCGCTTGGCTAATTCCTCTATGTGGAGGACAACACCAGGTGCCTTCGGGCGGCATCCAATCCTCGCATTTGCATGGAATTGGATCTTGCTGTGAAGAGGCCCTCTTAGGTTCTATTAAAGTCAAGTGATGGTTTCAGTTGGTGGAAACGGATCTAAATCCACGAACTTCTGAGGTTTTGCATGATTTTCGGTTTTCATGGGCACCTGGAGGCTTACTCCAAGAGAAGATGAGAGGAGGCGGGTCAATCTCACTCTGGTTTTCAAGATGATTCGGGTTAGGACCCACCTGTATCGAGGGGGAAGTTGATATGGGATGTTACCCTTGATAACATGCTTTCAAATTCAAACCCTTCTGATGGTTGTCACACACCGGTGTTGAAGATTGTGGGGACCCCCTTTGACTCAGACAATGCTTTTTTGGCTTCTTCCTCAGATCCTACGAATCAGATTATCTGGTCTCCTGGCCCCAGAATTTCTCGAAAGGGCTTACTGTGATGATTTCTCTTATAATCTTTAATGTACGAGGTATAAGGGAACAAGTCAAATGTTATTTTGTTTCATCGTAAGCCAGGAAATAAAACTCTTCCGTGGTGGCTATTCTGTAACCTATGAAGAATCCTCACAAAGTTTCATGGTTGAACAAGAAAATGGGTTTTTCGAATTCTTTTCATGGAGGCACCGACAATTCTCAGATTTGAATATGTTTTAATAATAATGTCTCAGTTTAGGGGGTGAGCCACATGCCATAGTATCAAAATGAGGATATCCCATGGAGGGTTTGACATCATGTTTACCTTCATCAACGCAATTTCTGATGCACACGATAGGATGGACTTATGGCCATACCTAAAGGCATTTCAAATAGTTTATTTACCTTGGTTCGTTGGCGGTGACTTCAACGCTATAGCGGACAGTGGTTGGAGAAAATGCGGAAAAAAGCTCCCAACGCACGAGCCGAGGATCACCGAATAAACGAACAGGTGTAAAATAATTTTTACAATGAAAAATTGATGTTCAATACGCTGCAATTAATACAAATTGAAAATCTACAGCAGCGAATAACAGTACAACAGCGGGCAGCAGCGCAAAAATAAAGAAGAACAGCCAGGAGACAAGTATTTACGTGGTTTGGAACCCTTTTGGGCTCTGCTCCACGACAAGAACACCACCACACACGCTGTTTTATTATTAATGCTCAAAAACTACACCAATTACAGGGGCAGAACTACAAATTGGACAAAAACCACATAGGAAATTGGGGCAGGTTTGGCAATCAAGAAACAGGACAACACTCAAAAAAGAGATGGAAGAATCGGGTTAGAAGAAGATTACAGTGCCGGACCAAGTCCGGCCATCCGAATCTCTTCGAGCTGTATGAACACCAATGCCGCTGCTTTCAATCTGGACTCGCTACAGGACTAACTCGAACAATCAACACAAGCATTGTCCAGAACTCTTCAAGGCTTGGCTGTCAGCTTCTTCACGAGTGAAAAACTCCAACGATTTCCTCCACGACCTGCGCATCAGTGCACCTATATGCTAGTCGCACCAAAAAACAAGAACCAAAACTCCATGAAATTTCACATCAGTGCGCTGATTGAACCACCCATGCGGGAGAGCAATAACCCTAACCTTAACTCTCCGGCTAACCGCACAACCAAGGGATGATTGCCACGAGTCCAGGCTATTCGAAAAACCGCTTAGCGAAGGCAAAACCGCATAAAATATTGGACATTTGGGATCAATGGGGCGACAACCACAATCAACAGCCAACATCAGTTTGAGTGAAACAAAAGGATTGCCACGGTGTACAAGAGTAGTTAAAAGAAAAAATGCTAATATAAAATGAAAACGGGGCGGAGACTGTTTAATATGAAAATAAAAAATAACAAATCTCCACCATTTTCATATAAAATTGTCGATGTTCTTGAACCTAATGTTATTCAAGAGGAGCCAAGTTCAATATATCCAAACAATGCTTGAACTTGGATAAAGTCATAGCCTTAGTCAAACTATCGGCTGGATTTTCATCCCTGTGTATCTTAGTGACACACACTGCTCCACTTTCAATAACCTCTCTAATGAAATGAAGCCTAATGACTATGTGCTTGGACCTACCATCGCAAACTATGCTTTTAGACAGATAAAGGGTAGATTGAGAATCACAATGCACAGTAATAATTTCATTACTAATACTAAGTTCAGAAATCAAACCCTTGAGCCATATGGATTCTTTAATGGCTTATGTTTGTGCAATGTACTCGACTTCAGTGGTCGAGAGGGCCACCACCGACTGCATATTGCACTTCCATGATATAGGTCCTCCACATTTAGTAAAGACATAACCAGTTAGTGATTTCCTAGTATCAATTTTTCCAGCATAGTCAGAATCAACATAACCAGTCACTAATTCAGATGAACTAACATTCTTACCATAGCAAATAAAAAGAGATGAAGTAGATAAAATGTACCTCAACAACCATTTATGAGCATGCCAATGAGGCTTGCCCGGATTTTCCATGAACCTCCTCAATGTACAGATAGAAAAAGCAACATCTGGTCGAGTAGAAATCATAGCATAAATAATACTACCCACTACATTAACATAGGGTATTCTACTCATGTATTCAATATCAGAAGCTGTGGTAGGCGACTGGGATAAAGACAATTTAAAATGCTGACCTAAAGGAACACTAACATGCTTCAAACAATGAAACAAGTATCTCTTAAGCACTTTTAGGATATAGGCACGTTGAGATATATAAAAAAGTCTATGACTTCTATCCCTAATAATTTCCATGCCCAGAATCCAATGCTTAGAGTTGCTGTCATTGACAGCTTCATTTTAGCTTTGGGGATCTTCTCCACCAAGATCTGCCACCACATTGAAGGAAAAGGTAACCATGTCAGCATGGTTGTACCTAGGAGGAGTTCTAATGATTATCCTCTGTCTATCCCTAGTGAGATGATAACCCCTAAGGTCACTAGGAGCTCCATCATCAGGAGCATCATCAGAATCAGACCCAGATTCTGGCTCAGGCTGAGAAAGGGGCACCTCAGAGGTAGAGGGAGTCTCAACAGGAGACTCACTAACACTGGGAGGATCAACCTCAAGATCACTCTTCTCAGAAGGACCCTCACTGTCATCAGTGGGAGGCTGGACTCTAGCAGGAACAGACTCTTGAAAATCCATGTCCCGACAAATTATGCACTTCTGAAAGCTGGGATTGTCTGCCCAAAGTTTATATCCCTTCACCCAGCAGGATATCCTATGAAGATGCACTTGATGGCTCGGGGCTCAAGTTTATCATCCTTAACATGAGCATAGGCAGTGAACCCAAACACTCTAAGATGTCCATCGGACGGGGGTGATTACTCCATAATTAAATCGGAGTTTTAAAGTCATTGGATGACGAGGGACACCTATTTATTAAGTAAACTGTCGTAGTGACAGCTTCTGCCTGAAAGGATTTCGGCAGGACCGAGCATGCAAGCATGCTACGAACCCGCTCAAGAATGGTACGGTTCATACACTCAGCTAGACCATTCTGGTGAGGAGTATGACTCACGGTTCGGTGTCTCAAAATTCCCTCATTTTCACAAAATATGATTAACTCAATATACAGGTATTCAAGACCATTGTCAGTTCTTAAACCTTTCAACTTTCTCCCAGATTGATTTTCAATTGAGGCTTTCCATGTTTTAAACACCTCGAAGACGTCAGATTTATTTTTCAAAATATAAACACAGACTTTCCAAGAAAATTCATCTATAATGGTGGCAAAGTAGGAGCCTCCACCATAGGAGGTAGTCCTAGCATGTCCCCACAAATCAGAGTGAACATACTCAAGTGGGCGGCTAGCTTTAAAGATGGATCTAAGAAAACTGACTCTTTTTGACTTACCCATTACACAATCTTCACAGAAGGGTAAGTTACTCAGTGTAACTTGGGTGAGCATGCCTTGCATGCTCAATTCCTCTAATCCTTTAGCGCTCACATGTCCTAGCCGCTTATGCCAAAGCATAGTATTGTCATTATTAGTGACATAGGTGTTTCCCAACTGCTTGATGTGTGTTCTTCCATCAAACACATATATCCCATTCAACAAGGAGCCTTTAAGCACCGTACGAGCTCCCTTGTAGATTCTAAGATAACAAGAATCAGAATTAAAGGAAAAACCTCTCTGATCTAGCACACCTAATGAGATGAGATTCCAATGTAAATCTGAAACCCATCTCACATCCAATAAGGTGACAAGAGAATGGTCTGAGAGCTCTAGCATAACAGAGCCTCTACCCATGACGCAACATCTCTTATTGTTGCCTAGAACAACCTCTCATTCAACTCCTTGAGTAAAACTAGAAAAAGAACTCCTATCTGGGCACATATGGAAAGAACATCCCGATTCTAACACCCACTCAACATCAAGAGTATCATGGGACACACACAACACCTCAACACTTTCATAGCCTTGGTCGGCAATGAGTGAATGATCAGTAGATTCATTAGAAGGCATACCAGATTTCAATTCAGGGCATCTGGGTTTTATATGCCTAGGTTTCCCACAGTGGAAATAGATAACCCCCTTTGTTTTGGATTTAGACTGGTGTTCCTGCGACTGGCTAGGAGTTTTTTTACCTTTTCTTCCTTTACCTTTCTTCTTCCCTTGAAACTCCAAACGACCCCTCACATTCAGACCCTCAGCTTCAGGTTTAACCTTATCCTTGCTACGCAACTCATGTGAGACCAAGGTACACTTGAATTCCTCTAAGGTCAAGGAGTCTCTGCCATACATCATAGCATCAATAAGGTGTTCATATGAACTGTCTAGGGAAATTAAAAGTATAATAACATGGTCCTCGTCTTCAATATTGACATTAATATTGGCTAGTTCTAATAATATTTTATTGAATTCATCAAGGTGTGTCTGGATGGCCATTCCGGGACGCATATTAAAAGTTTACAACTTGTGCTTCTTATGTAAACGGCCAATTAAAGAGGTTTTCATATAAATTTTTTCAAGCTTGGACCAAATACTAGCTGCGGAAGTCTCATATGTGACTTCCCGTAGAACTGTATCACCTAAAGACAAGGTCAAAGAGCTATGGTCTTTCATCAAAACGTCAGGAGGGACTTCTGAATAGGTTGCCACAGTATGTCCATCAGTAGACAGACTCACATGGGGTTTCTTAGGTCCGCAGAGGGTGTCTTGCAGCCCCTGCTGGACTAACAAGGCTCGCATTTTTAACCGCCACAAATTAAAATCATTAGTTCCATTAAATTTTTCTATTTCATATTTTTCAGATTCCATGGTTTATTCGGAGGCTCTGATACCACTTTGTGGTGGGAGAAAATGCGGAAAACAACTCCCAACGCACGAGCTGAGGATCACCAAACGAACAGACATGTGAAAAATAATTTTTACAATGAAAAATTGATGTTCAATACGCTGCAATTAATACAACTTGATAATCTACAGTAGTGAATAACAGTACAACAGTGGACAGCAGTGCAAAAATAAATAAGAACAGCCAGGAGACAAGTATTTCCGTGGTTCGGAACCCTTTTGGTCCCTACTCCACGACAAGAACACCACCACACACGCTGTTTTATTATTAATGCTAAAAAACACCAATTACAGGGGAAGAAACTAAAAGTTGGACAAAAAAAACAAAGGAAATTGGGGTAGGTATGGAAATAAAGAAACAGGACAACAGTCAAAAATGATATGGAAGAATCGGGTTAGAAGAAGCTTACTGCGCCGGACCAAGTCTGGTCGTCCGGATCTCTTCGAGCTGTATGAACACCAATGCCACTGCTTTCAATCTGGACTCGCTGCAAGACTAACTCGAATGATCACCACAAGCATTGTTCGGTACTCTTCAAGGCTTTAATGTCAGCTTATTCACGAGTGAAAAACTCCAACAATTTCCACCATGACCCGCGCGCCAGTGCACCTGTATTCTAGTCGCACCAACAAACAAGAACCAAAACTCCAAGAAATTTCACATCAGTGCGCTGATTTTACCACCCATATGGGAGAAGGAAAACCATAACCTTAACTCTCTGGCTAACCGCACAACCAAGGGATGATTGCCACGAGTCCAGGCTTTTTGAAAAACCGCTCAGCGAAGGAAAAACTGCTGAAAATATTGGACGGTTGGGATCAGTGGGGCGACAACCACAATCAACAACCAACAATAGTTTGAGTGAAACAAAAGTATTTCCATGGCGTACAAGTGTAGTTGAAAGAAAAAATGCTAATATAAAATGAAAACAGGGCGGATACAGTTTAATATGAAAATAAAAAATGACACGGACTTATCTGAAAAAAAGAGTCGGGTCTATCTCCAACAAAAGCGACATGCATGAATTCGAGGGATTTATCGAAAATGCAGGGCATCTGGATTTGGGATTCCCTAGATCCATATTTACATGGTATAACACTCGAAGGGGATTAAACCGCATCTGGAGCCAGCTAAATAGATTCCTCATGAACATCCAAGGGTTGTACCTTTTTTCTAAAACATCATTTCCTCATATTCCAAGTTCAATTTCTGACTATGCTCCACCCAGTGTGGAAATTAGGCGTGAAGCGGTGGCTGGTCTAACATTTTTCTATTCCGACACATGGAATCAGGACGACTTCTTTATGAAACTGCTAAAAGAGTCATGACATAAAGAGGAAGGAGGAAGGTATGAGGTAGGTTAGGTTAATCACCTCAAGCGCCTCAAGCAGGACATTAGAAGCTGGCTGACTAATAGACCAGACGATGTGGATGGGGTGGACAACATGAAGGCCGAGGTTGATAAGATGGATGAATCTCTCTAGAATGTTTGGGATGAAAAAACCATCACTATCCTATGTGATAAGAAGAATGACATTGCTGAAAAGATTTTAGAAATTGAGAGAGTGTGCAAATAGCGCTCTCGTCTAAGATGGTTTAGGGAAAGGGACCATAACAATGAATTATTTAATGCATGTATGAAGGAGAGGATAATCATGATGATCAAATAGAGTCTCGATAATGGGAGCTTCACTTCTGATGTGGATGTTGCTGGGAAGAGAGATTTGGACCACTTCAAAGGTCTTTTGGCAGCTGGGGGGGCTCTTATAATTTTTAGAGGGATGTATGAGATGACAATGACTTTTTGAGTTGCCTTCCACAACATGTGAGTGAGGCTGACAATACCACTTTTACCAGTCATCCAATGGAGAATGAGATAAGGGAGTCGGTGATGAGCATGACACATGGCAGTGCACCTAGGCCGTATGGATTTTCAGCCTCCTTTTTTTTACTACTTGGGAGGTGGTTGGCCCCCCAGATGGTGGAAGCTGTGCAAGATTTCTTTGGAGTTGGGGCTCTTAATAGGGGAATTTGTTCCTCGTGGTGGTTCCCATTCCAAAGGCCAAAAACCCAACCCTCCTTAATCAGTACTGACCTATATGTATCTGCAACATCTTCTGTAAAATCATAGTGGTAGACATCCCCAGGAGACTAAGTAGGCTCATCCCCAAGTTGGTTTCAGTGGAACATCATGGGTTTATTCAGGGTCGAAGCATTCAATGGGGGATTGTCATCGCTAGAGAACTTGTGAATGATATTCACAGATGTTCAAGGGGTTCCAATGTCATCATTAAAGTTGACATGTATAAGGAATATAAAAATGTCGAATGAAGTTTGATCATTCATGTTATGAGGTGGATTGGGTTCCATGAATGGTTTTGTGATCTCTTTTTTAGGTGTTATTCTTCTCCTTGTCTATCGGTATCTCTAATGGGGGAGTGTTTTTGCTATTTTAAATCGATTCGGGGTGTACATCAGGGGGATCCACTATCCTCAAGCCTCTTTTTCCTGGATCAGGATGCTTTATCATGGAACCTAAATCGATGTTTGGAAGAGGGAAGGATGAATCCTTTCTGTGGTAGGCGGAGTATGGAGAGCATTTCTCACCTGATGTTTAATGATGATGTTTTGATATTCGTGAATGGTAGGCACATATATCTATTCAATATTATGGAAATTATGTCCAGGTATAGTCACCTATAAAGATAGTGTATTAATCCCTCTAAAATATATGTGTTCATATTAGAAAAATGCCCTCGAAAGAGGTGTAGAGAGATCCAAGATATCCTTGGTTTCCATTAGAATTAGTTACCAATCATTTATCTGGGTGTGCCGGTCTCATGTGGCCACATAAAAAAACAACACTTCAATGATATCCTTGACTATCTACTAGGAAGGATCACCAGTTGTAATAGTATGTTTCTTCCTTATGGAGGGCGGGATATGCTGATTAACAGCGTATAAACATCTATTCCGAAGCATGTGTTCTCTGTCATTAAACCCACGAAAGGCGTTGTTTTAAAAAATGGAAATAACCCTCAATGCTTTCCTGTGGGACACGAATCAGGAAACACGCAGTCACTGGGAATCTTGGAAATGATTGGATAAACCTGTAGACGAAGGAGGAATAGGCATTCCGGACATCAAGGATGTTGTTCTGGGTATGCAACCTCGTCTTGCTTGGGAGATCATCACTGGGGAGACTCTATTTGAATGGTTCTTCAGGTCACGATTCCATTTGGAAGCACCTAGACTCCGCGATGCTTCTCATTTGGCGAGGTCCATGATATCCCATATCGAGATTCTCTCTAGCTAAACTCGATGGGTCATCAATAGAGGAGAGGTTAGCATCTGGGAAACCAACTGGTCTGGGGAAATTCTTGTTTACACAGAATGTTCTTCTCTGAGAATTTAATTCAGTGAATAAAGTGAACAGTATGAGTTTATCAAAGTGGCACTGAATCCTCTTCAGATGTGTATCTTTGAAATCATTGTTATGAGTGACAAACCAGATATATACTACTTTACTATGTAATGTAATGGCATGTATACCACTTGGGATTACAAGAGGATATTCCAGATGGATGACACCTCAGATGAGTGGGTGCCAATGGTACGGTGCAATGATATTCCATTAAGTATGAATTTTCTGCTTTGGCGGATCAGAAATAAAGCTATCCCAAAAGAGGAGAATATCTAGTGGAAGGGTATATCCATGGATTCACTATGCTACTGCTGTGAGAGTCCAAAGGGAGAGTCGATTCTCTGTATATTTTTTCAAGCCCAATGGGCCTCCTACCTGTGGACTTTCTTCACTCCCCATCCGAAAAATAGTAACAGATCCCTATATCTACAGGGATTCTTGACGGTATGGTTTATCGGTACTGAGAACAGAACCATGGGGCGCACAGCTTAGACTATCATTCTGGTATCTATATGTTGGAACATTTTGGACGCACGTAATTATGTTCAAATAGGATCAAAACTCTCAATTTTGTTCTGGAAAATGTGTCTAAGATATCTCAACGTCGAGTTGGCTTCTCTTGTTAAAGGAGGGAAAAAATCAGTCACAATATTCAACCTAATCAATCAAACATGCATGTAAAGAAGGGGGAGAAGATGTTCGTTTCGGTGGAAGCCTCCAAAAAGATGATTAAAGCTGAACTTTGATGCTTCTTACATGGAAGGGGTTATGAGGTGTGGTGGTGTTCTGTGGAACTCATGGGGATCAATCCACCTTGGTTTCAGTGCTTATTATGGTCTAAGTAATTCCTTGGGTGCGGAAGTTTGGTCTCTCTTATCGGGATTAATGGTATGTAGGAGGCAGGGGCTACATGAAACTGAGATTGAATTGGACTCATGAGTCCTTGTGAAGGCTTTATAGGGACGTAAGGTGATTCCTTGGGAGTTGATTTACCTTATTCATAAATGCAAGGTGGAGACCAATCAAGGAAAGATGGTTCATCACGATTGGAGGGAGACTAACATTTTGGTGGACTCTCTGGCTCGTATGTGTAGGCAGGATGAGGGACTCATGATTTATGCGGGTTTATCCTCTCTTGATGTTGAGTGTAAGAGTGTAGTGCAAGGGTATTCCCTTGGACTACATCACTTTTGGCCTCCTTGAAGGGTATATACAATGTATACTTTCAATTTCAATAAAATTTACTTCCAGCATAAACATTATTTTATGTGATTTCCACATCAAGACTTCCCAATAAGCAAACTCGTTTTAAGGGAACATCCAAAAAATTTACCCATTTTCAAGTGCACTCTACCATTTGTTCTAAGCCACCTTTTTTTTGTAAAATCATTATTTTTAGTATGAAAACCATCTGGTTTCATTTCTGGTTTTATATAAAAGATTATTCCATTTGAAAATTTAAATTTTATTTAATATTTTCCGTAAAACAACAAAACAAAGTTTTAATGATAAGAATTTTCTAAATACGCTTTTTAAATGTTATAACTCCTTTTTAACATCACATACCATGATATATGGATATTTTACCATATTAATGTCCATGTATGTTTTAATTCCTTTCTCTCATGGACACTTATATGATATGTTCATTCATTATGCCTTAGAACACGAATTTGATTCCCATTTCTCTCCATGGGTTCCCTTTTGTTTTAGTATGATTGATTATGTATGATTATTTATGTGGAAATAATATTCATGAACATGTTAAGATGGGTTTTCCTAGATAGTCATCTAATGAATTGGACAAATGTTAGTCTCATGAGATGTTATGTGCAACGGTCTTTGCGGTTAGACTTGACTCGTGTTACCATATGCAACGGTCTTGGGGGTTAACCTTGACTTGTGCTCTTCTGTGTGAAATGAGCCTTGAATCATGATAATGTCATGATTTATGTTTCTGCCACATTATAATTAGTTCATGTTTATATGATCCCATGTCTAAATTTTATGATTTTATATTCCATTTTATATCATTATTATATGATCTATAAACATTATGCTAAAGCCTTATTCTTATGTTTAAATCCTTGCTGAGATTTTTAGCTCATCAATGTTTTCATGTGATACCCAGGGTACCCTATGATGATGTAAGGGATCAAAGTATATTAGGATCTCTTTATAAATATTAAATAAAGAAGTGTTTTTTAGCTCCATATTTTTATTTTTATGTACCTATCCTTCCATGAAACTAGACACTATGATACTTGTCTTGTAATCTGATGTATAATTATGCTTAAAATCATATAATGTTATGTGTAAAAGGCTAGGGTCACTATAGTTGGAATCAGAGGATGGTCTAGTTATTTTTGGAGGATAAGTTATCTATGAGAGTAGTGAATGGAGAAATTATTGTGTCCCTGTTTTATAACTCCTCTCCACATAACATTTATGGACTGAACCTACTAGAAAGTCTCTCCATACGTCCTTTAGTGGAGTTCGATGCTATATTGGGAAGGGATTGGATATCTTTATATAAATCCAACATCAAATGTTGGGAAAGATAGATCACTCTTCACATCCCAAATCATCCTCCAATTCGTTATAAGTTCATGTATTAAGATGAATCTCATTTAGAATCATTGTCTCAAGGGTGTATATTAATTCCTTATGAGAAATCATTTTTAGCTCAAATTATTACGATAGAAGAGAAAATCTCACTCGAATATATGACCATCACGAGGGATTACACTGATGTATTCCCCAAAGTGTTTCTTGGTCATCCTCATGATTGAGAGGTTGATTTCTTAATTGAGCATTTTCCTAGATATCTTCCCATATTAAATAGACCTTATAGAATGGACACAATAGAGTAGGAAGATTTGAACATGCAATCACAAGAGAATCTGGAGAAGGGTTTTATATTCCCAAGAGCATCACCATGGGGAGTGTCATTCTTCTTCGTCAATAAGAAGGATGGTTCAATGTGCCTCTACACTGATTATCATGAGCTCAATACAACAATTATAAACAACAATTATCACATGCCACAAATAGATGACTTGTTCAATCAGCTTCATGGGGCCAATTATTTCTCTATGGTGGACCTTCACTAGGGATATCACCAATTAATTATGAGGAAGAAAGATATTCACAAGGTTGCCTTTAAAATATGGTATGGAAACTAGGAGTTCATAGTGATTCCCATTGGACCCACTAATGCTCCATTAATTTTCATGGATTTAATTAAAAGTGTTTTTAGGGATTACCTCGACAAAATTGTGGTAGTCCTTATTGATGATATTCTGATATACTCTAATAGTAAGGATGAACCTGAGGAGCATTTGAATACTATGTTAAATAATTTGAGAAGTAGTAATTTGTATGAAAAGTACAGTAAATTTGAGTTATGGGTGGAGGAAATATCATCTGTGGGGAATGTTATCACCAGCAAAGGGATATCAGTGGACCCTTCCACGACAAAGGAAATTGAAGGGTGGCCCAGGCCAAAATCTGTAATGGAGATCCATAGATTTCTGAGTCTCCCCAGGTATTACCAATTATATATGAATAATATTTCATTATATTGAAACCTAATTACCAACATAACATGAAAGGGATGGATGTTTAATTCTACTCATGAATGTGAATACTATTTGAAGGAGTGGGAAAATAGGCTAATCACTACGCTGGTACTCACACTCCCAACAAGTAGATAACCCTTTGTGGTGTATAGTGATGCTTCATGGAAGTTATTAGGATGTGTGATGATGAAAAATGATAAATTAGTAGGCTACACCTCAAGACAGTTGAAAATACATGAGAAAAACTATCCTACACCTGACCTGGAGTTGGCAGTTGTGATCCTTGCACTATATATCTGGCAGCATTATCTCAATGGGGAGAAGTGTGAGATATATAATGATAACAAGAGTATCAAATATATATTCACACAAAAATATCTTCATATTCTCTAGTGAAGATAAATAGAGATCATCAAGGATTATGACTGCCAATCCACTACCATCCCAGTTAGAAAAACATTGTGGCAGATGCTCTAAGTAGAAAGGATCCTGCATCTTTATCAATATTGAGAATTGAAAAGAATCTTATTTTCTTATATTTATAAAGGATGGACATGGGGATCATTAATAGATGAAAATAATCAATCATTACTCAAATGATTGTTCAACCAACCCTTATGGTGAAAATAAAGGATTCTCGAAGAAAATATGTGGAAATTCAAAAAAGGGTGGAAGGCATTAAAAATGGGAAATCCTCTATGTGCATGATTGATGGGAAAGGAGTTGTAATATTTGGGTCACGATTATTTGTACTATCCAATCCAAAGATAAATAAATATATTTTTAATCATTAATATAGCTCAGCCTTCTCTATCCACCCAGGGAGCACAAAGATGTAGCTAGATATCCAAGAGAACTTTTGGTGGGACAATATGAAGAAGTAGAGTTGTGAGTATACATCAAAGTTCCAGGTATGTCAACAAGTGCACACTGATAGATATAAGTATAAGATGATGATGAAACCACTACCCATACCAACATGCAAGTGGCAGAACATCACAATGGAATTTTTCCCTGTACTTCTAAGGACATCCAAAGGAAAAAATGTCATATGGGTCATTGTGAATCATTTTACAAAGACAACCCACTCTATCATGATTCAAGGGGACATCGCATTGGATAAACATTCATGGATATATATCAAAGAATTGGTAAGGATTCATGGAGTACCACTATCTATTTTACTCACTATAGATCGAAGACTCACCTCAATGTTTTGGAAAAGTCTCCAACATGCTCTAAGCACTGAACTGAACTTCTATACGTTATATCATCCCCAACTTGATGGCCACTCTGAGTAGACTATTGAAATAATATAAGATATATTGAGAGAATGTTTTATGTACTTAAAAAGAGTATTAGACCAACATATTTCACCATTCGAATTCTCCAACAATAATAGTTTCCCCTAGAGCATCTAAATGGAACCATACAAATCCCCTTATGGGAAAAGGATCAAAACACCAGCGTGTTGGGATGAAGTCGGTGAGCATAAGATGATAAGACCATAAATGGCCAATAAAATGGTGTAGTAGGTGAAAACCATTCAACATAACATCAAGGAAGCCCGAAGTCATCAGAAGTGTTTTGCAGAAAATCATCAACGAGACCTTGAGTTCAAGGTTAGAGACATGGTATTTCTACACATATATCCATGTAAGAAGGTAATGAGATTTGAGAATATAGGAAATCTAAGTCCTAGTTACATCGTCTCCTTCTTGATTTTTGATCGTGTCAGGGATGTGGCCTATAGATTGGAGCTTCCACTTACCATGTCCAAAGTAAAAGATTCTTTCATGTATCCCTCTTAAAGAATTACATACCAGACCCTTCACATGTACTCTCTTCAGAGGTGGTACAATTGGAGAAGGATATTTCTTACAAGGATCACCCATTGAAGATATTGGATCATAGAGATAATATTCTATGTAACAAGACTAATCACCTGGTCAATTTAAATTGGTGAAACCATAAGTATGAAGAGGAAACATGGGAATTGGAGGAGGCAATGAAGGAAAAGTACTTGCACCTGTTTATGGCATAGAATACAAAATGAAATTTCAAGGGAGAAATTTTATAAGGGGGGAATAATTTAATGAACCAAGGTTTTATAATTGGAAATTACATTCTTATTAGTATCTCATATAATAACATGAAATCACAACACAAAGAACTGTTAAGTACTGTGTGACCTTTAGCTGAATTTTGACACTTCTGTGTTTTGAATTTCAAAAATCTGACATACATAGTTTTGATCAGTAAGATGTTCGGAGTTTGACAAGGAAAACTATTTTAGTGAATATTAACCTACCCTTATGAATAGTAAACTTCCCTTATTAATAGTAATATGACCTTTATGAATACTACATCATCCAAAATAATGGTAACCACGACCTTGATTGTATAAATAAAATGTAGGCATCTGATAAGTGATAATATGACCATAGTAAAAGTATTGGTATTTTTGTAAGTCAAAAATTATTATTTACAATTAATTAATTAATTTAAAAGAAAATATATTTTGCAAAAAGATTTCCTAAATTAACACTTTTATGTCTTCTAGTTTTATGATATTTTTATAAGACGCTGTGTAATTTTTTAGAGTATTATAAAATCAGTTATAGTATTAGAATCTATATTTTACAAGTAAATAGTGGTTTTAATTAAAAATTAAATTAATAATATTTTGAAAATTATTTTGTAAAAATTGATTTCTTTTCTTTATTCTACAAGGTTAGGTTGAATTTATGGTATTTGTTTAAAATAATTGAATTTTTTATAAATAGAAAAATACGATAATTCACAATAAATTCTAAAACGTGAATTTCTGCATCATACTTGAGTCATGGATGATGTAAATGGACATTGGTTCAAACCCACATGCACATATACTATTTTGGTCACAATAATCATTACTATTTCTTGTCTTATTGAATAATAATAAACTAATGATTAAAATTTTAATAAAAACCTCCTCTCCTCCACTATAAAAACACCCACACTCATTTCTTCTCTTCACTTCTCTCAATCCTTGTGCCATACCGAAATTCATACAAGATATCTCCACAAGATCCTACCACATGCCCATCATCCCTTGTTCGCCTCAAAATATTGAATCCTCTCCCCTTAAGATTTATCAAAGAAGATAAACTCAAGAGGTAAATTCCTCTTTCCGGTTCTTTTATTTTCTTTCATGTTCTTTTCTTTTCTTTTTTTCTATCCTCACCGTTGTTAACCCAAATGGTCTGATAAATCAAATAACGTACAAGTAGTAAAATTTTGTTATGATAATGGGATAATAAATTGCCATCTCTCCATTCCCCTTCTTTTTTAATAAATAAATGAAAACATCATCCAAGATGTGTTAATGTATCACAATCTAGGATGACGATTTATCAATTTATATTACCATCTTCTATTCTGATCATGAAAACATTTTGTGGTTGAACCATAATATTAATTATTTATTTTATATTATGTGTTGTTTGGGAATCCATTTATACTTATTATGTAAAATAATAAAACAAAACAAGTTAATTTTGAACAAAATCGCCAAGGTAATCCAAGTGTTTAACATTAATGTTCTATATAATGATTCACCTTCACTCATAATAACCAAATGAATTTTATAACCATGTAATATTATGTATGATCAGTAATGTTATATAATTTAAATTATTTACAATGACCTTCATCATAAATGTGTGTGAAAAATGGAATATAACGGAACTGATCATTCAAACCAACGAAAGAAACGAACCCGAACAATGAAATTGAACCTCATAACCAATCAAATAGGTTATGAATGAATTCAAAAAGGTTATACTAAATCACTTACATGTAAAAAAGGTTTTTGATTTATTTTATAATGGAACTAATTTGATTATTCATTCCAGTAATATAAAGTGGATAAGACCATCAAATATTAGGTAATGTATCCTTTCTTTCTCACTTTTATTCAAGAATCTACTCCAGGTTTTGCAATTTTATATATAATTATTAACGATGGGGTATGACTTCTAACATTTTCCATACTTCCCTAATTATTTATAAGAGATGATAAATACATTTCCGTCTTCTTAAGACCTCCTAAGTACACCTAATACCATGATGATATTCCATAATGGATTCCACCCAAACTGTGTTTATTCCTTCAAGTTGCTTCATATTTCTTTTTACCCAAATGAAGTTAAATTTTCTTTTTATGAAAAACTTATAAATACTTTTTATATTATTGTAACTCATGTTTCATGATCCATACCTCATTCTCTTTTGAGTATATGCATGATTTTAAGTGACCCCTCGTCAATACTTCCCAATATGCAAACTTTTTTAAGGGAACTTCCCAAAATTTTACCAAATTTCATGTTCACTCTACCATTTGTTTTAAGACACAATTGTTTTAATAACAATTATATTTCTATTATGAAAACATTATTTTTTCAATTTTGGTTTTATATAAAATAATATTACCTTTTCGATTTTAAATGCGCTTTAGTATTTTCCTTAAAACCTCAACAAAATGTATTAATGATAAGAATATACTAAATACTCTTCCTACATGTTGTCACTTCTATTTGACATAACATAACACGATATATGGATTTTTACCCATATTAATTTCCATGTGTGTTTTAATTATTTTCTCCCATGGATAGTTTTATAATACACCCATTCATTATGCTTTATGACATGAATGTTATACCCATTTCTCTCCTTCAGTTCCCTTATGTTTTATGTATGATTGATTATGTTTGATTATTTATGTGGAAATCATATTCATGAACATGTAATATATGGGTGCACCTAGATAAAACTCCAATTCATTGGGTAGAGTTTTTTCTCATGAGATGTTATGTGCAACAATCATGGTGGTTAGACATGACTCGTGCTACCATATGAAACGGTCTTGGTGGTTAACCTTGAATTGTGATCCTCTATATGCAACAAGACTTAACTCGTGCTAAATTTAGGATTTATGTTGCTACCACATAACAATTAATTTATGTTTATATGATCCCATTTATATATGTTATGATTCTATATGTCATTTTATATCATTATATCATGATCTCTAACCCTTGTGCTGAAGCCTTATTCTTATGTTTATTTCCTTTCTGGGATTTTTAGCTCATCCATATGTTCATGTAATCCCTAGGGTACCCTATTCATATCTAAGGTCTCAATTGATGTTCATATATCTATATGATGATTAAATAAAAAATTGTTTTTAGCTCTATCTTTTGAGTTTTATATATCTAGTTGTCCAAGAGACTTGACTTTACGATCCTGGTCTTGTACTCTAATGTATAATTATGATTAAGATCAGGTAATGTTATGTATAAAAGGATAGGGTCATTGTACGTTCACCCTATTTTTGATGCATAATATAGAAACTAAAATCTATATCAAACTGTTTTGAATTCAAGCTCGAGATTGGAAGTGCCTATGTATACATGTCCAAGGTAGGTGTTGTATATCTTACTTTGAGTTTTTTTAGATGATTGGTTGGTGTGGCTTTTAGTGAACCTATGGTAAATTGAGTGAGACCCATTTTTCTTAATATTAAATTAATTGTATGGTTGTGGGATTCCACTGGGAACTCCCTCACCTTGTTTCTACAAGTGTGGTCGGGTTGGAGATCATCGTTACTTAGGTATCTTGGGTAGGGTAGTTTAATTCAATTTAATTATTTTTTAAATTTTAATTGAATTGGATATGTAATTACCAGGAATTTAATACCTCTATAATGAACTATTATGTTTTTTATATTATCAAATTCAGTTTTCTATGATGAGTTTCTTATTCAAAATTAATTTGTGATAATTGTTTGTATACAATTTCATGAGATATAATACCGAGACCCATGGGGTCATGATGGGTGTGGAATGAGATGTTATTGGGATGGAACAACCATTAGGATTTAGAGTTGAGGATGTTTGCTGAGGTATAACTACTGTCTGGTGGAGCTTGTCCCAAAAATTTATATTTCTTGAGTGGTATTGACCAAAGGTTTCAGTGTTAGGAATGCCAGTTTGAGGTGGGAGGGTTGTTAGGTCGGTCAATTCCCATGATATTGGGATGTTGAGGCCATCATATTTTTACATCATGGTCTCAAGGGAATTAGGTGCACTTTTGATGTGGCTTAGTATCTATTTTTGAGAATGTCGCTAAACTATGATGGCCAAATCATCGATTTAAATCATGTTCACACTACTTGACTTTGTAATGATGTGGTTTTGACCACTCATGTGGGTAGAGGTCTCCATAGAGAAGATTAGGTATTAGTTTGGGGGTTATTTTGATACAAATCCATGAGTAAGGTGAGGAGCCTTCAGTTTATATCATTGAGGCTATCATTTGGGGGATAAGGCTCATCGTGATTTAGACCATGGTCCTAGGTATTTTTTGTGGGAAGATACCACTACAACTTCAAACGTTTTGTTATGAGATGATGATGGGTTGTATTTGAGGACATGCAAATTTGTTCCTCTAGTTCTTGGCCTCGGGATTATGTGAGATTTTAATCAGGGGTCCGTGGGACCAGGATACTATTACTTGGTCATGCCTTCAGGACATCGGTACTATTGAGACACGAGGTGTTAGGGGCACATGGTGTTGGGGTATGTGATTTAGGTGGAACCTGAGGGTTAGCCAAAGATTTTATTACAATTGTGATAACATCGGCCATGGGCCGAGGACCCTCTCTACTTCTTAGATTCTAGCACTGGCTAAAGAAGGTGACACTTCATGGTGGTTGTTGAGCACCCAATATGTTTGTTGGTTTATTTAAATTTTATTGAACTATTTTATTTATTATTTATCATCTATTATCATGTAAACACATATGTGGGCACACACACATGGGTGGTATCCTACTGAGTCTTGTTATAACATGCTGCATAGACTCTTAGTGTCCTGTATAGATGTTATGTAATTATGTCCAGTTACAGATTCAGCTGCATGAGATGGGTCATAGTGTTGTTAAGCAGAGGATGAAGACATGGACCATGAGTTCATGCCTGTGATTGTGTTTGGTTTCAGTTTACTCTTATTAGAACCTACATTAGCATGTCGTTTTGTATTAATATGTAGCTATTGTTCTCTACCGTGGGAAGTACCTTATGGATATTGATATGTTTGACCGTTATTTTTATGCATGTTGTTTTGGTTGTTTTAGTGGAAAAAAGTGGCTGATGGAATTCTTGGTTGTCTATTCATTCCACTTATTATTCATTATACTTCTTCTATTTATTTGATAATGATTTTGCTTCCTTCGTTGGTGAGACTGGTTCAAGTCTGTCGAGTCATTATTTTTGCTTCATGTTATATATATTACTCGGACTAGTATATCATCATTATCAGAGGGTATATCCTCCCCAATATACATTTTTACACCCTAAATACTATTCAAAAGCCTTTTCCATTCGGGGAGGTGTGGATAATTCTAGTGGAACTCGGCCCAATCGTACTATTTAGGTGGCTAATATGGTCGGGGATGCTACAAGTGGTATCAGTGTTATTCTTCAACGGGATTTAGTAGTATATTTTGACTAGTTAGTAAGGATATTGATACTTATTTTATTTTCTGATGGTCTTACTATTTTAGTTATGATAGACAGGTGACTAGGATATGTTGTAACTGGGTTTACGGATCGTGCTTTGGTTTCTATAGCACCATATATGAGGTGTGGACCAATTTACCATGGGTGGGAATTTCCATTTTATTTGGGTCATTCTACATTTGATATTATTTCCACAATGAGTGGTTCACTTGTAACATGATGGTTATCTATTGTGATATGTAATCTTTAGCTTGGTACAACACGGTAATATATTTGGACCTTGGCATAGTGAGGAATGGTGTGTCTTCTTACCTTTCAATAGGAACATTTTTGGATATTTCAATTTTTTAAATGCACATATTATTTGTAAAGTGACAATAACTTGTGGTAAATATCAAAATCCATGTTAAAATGTGAAATTACATGTCTAAATATGACATGAAATATGATATTCCATGTGTCATATATGTAATTTCATTTGATATTTGAAATGGGCCTAAATCTTATAAAATAAGAAAGCTACTGTGATGTGAGTTGATATTGATCAACCAGATTGGGTGACTTGGTCATCAATTTGAGGTAGTAATAGTTGTCAGTTTAACATTGGCCTGAGGTACTATTGATACTTGGCTCTTATATGGGCGGTTAAGGAGGCCATGGGACTGGGATTCCATGTGGCACAGTTCCGATAGGGGAGTGTAAGGGTAGTTGGTATATGCTTCCTTTAACTAATTTCCATATATGTGTTTATATATATATATGGGATTTCATACTATTTGAAGGTATCTAGTGGGTTCCACCTAGATGGCTCGAATGATTAGTAAGGTTGGTGGTGGATCAGTACCGCTAAAGCACAAGCAAGTTTAGATCACTGAGGGTTAAACAGAGTAGGTACAGTTTAAGGGGAAATCTCAGGCTCCAATCATGGTTCCAATGTAGGTAGGGTATTCACCTAATGTTATAGTGTTTGGGCCATGGATTGAAGAAAATATTCGAATGATCATAGTTTGGGTGATCGAAGGTTTTGAAAGAAGTTCTTAGAGATAAGATCCATCTATGGCATACCTTACTCGATAGATCCAACCATAGCACTTGATGATTTTCTAGGATCAGGATAGTCCATAGGCTACTAAGTACTGGATTGAGAGTGTGATGATTTCCTTTTACAGCTCGAGACACCTCTAGGTTATAGGGTCAAGCTTGGGATGTACATGCTTAGAGGAGAGGAAAAGCATTAGTGGGATGTGAAGGTTCAGGGAGGAAGACAAGAGGTACTCTCCTGGAAAGACGTTGAGACCATGTTATTCCAGCACTTTTTCCTAGAGACATTTCAGGAAGAGGTAGCTTGGCAGTTCTTGATCCTTTAGTATGATCACATTTACATCATGGACTATGTAGGTACATTAACTAATTTATCTCACTTCACCCTGGTATAGTAAGTGATGACACCTCGAGGGTGAGGCTATCTAAATATGTTTTATGGCACACTATTCTAGACCTACAAAACATTATCAGGATGACCTCAATCTTGGAGGTGATGAATCATGTTCTCATAGTCAAGGGTAACTATATGGAAATGTCATATTCATGTTGAGTTACATATTCATGTGATGGTAGTGGTGATGTTTCATATAGATGGAAACAAGATCGGGATGAGTTCTAGCAGGGTTTCCAATACAAGGAATCATCTAGACCACCTCATGGTAGCTCTGTAGTGGTTTGATTTCTTTGTGGGAAGCCTAGACATGTTTGTACTCATTGTGAATGGCCTCCAATAGAGTTTTGGTCCATTGGGAAGGTCGAAAACCTTGATAGGTTTTGCAAGAAGCCTTCTTAGACAACAGTCCTCCAGGGACCGGGTCAAACTCAATGTTCTGATGTGGGTTAGGGATCAACATGAGATTAGGGTATCCATGTTTTAGCTGAATGTGGGTGATGTGGAAGAAACAGTGGGACCAAGCCACTTGTTTAGTAGTTAGTTGCTGGTACAACACTATAGGGTGGTTGTGTGTCATGGATTCAATCTTCTGGATAGGTGGACATTATACTGCACTTAGAGTTAGTGCAGGTAGGTGAGCCGATGACCGTTAGAGGTATGCCACAGGTGTGGTTGTGAGTTACTTCTATTTTCATTTTGGAATCACCTATTGAGGCATGTGAATTTTGGAATGTCATATTGAGGAATGTCCTTTATGGGTGCATGAGGTGCATGGGATTTATATTAATAGACTAGGGGTTGATTAGTAGGTTGGAAGCAGGTCATTTGCATGATTATATATATGTGGTTCTTATAATTATAATTATCGATGCATGTGTGACTAATTGAGGTTCCTTAGAAATCATTCCATTAAAGGGATGCATGTTACTTGAACTGTAAGGAACCAATGGACTAATGTGGTGAGGTATATGATTGTGGTGTGAGGCACTGGGACTAATTTGATCATCCATGGGATGTAGGACCTCATTGTTCCATGTGTAAAATGGGCTCAAGAAGGGCACTAACTCGGTGCAGGATGTAAATGGGAGTCTTGAACAGACTGAGAGAACCTACTGAGGATTGAGAGTGATGACACATCACATGAGTACTCTTGAGTAAGGGATATGGTAATTTGATTTTTTTTATCTATGATTTGGTCGGGATTCAACACAGTAAAGAAATTCCAAAAGTGGGTTGCCCCAAAAGGATGTTTTCATATTCCCTTAATAACAAGGTAGTTCAAGATAGATTTTACCAAAATGGTTTTGTTTTTTTTTCATATTCGGTTTTCATTTGGTGGCTCCGGGATGAGCTATGATAAGGTGGAGAGATTATACGATCCCTGGTTTTTGAGTCATCTCAAAAATAAATCCTTTTTTGAATTTCTCCATTAGTAATTATACTAAATTTTTTATAATTGATCATAACTCAATTCCGAGAGTTTGTTTAGATTTATATGATGTTTTTTAGTTGGTCTAGATGCTTGATCAGTGCCTGAGACGTTTTAGTTGGGTTTTGGGAGAATAGGAGGCCAAATGGACTACATTGGAATAGAATGTTAGGGCACAGAATTTAAGGAAAACTGTATGGTGCCTTACAAGTAACATCATGGTATATTTTTGAACATAGGAATAGTTTGGGTAAACTATTCATGGGAGTTTCACAGCCTTACAGATCTCTTCAATTTTTATCAGAGGGTTACCATACAGGTTTCACACAGTTCGGAAAACCGGGAAGGTAGACCAAAATGGTATGCGGTTCTGGATAGTGGTTGTTTCACGGTTCACACATGGTTTGGAAAACCATGTGGGTAAACTGTGCAACCCCATTAAAGAGAAAAAATTATAAAAATACCCCTAACCACTTTTTCTTATATTCCTCCATTCCTCCTCTCTTTTTTTCACGCATAGTAAGAGAAAACTCTAATTTTTCTCCTCCTCTCTTATGATTCAGCTCCTCAATTGTTTCTTCGATTTCATATCTATAATAGGCAATAGAATCACCTTGATACATATCTCCTCACCCTAGGTTCTTATTCCTTTTTCACTAGACATACAGTGTGCAGAATCCATTTGATTTGTTTCACCCTTTTTTTAGGGGATAAGATGAAAACTCATATCTACATCAAAATGTTTAGAGTTAGAGATTGAGTTTGGATGTTCCTATGCCTATGAGTCTAAGGGAGGTGGTTCATACCTTAAACTGATTTTTTTCAGATGTTTAGGTGGTGTGGATTTTAGAGTGCCTATGGAAATTGGAGAGAGATCCAAGTTACTTCATATTAAATTTTTTTATGGATTGTTGGATGCGATTGGGCACTCCCTCACCTAGTATCCATGAGCTTGGTTGGGTTAGGGGCCATAACTCCATGGGTATATTGGAAGGGGGTGTTTAATTCTATTAATTAATTTTAATTTAATTTGAATTAGTTATTCAATTATGATGTAATCAAGACCTCTATACTGAATTATTATGTTTTTTAGATTATGAAATTCAATTTTATAAATCGAATTCCTTATTAAAAATTAATTAGAGAGAATTTTTTGTATACAATTGCTTGAGATATACTTCTGAGAGACACAGGGTTGTGACAACTGTGGCCAGGGATGGTATTGTGATGTCCTAGCCATATTTATTGGGCATCGATGATGTTGGATGAGGCGACATGACCATCAGGTTGGGCTTTCCCCAAACATTTATATTTCTTGAGTTGTGTTGGCAATATTATAGGGTGTCGTTGATGTTGGTTTGAGGATACCAGGCCACCGGGTTTGGCATGGCCCGTGATATTGGGGGGATGAGGCCATGGGAATTTAGCAACATGGTTGTAGGCGTGTGAATTTCTAATTTAATGTGGATTGGGATTTGTTTTGGTGACTACCACCCACACGTGATGGTCAAAGATCCATTATAGTCATGTTCACACAGGTCGACTCTATTATGGGGTGGTTTTGACCACTCGTGGGGGTAGAGGCCCCTGTAGAGCAACTTAGGTATTGGGGGGGGGGGGGTTCTTGACATAGAAATCCATGAGGATACTGATTAGACATCAGTATATTATGTTGAGGCTATCAGTTGGGGTATGGCGATCACATTGATTGAGACCATGGGACTTGGTACTATTTTAGGCCATATATTACTATGCCTCTACACATAATTTTGTGACCAAAGGATGGTTTTTATTTGAGGAAATGAATAATTATTCCCCCCATTATTGGACTTAGTTTAACGTGATCTTTCATGTAGGGTTCTATGAGAAAATGATACTATTTCTTGGGTGTGCCATTAGGATGTCAGTTCTATTGAGACATTGGGTTTCATGGGACCATGGTGATGTGATATGTGATTGAGGTGGAACCTAAGGGTTCTTCATAGAATTGTTATTTTAGGGATACCTTGGGTCATGGGCCGATGACCCTCTTTACTTCTACGATTTTGGCCCTGGTAGAAGTAGGTGACACTTTTTTGTGGCTATGGAGAACTAGATATGTTTCTTTGTTTATCAAAATTATATTTAATTTTTGACTTTATAATTTCTCATTAATATTTTCTAAAAAACTTATGTTGTAATGATCACATAGGTGGTATACTACAAAGACATTCTCTCACACCGTACACTGGCCCTTCGAGATGTGTATCGAGTTTATGTTATTACATTCATGTGAGTGTTCATTTACAGGAGCTGCATCATAGTGCTATTTAATTGGGGATGATGGCATGAACCTTGAGGTCATGTCTTGGTTAGAGTTTTATTTTTAGTTTCCTTTTTTTTTGTCTTGTATCAACATGCTATTTGGTATGTATATGTAGCTATTGTGGTCTTTCATGGGTAGTACCTTATAAATATTGATTTATATGACCATAATTGTTAGGCATTCTTTATTAGGTTGTTTTAGTGGCTACAAGTGTGTGCAGGAATTATTGGTTGTTTATTAATTCCACTTATCATTCATTATACTTCCTCTATTTATTTGATATTGATTGTACTTCTTACATAGGAAGGTTAGGTTTGAGTCTACTGAGTAGTTATGTTCACTTCATTATATATATATATATATATAAATTGGAATAGTATGTCATCACTTCTAGAGGGTATAGCCTCCCCACAATACATGTTTACACCCTCGCTGCTAGACAGTAGCCTTTGGCGTTTGGGGAGGTGCACCAAAGGCCAGTAGAACCCGATACAATAACACTTTTCGGGTGGCTAATTGGGTCAGGGATTCTATTGAAACTTTTATATATAAATGATACTATATCCATTATATTCATGGGGTGAGTGAATATAAGGATAAAAAAATTAAAATTAAATACTAAGAAGAATTAATAATCACGTCAGGGACATAGATTTTACTAGGAATTCATCATAGAAATTTAAGGAATATTGGAATGGGATATTATTTTGGGAGGATAATATGTGATGATTTTGGGTTAGGGTACTAAAATGAGGTGTGTACATAGAAGCGGTGGGAGTGATACCTTTTATAAGTGAAGGATAATGATGTTTTAGAAACATATTCACTTATTAAATTAAATATTTACACTATTTTAAGTTCAATTACACCCATAGGTATATATTATGGATTATAGGCATTTATATGTCCAAATAGAATCCCAAAAACTCATATCTAGGACAAATTTGAGTTATTTGGTAGTTTTTCTTTTAAATTTTTACTTTTACAATGATTAAATTAACCTAAGTAACTTCTGTTCTCACCGATGTTTACTAATTTAAATTATCTCAGTTAATGATGATCTTACCAACTAATATGAGAATTATAATCCAAGATATTAGTTCAATTTTATCAATTTAAAATACAATTATTTTGAGAAGTTAATTTTAAAATAAGTTTTCTTTGGAATTAAATATTTTTCGAGATAATCATGTTTTTATGCATAAACTTTATCTATAAGTAAAAAACAAAAATGTAAATAGATTTTATAACATAAATTTATTTAATATAAAAAAAATTAAGGTTATTTAATATTTAAATTAATGCATAACTAAATAATACCAAAATATTAAATAATAAAAGGATAATTCATAAATAGTTTTTCTTACTAATCTAACATTTTACATCAGTTTAAAAAAATTATCATGGGTTTTAAAAGTTCAAATAATATTTTAAAATGATTAGTTTTATTGAATAATTTAATAATTTATCACTTAAATGGTTTTTGTAACTTCTATGTCATTCTTATAAATATGGTAAAGTTATGAATATTATAATTTTCATAAAAACACCATTTTCGACTAGAAATCAATATTTACATAAAATGTACAAAAATTAATACCTATTATTTTTTGATATTATAATTTCAAAAATAAATATTATTTTTTCTAATTCTATTTAAAAAAATTATATATTTATCTTTGAATTTTAAGAACATAATATATGGATAAACAACTTTTATTTACCAAAGTAATTTTTAATCATTAACTGTTATTAATAATATATTATAAAAAATTATAATTGAAAGAAATTTAATATATTATATCATATATTGATACATAATAATAATATTTTAAATTTTATCAAAATTATTTATTAATGATTATTAATTTTCATCATAGTGCATGTGAATACAATTATTTAATTTAAATAGATTGTATATACTGAAATGATAGGATGATACACATCGTAATATTGAAGGGGTAATAATCAGAGAATTCATTTAGGCTAGAATCATTAGGTTTTATGACCTCTAGTGGCTTAATATGTTTTTTCTCCATGTCATTATTGAAATTCCATATAACGTGTTCTCTTTAGAATGAAAAAAAATCTCACTTTCTCTTCAAAATGACTAAAAATTTATATTTTGAATATTTGATCAATTTAAAACCATTCTATTTGGTCCCATCATGGATAGGGTATTGTTATTGTAACTACTGATCATGGGGAGTAACCATATAATACTATGGAGGACTGGGAATTGTAGCTAGCATTAAAATTCACTTTAGTATACTAGTTGTAGTATCATATCTAAAATGATTCTTCCCTTATACTGATGATGTTAACCAATATGTGGCCCTAGAGGGTAAAATGGAATCATATATTCAACGTGTTTCCATAACAAACTACTAGAAACCACAATGTTAATTCAAATGAAGTATTAGTATTTCTATCTCTTCATACATATTTTATATGAATATCATTATTATCTATACATATATATATTGTGTGTCTTGGGAGTAGGTTATTCCTTTTTATCCAGAGATAATTTCTTAGACCCTTCAATTTTTTAGTATTTTCTATTTTATAGATCATGTATTGTTTCTATCCTTAGGGAGTATCTGAACAGGTAGTGGAATGTTCACTAAAGATCTTCCCTATTGGTGATAGACACCAATGGTGGGTTATTTTATTAGATGAATATTTATACCTATATTATTGTCATGAATCACTAGAGTTTAAAAACATCATGTTTCATAAGAATTCCCAACATCGAGTCTTATCAAGGCATACCGTGTGTGATAGATTACTTCATATTTCTCGTTCCATTAAATATTGGAATAGAGGGATTTATAAAATTAGGTTTTAGAGGAGTGAAGTGACCCCATTATGTAATGGTTTACTTTTGGGAGGAACTAAAACATGAAGTACATTCAAAGATTCAATTAAAATATAAAGGGGTTCAATGGAGTTCCGTAGATTATGTGGGACTCTTATGGGGGTTATATATTGAGTGACGATAGTGGGAAAAAGTAATATGGTTTCCTCACTTTTATTTTTTTGTTTACACTCATCTCGTGTAAGAATGGAGTAACCCACATAAAATAGAAGTGGTTTCCTCCATATAGGAGTAAATTACTAACATATGTTGACTAAAAGTTCTAAATAAACTAGTTTTATAGGAGATGAGTTTGTCATCTTTTTGGATTCTATTCAATCTAATCGAGTGGAATATTTTTTATTAGGGGAAATAGTTAATAGGGTGAGTACTCTTGTTTTGGATTTAGAATTTTTATTAGGGGGAACATGTCCTCTATGTAATATAGTTTTTATTCTCCTAATATTCTCCAACACTATTTCATATAGGCTGCCCATTATATTGTGAAAAGTGGATAAGATTATCAAATGGATGTATGGATATAACAACACTTTAACTATTTATCTTTATAAATTCCACCATGAGTTTATTAGAAGAATATATATATGTATATATATATGTATAACCCTATATCGATAGTGTACCTATGATTATGATTGTGCACACTTTCTACACATAATTTTGTGTGAATAGTATTTTATAAAATTGTGTTCTTTATTGTGTTCTTCTATATTGGTGTCACGTTTCATGTCATCTTTGAGGAAGAAAATAATGATATTCATCGATTCAAATTGTGGATTACTCATCAAATAGTCATTAGATTGGGGGGGGGGGTATTTTTCATCCTCATAACATTTGTTGAATGATAAATCATAATCCTCCTTAATATTCAATATTCTTATGAGATGTGTTTTCTGATGAACTTAGTTATGTTTGTCTCTTTCTCCTATGTGAACCCTAGATAGGATTTTATGGAGAGTGATCCTAATGGTTTCTCATAAATATTATAATGACTGTACTCACAATGTGTTATATGATTCTGGATGTGGAATGTACCACGATGGTGTCTCTAATGATGTTTCCAAATGTTATAAAACACTGAATTTCATGAATGGGGATGAAGATGCAATAATTCCCACATACCAATGGATTTGTGATAGTAAAAATTAATCAGAATAATTCTTTAGATACTCTATGTATTTTATGATCATAGGGGGGGATGGGGTGGTAAAATACCTATATCCCTATGAATTGGTGTTTCTACAGTATTTACTCTAATGTGGATACTACAACAACCTTATAAAACATATTATAATATATTCAAGTATAAACATGGGTGATCAATATTTTTTTGTTTGATCCCTTCTAAATAGGGGTTTTATATATTATAAGTCATTATGTCGTTAACCAGGATTCATGATTCACCTTTTTAGAAATCATATACATAAGTCTATCCATGAATCACTCCCATCATGTATTCCTCTCTTGGGACTTGGAAATTATAGGATTCAATAGACATAAAAGTCAAAAATATATAGATTTGGGGCCTGATACTCATCATAAAGCGATGTCATTAAAAGATACATTAATTTATGAGTATGGTTTTCCAATGAGTGGGGTAAAATATAGGTCTCTATATTTTCACCAACCTCTAGTATGCGTAATACATGCAGTGTAAATGACTACTATTAGGGGTACATCAAACCACTAAGACAACTATATTGTAATCACTCACACATATTGATTTATTTGGGATTTATAACCCATAAAAAGAGTCTAATTTTAATTTTAAGTATATCTTATTTATCACTTTGACATGGCTAGTTCACTTCTCATAAGGAATGTGCATTTCCTTGAAATGATGGAGATCCACCCAAAAATTATGATGTATATAGGGTATGTATTCTTATTTCATTTAAAATTAAATGTTATAGTGAGTATTAAATATGAGATAGAAAATAATCAGTCTAACCTATCCAAATTACTTCTATATATCCATGGTGTTATCCTCATACTTGGTGAAGGATTATTTTTTCTTAAATGACTATAAAGGAAGCTTCTGTGATGATCTGTTGAGACAATCATGTTATTATGAATCTCTTTAATTACATTATTGGGTTAGTGTAATGTCCCAAATTTTATAAATTAAATTCCCTTCTAAATGAATAAGTTCCTTATAATGTAATGTTTTTATAGAAAGCACATGCACTATATTTTATTTTTTATTTTGGGGTATTTTAAAATATAGTTGTAATTTATCTATTATAAATAAAATTCATTTTTGAAACAAAAATATTTATAATATATAAATTCTATTGTTTCCTTTAGGATTATTATATGTATATGGTTTTCATAAATATAACTGATATAAATGGAAGAATTGACATCCTTTGCCAGTTGGATCATCCCCTATGAAGTTAATTAATCAATGTTTCTGAGGGATATGGAATCACTGGGATTTCCCCTTTCTGAATCCCTATACGTGATTAAACAACTAAAACTTGGGTGAAAATGGTTACAATATAATTTTATGCTTGTCCAAATCTCATCCCTAAAAATGTTATCTGAACCATCCTAAGAAGGTACCAACATCGGAAAACCTTCCCTAAGGTAATAGATTTTGTAATAAGGGTTTATGTATATAGTGAATAGTGATATGAATTTTTATATTTCCTTACTAATAAATTAATTAATATATTAATCCCTTTTCAACATGAATTTTTAAATAAACATTATTATATAACGATTTTGGAAAATTTTGATTCTGAAAAAGAAAAACCAAAATTATATTGTTTGGATATATATATATATAATTAAAACACTATTTTTGATAAGTACAAGAGTATGTTTCATAAAATAATTTTATTAAATAATATTTATTTAAATATAAATTATAATATAATTTAAGTATGTCTCATGTGATTTTAATAAGGGTCAAAACATTTTATGTGTTGTGAAAAGTGGTTTTTTTCATTAAATAATTATCATTAGTTAAAAATGAATATTAATATATATAATAAATTATTTTTTAAAAAAATATCATTTTTAAAATCCACACATTGAAATTATAAAATGTAGTTTTTTTCATAATTTTCAGAGACAGTCAACTTCCTCGGAAACAATTGAATGTCATGAAAACATATAGTATGTGTTGTGAAATATTATTAATAAAATAGTGATGTAATTAATATTAAAAATAAATCCAAGAAATAAAATTAATTTCTAGTTTAAAATAATGGTTTAAAGCAGTTTATTAATTTGAAGAACAATTAATGAATCCTACGAAACCGTTATTATATTATATGTTTTTAAAAAACTATTTATGAACATTACATACATCCAAAACATGAATGGTATTTTTATGATTTAGGTTCTCCAAATTATATTATATTATAATCCACTATTATTTGGACAAAACTGGGGGTAAAACCATAGAGTGGGTTTTTGTGTTAATTGTTTTATTACATAGAATCTAAAACCATTGTTCAAAAATTAATAAGAATTCCAATCATTTTTTTAATAAATACCAATCCAAACTCACAATCATAGTCACTCAAAATCCAATGAGAAAAAATTTCCTCTACTTATACCACTTAAAATACCTCCCATGATGTTTTGAGTCTCTTGAGAATCTCTTCTCAAGCTTTTAGAAACAAACTCCCAATCTAAGGATTTACTTCCTCTTCTTATTCATTAAAGTAATTGATTTTCATTTGAATTTTTTCATGTTTTCATTTGTTTTTTAAAGACCATTTTTTATCCATATGATTACCATGTAATTATAGAACACCAATTAATCCTATTAATCCCTTCTATGAACCATTATATACACCTCTTAGGTTGCCAAAATTATTCTATGATTTTTCTTGTGAAATTTTTTATTTTGAATACCCATACTCATTTCCACTCAATGGTATTCATGTATTCATAAATATCTTTCATTAACTTGGGAACTCTATGAATTTTACCCACACAATATAATAATGAGATTAAAATTTATGAAATACATTCTTATATTGTATGGTCTATGTAGAAGAAAAATAAGTGTACATGAAATGAATGTGGTTGATGGGACTAGAATTTTATATCCCTCTAATGCATTAGGTTATTTTATTATCTCATGATAAATTATGTATGATGTATGATTGATTATCCTAATATCACTATGTTATGATTGTTTTAGTAGTTATTCTTGACATATTCTTATGATGTTTTGTTTCATGTAGTTGTAACTTTCCTATGATGCCATGATATTATCATCATATATCAAGCAATAATGTCCATAATTATGATTATCATCTTTTTACCCCACAAACAATCAATCCATTAACTGGTCTAGTAAAATACCTTTATCAGCACTATATAAGCACCTATGATGTAAGCCATGTTAAAGGGTTATCATTAACAATGCTCGAAAAAACACAGATAAAGGACCCCTTTAACAGAGCTACAAAAAATCATTGATAAAGGGGGCCATTATCAGCGCGCTTTTTAGTACTATTTAAGGGTGCCTTTATCCATGCTTTTTTATCACTTTTAAAGGAAAACTTTGAAAGTGATAACAAATCACTGATAAATGCCCTAGTGGTAAAGGGTATTTTTTCGTAGCCCACCCCACCATTATCAGTGCTCCACCATCCCCTTTTATCAGCGCTTCCCCCACCCATTTATCAATGCTTTAGATAATCCCACCCCCAACGTATACCCCTACACTTAATGAGCTTCAATCCTTGGAACTCTAGCTTATACACCAACGCCTTTTCCACTCCACTATAATATTTTTTTACATTTTATGACATATATATATGTTAATATATATTCCATTATATTTTATTATCCATATATATGTATATATATGTGTTTACATATATAGTTATATATTTTTTTAAATACACTTATATTTTTATATATTTTTTTAGAACAATGTTAACACTAAAAACCCTTAAAACACATAAACAATTAAGAAACTCTGAAAATCATACACCCCTAAAAACAATTAAATGACTATAACTTCTAATTCAGGAGTCTGTTTCACCTATAAAAATAGTAAAATCAAAGATAATAAAATGATATTTGATATGATATTAGGTACATGCCGAACAGACACCTAGATCAGACATTATAGGCATTTAAATATTAATAAATTCGGGTCATCTACAAACAAAAACTCAATTTTAGAGGCCTTTTGTGTCTTTGTGGAATTTAAAAACTAGAACAATCCCTTTGACCTCCGTCAAAGACTATCTTGGCCATTTTTCTCATCGCATGATTTTATTTCATATGTTTTAGATCCCAAACCGACACCCGTATCAAAAGTTATGGCCGTTTGAAGTTCGATTTCAATTGATTCATTTTTTAAACTATAATACATTTTACTACTTTTATTATAAAATGATTTAAATATAATGTGGTTTAGTTCATTTCATACACATTGATTTTACTATTTGTGGTGCTGAAATGGACTCCCAGATTGAATCTTATGATCTTTTCAGTGTTTTTAGGGTTTTAGGGGTTTTAGGGGTTTTAAGGGTTTTCACATTAGACAGCCATTCAAACGACCATAAGTTATTAACTAAGTGTTCTTTTATCTTATACCACATTCCATACCAATTATTTTAATGATATCTACACCTTGGTGAATCATGGGAACCCTCAATTACCTCTATTGAGTCCAAAAAGGACTATAATTCATATAAAGGGCTATAAAATCAGCTACAGCTGTTCATTAATGAAATATTTTTTTTAAAATATATCCTTTATCAGTGCTTGTAAAAAAAGCATTGATAAAGACCGCTATTTAGGAGTTCTTTTTTAGAAGCATTGATAAATGAAAATTTAATATTTTTTTTTCTACTAGAGCTAATAAATAATGGGGATTTATCATTTATTTTTTACAAGCACATAATCATTTCCCCAATTTAATGTTCTTTTTTATCTTTTGTTAAATACCCCCTTTAGCAGCACTAAAAAAAGAACTTTTAAAGACCCCATTTAACTTTGATTTTTCTAGCACTAAAGGGGAGGGGGTTAATAATTATTTTATCAATCACTATTAAAACTCTAGCACAGATAAACCTAGTTTTGTAGTAGTTTTATATCATTATTTCATGTCCCCTGACTCACATTTACTTCATAATTTATTCTATTCTTTTATTAGTCCCTTACTGAGTTTTATAGTTCACCCCTTTTTTTATATCCTCAGGATATCTCTTACATTATTAGAAGATCAATGGAATATGAGGTCATGTTATAGTGTTTTAATTAAATTCAATGTATCCAAGTATCATGTCATTGTGATATGTATCTAGTTACCCAAATACATTATTCGTCTTTAAATTTTAAGAGTGTATTATATGATTCTTTATGTAATGGGACATGAAATTAATTTTATGAAAGATACGGGTGGTTATATTTTGTGTTAGAGAATGGTCTAGTTATATTTGTAGATTATGAATAGAAATACCTATAAAACTTCATTGGTATATGGCTAAAAATTGGGGAAAAGTCCTAATTTTTTAAATGTATATATTGATTGGTTTACATGAAACAAAATTACTAAAAATATACAACATGTTCATGTGGATTTTTCAAAGATGTACCTAGGTTTAATCACCATGAATGGGATCATTGGGATTAGCATTACCTATACCTTTTTAATAATAAACAATCCTTGTTTCACACCTAGTTTTATGGTCTTGGGGGGGATATTCATTGTTAAATTCAAAATATCTTTACAAACTAGTATAAAAGTAAATAAATTTCTATATAATTTCATGTTAGAAAAGAAAATGTTGATAACTTAGATTGAATCCTAAAAATTAATTTGTGAAGAAATATATCTCATTTATGTATTATCCCATCAATGTTCATAGTTTCCATTTATATGTTTGATATTTTAAAAATTCTTATCCCTAATTTTCCCAATGTTTCAGTTAACAACTACAAGTAGGGGGAACCAAGTCAACAACCAAGGTGATGGGTAATGTAATGATTTTCCAATTGAAATTCCCAATCCTCTGGTAGCATATTTTGATTACATCATTAAAATAAATACATAATTAGAGTATGTTTTTAATATAAATTTCAATCAGGAGGAACACCCACACCCCCTTGTAAATAGAAAGCTATAATCAAGTCCTTTATGGGATAAAGGCCTCTAATTATTTTGAATATTATGATCCATTGATTCTTTAACAATGTATTAACATCATTTGAAAAATATTTTATAGACACCAAAACTATGTGAAACGGATGGTTGTGAATGTTTTTATCACGTATAAAAAAATTTATTAATAGGGTATTTTGATAAAAAATTTAATGCTTTAGGAAGATATATTATTAATGGTTTGGAAGAGAATTATAAACAAATTCATTGATAAATATTTTCCCCACACTCCACTACTTAAAATAGAGTGGGAGTTCCTTGGACAAAAGAAAAGTGAGGAACAGTCCAATGGATCATATGCCGAAAAATTCTCCAAAATTGAGTGACAAAAAAAAAATTATTCACCCAGAAAGTAGTGTTGAACACTTCATTAGTGAGATAGAGATAAATGTACGAAAACATTGGTGATTCAAGTCTTTGACATCTATGAAGAAATTTTATTATGTTCCCATAAAGTTGAAATAAATATCAATAAATATAAATTATATCATGAATATATATATATATAAGAAAGGTATTATGGGGATTAATTATGTTAGATAGATAGAGAAATATCACACTCATAAAAAAGTCTAACATCTCACTTGTTAAAATCATAGGAAGAAGAATATAAAAAAATTGCAGAAGTGGAAAACGAAAAACATTAGTTTTCATAAGCTGGTATACCTATCTAGAAAATGTAAATGGGATAAAACCTTAGTTATTATGTATAAATGTAAATATCCTTTAAACACGAAGTATATTTTTTAATGTTTTTGCTATAATAAATAAGGACATAATGATAAATAATTCACTATACCAAGGGTTGTTGAAGACAACCAGTGATAAATATATAACATCGTGAGATTTCAAAATATCAAAATTATATTTTGTAGAATGTATTACATGATACACTAATATTATAATGGAATAAAAAATACATAGAAATTATAATATATTTATTTTAAAATAAATTCAATCTCTTAGATAGCTTGTAATCCACCCAACACCAAGTATGAAATAAATATGATACTCCGATAAAATATTTTTATTTAAACATTACCATTATAACCTAGACATGAAATGGGAGGTTATGAATAATAATACCTAATTTATGAAAATAATAAAGTTTATAAATGTATAGAATATATAAAATGCATATATATTTATTATATATAAAATTATAACCTTTTGAAAGAAAAATAAATATTTTCAGAAAACAATATTTTCTAAATGGTTTTTAGCCATTCATTATATACATAATTTTTAAGTCACTTTTAACAATATTGGAAAATTTATTTTAAAAAATAAACAGAATTTTTTAAATCTGCATTTTATATTTATCTTTGTGTGAATTTTATTGATTTTAAATATAATTATCATATTTTTATGTATTGTGAAAAATAATGATTTTTAATTAACATGTGCCTTTTTCTTTATATTATTTATAAATATAAATTATATTTGAAATTGATTTAAAGTAAAATTAGATAAATTATATATCCATTAATCTAATTTATTTCATTGGATTCATATTTAATTTTTATATAAAAATTTGTAAACTATTGAACATTTTCTCTTTGAAAGCCCGCTCTCTCGCCACATCAACGGGAATAATTTTAAATTAACATTCCCCCATTTTTTGAAGGGAATTTAAGAAAATGGATTCCATTTTTTAATATTCATAATTTAAATTATCTAATAAGGTTATATTAATTTTTTAACATATTTAATAGTTATAACAGTAAAAATTATTTATCCCGATTAAGGTAAAAATTGATTTTCCGAGGTTGGAGTGACCCAACCTGAGAAAGCCCGAAGATGATGTCTGCTACAATTACATTGGAATTATTTCAAGGAATAAAACCTCTATGGATTGACGAGTTTATTAGTAATGGTAAACCATATACATTAATGAGTCTTGTATTACAAATGAATACACTACCTATAACATAATTTTTTTTCGTTTGTGGATAACATTATTCCAACATAGTGTATCCTTTCATATCATTCTTAGTATACTTCATGGATTCCTAGTGAAAAGAAAAAAAATAAGGGTGAGATATAATTATAAATAATCGTTAATTATAGTATAAGAAATTTTGAATAAATGTGAATAGTTAATATGGAAAGGTAATAGCTAAATACACATTCTATCAAATCAATAAATTGAGAATAAAATGTGTAAAAATTATGGAAAGCTAAATAAATCAAAACAAGTTTTATTTAAATAAATAGATAAGGAATAAAAAAAGTTCAAGGTGAGAAACTGAAAACTCATTCCATTTAAACAATAAACATAGAATGAAACACATCCATAGATAATAACAACGTAAAAATATCTGGGATAATAATAATAACATCATTTTCAATAATGTAAATTTTTAATTATTGGATATCTTGTCTCGTAAACATGAAAATATATTATATCAATATCAATCCTCTAGACAGATTAAATATATATGTAGAAACATATATTTTTTCAATTTATTTGTCACATGAGAACCTTTAGAGGAATTGAGAGGATATATAAAGCATATGACCTAACGCCCGTCATTGCATGTCCAAATAATTCCTCGTATCAAGTAATCAATTTACTTAATTTACAATATACCTTAGAATATATCTATAATGAATAAAAAATATATATTTATAAATATTTTCCCTTATAATCAAATAAATTTCAAATTATGAATTGTATGGTCAAAAAAGAATACAGTTTAGCCAATGAACATATCAATGATAAATGATATGGAAAATTTGAAAAAATTCAATTTTAATATGAAATTGAAAATTTCAAGGAGACTAATAAAGGAATCAATGAAGTGAATGTCAATACTATCATTTTTTCAATCAATCAAAAACCATCTCAAGGATATATAAGGACGGTATCAATACATAATGTCTTAATTGGGGTAAAAATAAACGTTTTTTGTCATTGGTGAAATTAAAGAAGATGTTTAAAATCATTCTTGGGGAAATTTCATGTTTTTTTAAAAAAAAATAATTCATAGAAAATATATTTAAAAAACATTTTTGTTAAAAAATTTTCATTTAAATATAAAAATTTAGCTTCAAATAAATAATGTGGGTAAATCCAAACATTTCATCCAAGGTAAAAAATAAAATTCCGTTTGCAAGGTAAAAATGTTAGAAAAGCACTTTGTTCAAAAATTGACAAGAATATCCATTAAAAAATATTTGTAAAAGAAAAAAGGGAGAAAAATACATTTAGGAAATTATTTTGGAAATTTTAAACACATTATTTAAAACATTTGAAAAATCTACATTTGTACAAGAAAATATGTTCTTGGACTAAAGAGGGAAATGATGTCTGGTTTTCTAAAAAAAATCTAAAACATTTTGAGTGCCAAAGAGTGTGAAAATGTAAAAATTACATGAAAATGTAATTAATATCCATAGTTTAACAATCTTAAATGTTTTAATATATAATGATCAAATAATTCCCTCAAATGGAAATTCCAATGTAAATAATCTCGAATAAATTGAGACTGTAATGTAAAACCTTGAAAAGACCATAATGTTGAAGTGAGAATCAAACAATTAATTGATTATGTGTATCAAATTTAAATCCAATTAATTTAATTGGAAATACATAAATATATTTTCATAGTTATTATAAATATAAACATGGAATATTTATGACAATGAGTAAGTAATATAACCCAATGAAATGGAATTATGTTATGAAATTTATCTAAAACTTGGGTGAATTTAAGTGTAAATCCCATTAGATAAAATAATTGAAATTAAAAATAAATTTATCATTAATAATTAATGAGTAATGATATTAAATTTATAAGTGTATGTATTTATACTAGGTATAATAAATTAGGTGGACAATAATAAAGTATGCCTTACACAAAGAAAAGTCAGAGAAGAATCCCTTATAACTATAATAAAATTTGAATCAGAAACCAAATAAATAATAGTTACTAAATGAAACATTTCAATTCCATAAAAATATTATTCATCATATAACATTTCAAAATATTCATTATATAAAGCCAAAAAAAATTAAGTGGGTAATTTTAAATTTATCTCAAAAATGTAAAAACTGAGTTAAAAATCCCATACATTGAGTTTCATTATGGGTGAACATACATTTTCCTCCATTATAATGTTTCTATGAAAGTTATTATCTTATAACATAACAATAATTATATTTTATATATCATATATTACCTTCTAATAATATCTTATTATCCATTTGTTAATAAAATTTCATTATTTTCACTATTTCTGGTGATAAATGCTTAGTTTTTTGAGTATGTTTTGACTTGTTATCTTTGTTCATCCTATGTCGATCATGATTTCATCAGCTCCAGAATATAAAAAATGATTTAAATATATGTGATATTAATTATATATTTCTTTATAATAATCAACAAAATTTTGATATAGGAATTGAAATGCATAGTTAATGTAGACTATTGGTTGTCGTACGGATGAACGATACTTTAATTTCATTATCATATTAAAATAATATAATGTAAATGATATATATATATATATTTATATATCTATGTGTGTGTGTGAGAGTGGGTTTATTATAATTATATTATCATAATTATGTAATATATGTCACACATTTTTATTAAGACTGGCCTTAATACATTCCATGTATGGTGTTAATGAATCACATCGCTTTGAGGAGGCGGTAGTCCACATTTCCTCAAACAAAGTTATTGTATTAAAAAAAATATAATGAGTAATGATATATGTTATATATAAGTACTGTATCATAATGAAATAATAAAATTAATATATATCATACAAAAATAGTGTGTCCATAAAAATTTCCAACCATGAGAGGATATTAAGGAAAAACGAACAACATTATTTTGCGAGGTGGTAGTCCGCCGTACAAACGAATGGAAAATTCATTACTCATTTGACGAGTCTCTATAAAAGTTATGTTCAAACTCTTTGAATAAAAATATATAATTATACTTATGATATTGAGGTTTTTTATATTAATGGAATAATAATAATTTAATGGTTTGAGAACGAAATAAAATTATACCCTGTTTTCAGATAATTCATTTTGGTTCATACCAAAAAATATCATTGTCTAGATTTATTCCCATGGTGAGGCTTCTAGGTTAAGGTGAGGGATTTTGGAAAAAATATTTGAGATTATTTTTCTTGATCCAAAGGTCTTGAGATATTTAAATAAGTGGGATGTGTGATTGTCTTTTTATATAGGAGAAGGAGTTGCATTCTTATAAATTTTTTAAAAAGGAATTCCACCCACGTTTTTAAAATTTTATGTTGCTAAAATAATGAAAAAATATTTATAAAAGGGATTTTTGGGTCAAAATAGTCCCATAAATTGGCTTTTTTAGAACTTTATACATCATTTTTCCCTTATGTTTAACTTTAATCCCTTTTAAGAAACATTTATTCATAATCGATGTGGTTAATTTTAATTACTTTCAGTAATATTCTTGGTAAAAATATTAATATAAATTTATATAAATTATAAATTATTATTATTCAAAATATAAAATCCATTTTTTAAAATTCTATTCATATATGTAGCCTAAATTTATTTAAATTTAATCTCCCATATGGTATAACAAAGCATGTTTTTAAAGTAAAAATGTCCAAATGTTTGAAATGTTTTTATATTCAATTTCTCTATGAAATTGTTTAAAATTACAAAACTTGTATTAATTTATATAAAATCTATCTAATTAAACTTCAAAACAAATAAGAAATATAATTTATCTTTTAGATAATTGTGATGAAAAGTCAATTTTCAATTAAAATTCAGTATTTTTCACTTTTCATCAAAAAATGATACATCACATAAAATTACAAAAGGTCGCCCAAACCTAAATTTCATTTTCTTAATTAGAAAATTATAATTATTTTGTCATATAAAATTTATAAATTCTCAAAAAATCATATTTAACTTAGTTTTCCCATTAAAATGTTTTAAAATTTCCCTTATAAATATATCAGTTTTTCATGTTAAATTGTGTTCGTTATTATCTAATTCTATTAAAATTTCTTGGATGAGTATCAAAAATATTTTATTGAATTTATAAAATATATATTTCACTAACATAATCCACTGATTTTAATTAAATTAATTTATTAAAATATAACACTTTCAGTAGTATAAAAAAAATCCTTTATATTCAATTGTCCTATATTATCTTTTCTAATTAATTGGTAACAAATGAATTAGTATTGTATTTTTATAAATTTTTTTATAATTTAGGTAATATTATTCATAAAGAATAATTTATGTTCTATGTTATATCTTATTATATTAAATAATAATATTCTAATAATATAATGTAGTTCGAAAAAACATTGTCTTGTGTGTAACGCAAACTATCGAGGAAAGTTGTTCTTTCATGAAATGTAAGCTAAATAATTATTTTACACATTAGAATACATAGAATAGATTTATGTAAAATATTAATTATATCATAATGTCTTGGAATTTTATATTCCTTTCTATGTTTTGTTTTTTGTGTCATCCACACTATAAAATAAATGTAAATATTTTATAATTTGAGAGGTTTTACATTCTCCCCACCATAATTAAATTGCATCCTAAAAATTGAAAATTGATCTCTATAATCTAGGGTTTGATATTTTAAATCTCATTTTATAAAATCCCACATCATGGGAAGAGTTCATAAAATATCCTCTTAATAAGAGTGAATGAGAAGTACAAAGGTAACATGGTATAACACCTAACTAGTACTCCAAGTATGAGAAAACTAGTGGAATTTATAGATATATACATGGATGAAAAGAATAAATATTTATAGGGAGTGATTTAGGTCATTAATCATAAAAAAGTAAATTATAAATGGAATGTTTAGGGACTCAAATCTATAAATCTATGATGATTTAAAAGACCATCGTTTCAACAAAATTGAATTTATTGGGATAAAATTTTTCTATTAGGATCCTTTTGCTAATGTTGAAGATTATTTTTATTGGAAATTAATTTAATTAATTGGTATGTTTCTTTTTTATATGAATAATTTCATCATTTTTTGGGCATCGATCAAATTTTAAATCATCCCTTACTCCATGAAATGGATATCCCAAAATGAACACATATTTTATGAACCACTAAAATTTACTTTTTACCAATTGTATGATTCATAAGACAGTCTTTTTGGTTGTCTCTAACTATTTTCCAAAACCTATAGGGTCAATACATTAATCTCTAATCCTAAAAATTAACATTACTAGTTCATCATTAACATTTATTTGTAAAAAAATAGAAATAAAAAATGGAATTTAAAACATGACATTATATAGGCTAGTGGTAGTCATGAACCCCAATCATACTTTGGTAATGGGCTCAAGTCCCATGGCCTTATCGGACTTGATGGGTTGTCACTCACCATACAAGTTTTCATTGTCTCAAAAAAAAATTATAATTTCCAAAATAAATATAATAGACATCCTTGAAATAAGTTTAATAACTAAATAGCCTTTTAACAAATTTTTTCAACAGAAACATAATACATAAATACTTAATCTAATTATTTCTATATAATTCCCAATTTATTCTAGATGTTACAATTTTAAAGTTATAATTGACTAGGGTAATGCCTGGGTTCCCCACATTTATGAAAATGAACCATAAATAGATCCTTCAAATGGGTTTTATTTTTTTCATCATACTCTTCATTCATCTTCTGTAATTATATACTTTAATTCAATATTTATAAGGACCTGGCCTTAAACATTACTTATTATTGTATTAAATGAATAATTCACATTGAGGATCTTTTCACGTTTAGAGTTTTAGAGAATTAGGACATAACTATTACATCTCAAATATTACAAAGTAGACACATATACTATGCTTCCATTTTTTTCACAAACTAAAAACTCTTGAACACAAGAGTCATGTCTAGTTCCTTGTTTTAGACATCCTGACATTCCCTTGATCCCATCCATGACTTTACTCATCTTTATGTCACGTGAAAAACATTTCAAAAAAACTTGGGATGAGCATAAAGAGCTCAGTAAGGGTTATAACAATACGGAAAAAACAAATTAGTCCATGTATACATAAGAATCAATGAAATCATACATTACTTGTAACGACCCGTATCTTGACTTACATTGACATTACATTACTTTTGAGGAATACTTAGTACATTACAAAAACACACACACAAGGACCGTAATAGTTTAATGTCTTTGGAAACTCGGACTATAATCTTCTAATCGTGGTGAAAGATCTTCAACATCTCCCATAAAGATCTTCTTCTTTTTTTTATTTACCTAAAACCTTTCTTTATATCCTGGGGAAAAGAAAACATAAAAGGGTGAGCTCAAATGCTCAGTAAGGGTAAACAAAAGAAATATCAATCACATCATATTCATAAGAACATAACATTTTGGAAATCATAACCTGCAAAAGAGAGCATAATTTCATAACATGGGATAAATCATGGTAGTGAAATGTAATCACAATAATCATAACTTAAAACATGAAACTTTGTGGTATTCACACATAATCATAGAGAATCATTTCTTGTTAGTCAAGACTCATTGCCAAGACTATCTTAGTGGACAAAGTCCCTTTCTGAATCGAGTAACCCTCGTTTCAGTCCTGTTTCACTGAACCGGTATAACCTACCATTCCAGCCATGTCTATCTCATGATATATAAAATCTTTACCCAATGCATTGGAGGGAGATATAGGTCCCACCCATCTCATAATGATACCATTCTTATGTGTGCCACAAAATCATAAATCATACATCATTGCATAACCCATTTAATAAAAATGGGATTCTTAAACAACATGACATCATAAAACCATTCATATAAGATAAAGGAATTCATAAACATAATTCCATCACAACATAGTCAAATCAATGTAAAAATATGGATAGAAACAGAACCCTTTATTACCTTAGATGGAAAATAATTTTGATAAAACACTTGAAATGAATTCTTGAGGAAAATATCCTTTCTTCTTCAAAATCAATTTCTTTTCACAAAACATCATGAAATTTTAAAAGAAAGTGATTTAATTGAAAATAGTCATGAAATCTTTTGGATTAAGCTTCATGAAAATAAGGATTTATAAAACCGTAAAAATCCGTTCGTGCCGTTTAAAAAAAACATTCTTCTCGTACTTTTGTCGGAAAAGTCAAAAAAAGTACCTCGTACGAAAAACGACAAAAGATTCCTTTCATATCTTTTACTAAAAACTCACCGAAGGGTAAAATAGGATTTAAACAAGTGTAGGTGAATGGAAATAATATTACATATTGAGTAAACATGGATGTGGATGATAAAATACACCCCAGTAAATACTTACGAATAAACAATCTCGGATAAAAATGAGATTGTGATATTTCCCTTACCTTAGGTCCGACTTGCTTTGTAAGTGTCCAAACCTCCTGTATAATGATTTAAATCATGTTATTGACTTATTACAGAATCATATTCATTGTTATGATATCATATATGGTTCACTTATGACATTATATTACCCGTTCTTTTGTAAATTCCATGTTAAAGAAGCGTTTTGGGTAAAATCGTTTCATTTATCGTAGGTGTTTTGACTTGTTGTTCTTGACATCATTATTACTTATATCATGATTTACTTACTTCCAGAATATAAAATATGATTTATATATCATATATATTCAGTATATATATATATATATATATATAATAGGTAGATAAATAAAATGAAAAACACCGTTCATGGAGACGGTAGTCCGTACGTACGCATGAACGCTGTTTTCCTTTCCTTATTGTCTTGAAATGGAAGTAAGTAGATGACATAAATATGTATATATATACATAAATCAAGTAGCTTTATAATGTCATATATTTCATTATTATTTCTTATATATACTTTATAATCATTCTTAAATGGTTAACATGGAGAATGAATCTCATCGCGTCGTGGAGACGGTAGTCCGTACGTACGCACGAGCGATGATATCATTTCTATAAATATTGAATTGAATTGGAGTGGATTATAAAATATATCATAATCAATATGATGTTTTAATAACTATGTATAGTTATTATTTACACCATTATACCCATCCATGTAAGGTGGTGGTGGAAAATAGATTACACCACGACGTGGAGACGATATTCCGTACGTACGCATGCGCGGTGATTTCTTTTTTCCTTAGGATGGATAGATGGTGAAATAGGGTTGTTTCATACTTATAATAACATATCCGTATATGAGTGATACTGATGTTATTACTTCATAATGAAACAACCTAAGAAGAAGAAATGGAAGAAGAAATAAAGATGAAAGAATTGGTAACGGTAATTACCTCTTCTTTGAAGCGCCTTTTGGAGACCTCCTCTTAGGGAACTAAAATTGGTCTTTGAGGAAGACCAGAACCTCTAGGATGTTTCTAGGGAAGTGGAGAAGAGATTTTGGAAGGGGTTGGCAGAGCTTGAGTGCTCAAATTGGTGTGAGGAGGAGGGGGAGGAGGTGTCCTTTTATAAGGGAGGAGAGGGGCACCTTAGGAATATCTCAAAATATTATTTTATATTAAAGTCAAAATCGGTTTATAATGGTTCCAAAGGGTCTTATTTCGAATCTAAAGTGGGGATGGGTCGAAATCCTATCAACCAATAGGATTTAGACAAGTTTAGGGTATTATTTTAACCTTATCAATTTGATTTAACTCTAAGTTAAATAATTTAACTTTTACCATGTCTTTTTGTTTTCTTTCACTATATGGTTAATAAACTTACTATAAAATGCCAAACGAACCCCAAATTGTTTATTATATATATATATATCCTTATCTAAATCATTTGGCCGAACCTTAGATTTTTAGGAATAAAATAACAATTAATAATATAATATTTGATTTAAAAACTATTTTGTGTTAGTTTTGACAGAATTTGATATATGATTTTTGTGAAAGTCATAACAGAATTATATGTTCGAACCAAGTTGATTAAATCAACACTAATATATCATAGTAACCTAGAAAATTAGTTTAATTCATAAAAAGTCTCAAATTATATTTATTTTGGTGTTTATAACATCAATTATGTCAATATTTCATTAATAAGATAATTACTGCATCATCATTGTGTCATAAATAAATTAAATTATTTGATGTCTAAAAATTACAAATAAAATACCATCATGTAGTAAATCGTTTTAGCTTTCTAATGAATATTTACAATCGAATTTATCTTATGTATAACCCCATATTAAAAATGATTTACTTATTAAACTTTGATTTTAACTATTTTAACCCTTCTTTAAATAAATTAATAATAAATGTCCTAATCTAATCCATGTGGGCCTAAATGGTCATATTTTATTCCTAAGTTTGTTTTTGGTCGAAATACACTTGTCCAATAGGATTAGGACATGTGTTAGGGTAATATTAATATCATATCTACCCTTAGTTACCCTATTTACTATTAACCGCGGTAAAAAAAAGTAAAAAGTTACTATTCACCAAAAATTAATTTCATCTCATTGAACCACATTTTACTTACTGACATCAACCGTGTCTCTCGGATTTTTGAAATTCCATTCACAGAAGCGGTAAAATTAAGTTTTATGAAAAATTCAGTTTTTTTAACTACCACTTAGTAGTTTCACTATTCATCAAAAATTGATGTTTTTCAGAACAGTGCCAAAATTTCATCCCAAGCTATATTTCATATTCCGAATTCAAAAATGAAGTCTATTTTACCAAATTCATTACATAAAAGTTGAATTAATTAATTTTATAATTAAATCCCGCTGTTAAAACAAATAGCGTGTTTTTAAGAAACAATATCTATCAAAAGATTGACACTTGATTATGTCTGGTTTAAATGTGAAATTACATCCAATGACCAACATTGTATTAAATTGTAAAAATATATTCTAAATATACTTTAAAACCACTCAAATTAATGATTTATCACTATTAATTATTTCGATTAAAAAAGTTGTTTTTAATTATAATTTAGTAATTTTCACTATTCATCAGAATATGAAAGTTATCCGAAAAGTACCAAAATTTCACCTTAGGCTAAATTCGATACTCCGAATCCAAAAATGAAGTCCATTTTGAGATCTAAAATTTCTAAAATTTAAAAACTGGTTATTACTATTCATAATGGCTAGTTTTAATAATATTTTAATAGCATATCATTGTTTCGTGAAACTCAGTATTGCGTACTACACACGCTATCGAGGAAGGTTGCGATTGCGTGTAATGCAAGGCAAGTCAAGGATGTGTGTTGTGCAAGCTTCTTTTGGTGTAGCGTACAACACAAGACATTAAAAATAATATTTTTTCATAAAATCTCGGGGTGTTACATTCTACCCCCCTTAAAATGAATTTCGCCCTCGAAATTCGTCGGGGTTATAAATGGTTTACTATTCAAAAGTTTCTTTAATAGAAACCCACATCGTAAAAAGGAATACCAAAACTTGGCTTTAAAAAACTAAAGAATGAAATGTAACGATTACCCAAATAAACTAATCACTGGGTTTCCACATAGGTGAAAATATGGATATGAAAGAGAAATCTAACCATCATGTTCTGATGGAGAGTGGTAGAGAACATGGCTATGGAAAAGCCAGTAATCACAAATCCATAGATTTGTGATGATATAAGGTACCATCTGATTCATCAGGTATAAGATCATTAGGACAACATTTTTGGTTTTCAAGATCATTTCCCTAAAGTTGAAAAATTTGAATTAGAATAAATACTTACTTTATTTTGGTACAATCTCACTGTTGTTCGTGCCTTGAACAATTTACACTTCATCTCTTAAATAAATGAAGTTGAATTTGTTATTCGTGAAGTGTTAGCAGATCATGTGATAGAATGACTGTTCATTCCATCTGTCTCAAACAAAAGGTTAGCAAAAGTTATTAAATATACATAAGTCATTCTATAGTGAGATTAATCATATATGGTTCCTACAATGGACTTATACTTCATATATCATACTGCTTAATATAATAAAACTAGTTTCTACTAAACAGGGACTTCCTGTAGGCTAGTGGTAGGCGATAAAGGCCAGTCGCACTTCGGTTGTGGGTTCGATTCCCACAGCCTTGTCCGAAGCGATGGGCTGTCGCCCGTCCTGCATGTTATCCTTTTTATAAAACTATATTACTATAACATCCCATCAATAATATCGAAAAAACTTATATCCTTAAACAATACTAACTTATGTCCAACATAATCCATTCCAATCTTTAGGCTTATCCATAATACTGCAGTCCATTCTCATAACATAGTGAAAACGATTAACAGAGATTTAATACCATCGTTGATCCCCATATATCATAAGATATATCTTGTTGGTCACATTCCAAACATTCAAAGGCCTTAATCTTGTACTCTCTTGAATACCCATTGAACCTTAGTGAAAACTTGAATGCAGTTAAAAGTTAACACTTTTCACATACAGAAATCCTCAAAATTCTATATACTCAAACCATGATATCACTTAGTCCTTATATCAATCATGAGCTCATGAATACTATCAAACATTTAATTTTCTCCTTATCCCTTCATTATGCGCATATCATCTACATTCCAAAAATATCTGAATAACCTTTCATGGATACTGGTAACATTAATCATACACTTTCAAAACACAAGTAAAGACAACAGTGTAATAATTCATAGATGTGTCTTTATTCCAAAATTACACATGATAAACATGTAATCATTCCACTACATTCTCAAACCATTGACCGAGCTTCAAAAATTCTTTCATCTCACATATCATTTGTAGTCTCTTCATCATCATCCACATAAATACTACCCATATGACCATACTGATTCTCTTCATGAGTCTTTCCCTTAGGGCATTTGTTTGCATAATGCTCATATATTCCACATTTAAAACACTTAACCATTTTTGATGTCGTAGCAATACCATTATCCTCATCCATGGTGTTAACCGACCCTTTTCCTTTGCACTTACTTGCTTTGTGTCCTTCTTTTCCACACCCAAAGCATCTTCCAGTTCCCTTGAAACATTCTCCTTGATGCCTCTTCCCACATGATTTACATAGGGGAAATTGAACTTTCTTTCCTCTATGATAATCACGGAACTCCATCTTTCTCTTATTAGTCGAGTCAGGAAACTTACCAAATTTTACTTTATTGATCATGTTGTGAGATTGCTGATTCGGCATAATAATGATATTTGGACATCCAAATCCCATTTCATTTGGTTGCTCATGAAGAATATCATTCCATTGTCCATCATATCTTCCATTATTGTGAATCATCTTGTTTCCAGCCATTTTCTAAAACCCAAACAGAATAGTGTTAGATGAAAAAATCATAATAAAGGGGGAGTAACTTAAATATCTATCATCTTTGGTTTAATCTAATATCGTTACCATAGTTCTAGGACTATATCCTATACGTATACTTATCCTTAGGGGCATCCCTAGACATACCTTAGAAATATCTCTAGGGATCTCACTAACGTTTTCGCATCCTAGTTTCCAAAGGTTGACTAAACCTTTCCTCTGATACCAACTGTAACGACCCGTATCTTGACGTACATTGACATTACATTACTTTTTCGGAATACTTAGTACATTACAAAAACACACACACAAGGACCGTAATAGTTTAGTGTCTTTGGAAACTCGGACTATAATCTTCTAATCATGGTGAAAGATCTTCAACATCTCCCATAAAGATCTTCTTCTTTTTTTTATTTACCTAAAACCTTTATTTATATCCTGGGGAAAAGAAAACATAAATGGGTGAGCTCAAATGCTCAGTAAGGGTAAATAAAAGAAATATCAATCACATCATATTCATAAGAACATAACATTTTGGAAATCATAACCTGCAAAAGAGAGCATAATTTCATAACATGGGATAAATCATGGTAGTGAAATGTAATCACAATAATCATAACTTAAAACATGAAACTTTGTGGTATTCACACATAATCATAGAGAATCATTTCTTGTTAGTCAAGACTCATTGCCAAGACTATCTTAGTGGACAAAGTCCCTTTCTGAATCGAGTAACCCTCGTTTCAGTCCTGTTTCACTGAACCGGTATAACCTACCATTCCAGCCATGTCTATCTCATGAGATATAAAATATTTACCCAACGCATTGGAGGGAGATATAGGTCCCACCCATCTCATAATGATACCATTCTTATGTGTGCCACAAAATCATAAATCATACATCATTGCATAACCCATTTAATAAAAATGGGATTCTTAAACAACATGACATCATAAAACCATTCATATAGGATAAAGGAATTCATAAACATAATTCCATCACAACATAGTCAAATCAATGTAAAAATATGGATAGAAACAGAACCCTTTATTACCTTAGATGGAAAATAATTTTGATAAAACACTTGAAATGAATTCTTGAGGAAAATATCCTTTCTTCTTCAAAATCAATTTCTTTTCACAAAACATCATGCAATTTTAAAAGAAAGTGATTTAATTGAAAATATTCATGAAATATTTTGGAGTAAGATTCATGAAAATAAGGATTTATAAAACCGTAAAAATCCGTTCGTGCCGTTTAAAAAAAACATTCTTCTCGTACTTTTGTCGGAAAAGTCAAAAAAAGTACCTCTTACGAAAAACGACAAAAGATTCCTTTCATATCATTTACTAAAAACTCACCGAAGGGTAAAATAGGATTTAAACAAGTGTAGGTGAATGGAAATAATATTACATATTGAGTAAACATGGATGTGGATGATAAAATACACCCCAGTAAATACTTACGAATAAACAATCTCGGATAAAAATGAGATTGTGATATTTCCCTTACCTTAGGTCCGACTTGCTTTGTAAGTGTCCAAAACTCCTGTATAATGATTTAAATCATGTTATTGACTTATTACAGAATCATATTCATTGTTATGATATCATATATGGTTCACTTATGACATTATATTACCCGTTCTTTTGTAAATTCCATGTTAAAGAAACGTTTTGGGTAAAATCGTTTCATTTATCGTAGGTGTTTTGACTTGTTGTTCTTGAAATCATTATTACTTATATCATGATTTACTTAATTCAAGAATATAAAATATGATTTATATATCATATATATTCAGTATATATATATATATATAATAGGTAGATAAATAAAATGAAAAACACCGTTCATGGAGACGGTAGTCCGTACGTACGCATGAACGCTGTTTTCCTTTCCTTATTGTCTTGAAATGGAAGTAAGTAGATTACATAAATATGTATATATATAAATAAATCCAGTAGCTTTATAATGTAATATATTTCATTATTATTTCTTATATATATACTTTATAATAATTCTTAAATGGTTAACATGGAGAATGAATCTCATCGCGTCGTGGAGACGGTAGTCCGTACGTACGCACGAGCGATGATATCATTTCTATAAATATTGAATTGAATTGGAGTGGATTATAAAATATATCAGAATCAATATGATGTTTTAATAACTATTTATAGTTATTCTTTACACCATTATACCCATCCATGTAAGGTGGTGGTGGAAAATAGATTACACCACGGCGTGGAGACGGTATTCCGTACGTACGCACGCGCGGTGATTTCTTTTTCCTTAGGATGGATAGATGGTGAAATAGGGTTGTTTCATACTTATAATAACATATACGTATATGAGTGATACTGATGTTATTACTTCATAATGAAACAACCTAAGAAGAAGAAATGGAAGAAGAAATAAAGATGAAAGAATTGGTAACGGTAATTACCTCTTCTTTGAACCGCCTTTTGGAGACCTCCTCTTAGGGAACTAAAATTGGTCTTTGAGGAAGACCAGAACCTCTAGGATGTTGCTAGGGAAGTGGAGAAGAGATTTTGGCAGGGGTTGGACGAGCTTGAGTGCTCCAATTGGTGTGAGGAGGAGGGGGAGGAGGTGTCCTTTTATAAGGGAGGAGAGGGGCACCTTAGGAATATCTCAAATTATTATTTTATATTAAAGTAAAAATCGGTTTATAATGGTTCAAAAGGGTCTTATTTCGAAGCTAAAGTGGGGATGGGTCGAAATCCTATCAACCAATAGGATTTAGACAAGTTTAGGATATTATTTTAACCTTATCAATTTGATTTAACTCTAAGTTAAATAATTTAACTTTTACCGTGTCTTTTTGTTTTCTTTCACTATATGGTTAATAAACTTACTATAAAATGCCAAACGAACCCCAAATTGTTTATTATTAATATATATATCCTTATCTAAGTCATTTGGCCGAACCTTAGATTTTTAGGAATAAAATAACAATTAATAATATAATATTTGATTTAAAAACTATTTTGTGTCAGTTTTGACACTATTTGATATATGATTTTTGTGAAAGTCATAACAGAATTATATGTTCGAACCAAGTTGATTAAATCAACACTAATATATCATAGTAACCTAGAAAATTAGTGTAATTCATAAAAAGTCTCAAATTATATTTATTTGGGTGTTTATAACATCAATTATGTCAATATTTCATTAATAAGATAATTACTGCATCATCATTGTGTCATAAATAAATTAAATTATTTGATGTCTAAAAATTACAAATAAAATAACATCATGTAGTAAATCGTTTTAGATTTCTAATGAATATTTAAAATCGAATTTATCTTATGTATAACCCCATATTAAAAATGATTTACTTATTAAACTTTGATTTTAACTATTTTAACCCTTCTTTAAATAAATTAATAATAAATGTCCTAATCTAATCCAAGTGGGCCTAAATGGTCATATTTTATTCCTAAGTTTGTTTTTGGTCGAAATACACTTGTCCAATAGGATTAGGACATGTGTTAGGGTAATATTAATATCATATTTACCCTTAGTTACCCTATTTACTATTAACCGCGGTAAAGAAAAGTAAAAAGTTACTATTCACCAAAAATTATTTTCATCTCATTGAACCACATTTTACTTACTGACATCAACCGTGTCTCTCGGATTTTTGAAATTCCATTCACAGAAGCGGTAAAATTAAGTTTTATGAAAAATTCAGTTTTTTTAACTACCACTTAGTAGTTTCACTATTCATCAAAAATTGATGTTTTTCAGAACAGTGCCAAAATTTCATCCCAAGCTATATTTCATATTCCGAATTCAAAAATGAAGTCTATTTTACCAAATTCATTACATAAAAGTTGCATTAATTAATTTTATAATTAAATCCCGCTGTTAAAACAAATAGCGTGTTTTTAAGAAACAATATCTATCAAAAGATTGACACTTGATTATGTCTGGTTTAAATGTGAAATTACATCCAATGACCAACATTGTATTAAATTGTAAAAATATATTCTAAATATACTTTAAAACCACTCAAATTAATGATTTATCACTATTAATTATTTCGATTAAAAAAGTTGTTTTTAATTATAATTTAGTAATTTTCACTATTCATCAGAATATGAAAGTTATCCGAAAAGTACCAAAATTTCACCTTAGGCTAAATTCGATACTCCGAATCCAAAAATGAAGTCCATTTTGAGAGCTAAAATTTCTAAAATTTAAAAACTGGTTATTACTATTCATAATGGCAAGTTTTGATAATATTTTAATAGCATATCATTGTTTCGTGAAACTCAGTATTACGTACTACACACGCTATCGAGGAAGGTTGCGATTGCGTGTAATGCAAGGAAAGTCAAGGATGTGTGTTGTGCAAGCTTCTTTTGGTGTAGCGTACAACACAAGACATTAAAAATAATATTTTTTCATAAAATCTCGGGGTGTTACATTACTCATAAAATATTAGAAATTTAACATACCTCATGAAATCACAAGATTTATGAATAAATCATTGAAATCATTAGACATAAAGGTATATTGAGGCATTCATAACATTCTGACGTAGGGAGTAACCCTCATGGTTACGTTTGGAATACCCATCACAGTATATTCCCTACATCGCTTCGGAGAAACCTTAACGTTTAACCCCTTCGCATTACCCAATGCATTGGAGAGCTATATCGGTCTCACCCGCCATTAGTTTATCACGGAACCACCCGTGTTCATAAAAAATTCCCAAGAACCATAACAAAATCATAGAACATAACTTAAGCACAATGTAAAGATAACATTACCACATTACAATAACAATATAACATTTTATATATTGAAATAATGAATCCATTCTAAAAACCATTTTCAAAACCATTTAAAACATTTAATAAAGAGATTTTTGAATCAAAGTGTCCCATACCACTTTGAAGCATTTATCATTTTAAACCATTAATATCCATATAAATAAATCCTAAAAACCATTTTGAAAACATGGATATTAATGAGAAATATTTATAAGAATAAATCATTAAAACATTTAAAAAGATATTTTAGTTAAAGGGTTTTTAACAAAATTAAAGACACTTGAATACAATAATTTAGGAATAACATTTAATCAGAACTTTATAATATCATGAGAATAAATGGATTCATGATATAATATTCCAAAGGACAGTATATACACCATATAAGAGTGAATTAGTTCATGACAACAATGAAGTCTCAATAGAAATGTAAAATGAGATGAAATCCCTTATAAAAAAGGTGTCCTTAAATTAAGGATAAATCAATATCATACTTTTGTGTGACAAATATAAATACACCCAATATAAATGTATATTAAGTGTAAAACAACCAGAGTTTATTCACACATATTCATAGGATGAAATATTCCATAACCACAAGGTAAACCCAAGGAAATCGAAATTGGGTTAAGAAGTTTCCGTGTAAAAATTTGACAGCATAACGACATCACTTTAAAATTTAGAAAATGAGTTGATGAGAAAAAAATGGTATATCATAACTTGGAAATAAATTTTACATCAATAAGGATATAGAAGAACATATCCCAACATAATAAGATGTAAATTAAAATACCTATCAAAAGAAGTCTTTTAAAAAGAGGAGGGTGAAAGGTTCCCTTACCGACTTTGGTAACTTTCGAAACGTACACCCCATGGAAGAAGGACTATAAAAAATTGATGTAAATAATAATAGAATAAATTATATTACACAAAGAGTAGAATAACAGTCAGAACATACACCACTCAAAGGAAATGGTGGCAAATGTAGCATAAATCTCACGGGAATAAATGTGAGATGAAAAATCCCCTACGAAAACTCAGCAGCCTAACGACGCCACTTAAAATTTCCAAAAAATGGATTGATGAAATAAAATAGGGTCTATCATCATATTAACATAGAAATTACAGTAAGATGAATATAATATAACATCCCCGAACATAAGAAATAGGAGCTCAAAAGAAACGATATAAAAGAGAGTACTTAAAAAGAAAGAGAGAGGTTGGATCCCTTACCTCAAGTCCGACTTGTCTTGTTCATTTCTTTATATTCCTGAATAATAAACATTGGTCAATTTATAATTTATTAAGGACATACTTTAAAGTTTATTATTAAATTAATATCATATATTATAATGTTATAATAATTAGTTAAATTATGTGAGTTCATATCAAACGTTTTGTCGATGTTCGGAACATGAGTCAAAAATGATCTTGTTTGAAAAGAATTGTCAATGTAGTTGTATGTACATCATATCCAGAATAGTATTAATGGTGTAAATATCAGATATATCTAGTATATATTCGTTTTATACTTATTCCATAATATTTGGAGATAAAATGAAATGAAATGCACCGTTCATGGAGAGGGTAGGCCGTACATACGCATGAACGCTACTTTCATTGCTTTGGCATATTAATGGAATTAAAACTAAATGAGAGATATATATATATTATAATTATAGTATAATATATATGTTTTATATGTCACATAAGTTCATTAATTTCATTCTTTATACATTCCATGTATTGCATGAATGAGTCACATCACTTGTGGGGGCGGTAGTCCACACTTCCTCGTATGAAATTATCCCATTTGTACAACATGCAAAGCATAAAGGTATGTTTTAAATATAAAATACAGAAGCATATGGAAAACATAAATACCATATATATCAAATACTAAATACAGTGACATCATAATGGCCACCATGAATGGTGTTAAGAGAAGATTGAACAATCATCGTTTCGTGAGGTTATAATTTGCCATCCAAAAAAACAGTATGTTCTTTAACCATTAGATGGAGTTGTGTGTAAGTGTAGCTCGAATACTTCACATAAAAACATCCTAGTATATTTAAGATACTGGTGTTTTTACAAAATAAAGGAATAAAAAGATTTTAGGGGTTTGAACAAGCAAAAGAAAAAAAAGAACACAAGTTAAGACATTACCTTTAAATCGGGTAACTCCTCTTGGTTTGAACCACAAGGGTTTCTTGAATAGAATTATAACAATGGCGAGCCTTCAATTATGAAGAGAGGGATGTGGAGAGATTAAATGGGCAGGGTTTGGCCGATCCAAATGATTTATAGTTGTGGGTAAGGTGGTAAAGGTGGGGGCCTTTTATAAGAGAAGAGGAGGGGCACTCTTGGAATGTTATAAATTATTACGTTATTATAAAATTATTTTCATATTTTAAATGTCCCAAAAGGATATATTTCTATGATAAGGTGATAAGTTTTAGAAATACACTCATACAATAGGTTTGTGACAAGTGTAATACATAGATTTTACCCTATATTCTCATTTTATTTAAATCGTTCATTTATGAGGTAATCATTGCATCATCACGGTGTCATAAATAAATTAATTTATTTAATGTCTAAAAATTATAAAACAAATATAATGATGTATAAAAGCTTTGTATATTTCTAATGAATATTTAATGTAAAAAATATGACTTGTATAACCCCATGTAAAATTTTTTTTAGTAAAACTATACATGTTTGTGACATTTTAATTTTAACTTTAAATAAAAAGTTATTAATGTCATTTTCCAACCATGGTGGCTCCATGGGGTCCCCAAGTTCACCCATGGATTTTTATGGTAGGCCATGACTCATCAAATAAGGGTAGAACATGTTTCAAGGTCATTTCATTTTATTATAACATTATATTTACCTTAAAGTACACTAATTACCATTAATCGATATTAGTAATACTTAAAAGTTACTATTCACCAAAAAAAATTATTTTAATCTCATTGAACCACATTTTACATCCTAATGACAACCATGTATGTAATATTTTGGAAAATCAAATCACAGAAGTGGTAAAGTTTCATTTAAATGAAAAATCAGTTTCTTTAACTACCACTTAGTGGTTTCACAATTCATCAAAAATTAAAGTTTTTCAAAAAAATACAAAAAATTTACCCTAACCTATATTTGATATTCCAAATTCAAAAATGATGTATATTTTACAAAATTCAATACATATAAGTTGCATTAATTAATTTAATAATTAATTCCCGCTGTCAAAACAAATAGCGTGTTTTTAAGAAACACTATCTATTAAAAGATTGACACTAGTTTAAGTCCAATTTCAATGTGAGATTAATTCCAATGACCACCATTGGATTAAATGGTAAAAATATATTCTAATTTCACTTTAAAACCAATTCAAAAGATAATCTAATCATATAAATAAATTAGATTAAAAAGAGATTTTGAATTAAAATACAACATTTTTCACTATTCATTAAAAATTGAACTTTATCAGAGAAATACCAAAAATTTAAACAAAGTAAATTTTGATGTCCCGATTCTCAAGAAAGATTTTATTTGGTGCAAGATAATGTACATGTGTGTGAAAAACTATTTTTAAATAGGGTTCACCATCAAAAGGTTATAAATCGACCTGTTAGTGAATATTAGATTAATTATGCTTAAGATTGAATTCCTTTTTTATTTTAAGACTTTATCTTTTATTGGATAAATGTAAAAACATTTAACAAACATAAATAATCATATTTTAGTTATTTATATTCATTCCTACCAATACAACGGCTACGTGTTAACTACCATTTAAAATAATATTATTTTATTATTAGAGTGCAATGTAAGATTTCAAAGAAACTCATTGTTGCATATTGGGTACGCCATCGACCATAGCATTCCCTTTTAAATTAGTATTTAAATTTTATTCGAAAATATGGATAAATATAAAAATGTCATATTCTTTATTTACCTAGGGTGTTACATCCTTCCCCCATTTTTTGGAATTGTGTCCTCCCAATTTTAAAAAAATTAGGATTGGATAATTCATTGAATACCCCACATTGGAAAAAGAGTAAATTAAACTGTCACTTTTAAAGAAAGAAAGGGAAGTACAAAGGTCACCCCAGTTAACCCATACTAGGATTCCATGTAGGAAAACATGGACATGGAGGAGAAAAAAAGGGTTATGTTCTGATGGAGAGTGATAGAAAACATGTTTAGGAGAAAGTTTACCACAAGAAAATCACAAACTGGTGATGGGTTAAACGGTATTTGATTTCCCAGTAGGAAAAATTAACAGACAACAATTTTGTTTTAAGTTAATTTTTATTGAGAAATTAATTTATGAGCTTAACTAAAACATAAGTAAAAATACTTACTTGTCATGTTGACTTTCATCTTTTACTAGATTTCTTACAAGAACTCATATTTCTCCAAAATCGAGAATTTAGGATGAATTTTTCACATTAAGAGAACTATAATAAACTTCTAGAGAATCACCTAATCCACAAAAGAGAACTATATATTTCCCACGTCTTTATACAAAAACAAAAACCAAAATTGTTAGTACAATATCAGATAATCCACAAAAGGATAATCTTTTATAAAAAGAAAATCTATTCTTAATCTCCAAAATTTGTCCAACAAAACCCAAAGTTCAACGAAGACCATTTGATAAAAAAATTGTCCATATAATTCATCAAAGTAAACCAAACTAATATTGAAACCCAAATATTTGAAGGATTTAATCACATAGTCTTCCATGTTAAATCGTAACATTTATCTCCAAACAACATCAGTTGCTCTTAAAGTCTCATATTGAAAAGTAATTAACCTAATCCCATATTCTCCATGATAGGTTAATCATTTTCATAAATAACCCAAAATCAACTTATTATAGATTCATAAGATCATCTAACTAAAAATAATTAGTCAAACTGACCAGGGACTTCACGTAGTCCAGTGGTAGGTGATAAATACCAGTCGCACTTTGGTTGTGGGTTCAATTCCTACAGCTTTGTCCGACGCGATGGGTTGTCACACGGTCTACGTGTTGTCCTTTTTCCAAAACTATATAATTCTTATAACAATCCACAAAAGTCAATAAAATCATCAAAAATAACCATAACATAATTTAACCTCAATTTTATCTCATGTCGTTCATATTCCATCATAACATATAGTAACCCATAATTACCTCAAAAGTAAGGGTCATATAATCCCTAATGGTTACCTTTATAATTATTACCTGAACATCCATGTTGAGTTGGTTCTCTCGTACGTGATTCATTATATAACTCACCATGGTTCAAGTGGTTGATCATGACTCTTGATAGTTTGTTTAGAATAACCACGATATTTCTCATTGAATCCCCCATTTCATTCAGTCTCTTAATCAGAGAACCACCATAGTTTCTTTTAAACCTAGTGTCACTTTGGTGCCTGCTAGATCCATCCATTTACTAAAACCAAAAATGTCAGTGTGAGTATATCAACAAAATCATCATGTACTAATGAGGAAGATAAACACTAAGGTATACTTACTCATTCACTTTATCTAAAAACAAAGACTCTTTCTGAAATCCTAGCCATTATGGTAGTGTCACTTATGCTTAAAGAATACCCTAACCTCTAATGCTATCTAAACCGACCTTTGATACCAACTATAAGGACCCGACATTAAACATTACTTATTATTGAATTAAATGAATAATTCACATTGAGGATCTTTTCATGTTTTGAGTTTTAGAGAATTAGGACATAACTGTTAAATCTCAATGATTACAAAGTAGAAACATCTACTTAGCTTCAATTTTTTTTCACAAAATAGAAACTCTTGAACACAAGATTCATGTCTAGTTCTTTGTTTTAGACAGCCTGACATTTCCTTGATCCCATCTTTGACCCTATTCATCATTATGTCCAGTAAAAAACATTTCAAAAAAACTTGGGATGAGAATAAAAAGCTCAGTAAGGGTTATAACAATACGGAAATAAAACATTAGTCCTTGTATACATAAAAATAAATGAAATCATAGTTTACTCATAAAACATAATAAATATAACATACATTATGAAATCATAAGATTTACGAATAAATCATTGAAATCATTAGACATAAAGGTAACTTGAGGCATTCATAACATTCTTACGTAGGGAGTAACCCTCATGGTTACGTATGGAATACCCATCACAGTATATTCCCTAAATCTCTTTGGAGAAACCTTAACATTAAACCCCTTCGTGTTACCCAATGCATTGGAGAGCTATATATGGCTCACCCACCCTTAGTTTATCACTGAACCACCCATCTTCATAAACAATGCCCAAGAACCATAACATAATCATAGAACATAACATAACCATAAAGGAAAGATAACGTTACCACATTGAAATAACAATATAACATTTTAGATATTGAAATAATGAATCCATTCTAAAAACTATTTTCAAAACCAATTAAAACCTTTAATAAAGAGATTTTTGGATCAATGTGTCCCATACCACTTTGAAGCATTTAACATTTTATAGAATTAATATCAATATAAATAAATCCTTAAAACCATTTTGAAAACATTGATATTAATGAGAAATATTTATAAGAATAAATCATTAAAACATTTAAAACATTATTTTAGTAAAAGGGTTTTTAACAAAATTAGATACACTTGAATACAATAATTTAGGAATAACATATAATCAGAAAATTATAATATCATGAGAATAAATGGATTCATGATATAATATTCCAAAGGATAGTATATACACCATATAAGAGTGAATTTGTGCATGAAAACAATGATGTCTCAATAGAAATGTAAAATGAGATGAAATCCCTTAAAAATAAGGTATCCTTAAATTAAGGATAAATCAATATCATAATTATGTGTGAAAAATATAAATACACCCAATATAAGTAGATATTAAGTGTAAAACAACCATAGGTCATTTACACATATTCATAGGATGACATATTCAATAACTACAAGTTAAACCCAAGGAAATCAAAATTGGGTTAAGAAGTTCCCTAGTAAAAATTTGACAGCCTAACGACGACACTTTAAAATTTAGAAATGAGTTGATGAGAAAAAAGGGTATCTCATCACTTGGAAATAAATTTTACATCAATAGGGATATATAAGAACATATCCCAACATTATAATATGTAAATTAAAATACCTATCAAAAGAAGTCTTTTAAAAAGAGGAGGGTGAAAAGTTCCCTTACCTACTTGGGTAACTTTCGAAACGTACACCCCACGGAAGAAGGACTATACAAAATTTATGTAAATACTCATTAAAGAAAGTATATTGCACAAAGAGTAGAATAATTGGCAGCACATACACCACTCAAAGGAAATGGTGGAAAATGTAGCATAAATCTCACATGAATAAAAGTGAGATGAAAAATCCATTACGAAAACTCGGTAGCCTAACAGTGCCACTTAAAACTTCCAAAAAATGGATTGATGAAATAAAATAGGGTCTCTCAACATATTAACATAGAAATTACAGTAAGATGAATATAATCGAACATCCCCCAACATAAGAAATAGGAGCTTAAATGAAACGACATAAAAGAGAGTACTTAAAAAGAAAGAGAGAGGTTGGATCCCCTACCTCAAGTCCGACTTGTCTTGTTCATTTCTTTATATTCTTGAATAATAAACTTTGTTAAATTTATTATTTCTTAAGAACATAATTTAAAGTTTATTATTCAATTAATATCATATATTATAATGTTATAATAATTAGTTAAATTATGTGAGTTCATATCATACGTTTTGTCGATGTTCAGTACATGAGTCAAAAATGATCTTGTTTGAAAAGAATTGTCAATGTAGTTGTATGTACATCATATCCAGAATAGTATTAATGATGTAAATATCATATATATCCAGTATATATTCATTTTATACTTATTCCAAAATATTTGGAGATAAAAAGAAATGAAATGCACAGTTCATGGAGACGGTAGGCCGTACGTACGCATGAACGCTACTTTCATTGCTTTGGCATATTAATAGAATTAAAACTAAATGAGATATATATATATATATATATATATATTATAATTCCATTATAATATATATGTTTTATAGGTCAAATAAGTTCATTAATTTAATTCTTTATACATTCCATGTATTGCATGAACGAGTCACATCACTTGAGGGGGCGGTAGTCCACACTTCCTCGTATGAAATTATCGCATTTTCACAACATGAAAAGCATAAAGGTATGTTTTAAATATAAAATAAAGAAGCATATGGAAACATAAATACCATATATATAAAATATAAAATATAGTGACATCATAATGGCCTCCATGAAAGGTGTTAAGAGAATATTGAACAATAATCGTTTCGTGAGGTAGTAATTCGCCATCCACGGAAACAGTATTTTCTTTAACCATTAGACGGAGGTTTGTGTAAGTGTATCTCAAATCCTTAACATAACAACATAATAGTATATTTAAGATACTTTTTTTGTTACAAAATAAATTAATAAAGAGAGTTTAGGGGTTTGGAGAAGCAAAATAAAACAAAAGAACACAAGTGAAGACATTACCTTTAAATTGGGAAACTCTTCTTGGTTTGAACCAAAAAGGTTTCTTGAAAAGAATTATGCGAAAGTTGAGGCTTCAATGAGGAAGAAAAGGATGCAGAGAGATGAAATTTGTAGGTTTTGGTTGAGCCAAAGGATTGATAGGTGTGGGTAAGGTGGTAGAGGTGGGGGCCTTTTATAAGAGAAGGGGAGGGTCACTCTAGGAACGTTATAAAATATTACTTTATTATAACATGTTTTTCGGATTTTAAAGGACCCAAAAGGATATATTTATAGGATAAGGTGACAAGGTTTCGAAATACACTCATCCAATTGGTTTTTGACAAGTTTAGGACTTCGAATTTACCCTATATTCTCATTTTATTTAAATCGTTCATTTATGAGGTAATCACTGCATCATCACGGTGACATAAATAAATTAATTTATTTAAGGTATAAAAATTATAAAAAAAACTATTCTGATGTAGGAAATCTTTTTAACTTTCTAATTAATATTTATAGTAAAAAATGTGACTTTTATAACCCCATGTAAAATGTTTTTTAGTAAACCAATACATGTTTGTGACATTTTAATTTTAACTTAAAATAAAAAGTTATTAATGTCATTTTCCAACCAAAGTGGCTCCATGGGGTCCCCAATTTGACCCATGGATTGTATTGGTCGGCCAGGACTAATACAATAAGGGTAGGACATGTGTCAAGGTAATTTCATATTATTATAACAGTATCTTTACCTTAAATTACACTAATTACCATTAATCGCGATTAATAAAACGTAAAGGTTACTATTCACCAAAAAATTATTTTAATCTCATTGAACCACATTTTACTTTCTAATGACAACCATGTATGTAGGATTTTTGAAAATCAAATCACAGAAGTGGTAAGGTTTAAATTAATAGAAAAATCAGTTTCTTTAACTACCACTTAGTGGTTTCACTATTTATCAAAACTTGAAGTTTTTCAGAAAAATACCAAAAATTCACCCTAAGCTATATTTTATATTACGAATTCAAAAATGTTGTCTATTTTAAAAAATTAAAAACATTTAAGTTGCATTAATTAATTTAATAATTAATTCCCGCTGTCAAAACAAATAGCATGTTTTTAAGAAACAATATCTATAAAAATATTGAAACTAGTTTAAGTCCAATTTCAAAGTGAGATTAATTCCAATGACCAAAATTGGATTATATGGTAAAAACATATTCTAATTTCACTATAAAACCAATTAAAAAGATAATCTAATCATAAAAATTAATTAGATTAAAAAGTGTTTTTGAATTAAAATACAACATTTTTCATTATTCATTAAAAATTGAACTTTATCAGAAAAATACAAAAAATTTACACAAAGAAAATTTTGATGTCCTGATTCTAAAGAATGATTTTATTTAGTCCAAGAGAATGTACAAGAGTGACCAAAAATATTTTTAAAGAGAGTTCGACATCAAAAGGCAATAAATCGACCTTTTTGTGAATATTAGAGTAATTATGCTTAATATTGAATTCCTTTCTTATTTTATGCCTTTATCTTTTATTGGATAAATGTAAAAATATTTAACAAACATAAATAATAATATTTTAGTTATTTATATTCATTAATGCCAATACAACGGCTACGTGTTAACTACCATTTAAAATAATATTATTTTATTATTAGAGTGCAACGTAAGATTTCAAAGAAACTCGTTGTTGCATATGGGGTATGCCATCGACCATAGAATTCCATTTTAAATTAATATTAAAATTTTATTCACAAATATGAATAAATATAAATATTTCATATTCTTTATTTACCTGGGGTGTTACAATATTTCCCACATATAAATCACTTCCCTATTCCATTGAAACAATTATATGGTTTCCTCCTTCCACATTTCTTATAAGATTGAAATTGATCCTTCTTTTCCCTTCATTATCCACCACTCAAGCTCTTGGAAACCTACATTCTTCCCTTATTTGGTGGGTTAGGGAGCTGATTAGTGTATTTTTTGTTAATAATATTTCAGGAAAAATTATTAGGCATAAACACATTTTATTTCAATCCTATCAACAACTAAATTGTTTTCTAATTTTCATTACCTTTTCATTAATGTTCAAAGTTTACTTGACTACTTCGAGTTCTAACCATTGACTAAAACTATAAAAAATAGTGTGAGCACAAATAGTCATAGTGAGATAAATGTATAATCATTTATAGGATATCTAAATCATTACACATTATTTTCACTCTAAAACACATTAGTTTTAAACTAGGATATATATTTTATATCTAAAACCCTAATAAATGCTTGTATAGAAAATGTAAATTATCCCATGCATATCCCATGAGAGTGTTAAACTAGGTTCACATTACGGCATGTTTTCATGTACAAAGTTACGCTTGCATCATTCCAGACAAACCTTTTTAGAGTTGTTACCCCTAGGAACATCTATTCCAGAACTAATTCAACATATAGTCTCCACACAGGGATGAATTTATAGGAAGACCACATAGGCTTTATCTAGCCGAACCTTTAGGACCTTATTCTATACATATCCTTAAATTATACCTTATTATATGTTCCCCAATCTATATTTTTTAAATATAGTTCCGAAGCTCTCTATTAAACTTCCTATGAGACCAAATATAGTTACCTGACCCCAAAAATATTGGAGTTAGTGTTTACAACCATTATATTTTCATGATTACATGGAATCAAATCCCAAAAGAAAGAATATTTAATAGTTTCGGTAAACTAGATACATAAATGAGTCATTTATTACAAATAAATACAATAACTAAAACATGATTTTTTTCATTTGAGGATAAAATTATTCTAATAAAGAATATCCCTATATATATATTTGTTAGTACACTTCATGGATTCCAAGGGAAACAGAAGAAAATAATGGTGACATAAAATGATCAGTAAGAATTATCTATAGTTTATGTGATAATAAATTAATAAGAATAGTCAATATGGAAATTTAATATATTAAGAAACCTTCCATAAAAACAATAAGTGATGAAAGAAGTGCATAAATTATATCTCAAGGTAAATAACTACAAAAACAAGGAATTTAAATAACTAGATATGTCATAATCAATATGGTATTGAAAGAAACTAAAAACACATGCCATTTAATAAATAAAATATGATTGTAATGAATCCATAGATAATGTAAATTAAAAAATCCCATGGATAATGATAATAATTAAGAAATTCAAAAATAAAGGCAATGCTTAATAATTGTACACCATGTCTCAGGCACATGAAAAACACTACTTTCAAGTTCTATCCTCCAAACAGTTTAAAACAACATGTACAAACTTATTTGATTTAAAAAACATATTTTTCACATGAGAACATATATATGAATGAAAGGGATATATTTTCTAGGCCCCGCCAATAATTTTATGTCCAAACCATTACTCATATCGAGTAATTGATTTACGTAATAAACAATGTTCCCTGTAATATATTCATAATGAATAAATAGTATGTATTTATCAATATTTACCTAGATAATCAAATAAATTTCAAAGTAATCAAATTATTAGTAAAATGGTATATGGTTTAGTCACCAAACACATCCATGATTAATAATATGGATAATTATGGGAAATCCAATGATCATAGGAAATTGAATATTTCAAGGGGTCTAAAATAGAATCAAGGAATTGAATTTCAATACTATACTTGGACAAAGTTAATCAAAACCCATCTAGAGGAATTATAAAAATAGTATCATTACAAAATACCCCATGTGGGCTACTAAATAAATGTTTTTTTTCATTGATCAAATATAAGAATAAATTTAAAACCATTCTTGAGGAAAACATCGTTTTTTTAAAAAACTATTGAAAAAAAAATTTCATAGAAAATAACATTTAAAATAAATTCCTTAAAAATTATCCTTTTAAAATAGAAATGTAAGATTCAGTAAAATGATAGTGGGTAAATATATAAATTTCATACAAGGTAAATAGAACATTTTTTTGCAAGGTAAAAAGGTTATAAAAGTACCATGTTTGGAAAAAAACAAGAAGATTCCATTTAGAAGATTTTAAAAGAAAAATTGGGTAAAAAATTATTTATTAAATCATTTTTAATAGTAGAAAAAATTTATGAAAAAATTTTAAGAAAAGGTTTTTCATATGAAAACATGTTCTCTGACTAAATATAGAAATGAAGTTGGGTTTTTTTAAAAGAAATTTATAAAACATTTAGAGTAAAAAAGAGTGGGATAATGGTATTATTGCTTGAAAAAGGATATGAATAGAAAAATGAGAAAAAAAGTAAACAAGTTATTATAAAATTCTCAAATAATTTCCTTGAATGGAAAAGTGTGGATAAGTAATCTTGACTAGAATGAGATCGTGAAGTAAATTCTTGAAAAGACCATATACTTGATATAAGAAATCAATAAATTAATTGATTACGTGTATCAAATGTAAATAAATATAAGGGAATTGAAAAAAATAGACATTCGAATTAATTATACACATAATCATTGAATATTAATGATGATAAGGAATTAATATAACCCAACAATACGTAATTCTGTTATGAGATTTGTCTACCACTTGGGTGACACTAAGTGTAATCATCGTTAGATGAAATAATTCAAATTAGAAATGCATATATCGTGAATAATTAATAATTTATGATATTAAATTTCAAATTGTAAGTTTTTTACCACATATATAAGAAATCATGTTCACAATAATAATATATTCCTCATAGAAATAAATGTGAGATAAGAATCCCTAACAACTGTCATAACATTTCAATCAAAACCCTAAAAAACAAAGTCATATGAAACATTTAAATAATAGGAAAATAATATAATTATTTATATAATATATGTAAATGGTTAGAAGATACACCACAAAGAATAATTAAGTGGTGAATATGACATTTATCTCACAGATGTATAAAGAGAGATGCAAATCCCTTAACTTTCTTTTCCTTTTGGGTGAAAATCCCTTTAACTCATTTATAATGGTTTTAAAAATTTTATTAACTTATACCAGAACCATAATAATATTTATAATATCAGATATGTTCTTATTCTAATATCTTATTATCCGTTTTTTCATAATCCTTCATCATTTCTACTATTTTAGGTTATATTTTCCATATTTTTTTAGAATGTTTTGATTTTTTATCTTTATTATTCATATACGAATCATGATTTAATCATATAAAGGATGTAAACCATTATTTAAATTAAATATATATTCATTATATATTTATTTATAATAATACATTTAATTTTTATAAAGGAAATTAAATTCTACATTTATAGAGATGGTAGGTCATCATATGCATGAACGATACTATCATTTCTTTTCTATATTAGAAGAATTAAACGTAAATTATTAATATATATATATATATATATGAATATTGAAATTATATTATAATATTTATTTATTATATGTCCCATATTTTTATTAATACCATCCTCAATACATTCCATGTATAATTTGGGTTAATCACATTGCTTTAAGGAGACAGTAGTCCGCACATCCACAAATGATGTTATTGTGTCCCCAAGATGTGAGAAGTATAAATGTATGTGTACTATAGAAATAAAAAAACATAATATAATAATAAATACAATATATACCATATGAAAACATATTTTCCATCATATTTACCAACTATGATAGGTGTTAAGGGAAATCACGAACAACATCGTTTCACAAGGTGGTAGTCTACCAGACACATGAATGGAAAATATGTTTTCCATTTGATGGATGTGTGTAAATGTTTTGGTGAAAAACATAGTATATAAAATCTCAGTATATTTAAGCTACTAATTTTTATATAATCATGGAATAATCATTATTTAATGGTTTTATAATGAAATAAAATGAATGTGATCGTTGAAGAAGGTTACCTTGTTTTTAGGAAACTAATTTTGGTTTTACCAAAATATTTCAATAGTTTAATTAAGGCATAAGGTAAGGATTCTAGGATGAGTTAAGGGATGTTGAGAGATTATTTTACCATTGATTTGGTGGGACAAAGTGCTTGTGGGATTTAAATAAGTGTGAGGGGTGAGTGCCTTTTTATAGTGGATGGGGAGTGACATTCTTGTAAATTTTTTAAATTGAAATTCTACCCACGTTTTTTCCAAGCCATGTGGCTCATCTTAATGGTAAAAATTATATAATATGGACGATATGATCTAAATATGTCTACCAAATGGATTCTTCTCAACATTATTTGTCATTTTCTCTAATATGTTTAATTTTTAGTCACTTGTTAACTAAACATTCTTCTTAATTGCTCTAAATAATTTTTATTACTTTCACTAGTAATGTTGTTCAATAAGTTAATATTATAATAAATTATAAATAACTACTATTCTAATATGGAAAAATTTCTCCAAATTTCAATCATATAATTGAGATGATTTAATGTAAATTTAATCCCGTAGATAGGACAACAAAGCATGTTTTTAAAGTAAAAATGTTCAAAAGATTGAAATGTTTTTATATCTAATTTATTTTTGAAATTGATACCAATGATGTCAATTAGATTAATTTATATAAAATTTATATATTTAAAAATTAAAACTAACTGAAAATATAATTTATCATTTTTAATTATTGAGGATAAAACTCAGTTTTATCACTAATAGTTAGTATTTTTCACTACTAATAAAAAAAGGAACTTAAAAAAAAAATTCACAATAACATAATTTTTATGTCCATATTTATAAAATGGGTTTATATTGACATATATATTTTATAAATGTTCCAAAAATTTAATTTAAAATAGGTTCTCCAAAAAAAATTTGTAAATATTCCTTTAGAAAAAATAGGTTTTTATTCATGAAATTGGGGTTGTTCTTATATTATTCCTACAAAACATGCTGTCTGAATGTCGAAAATATTTAATTTAATATATAACATAAACATTTCATTAATATAATTCAATAATTGAAATTATTTTACTTTTTTAAAACAAAACACATTTGGGATTATAAAAATATAAATATTTCATTTATATTCAACAGGTCTACATTTCGTCTATAATTAATTGGTATCTAATAAATTTATATCATTTTTTATAAATCATATATTTTCATAAGTTATTTAATACTATTCATAACATATAATTTATTATTATGATTATATCTTTTTATATTTAAAAATAATATTTTAATAATATACCATTGTTAGGAAAAATTCGGCCTTGTGTGTAATTCAACTTATCAAAGAAAGTCGTTCTTAAATGTAACAAAAGAAAAATAAGTGTTGCATGCATTAAAATATAAAAAATATATTTATTTTAAATATTATTTATATCATAATTTTTTTGGATGTAATATTCCTTTTTATGATTAATGTTTCTTGTCAGGCACACTACCAAATAAAAATAACTCTTTTATAATTCTCTGGGTGTTACATGGGATAAAATAAAATTATAATTGTTAAAATGACCTAAAACCTATATAAATTAAATTTTATTTATATATTTATTCCATATAACTTATTTTCCTCTAGAATAATCCACTCACCTCGCATATAAAAGGGCACCCTCTACCCTATATTATTCCTACATTAACACCCTATTAATTCTAATAACAACCTTCCAAATAACTATAAAAATTCAATACTATAATCTCAGATTTCTTTTATTCATCATAAATGCATTCTAGAAAAACAGTCGGTATAATTCTAAAGAGTTGTTCTCAGAATATGTAAAAATTATAACTTTGCATTTTTATTTTATTTATTATTTCACCTCTTTAAAATATGATTAATTTATTAATATATTATAAAAATATTATTTATAATATATTTATATGTTATTATGTTATGTTAATGATGTTTATCCATATCCTCTTTTCACAAATGTAAAATGGTAATATCAGTCATGTGCGTGGTAGAGTACCCTAACAAATTAATGTGTTCTTTTTTCCATCAAAATCTCTCCTGGTTCGGTATAATGATGGACAAATGGTGTATATATATATATAATATTTACAATTTAATTATACATATTGAGTCGCTATATAATATATATTGTTTTTTCTACTTTCCATTCCATTGGAGATATGATAGTGTCGCTCGTGAGTTTGACGGGCCACAGCCACACGAAGCGATGTGATTAATTTTTCCCTAACACTTTATAGGGAAGGTAATAAAGATAATTTTCATGAATATATGTGATATAAATTAAATAATTATTGTATTAATTTCATACTTATTATTATAAAAAAAATTATATTTCATTCTATTTCTTACACTGAAAAATGATAATGTCATTCGGGTATATGTGGACAGCTGCCTTCGTGAAGCAATGCTAATATATTTCCATCACCACACCACATGAATTATATATATAAGTATATTTATATAAGTAATATAGAACATAATTTATTATTATTATTATGGAAATAAAAAATATTACTGAACTTTTTTCTATAACAATCATTGAAAAATATAAATGGGACTCATGCATACATACAACCTACTATATCCATGATTGTAATATAGTTAATTTTCATCAAATGTTTTCATGAGTGGGTTTGAAAGTGTAATTAATGTATAAAAATGATAATTACTTCATTAGTATTATTCTGTAAATGTTTAAATAATAACCTCTTTGACTATAGTCAACCTAATCAATACATTTTTGACAGATAATACAAATATCATCGAAACATTTGATATAAAATTAATTGATTATGTAATAATATAAAATATCTAAATAAGTTAAATAAAATTAATAATAAACCTAAAAATTATTTTAAGAAATAAAATAATAAACATTAGGTTATTATTTTGGAAGAAAAAATAATATATGTGAAGAGTCAAACTTAATGTAATGGGTTTCTCTTCTCACTTTCACTTCCATAAGACATTGGCCATATTCACAACATATTTCTTTTCTGGAGTATTTTTACAAATATTATGTATTTTATAACATGAATTTATTGAAATTAATGTTATTTAATGTTTCATTTTATGTAATTTCTTTCTTAGTAATTATGAATCAAAATTTACTGAAGTGATAAGTGTATATTTTACAATCTCATCATTATTGAAGATTGTTTATGAATAAGCCTACCTTGGATAGATTATTTAATATTTATATCTTAAAAACAATTTAATTTCTTCAAATATGGATATTAATGAAAATTTATAAGTAATAGTACCATTATTCCTCTATTTTGTAATTAAAACGATTCAGAAAATATTATTAATAAAATCCCATATCATTTTTCTCTTTAGTCGAAAATCCATTTTCTTCCAAAACCTTGTTTTCAAAAAATGTTTTAACATTATCAAAGTTATTTGTTTAAACAAAATCATGATTTAATTTTTTTCAAGATAATTTTAAAGTAATTTTCATGTCAATTTTGGAATAAGGAACTTTTCAATCATTTTTCAATACAAAAGGAACGTACTTTTTAAATTATTCACCTTATAAAAAACATAACTTCCATCTTGACCATTGTTTCATGGAATATTCATTTTCATGTTTATAATGATATTTTTAATAAATATTTTTCATTAATATACTATGAATTCATAATTTTTAAAACTTATTTTCTAATAAATTGATTTTGAAAAACCTTTTATGAATTTTATAGTGTTAAAATAAATAATGGTTATTTACAAATAGAGGTTATTTTCATCAAGTAATGTTCCAAATAATTATTCAAAATCATTTTCCATCAAAGAAAAAATCGTTATATGTTTATTATGATTTAGTGAGAATATAATCCAATGATACCATCCTTATTATTTATAGGATGGTTTAATATCATTTGGAATGGGGATGTACTATGTTGAAACAATTCATATTAGTCAGTGTGGTTTATGATTGTGTTTATTAATGAGGGAAAGTTTTTACATTTTTTATACTAGTTAACATATGAATGTTTATGTCCATTTTGTTTCACCACTGTCATATGGGGATTTATTTTGACTGGGTATGTAATTATATGGTCCTATTATGGACCCTCGATGTATCTATATGTCTCATGGAATGAACTAGATTGGATTTTTGTTGACGCATAACCCATTTATATAGATGTCATGGAATAATGCCTCTATGTAATTAGTTGTCTTCGAACATGGTCATTGTGGTATTTTTTATACGTAAAACATTATGAACGAAACCATTATGAATTTAGTTATTGATATTCCTTTTGATTATTCAATTATTGAAAAATACATGGTTAAGTTGCATGATCATGTTATTATTTATGTGTAATTATTTGATCATCATTTCTTCCAGGAATATTATGATCATGTTTTTGATTGAATGGAATGCATTTCAAATATTCACCTTTCTATATTGATTATTATTTATTTATATATAGATTTTTTGTATGACTATTCTTATCGAGAATTTGAACTCACCCCTTTCATTTGTTTTATTTTACCTAGAATATAAGGAAGTCATTTTTGATTGATATGTAGGGATAAATTAAGGGGAATATATTCATTCTCAAATTAAATTCATTGTGTATTTTTTGATTTAAAATGTACTGAGACTTTTTAAGTGTGTGTGTAGTTTTCTATGCCTACTAATCTATTTGGTCATTATCGATGTGATTCTTTGTATATTTTGACAATGTAATAAAGTGGAGACAGGATCTGGGATACTAGGGTTGGGGTTACTATATTTGGTATCCAATTATGTCTAATAGAAACCTTGGGAACAAGATTTAGTAAATCATTAATTGCGTAACATAGCCAAGTGATAAAATATGAGGATATGTATATAATAACATCCATTAGTTTTGGTAAAAAAAAGATTATGTGTATTTCCATAGATAATACATCCTTTTATAGATACTACAAGTGGATAAGGTTCTAGAGAAGAAGTTCCTAGGGGTAATACCTATGAAATGGGAGCATTAGGTTTGACCTGATCATCACCTAGTTCATGGAAATGGGCCTTACTGTTCCCCTAGTTTGACACTCCTATGGGATATTTTTATGATAAATCAAATTTTCTTTACAAACCACTATGAAGTAGTTTAAAATAAATATATCCCTAAAAACACCATGTTTCTGATTATGAGATTATCTATACATAAATTTCTCAATTTATTTTTGTGTGTCTGACTAGTTTTTTTATTAATTATGTTTCATAATGTTATAATTAATTTAGTTTAGTTAATTGTTTATAAATTGAGTATAATACAAGTATTGAAAACCATATCAATGCATATAATCAATGTAAGTATTTATTTCATGTTAACGATTATGTTGTTGGATCTAGAGAAGTAACTAGAACTGATCAAATTATCACTATATTGGGTGAGCTGACTCGGGTTTTGTGTAATTACCATTCTCGTATTGATATTAATGATGATCCACCACATAGTGTGACAATTTTAGACCTCTTAATACGTTAGAAATATCTATCATTGAATGGGACCAAAAACCCATTTTAACTGAGAAATGGTAAGTTCATTATGTAAGATATTTATAACTTTGGGAAGTAGTGAAATGGAGAAAGTTTTTATAGATTTGTATCATCTCTTAGGATATTTCGACAAATATTATTCATTTATTCAAATAAATAAGGATAAATAATAAAAGGAAAACATATAATTGAATGATTATAGGGTACTATTTTTAGAAAAATATTTTCTTTGGGAGTAATGAGGTTATATAAAAATAATTTTATTGATTCTAAGAAAGAATAAATATTAAAATGTTTCTAATTATGAATCCAAATTTACAAGTTAATAAAGGCATGATGTATACATCCTATGTAATCCAAAGATAATGATTTTCCATTTCATTTATGGGATTAAGATAATCCTCTGAAGGGAACTAGTATCCAAAAATATCTAATCATAAGAGTATATAGTATCATTTTCTATCAAAATAGAGAAATATTTCTCAATATCTTATGAAATACAAGGGAATCATGATAATAGTAGTACAAAAAATAAAATATGGGTAAATGAAATTATGGAAATTATGATTTCCAAACATGTGATAATTTTGGATGCCAACACATTAGTGAATTCTTAAAATAATAAAGAGTTTACTTTAATTATGAGGGAAAAAGACACCATGATCTTTATTGCAGGAGAAAGAAAGAGTATTCTAATGTGAAATTATTCCACTATAATGAGATGGAGAAATATTTGAATGAATAGTACAATAATCAAATGAATATAAATCATAATAAGATAATGGATAAAGGTCAATCTTATGATAGTGATACAATAGAAGTTGAATTATTCGAGTGATGGTGTATTTGGATCGGATAAATATTTTATAAAAATAAATTATTATTGAAATTATCATTATAAGAATCAATAAATATATATTTATTTTACTATAGTACAATTTATTAAAGTATTTAAGGGAATATAATGAATGGAAATGACGACCAAGAAAATTCGTTCTGTGAAAAGCTGAACCTCTTAAAAAACACATAATTGTGGAAACATAACAATTAAAATGTTTTATACGTTGAGATAATAATGATAATGATGTTTTTATAAAGGAAATATGAACCTTTAATATTTATCTAATAATTTATTTGTAGGTATTTATGGGATATTACAATATGGTAACATTATGTGAATTATATTAATATGGATTTAGAAAACATACAACCTTCAGTTTGGATGACGGCCTGTCACATCTGGAAAGGACTTGGAGCAAGAAACCATGACTGAGGGACGTTAAGGGTTTTGTAGCTTCCACTTACCTGTGTAATGTTCTAGTTAATTTGTCATTATTTTTAGTTAAATGATTTGATAGAAAAATATTAATGTGGAACTAGTGCTGTTTTGTTGAGGTTTAGAGATTAATGTGTTATATTTGATACCTTTTGATAATAATATTTGTTTGATAAAATATTTAAAAATATAATAGAAAACATGACACTTTTTTATAGATTTTATGACCCATTAAATGTAATTTTAGTACATCAAGTATAAAAATTTAATATTAGATATTAATTTATTAAAGAAATAAATAATTTTATAATAATTGAATCATGACCAAAATATTAAATGGTGCCTACAAAATAGAGATATATCATGTAATTATATTTACATATATTTGTAATCTCGATGGAAAATAAATTCATCATCTATAGGAAAATGATATTGAAACAAAATGTTATCCTTATAACATAATTTATATTCAAAAAATGGTAATTTAAATGATCATTAGATTTATGGTTTGTATATACTTGACTTTACACTGATCATTAACTTTATTGGGATAAAGGACCTCAATACTTTTTATAATTATTTATTCTTTTATTCCATGTCTATATCTTCGCATGCCACTGATGTTATCCTATATAGAAACCAATTTATATATTATTTCATATGACCTTTTTATTACCCTTATATATAATCATGTGGATGTTTTATTAATACTTCACATAATATGGGATTTCAAAAATAGTACTTTCAAAATAAATAACCCTTGACTATCACGATCAAGATTAAATTGTCAGGATCCAATATATTTATGGGGTAGAATTTAACCCTTTTAGATTTTAAAATATGAGTATAATATTATATAGTGTTTATGAAATGAAACACTAATAATATTAGGTAATATAAATTCCCAATAAATTATTATATATTTATTTTTAAATAAATTCAATCCATTTGATATCTTATAATGCATGCAACACCAGGTTTGAATGGAATGTGATACTGTATCGAAATATTTTAATTTAAAACCTAACATTATAATAGAGACATTGATTGGATGTATGAATAATAATAACTAATTTATTAAATTTATACGGTTTATAAATGAATAAGATAATTAAAATTGATATATATTTTCTAGATATAGAATGATAACCATTTGAAAGTAAAAGAAATGTTTTCTGGAAAACTATATTTTTCTAAAAGAAGTTTTGGTCAAACATTTAAAATATAATTTATAACCAATATTTAAAAATTTTAGAAAATTTCATTGAATAGAAATCAATTCTAAAAATTTCATTTCAAAATTATCATAGGATGAATTTTAGGTATTTTTCAAAAACGATTCAGTTTTTTGAAGAATAGTGAAAAATACTGAATTTTAATTGAAAACTTCAATTTTATTTAAATTTTTTATATAGTAAAAATATATATTAAATTAGTATTAATTTAAAATTATTCCAATTAAATATATAATAATCTCTCTTAGGTCATCAAAATTAATTTTATTTTGAATTTTTAATATAAAAACATTTTAAACATTTTGAAAAATTCCTCTTTGAAATGGAGCTTTCTCATCATGTCTATGAGATTCATTTTACATCAAAATATTCAAATTATGTGAATTAATTTTTTCAAAAAGTGTTATATATTTTTAATATTAATAATTTAAATTATATAACACATTAATATTAATTTTTAGCTTAATGAATATTAATAAATAGTAAAAATTATTTGTTGTTGTTAAGAAAAATAAGATTTACTAATGGGTTAAACTAAAATGATATGGATCAAAATTACGAAAACTCTTAGCCAAAATATTTTTCTGGAAATATTTAGACTATATAATATATAATTATTGATAATAAGATATTTCTAACCCTTTTTTACATAAATAACATGGGTACACCTGTTTATTTTCCAGAATTACAAGTGTTCTACTCAAATCACTTATAAAAGGCCACACATTATCCCCCCCCCCATTCGCACATTAAAACCATTTTTTAATCCAATACCTAACCAAATAACTTTAATTATTTAATCACTTAAAATAGATGCATTTTTTGTCATATAATTATTCTAGTAATATAATACAAATAATCCTAAATAGGTGGTCTTAAATAAGTAAAATTACAAACTATGCATTTTGGTATTATTAATTATTTCACCTCCATTAGATCATTTTAATTTATTATTATTTAATAACACCAATATCTCTGATATACTTATTTTTTACTGTTTTATTTTAATTATCTATTTCCATCTCCTTTTCTGTCAAATTTTAAATGATAACATTGCTCGTGTGTACAGCGAACTACTGCCTTGCAAAACGATGTGAAATTTTTTCCATTAACACCTATAATGGTTCAGTATTATGATGAATATAAAGTATATATATTATATTTATAGAATATTTATACCTATTAAGTCACTATAACATATAAAACTATTTAAATTTCTATTTCTCAAGGGGTTCAATAATATTACTTGTCTGTACGGTGGACTAATGCCTTGCGAAGAGATGAGATACATTTTCTACTAAATCTTTTCATATAAGTTAGAAAGGATACTTTTATTAAATATATTTTATATAAATTAAACAATTATGATAGTCAGGACATATGTTTCATTCTGAAAAGATAATATATTATTTTATTTCATACAATGAAAATGATAACGTTGTTTGTATATGTGTGGACTACCACCTTTATGTAGTAATGTGAATTACTTTTCAACACAAAATCACATGTTTTATATTTATAAGTAAATTTAATGAAATTTTCTAGTATTTATAATATTATAAACATTGAATAAAGGTAAAATATTTCTTAAATTATTCCCATAATGGTTGTTGAAAAAAAGGAATGTTTTCTCTTGCATACATTTGGCCTACCATCTTCATGATTGTAACGTATATCATTTATTATAACCATATTTCATGATTGGTTTTAAAATTATAATTAATGTTTAAATATAATAATTATATCATAATAACTATTTTACATCTTTTTATATAAAAACCTATTTTACCACAGTCAACTTACCAAAGTCATTTTACCACATAATCCAAATATCATCGAAACATATGACGTAAAATTAATTGATTCAGAAATAATATATAACATTGTAATAAGTGAAATAAAAACTAATAATAAACAAGAAAAAAGTTCCTATGTAATTAAATAATTATCACCTGATTATTATTTAGGATGATAAAAAATGTACATGATGAGTCAGACTCAAAAATTATGGGGTTTCTCATCTAACTTTTACTTCTCTGAGATATACTCTGTATTCACCACTTATTTATATTATTTGGTTTATATATTACCCTATTTTATTTTACATAATGAATTACTTTACATCTTTGGTATTTAATGTTTCATTTAAAGTTATTCATTTAACAAGGATTATGATACAGAAGTTACCTATTTGGTAAGGGTTTATTTCACAATCTCGACATTATTCAAGATTGTTTTGGTTTCACTCCCCCTTATGGGAATTATTCGATATTATAATTGTAAAATAAATATACTTTCATCTCCTCTAGTTATTCATTACCTTTTCATATAATAGTACAATTTTCCCTTATTTGTTATATAAAATTATTAAGAAAATGTTTTGAATAAAATATGACATTATGTATGTCTTCGGTCAAAATTATATTTTCTTCTAAAACCATGATTTCTAAAATTGTATTTAAAAATGTTTAGAAACTATAAAAGAATTTTTAAAAATAATTTTACACATTTTTGACTTTTAAAAAAATAATTAAAAGTAACAATATTTAAATTTTCTAAACAAGGTACATTTCTTATCCTTTTACAGTGAAACAGAATGTTATTGGTAACTTATATTGCATGTATGGAATTACATGTTCTCGTTAACAACATTAAATTAATATTTCATTTGAATGGTTTAATGTATTTTTTTTATGAAATTGTTTTCCTCATATTTTTTAAATTTATAGTTTTAAAATTTTATTTCAAACAAAATGTTTTTGAGAATATATTATGATTTTTTTTGTTTTAAAATAAAATGGGTAATTTTCAAAGGCAATTTATTTTCCTCATGGAATGTTCCAAGTGATCTTAGGAAAAAAATTCCATATATAATTAACTTTTTTTGTTAATGTTTCATCAAATATGATATACTCCAGTGATATTGTCCTTGTTATCTCTCTAGATAATTTATGATCAGTTTGATTGGGAATATAATATGTTGATACTATTCACTTTACGCTACATGGTTTATGATTATGTTTATTGATTGACGGAAATGATTATTTTTTTATGCTAGTTTAGATATTAAATTTTATGTGCATTATGGTTCACACCTTTCATATGAGGGATGAATCGGACATAGTAAGTGACAAGTAGGGCCTGCTACAGTCCCTTGATGCATCGGTAGTTCTCACTAGACACATGAAATTGGGTTTTTTATGAGCCCTTACCCATTTAGATAGATTTCATGGAACAAGGACTCTATTGTCTTATATTTATTCAAAGAAGGCATCGAATGTATTTTTTATATGTCCAGTATTAGGCATTCCATGACTATGAATTAACTTATTGGTATTCCATGTGATTATTCGATTAGTTATAATATAAATAGTTAATTATCATGGTTATTTGATTATTTATATTGAATTATTTGATAATCATTTATTCATACCATATTATATTCAAATTGTTGATCAAATGGAATTTTTTCAGTTATTTACCTTTCTATATTTATTATAGATTATTTATTCATATCTTTCCTTATACGCTTACCCTTATTGAGAATATGAGCTCACCACTTTCTTATATTTTATTTTTCCCATGATATGAGATGTGTTTTTAGTATTGATGGGTTAGAATACACTAAGGGGAATAATTTCATTCTAAAATAAAATTATTTGTGTATTTTAAATTTATAAATATAATTGGAATTTCAATTATTTATATAGTTTACCTAGACTACACTACTATTTAGTCTTTCAGGATGGGATTCCTTGTATATTATTCCAATGTAATAAAGTACACATTGGATATAGAATAAATGGATCAGGTCATCACAAAAAACCTTTAAAGACTAAATATCATGGGAGAGAATATGGAATCACAAGTTCTAAGGTGGATTCTAAAATCAATGTGGTGAGAGGTACACTAGTTATTACTTCAACAATAGTGAACATAATATTTGATTTTGGCTCTATTTTTTCTTTTATATCACCTAATATTAGTAGTAAATATTATGTAAAACCTAAAAACATGGACGTATAGTTATTGGTGTAAACATAAAATGGTCCAATTATTTCATATCATGTATATAAATTCTCCCCTATTGATATTTTGAGCTGAATTTTCCACCGAACCTTGTGACACTCTATTTATGAATATTTTAGGTTATCCTAGGAATGGATTGACATTTTTTGTATAGTGGTAAAATAAATTCCTAGGATAAGGAAATAACTCTATGTATAGTGAATAGTTTTATGATTATATACCATTATAAGGAGGTGGATTGTTCTTAATTGGAATCTCCTTCTCAATAATGATTATTATTTCCCTATTGGAATTGTATCAATCTAAAATGATTGAGACTAAGGAAAGTATAATCCTCAATAAAAATAATATTTTAATAAAATATGTTGATGTGTTCCAAGAATAACTTCCCAGCCTTATTCATACGCTACAGTTTGATATCTTAATCAAATGTATACCAAGATATTTTCCAATATCCAAGAAACGATATAAAATGTACATTTCTAAATATAGATATATATATATATATATAATAAATTATAGGAAAATATGGATAAGGGGTTTATAAACCCAATAATGTTATAATGGTGTACACCAGTTCTTTTATTTAAGGATAAGTATAGGTGAATGTGCCTCATAATTGATTATCGTGGGCTAAATAAGATCCTGATTTATAAAATGTATCGTCTATAAAGGGTTGATGACTTCTCTAATCAACGATGTGGAGACTAATACTTCTCTATAGTACATATTCGGTCAGGATATTATCATGTAATGTAAATATGGAGGATATCCCAAGGACTACATTCCATTTATTGTATGGGGAACTATGAGTTCAGATTGATGTCATTCGGACTCACTAATACTCCATTTATTTTTTTGGACATAATGAATTGTTCCTTTAGGGGTTTCCTTGATAAATTTTTTGTTGTCATTATAGATGATATTATTATATACTCTAAAAGAATATAGTATTATCAGTTCAATGTGAATTTTGTACTAGAGGCCTTATAAATGGGAAATATATATGTAAAGTATAGTAAGTGAGAGTTTTTGATGGATCAAGTAACATTCCAAGGGAATTTGATCCCCAATAAAAGGATATATATATTTAACCTATGAAAATAGACTCTATTTAAGGATGACCCATACCAATATCTATGATAGCTATTCTTTCTATGGATTATCTAGGTAATATAATTTATTGGTGAGAAATTTATCTGGCTTCTTATCCAAAATTACCAAGATAACTTGGAAAAGAGTAATGTTTTTCTATACTGATAAATGTGAGGATATATTTAAGTAGTCAAAGAAGTGGGTAATCATTACACATGTGATCACATTACCCACAAGAGGGGAATCATTTGTGATATATAGTGATGCATCCAAAAATGGATTGGGTTATGTACTCATGAAATATGAAAAAGGGATAGATTATAAAACCCAACAAATAAATATCCATGAGAAGAAGTACCCAAAAAGAGATCTAGAATTGGTTGTTATGATCATAAAATTTATGATCTGGATATTATATATATTTGGTGAGAAGTGTAACATATATATGGATTATAAAAGCCTTAGGTTTATATACACACAAGTGAATGTCAATATATTCCAACAAAGGTGGTAATAGATGATCACATATTATTATTTTCCAATCCATCACTATTCCAAAAAGGTGAAAAAAAGTGGAAGATACTATGAGTAGAAATGATCTTGTAACCCAATACATGTTGTAGATTGAAAGGGAACCAATATTTTTTTATCATGAATGGGATAGAAATGGAAATCATTAATGGATCTTTATCCTACTATTCTCAAATATCTACAAAACCATCCATTCAAGATATTATCAAGGAGGGAAAAATTCAATAATGATAAACATAAAATTATAATTAATATTTTTGAGTTTAACTTATATAATGATGGATTTATATGGTTTAGAACCCATATATACATCCCATAAAATCTATATCTGAAGAGGGAACTTTTATACTAAGTTGATAGATCTTCATTTAATATTAATCCAGGAAGCACTAAGATGTATAGAGATCTAAAGTAAAACATATTGTGGGATAACATGAAGAAGGTTATTTTAGTATTTGAGTATAAATGCTTCATATGTCGATATATTAAGGATAAATAGAATACGTTTAATGGGATGATGAAATAATTTCCCATACATGTATAGAAATGGGATGATATAAACATAGATTTCGTCATAGGACCCGCCAGTATGTTTAAAGTGAATAAAAACATCTAGATGGTATTCAATCACTTTACAATGTTATCTCATTCCAGTAATGTCAATGAATATTTATATCTTGACAAAATCACAATGATATATATAAGTAAATTTGTAAGACTGCATAGAATTCCACTCACTATTATATCTAGTCAAGATATAATGTTTTTCTCAATGTTATGGAATATAATTAAGTAATCATTGGTTATATAGCTATGTTACATTACACATTATCATCATCATATGGGCGGTGAGTCTAAGATAACCATTAAAACTCAAGAGGATATTTTTACATCATGTTCAATGGATTTCAAAGGATTTTATGATCAGCGGCTTCTTTATTAGAGTTATCATATAACAAAAACATCCATTATACTTTCCAAATGAGGCTTTATAAGGCTTTATATGGGAATGGGTGTTGAAATCCAACATTCTAGGAAGAAATTAGTGAGAGGAATCATATGGGACCTCTTCTTATAAAATATATGATACACAAGGTCTGTACCATTAAATGTTATATGAATTATACACAATGTTGATAGAAAAATATTGTATAGAATCATTGGTGAGGATAGTAATTTGAGGATAATGATAAGGTGTTATTTTATATATTCTCAAGGAATAGAGTAATTAGGTTTGAGAAGAAGATAAATCTTAGTCCTAGATACATCAACACCTTAGTTGTCCATGATCACATTAGAGTTGTAGCCTATCAACTAGGACTACAGACTAATATATCCCATTTACCAGATTTATTCCATGTATCCCTCTTAAGGAAGTATATATTAAACCCATCACATGTAATAAATATAGATTAGGTACCTATGGAGAATGATATTTCATATGAGGTGCGTCCTTTTAAGATCTTATATCATATGCACAATGTTATATGAAATAAGACAACTCACCTGATCAATGTAATGTGGTGGAACCATAAGTTTGAGGAACCAACATGGGGACTAGAAGAGGTGGTGAAAAATATTTACCATCATCTATTTTAGTGTATATATCAAAATTTTTTGGGAGAAATTTTTATAGGGGAATAAAATAATGAACCAAAATTTTATAAATGAATTCCATTTGAAATGAATAAATTCCTCATTATGTAATGTAGTTATAGAAAACACATTCACTACATTGATTATATTGAATCATTATAAAAATATATTTTGACAAAATTAAATGAAAAATAAGAATCATAAACATTGATAATATAGTAATTTTATAATTACCCATTAGATTATTAAAGATTAAGGTTTTTGATAAACTCAAATTAATATATATGAAAGAAATGATGACCTCGACTTGTATGATTGTACCATATGAAAAAACTTTATATGATATTCTAAGGGAAATGGAATCACTGTGATATTCCCATGACCAATCCAAATCTTAGATTCAATAGTTGAAACATGGGTGAAAACATTTAAAAGAGAAGTTAGAGGTTATCAAGATCATAAACCACACCATGTTCACTGAACCACCCCCTAGAAGGTTCATGCATTGCACACCATGAACATATGGAATACAATGGTGTAATAAGGGGTTATCTATATATTCCATAGTATAATGAATATTTATATATTTTTAAATATAATATAATGATTACATTTATCCCTTTTTAGTATTACTTTATAAATGATTATATAATGATTTTAATAAAAATTTGAATTAGATAAGAAGAATCTAAAGAAGTACAATTAGGAAATATATTGCATCAATTAAAAAACTCTTTGGTTAATTTAATTTTTTTTAATGAATTTTGATATGAAAAAATTAATATTAAAAAATATTTATTAAAATAGAAATGATTATTTTATTTGATTATATCAAATGATATTTTAATAATGGTCGGAAATTTTTTAGTGTTTTAAAAACTGGTATTTTAAACTAAAAAAGTTTTTTTATTTAAAATTTAAAATTATCATATCTATAAAATAATTTTTATGAAATATTATTTTTTAAATAAACACATAAATATTATCCAATGGTTAATTATTCATCATTTTCTAAGAAAACCAAATTTTTTGGAATAAATTAAATACATTATAAATATATTGTCTGTATTATTTCACCATAACAACCAATAAGTGATGTAGTAGGTTTCATAAAAGAAATAAATAACCAAATATAAATTTGTCCTTTAAAATAATATGTTTTTATGTAATTTGGAAATTTTATACACAATTAACGAGTCCTTCAAAACCTATATTTTAATTTATTGTGTGAAAAATAATACCTTATCAACTTGAGTCAGTTACACATCACAAATGGTATTATTCTAATATATTTGATTAATATAATTATAGAATATTTAATACCACTTTCCTTTGGAACAAATATTGGGAATACCCCATTTTAGGGATAACAGTTTTGATTATGTTTTATATAGATTCCAAAATATATTTTTAGAAATTAATAAGGAATTACTATAATATTTTCTATAAATACCCAACCATCCTTACACTCCTCTTCATTAAAAACCCACAATGTATGAAATTTATCTCACTCTTATTTTATAATTACCTGTGTTGGTTTTCCCAATTTTATATATTTTCTCAACCAATATTTTAGATGTTCCCTCTCAATGTTAGGTATTCTCTCATCATCATTCTTATTTCATGTACTTTATTCATATTATGCCTTTTGATTTCAAAATTTCATGTATTTTAATGTTTTGAAACAAACTATTACATTAATTATTATTACAATGAAATGAGAGACAACATTCCACTCTCATTATACCCTCTTTATAAACATTATATACACCTATTATGATGCCAAAAGTATCTAGTTATTTTCTATGCCAAAATTTTATATTGTTAATCCCCATCCCCACTTCTACTAAAGTGTATTAACCTATATTTGACTATAATTAATTAATTTGGGACTTCTATATTTTTATCCAACACTACTTAATCCAGGGATTAAAATTGGCGAATGGAATTCTTAGTTTTATGATATATGTGGCACAAAAATTTATATACATGATAATATAGTGACTTGTAGGCCCAAAATTATTTATCCCTCCAATGCATTGGGTAAAGTTTTTATCTCAAGAGATACCATTATGGATCTTGTGAGGTTATCCTATGAACACAATTTAATGATATATTAGTGGGTATCCTTGATTTATTATTATGATGTCATGTTTTATGTTTTTTCCACATTCATACGTTCCATTGATTTTATCATCTTATATCATGCATTGATTTCAATGTTTATGATTCTTACCCTATTTATGTTACCTTGATATTCTTGTTGACTCACATGTATTACTTTCATCATATTATGATTTGATTATTACATTATATTTATTTATAGATCACCCCATTATTAAGTACACCCTCATGTTATATTGAGAAGTATTAAAAGATCAATGGATTTTACTAACATGTTATGGTGTTTTAAATAATATCTTTTCTCCCATTTGTCAACCAATTGTTCTATATACATAATTTTTCAAAGAAACTATGCATCTCAATCATATTTTATTTTATAATGTGTTTCATCATGGAATAAATAAAGACACCATGTTTATAAAAGATATGAGTTTTCATAAAAATTAATTTCGAAAGGACCCATGAAGTCAATTCCCCATGCATTGAAGAGCACACAAAAGTACATGTATTTTCTAGTAATTTCATTTTTCATGGAGATATTACATGGGAGTTGACATCATTTTTAGGAATTAAATATCTAATTGGAATCTATAAAAACATTCCATCATTATTTAGAGTCAATGACTTTTTATAAGGTATGTTTGGAGCCCAAGTGGATCCCAGAAGCTACTTTAAGGAAGACTCAAAAAATAAATTTGAACTCATGGTCACTAAAAATGTTAAAAACAACCTGGATACTACAAATTAGGCATGAGTATGTTTCATCCCAAATTTACCATCATAAATCAGGCTTAATAAATTTGGATTGTGATGTTTTTAATGGTGTGGGGACCATAGATACTTCTAGAAATTTACAATGTTCATATATAATGTGGTAAGGTCTACTACATCATAAAGCTACTCATCTAGAAATAATTCTCCAATGGAGAGGTAAGGGTGAAAATAGTGGTCCAATTGTGGGAAATCCTACTAATGTGGTAAGATACCACATCTTCCACTCACCTATTAACTTGAATCTTTTGTTAAAACAATATGAGGGTAACCCTCCATAAGGATAGGGGCTTAGCATTGGGTTTCTTCAAGATAAATCATAGTGTACTGTGATTAGAAAGAAAAATGACTTTTCACCAAATAATATAAGAATATAATTCTTCCATGGGAGACATAATTGATTGGATTTATTTTCAGTGGTCTTGTTTTTTTACAAGGTTGGGTAGATGATGAATGATGCATACATAATGATATGAGGATTCCTTATAACACATTATGATAAAACCGCCCCATTTTCAATCATAATGGCATCATACATAAGTTTTAAGGGGGGTCTGACCTTGTTGGTTGAATGATGGGAGGTGACATGAGACTCATTTTTAATTAATTAAATGTATCCTAAATATTTCAATCAAAAACAAAAAAAAAGTAATGATAGAAAATAGGGAACTGTGATCTTACAAAATTATCTAACGAATCATTAGTAAACAATTGCATGACCCAATAAGGATCACACCTCTAAAAAAGATTGTAAATATAATGGTGGAAGTTATTCCAATCATTTATTTATAAAATTATCTTACTCAAAATAAATTTACCAATTTCTCTCCACCACATTACCATGAAATAAATTTTTTTATAACTTAATACGATATCTTTTTCAAAGTAATGTTAGAGGAAATAAAGTGGGTTTGAGAAAAAATCATCATATTATGTGATATAAATTGTAAAATGATCCATAAAAACTTCCAAATAATTCTTAATATATCTAACCATGCTTTATATATATATATATGTTAGATATTATTAAATGAATATTCAATACGTAACATTATAATCTATTCTAAAATCATATACATTTAGTGTATTTTAAAACATTGATGAATAAATTTTTTTTATAAATATATATCATCTCTAAATTATTTCTTAAAAAAAATACCCTCTTCCAAGTCATATCATACTATGAATATTCCTTTATATCACGGGGAAGGGATAAATAAGGTAGGGAGTGATTAGATGATTAGTAAGGGTAAGCCGGAGATATTTTAGTGATCACCTAAACATACCATGAGCAGAATGTTATGATAACAAGAGACTAAAATTTTAAACCCATAAATTCCATATCATAGGTCATAAACATGAATCATGATTTAAATGGTTGATTTTCATATGATATGAATCATAATTGAATCTGAGAACATGATCCATGAGAAGATAACATTGTCATAATACAACAGTTTTTAGAAAACACATAATCAAATATAATCATATTATTAGTGAACTATCACTTCCAAGATTATCATATCGGATTGATTTCACTACCCATCTCATCATATCATCTGTCAATTTTAACTCCCAAGACATTCATAACAGACAAGTCCCTTACTGGACATGTTTTAGTCCCTATTCCATTCCTTATTATCTCATGAGATATCCATCTTCACCCAATTCATTGGAGGGATATATAATTTTAGGTTGATCGGTCAAATAATTAAAATCATGCATATGTGTTCCAAAATATCATAAAACATTAATTATATATCATAACCTCCATAAATTAAATGGTTTTCATAAACATTTCAACAAGTCATCATAGAATCACTGTTAGAAAAGAAAACTATCTTCATAAACATCTCATCATCATGACCATAAACCATACAAAGAAATAATAAGGATTTTATCATTGGGTAATTTACCTAGTATAACATATATAACATTATCAGATGTAATATTTTTTAAAAATTCCCTTAAAAGGTCCTTAAAATATTTCATAATGTAAGTACCCTTTTAAAATTAAAAACACTCAATTAAGATATAAAAATTTTAAAAATATTAATGAAAAAATTATCATATAATATAACCTTGTATTATTTTAAAGAAAGCATCAAATTATTGAGTGGTCATAATGAATGGAAATTCCATCCATGCTGTTCATGTTAAAATAAATATTTCTTTAATATTTTTAGAAAAACAAGTTACAAGTACCTCATTCAAGAAATGACAAGAAAATTCTTCTTCAACCACATTGTTAAACTTAATACATGGATTCAAATTAATTTAAATATTATAGGGTAATATTAAACCATTATTGATATCTTTATTAAAATACATGCACTTGAACAAATTTTTTTTGACTAAATAGTTTAATAAAGTTGGATTTTCCTTTAATCCGTATTTCTGTCCCTTGAATACATAAAGAGAGGAAAATGAAAGGAAAATGTAATGACTTGTCCTAGTGGGGAGCATTCCATAACTCCCCAAGCCCACCTCCAATATTCTAGGGACCGGTGACTAGCACTGAGTGGAAATATTACTAAAATGGGAGGAATTGTCAAAGTACATGTACACATGCACACATCGCCAATCCCACAAATACTGAAATGTAAAAACCACTAAGGAACAAAAAGCATGCACACAACTAAACCCAACAAACAGTTTACAACAAAAGTAAAGTGCAGAAAGTAAACTGGTCCGAAATACAAGCCCACCAAAAACAAGAGTCTACAAACTACATAGTCCAACCTGTAAACACAAAGAGGTACTCGGACTGCTGCTCATAGTTTTAGGAAGACCTTGGCCTATAGGGAACTCAGAAAGCTTGGTCCAGTCCCAGTTTTCCCTGGACTCCGTCAAAAGTCCGCTCTTCTACACAAGACATGACATGTGCTGGAAAATCCTGTACAGGGTTGAGTATAACATTACTCTGTAGAGGACTCTAAAACCCACAAATCAATACACAAAGGAAAAGTACATTCAACTCTACACAGTATATTTCTACTGAACATCTAACAAGAGAAAGAACATTTAGATGTACATGAAACTCAAACCTGTAGTCTAGAGGAAATTCACATAACCACATAACCATGCTAGGGATCCAATTTGATGATTTCACGAAGCACTCATCCGGGAGAACTCACTCAATGGGTCTGATAGCTATAACGACGTCCATATGAGAAGTACTATTCGTCACAAAAATCAATGAGATATAGATACACTCATTCCAGAAGTACACACTCTTGAGTGGGGAAATATCTCGATACACAGATGAGGATCACTTCTAGGGCCCTTATGGATACTATGACTCATCCAGATTCACCTTCTATGTTGATTATTGATGCCTTATGGGAATAGTCACATTGATACCTGACTCTACCTAGGGTCAAGAATGGACAGAGGTTCTCCCTCTGGGCCTCTCAGAGGGATACCTGACTCTATCTCAGAATGTCCTGCTAAAGGTATCATAATCATGTGGATGAAAATGATACCTGACCTCTAGGGGAATGAGTAAAAGGAGAACTAAACCAAATGAAACATGTCCAAGTAACGGTGGACAAGAGGATCAAGCCTTGTACTGAAAATTACAGTGCGTGTAGAAAGGGTCACACATCCTGTCCTAAAACCCTGGGTATTTCCCATGTACAATAGCCTATGGGGCATGTCTTGTAGTGTAGAAGAAGTTATAAATATTGTGTAAGAGAGTGACACTTCATGTTCTTCTATTCGGGGAGGACTCCATGTATGCTGTCCATGTGCTCGTACACAGCTTCAACTCGTGTGAGAAAACCTGTGAAACCGGTAAACAGGACGACCCACATAACCGACCCCATTTGGCCTTGTGGTGGAGTAAATGGTGTGTACTCCACCTCATGTTCGTGTATCTTCTGCGATACATGACGAGTTTTCATAGGGACCCACACTCCATGTAACGATGGTCACACGCCGTGTTTTTGCTTCTTATCACCTAGAACTCCAACTACCTCTGGATGGGCCCCACATGCCTTTTCTTTCTAGTGGAACGCCGCATTCTTTGTTGTGCGCAGCACAGAATCCCTAGCCCCTTCTAGGCCAACCATACATGGTGTGTTCTTCGAGATACATTCCATGTTGATCAGAATTTTTCAGAAAAACCATTGGGCCTCTGTGTCTCCTCTAGTCTTCGATCCGGCCATCTGATCACCTCAAAAATCTAGATTCGACGTTGTCTTTACAACAATAAATTTTTAGGGAGGGTTTAGGCATTCTATCGGCCCCAAAAACTTGTTTCAATCATCTGTGTGAAGAATGCTTGAAGAATGATATCTTTCAAACTGTTTCGATTCATCTACAGCCATCGTCGTCGAACCCCTGTTGAGTTTTCGTGATGTTACATCTCCAATTTGGGATCATTGTGTTTTGAAGAAGACATGAAACGCTCCAATGTTCATAACTCCACGAATAACGTGAAGAACGTGGGGTTAAGTGGAGGAATAAAATCAATAAATAAATTGGAATGAATCTTCACCATCGTTCGTCATAGCGTTGATTCGATCTCTTTAGAAGGATTAAATAGGATGAATAAAAAGATAATCCAATAATTATCACAAATAAATTTCCCGAATCAAACCCCAAAAGAAATGGAAAAATAACCACCACATGAAAGAACACACGATTCGTGGATCAACCTGTTCATGGGTTGTTCCACCTTCATCATTTAATCGAATAACGGAAAAAAACTAAGTCAAAATAACAAACCCATACCTCGATTTTGTTGAAGAATAATCGTTATGTCCTGTTTGTTGGAGAGGATCGTTGAACCCAAGATGCATCGATTGATCGCATCATTTTCATCCACCAACAGGTTTTCTTCCTAAGATCAAAATGTAAATACTCAATTCAAAAGGGTTATGCCGAAAACCCTACGAACTTTCCATAAGCATGTTTTTAAAGGGGTGGAATTATGTCGCTACGCAGAAAGGAAACATTTAATATAAATTAATTTCTAGTTTATTTTATTTCCTTTCAAAAGTCTAAAAACTATCATTTTTGGATGACCTATACTAGTCAATGCTAGGCCCCGACTAAGGTAAAGTCACTGCTCTGAACGTAACTGTGCCCTCAGATTTTTGATCTGGGCACTCGTTTAAAAGTTTTTCCATTTATTCCGGAAAACCCCTCGCTTGTGCTATTTAAAAGTATAATTTATTTCAAATATTTATTCTGGGCAATCCGGGCCTCACAATCGCACTCCTTTGAAGAGTCTGGTCTCGAAATAATTCCATATAAAATATAAAAATAATACATGGAAAATCTGAAACATTACATTCTCCCCACCTTGGGGATTTGCGTCCCTAAAAATCCAAAACAAATGCTACTAAAGAAGATATAGGTAATAGGCACAGATCTGAGCCTCCCACTATCATGTGCTCTCTTGATGATTCATGTGCTGCCAGAAAAATCGCACCAAGGGAATCGATCTCCCATGAAGGATCCTCTCCTACTGATCCTCTATCTCCACTAGGAACTCAGGAATGGTCATTCCATCCTCAATATCTAGCTCACCCTAGTCAATGAAGTGCGATGGGTCATGCACGTACCTCTCCAGTTATGTCTTGTGGAAGATATCATGTACCTGGTGCAACCGTGGTGGTAGAGCAAGGCAGTACACCACCTCAGAAAATCGGCGTAGTATCTGAAATGGTTCTATAAACCTGAGAGAAAATTTTACACCTTTTCCAAATCTCCACAACCCTCATCGAGGTGATACTCTAATGAATACTTGGTCTCACTCCTTGAACTCTAAAGGTCTCTATCGTCTATCAGCATAAGACTTGTACCGGCTATGTGCAGTCTTCGTCCTCTCCTGGATGATCTTTACCTTCTTGGTGGTATCTCACACTATCTCTGGACCCATAAGTACGGACTCTCCATGGTCGGTCCAGGAAAGCGGTGACCAACGGGGTCTCCCATATAAATCCTCAAATGGTGCCATACCAATGGTGGAGTGATAGTTGTAATTGTACGCAAACTCTACTAGTGGTAGGTGGTTATCAAAATTGTGTACAAATTCGAAGATACTTGCCCACAACATATCCTCCAGAACTTGAATGGTCCTCTCCATCTGACCATCGGTCTAGGGATCGAACGCTGTACTCAAGTATAGCTGAGTCCCAAAAGCCTCTTATAATCCCATCCAAAACCGAGATGTGAAGCAGGAATCTCGATCTGAGACTATTGTAGAAGGGAATCCCTGAAGCCAAACTATCTCATGTACGTCGATGCGTCCTAATCTCTCTACGGAACTCTACTCACTGATAGCTAGAAAGTGGGACGACTTGGTGAGTCATTCAACGATCACCCAGATGGAATCATTCCACTTGGACATCTCTGGAAATCCTATCACAATATTAATCAATATTATATCCCACTTACACTATGGAACATCCAGGGGTGAGCTAACCATATTGGGACTTGGTGCTCAACCTTCACCTACTAGCATGTAATTCATCGAGAAAGGAACTCTACTACTACATTATTCATACCTAACCCATAGAACTGCCGTCAGAAATCCTGATACATCTTCACCACACTAGGGTCTACCACTAAGGGGGGATGTATGAAAATATCTTAGGAAATCCACCTACAACGACACTCATACAACTGTGAATCCTCTAAAAAGAACAATGTTCTCCCTACCATGAGAATTTCCATCAGGAGCATGTCATGTGGATAACTGAGCACCTAAATCCTCATAGTCAACATCCCCAAGTTGTGCCTCCCTAACTCACTGTAACAGTGGATTTTTGACAAACATCAACTAATGGTATTTTATATCCTCTCAATCCATAAAGGATAACTATAACAAGGTCAACTGTTCTATTGCCTCGCTCAACAGCTGTGAGCTCAACCTTCTGCTAAGAGAATCTTCCACATTGTTCCTCTTCCCATGAGTATAGATGATATCAAAATCATATTCCTAGAGTAACACTATCCAATTACATTGTCTCATATTTAGATCCTTCTATGAGAAAATGTACATGAGGATCTGGTGGTTAGAGTAAAAAATAAACCACTCACCCATAAAGTAGTGTTTCCACATCTCCAACGCGAAGAGTACCACTACCAAATCGAGATCATGGGATGCATATTTATGCTCATGTTTCCTAATATAGTGTGAACAATAAGAAATCACTGCATGTCTCTACATCAGGACATATCCAAACCCGGTCCTTGATGTGTCACAAAAATCTACGTACTTGGAACCCTCCTCCGGCAATCTAAAAATAGGGGTTCTCATCAAACTCTGTCTCAACTTCTCCAAATTCAACTAGAATTTCTCTATCCACATGAAGGGTTCCCCCTTCCAGGTCAAGCCCGTCATTGGTGCTAATATATGGGAGAAATCAGGAATGAGTCTCTAGTAATATTCTATTAAACCAAGGAAGCTCTGAAGATTTGTCACGCTCTGAGGTGGCTCCCATGATAACACTTCATCCACCTTGGCTGGGTCCACAGCTACTCCATCTACTGAGATGAAAATTCCAAGAAAGTGAATGACCTGAATCAATAACTAGAACTTCAAGAGATTCCCATTAATCCGGTGCTCTTAGAATACGTTTAGAATCATCCGTAGGTGTCTTTCTTTCTCCTCCACTAACGCTGAGCACACAAGGATGTTGTCAATAAAGACCATTGTGAACTAGTATAAATACGGCTGGAAGATCTGATTCATAAGTCCCATGGAAATTGTGGGGGGAGTTCGTCATATTTCAAAGGCATCACCACATACTCATAGTGACCGTAGTGGAATTTTAATTTCGTCTTCGGTATATCCTCACCCCGTACTCATAACTGGTGGTAACCTTATTAATGGTCGACCTTAAAGAACCATTTAATCACTCTTAGCTACTCAAATAGGTCATCGATCCATGGAAATGGATACTTTTTCATCACTGTTACCTGATTCAAGTGCTGGTAATCCACGCACAACCTCAAACTACCATATGTCTTCTTGGAAAACAAAACTAGGGACTCCCATGGAAAAATGCCGGGTCTTATGAAACCATTTTCTAAAAATAATTCAACCCCACCCTCATCTTACAAAGCTCTGTGGGATCCATTCGATATGATTTTGAAGAAATCAATTCCATCCTCAGGTGTAAGTTGATGCAGAAGTTGATCTCTCAGTAGGGAGGTAGTCCTAGAACATCTTCAGGAAAGACTTCATCATACTCCGCCACAACTACATGGAACTGGAAGCTCACAACATTCACTGATCCGAGGGTAAGGCTCTCCAAATAATGAGTGATCGACTGCACCCTCCTATGCATGAGCCCATTCTGCGCTGCCTGGGTCTCATTTTCACCGACAAAGGAAAACCTCCTCCCATCGCTGCGGATACACCGCACTCTTCTCCTAAAGAATTCGATCTGGGCATGGACCAAAGATAGCTAATCCATGCCGAGAATGACGTCATAAGGCCCCGACACTGCCACCAAGAGGTTCCAACTAAATCTCTCACCTCCAAGGGTAAGATCAAACTATCTGCAAAGATATTTGATCATCGAGTCTCCTGTCGTAGGGTTCTATATGTGTAAGGGTCAAGCCAACTGCTCTATCAGAACCTCAAGGTTTCTCACAAGACATGTGGTGAAATGGAATTACTGGAACATGTGTCTATATGTACTGAAGCTAAGGTAAAAAAGACAAATATCATACATGGGATCATCCCTAGAGTCCATGGGTTGTACACCTTGACCACATGCAGTTGTCCCCACCCCTATCCCCCATCTCACTGAGCTTGGTGTGGTCATCCTGGGGATGGTGGCGTAAGTAGATCAAAGTGTCTTCCACTATCTACAGCTCTCTCTGCTCCTCTACCACATCCTCCACCTAGAGGGCCTATCTGAACCACTCTATACCTCTGCCTCAATGGTCCATCCACCACCTCTCTATCAGTAGATGGACGGGTTGGAAAGTCTCTAGTACGATGTCCCCTACCATCGCACGAGTAGAATCTCCTATTCTTAGGATAAATGGATCCATCCCGAGAGTCATGGACTATCAATTCCATGCCCTGGGTCCTCATATGATGTCTCCCATGTCCGGATCCTTATGCCTGATGTCGGATCCCAGTTGTCGTGGTCTCTGCACCTATGTGCATGCTGCTAACTGTCGTCGGCTATCTCTCCTCCGCCAAGAAGCTCTCGATCTCCAAGGCCCGCTTGAGCACTCCAGCATAAGTCGAAATGCATAGAGGCATGACACTATCTAGGATGTCCCGTCATAGAACTCGGTCGAGGGTTCGAGCTCTAATTTACTAATCCCTAACCATATTCATCGAGTACTTGGAGAGGTTGGTGAACCACAATGAATAGTCATCCACCGTCAAACTACACTGCTGGAGCTGAAGAAGCTCCTGGATACGCACCGCTCTGAGGGTAACTGGAGAGAACTCCTCCCTAAAGAGTTACTCAAACTCCGTCCATGAAGTAGTCTCCTCATCATGAGTCTGCATGGTTAGACTTCACAATCTTGATGTTGAACCCTGAAGAAGGCCCACTCCTAGGATCACCATTTGTTCCACCGCTATCCTCACAAGATAGAAAACCATAGCCACCACCTCAATCCATCACTCAGCTGCCTGAGGGTCAGTCTCACATTGAAACACGAGGGGTCTATGTTTCTAGAATTCATGGAGCATGCTCAGCCTGCGTCCCTCATCTATTGGTACTATAGGTACCACATGCTGCTATGCTGGTGGTTGTATAGAAGGTGCACTGCCTGGAGGTAACGCATGGGGATCTGGTCCCTGTATCGAATCATTGTCACTAATGGGGTCATCATCATGATCACACTTTTGAATCCAAGTGGGTATGTGTTATAGGAGATTCTGATAAGGAAACAATATGTTCCATGGTCAACGAGTATATCTAGATAACAGACACAAAGTACATGGAAAACACAACCCATTCATATATGATGAATTTACCATTCTTTTACTTCCCCGAAACTAGTGTTTTCATGTACCAATTAGAAAATAAGGTTATCAGAGTTGTGGTGTAGGGATATGTTGGCTTCCCACACCAACACTGGAATCTCTGGCCTAAAAGACGAGTTCAAAACACTTAACAATGTTTCCCCCAAACCATTCTCACATACTCTTATTTCTAAGGTAGAACCAACCTCGGCTTTGATACCACTCTTTCACGACCCATCTTAGTGGGGCCTGTACTGCAACTCCCCAAGCCCACATCCAATAGTCTAGGGGTTGGTGACTGACACCGAGTAGACATATTACTAACATGGGAGGAATTTCCTGAGTACCTGTACACACACACACACATCTCCAAGCCCACAAATGCTGAAATGTAAAAACAACTAAGGAACAAAATGCATGCATACAACTAAACCCAACCAACATAGTAAAACAAATGTAAAGTGTGAAAAGTAAACTAGGCCAAAATACAATCCCACCAGAAATAAGAGTATGAAAAATACAAATTTCAACCTATAAACACAAAGAGGTACTAGGACTACTACTCGTAGCTGTAGGAAGACGTCATCCTATAGGGAACTCAGAAAGCTTGATCCAGTCCCGGTCAACCTTAGACTCCGTCAAAAGGCTGATCGTATGCACAATACATGACATGTATGGAAAAAGCCTGCGTAGGGGTGAGTATAACAATACTTAGTAGAGGAACCTGAAAAACCACAAAGAAATACAAAAAAATATTACAGTTTTCTATACACAGTATATGTCTATTGAACGTATAACAAGAGAAACACAATCCAGATATACTCAAAACTCAAACCAGTAGTCTAGAGACAAGTCACACAACTGCATAACACACTAGGGATCCAGTTTTATGATTTCATTTAGCACTCTTCCTGGAGAAATCACTCCATGGGTCTGATAGCTCTCACGATATCCGTCCAATAATTACTGTTCATTGGGAAAAGTCATGACAGATATATACAATCATTCCAAGAGAACACACTCTTGAGTGGGGAAAGATCTCGATACATATATGAGGATCACTGGTAGGGCCTTGGCGGATACCGCGACTCATCCGTATTCACCAACTATGTTAAGGATCAGCGCCCTTTGGGAATAGTAACGTCGATACATAACTCTACCTAGGGTTAATAATGGATATAGGATCTCACTCGAGGCCTCTCTGAGTGATACTTAACCATAACTCAGAATTTCTTACTAAAGGGATCATACTCCTATGGATAGAAACGATATATGACCTCTAGGGGAATGGGTAAAAGCGGAACTATCCCAAATGAATCTTTTCCAAGGAATGGTGGAAAAGAGGATCAAGCCATGTACTAAAAGTACACGATGTGTAGATGGAGTCACACGCCGTGTCCTATGACACTTGGTACTACCCATGTACAAAATATCGTGTCTAAAGTCTTGTCTTGTCGATGAAGGTATACACGACATGTAAGAGAGTGGCATGTGATGTCCCTCTATCTAGGGAGGACTCCATGTATGCTAGTCATGTGCCCGTACACATCTTGAACCCATGTGTAACAACCTGTGTGACTGGTACATGGGGTGACCCATATAACCGGCCTCATTTGGCCATGTGGTAGAGTGCATGTCTTGTACTCCACCCCGTTTCCATGTAACTTTCGAGATACACATCGAGTCTGCATAGGGACCCACATGTTGTGTGATGATGGTCACACACTATGTTTGTTCTTCCTGTCACTCAGAACTCCAACTGCCACTGTATGGGTCCCACATTCCATTTCCCTCTAGGGGCACGTCATGTTATTTTCCATACATATCATAGAAGCCCTAGACACCACCAGGACAACCATACATGGCATGTTCTTCGGGATACACTTTGTGTTGATCAGAATTTTCCAGAAACACCGCTGTGCCCCAGTTGCTCCACCAGTATTCGATCTGGCCATTTGATTGCCTGAAAACTCAATATTTGAGGTTTCCCTTCCATTCTATCGATGTTTCATGAGGTTTTAGGCATCCGATTGGCCCAGAAAACCTGTTTCAATCATCCGTGCAAAGAACAGTTGAAGAATGATTTTTCCCGAACTGTATTGATTCGTCTAATTCCACCATTGTCACTACCCTATTGAGTCGTCATGATGTCAGATCACCAATTTGGGATCATTTCATGGATAAACGGATGCAGAATTGTCATATTTTCATAACCCCATGAAGAATGTGAAGAATGCGGGGTTAAGATGTGGAAGAAAATAAATAAACAAAAGAGGAATGCACCTCCACCAACATTCTCCATAGTGTGGATTCGCTCTTATTAGAAGGATTAAACATGATGAGTCAAAATATAATCCAACAATTATCACAAATCAATTTCTCAAATCAATCCCTAAAAAGAAATGGAAAATAACGCCCACTTATAAGAACGCATGGTACGCGGATCAACCATTTCATGGGTTGATCCGCGTTCATCATTTAGTCGATGAATGGGGAAAAACAAAGTCAAAATAACAAACCACTACCTCAATTTGGTTGAATAAATAGCTTTTTTCCGCATTCATTGGCGAGGTTTGTCGAATCCAAGATGTGTCAATCGATCGTGTCGTCATCATCCGCCAATGGGTTTCCCTCCAAAGCTCCGAAGGTAAATCCTCAATTTGTAGGGTTAGGTGGATAACTGTGCAAACATTCCATAAGCATGTATTTAAAGGGGAAGAATTAGTTCACTACACAAAAAGGAAACATTTAAATGAAATTAATTTCCAATTTATTTTATTTTCTTTTAAAAGTCCAAAAACTAACTAATGTAGCTGACCTGCACCAGTCATTGTTAGGCCCCTCCTAAGATAAAGTTTCTACTTTGAACGCAACAGTGCCCTCAGATTTTTGATCTGGGCACTCGTTTAAATGTTATTCCACTTGTTCCGGAAAACTACTAGTTCACGCGGTTTAAAAGTTTAATTTATTTCAAAAATTTATTCCGAGCACTCTGGGCCTCAAAATCGAACGCCGTCAAAAGTTCTTGTCTCGGAATAATTCCATATAATATTTAAAAATAATACACATAAAATCTAAGACATTACAAAAGACATGTATTGTACAGAAATAAAAAAATTATATAGAAATTCATTATATTATTTTGATGTATATCATGATATTTCATCACTTAAAACATAATCATAAACAATCTCAATAAACAATGAAATGGTAACATAAATCTCTTATCGCTTTGGTATCATTTGAATCATAACCCCCATAAATGACGTTTTTAAAATGAAATGTTAAAAATAGTTATCATAAATAATGTCATGACATGAAAGGAAAAATGTAATTAATTATATATTATAAAATATTTTAGGTGCATAACGTAACATATGTCTCAATAAAGACAATTTGAGACGATAAACCCTTACCTTAAGTTTTAGTTATTTTGAAGGCATAATAAATTCATTTATAATAATATTTAATTTACTATAATTCTCTATAATAATAATTAACATACATATAGTATCATATATTCTCCACTTATAACATTTTAATATCCATTTCTTAAGAACTCATTATTAAAACCATCATTTTCTACTGTTAACAGGTTTGTTTTTTATGAGAATTTTGGTTTCCTAGTCCTAGTCTATGTACATATATCATGATTCCATAATCATAATAATTCTAATCATGATTACTATATTAGATATATTCAATATATATTTAATTTAATCATTAAAATATATTTATACAAAAATGAATTATACCATTCATGGAGATGATGTGCCGTATGTGCGCATCAACATTTCTTTACTTTTTAACAGATGGGATGAAAGAATGGTAAATAATAATTAACCTATCTATAATCATAATTATATTATAAATATTATATATATTTATTCAATATTTCATTATCACCATCCAATAAATTAAGAAATGAATAATGAATCACATCGTTTTGTTGAGGTGGTAGTCCAAACGTACGAACGAATGACATAATCCTTTTCCAACATATTGAAAGGTAAGAAGGTAGATGTGATATTATAATTATAGAATCATAATTATATAATAATAATCATATATAATTATTAAAATAATCATAATAACCATCCATTAATGTCTGTGATGGAAAATGAATTGTATCTATATGTGGGGGTGGTAGTCCACATGTATACACGAGCGATACTTTCACTTCTCAATTGATGAAAATGATAGTGGATACTAGCAGTTACATAACAATAATAATAATAATAATAATAATAATTTTTTTATATATTTATGATACTAATGTTATCATTTTAGGATTTATCATATATATTTAGAAGAGGTATAAAAGAAATAAATTAAATGAGGTCAGGTAAGACTCCTACCTCTTATTCGGTAGGCCCCCATTATATTTTTTATTAAGGACCCATAGAATGGTGTTCTTATGAATCAAAAAAACCTGTAATTATTGAATACATTATTTTAGATGATATTTTTTAGTTGATATATATGAATCAATGTGTTTGAGGAAGAGAGGATAAGAGGTTCCTGTTTAAAATTAAATAGAGGGGAAGTCTTGGAATTACTTACAATAATAAAATAAGATAAACTAACTTTATGGTTCCTGTAGCTAAAAATAATGGATTTATAATATATTTTTATTATAAATCAATATCCACTAATACAATTAAATTTTGACATGTTTAGGTGATTTTTTACCCATATCAATTTGTTTTAACCCCTCATTACCCCTTTTTACAGTTACCATAATATCAAAGTTTTTTATTCTTTATTGGTCACGATTGTTACCATAAAATTAAATGGGAACCATAAATGGTACATGGTAGATATTATAGACCATATACAATTCACTTGGTAAAAGATAGGACTATTATAAAATTAAATTCATTTAATAAAATATTTTATATTTTAAATTATCATTATGTCATTTTTTTAATTATTCATTTAATTCCACATTGGAAAAAAATTATGAACAATAATTTCAATATAAAACATTCAAAAATCATTAATATTTTATACTTATCTATAATATTCAGTTAACCCAATAAATCATAATTTTTTTTTACTTTTAACATTTTTAAAGTCATTTGTTTAATTTTTCTATTAATTGAGTAAATACTATATTGGAGTTGTATAAGCATTTAAGGTAATTATTCAGTAATTAAAAATTAAAAATAAATTACCATGATAAAAAATAGCCATATTTTAAATAGGAAGTTATAATTGGACATAATTTATTTTTATCCCTTCCAAAAAAATTTATATACATTAAAATCAAGATAGTGAATATTTTACATTATCTTTTACATAAATTTTATAATGACCAAAATCAAAGATAAATCGAAAATTTTCATATTTTTGAAGTTATTATGATTTTTTATTAAATAAATGCATCCAATCATGTATTGGTATGTTATTTAATTAATTTTAAGCCTTCTTGCATTAGTTTTAACCTTAATTTACCCATTTCACCTTTACTGTGGTTACAATAATTTACTATGGTTAATATTAATTTTGAGAAAAAATAAATGGGGCCTATTTACCAGTATTTGGACATCAAAATTAAAAATAATAAATCCATTTTTAAATATTCAATTTATAGAATATTCATAAGTAAATTTTTGATAAAAATGAAAAATTCAACTAAGAAACTTCTTTTTCATAAAAATTCATTTTAAGTATGAAAATGTATTTATTCAAAATTTTACAATAAAATTGATTCAAATAAACCTAATTGGATTATTAATAATATAATAGAAATATTGTTACTTTTAAACCATTTTAAAACATAATGTATCATTTTGAAATCTTGACACAAAAATATAATTTCCAATAAAAATCTGTGTGTTCACTATTCGTTGGAAAATCAATCTTTTACAAAAAATCCATAAAATTCAACCTAAGATAATTTTGATATTAGGATTTAAAAAATGAAATTTTTTTTTACCGAATAAATTCTTTTAAATTTCAAAAAATTCATTCTTATATTATGTTGTAAAAATAAATAAAACACTTATTTGAAGAAACATGTATTTTTATGAAATAAATGACTTTACTAAAAATATTTTGTGCTTATTTCATATATTTTATCAATAAATATTTATATAGTTTGAAATTTATATAAAATTCATGATTTTTATTCTTATATTCATATCTACCAATTCAATGGTAATTTTACAACATTCTAAAAAATAATAATGTTTTGTGGTTCATTTATGTTCGGCCTTGGGTGTTGTATACACTATCAAACATAGTGTTATTATAAAATATTGGTTTGTTACACTCAGTATGCTATAATCATACCAAACATAAGATGAAAAAAAGTACCATTAGTATTACAGGTCCCCAATATCATCTTCTTATATAAACATGTTTTGAATGAATATGTGAATATTAAATTTTCTTAATCATCAACAGCTATATGAATTCTAAAATAACTTGAATATCCATCATAGAAACAATAAGGTGACTCAATAGCTAGCAATTATAATATTTTTCCTATGGAATTTAAAGGTAATTGTTCTTTTCATTTTTCTTAATTTGGATGATGGGAGTCAATTTAGAACTAAACTAAAATTTTTCACACTTTTTTGAACCAATAATTTCATTTCATTTGACCATATTGTTATTCTAGATTTTTTGGAACAATTTTCAAAGGGAAATCCCATTTACTGATATATATAGTACAGATAACCCTATCATCAAGTAGTTTAATAATTTCTAATTTTAGCACATCGAGGAGGGTTGGATTTAAATAGTGTTTATATTTAGTTATTCGATTATCTTTATCATATAAAAGTATATTGTTCATGAAAATATATATGATAATCCAATGAATTCATTCAATTTCCTTCTTGTCACATTTTTTACAATCTCAAAATATCTTGTTGTTTTTATTCCTTCTCCAGAGTGAGGTTTTTTGAAGTAACATTAAGAAATTAGTTAATACACTCTAGATAAGAATTATTCAAATTAGATGGAAGTGGATGTAATTATAACACTAGTAGTTTTTGGATTTAGGGAATCAGTTTTGGGGGATTGAGGTTCATGAAACTATCTATATACTCCTTTTTGTTATCTATGGAATGTGATTAAATGTAAATGATAATTAAATAATCATTGATGGTTATAGGAACCTCATAGTGAACACAATCATAAATTTAAATTAAAAATTACAGTTTTCCACAACCCACACAACAGTCACAAAATGAAATAAAAACAAATTTATCAAAGTGTGAAGAAGAGGAAGATGAATCAGAGTATCCTCCGAGGAGATAATTGTGTGTGTGTGTGTGTTGATGTTTATATTTTTTTTCATTGTAGATGACTTATATATTATATAAATAATGAGATTATTTCTATTCAATAGGTTGTTTTATAGAATCCAGGATATTAAAACATATATTTTATCCAATTAAATCCTTAGAAAAAATAATTTTTTAATCATTGATGAATATATTTTTTATTTTAATGAAAGAAATTACCAGTATTAGAGTAACATATCCTTAGGTTTGTGTATCTTCCATATTAAAAACACATGAGTATATAGGGAATATCGTATTCTTCACTCTTATGAGGATGTCGTCAATCACCCTTTTATGTGTTTCATTTTCATGTTTGAAACCTTCATGAAAATTACAATTAGTTTATGATCTCACACTTGTATAGAAGTACACACAATGTAAGGAATCAAAATAATTGAATCATCTAATTCAATAATTACATCAAAAAATAAATGTTACACTATGGTTTAAGGAATTATAAAATTCCATGTATCCTTGAATTTTTTCACCATCACTAGTTATATCATGGCTGTGAAATTCTTTTAAAGGTTGACTCCATCATTTCCCTTTAATCTCCAACTATGGATACAATATTATTTTTTAATTTATAATAGCATGGAATATGTTTAACCCTATCAATGAAATAAATGTTCACATATACCTTTTAAAATGTATCAATTATCTATTTATCAATTTTTTGTCAATTTATTTTTGGATTGAGAGAGTCTTGGGTAAATGTAAGATGAAGGTATTATTCAGGGGAATCCTCAATGATAACATTTATACCATTTCGGTTTTATTCTCCTTCAAACGATATTTTTTAGGGTAGATAATCAGATTTTTCTTGAGGAAATACTTATTGTGTATTATCATTGGATATTGAAATTACTTTATCACTAAAAAATTTAATAGTACATACATTACACTTATCTTTATGATTGAGAAAAAATATGGATGGTACCTTTCTATATATAAAATCATTAACTCACTGATGGAGTCTACCAGTTGTCCCACATGAGTTCTTAATTCATGAATAGTTGATTATGTGGTATGTTAGAACCAGAGGTTCTGGAATTCCATTTTCATCACCATGTCATTGAAGATTGGTTCATATTTAAGAGGAGGGTTATTCTAAGAAGGTGAAAGATTAGAAGGCTGTGTACCATGGACATATTCATTACATTTCTATTTAGGGTGTCCTTAGTTTCCTCTTTGTTATAAATTTAGTAGCGATTTCCACCCAGGGTATTAATGTTTCCTAATGTTATCTTACATGATGTGTGGTTCTTTCTGAAAATAAATAGTAGGAAATACCAATACACAAAACTCATATCAATCCAATAGATATAATTAATGATCAGTGAAATATTGTTATCATAACAAATATCAAAATGAAATGGAATGTGTAGAGAGCATGGATTACCATTATAATGAGATAATTATTATAAAGGGTAATAATTTAATCCTATTTATTATCAAATATTTTTTGTATGGATGAATGGATTACCTCTTGAGATCCTCTAGTGGGTGAAATTTCTCATATACATTATTATTGTTCATTTTTTCATGTAGGATATTTAATCATGAGGAGTGGAAAGAGTTTTATCAACTATAGAACAATCAGTTATAATATCTATCATGCCATAATCTATGGAAAAAATTCCATCATATATGTGTCTAATTATAAAATGATCACTAATTTGGTAGTGGGAGAAACATGAGATATGTATTTTGAATCTTTCCAAATATACATGAAGGGTATCTCCATATAATTTCCTAAACATATATTTATTTTATAATACATGCAGTTTGTTATGAATGGACGAAATTTTATGGAAATATTTATTTATAGTAATTATGGACACCAATTTTCATATCCAGATAGCATTTCAATTCATTGAATACACCATTTAGGGAAAAGAGGAAAGAAAGATATTTTTTGAGGTCCTAAAACACATTTAGGGGTTTTATTAAAGAGGACATTTGGTAAAATTACATGATATGTTTCTTTGTGTCCTCTCTAGGAATAACATTAACTTTTGGAAGGGGGAGGACGATCCCTTAATCTCATTCCAATTTTGGATATTTCCTCATTAAATTGGAGTAACATAGGTTGGAACTCCATATCTAGCATGGTTAGATATTTTCTGTTTTACTTAAATGAAACCATGTTTGAGAGATTTCATATATTTAACTTTTATATTAGTTTAGGACCTATCAAGGTTTCATAATTGTATACTCTATGTTACATTACATTCATTATCTATAGTACCTAATTTTTTATTGGTGTGTATTTTAAATTTCAGGGTCAGTTTCAAGTAACTTATATTTTCTATATCATTTCATAAAAAATGATGTCTAGTTTATTTATTCATTAATAATGAAAAGAAGAAATAAATCATACTTAATAATAAATATGAAAATTATTTAATAAAAAAATTAATAATACATATTACTAAACAAGAGAGAAGAGAAGAGAAGATAATAGAGAGAGAGAACACAAAAATAAAAAGGGAAGGGGGGACTGAAAGTGGAAAATAATAAAAAAGGAAAATAATGAAATAAAATGGAAAAACAAGATCTACTCATCCTATAAATAGCACAAATATTGTATCCCATTAGCTATTGCATCAAATTAGATGTATATTTTTTCAATAATTTATAAACTATGACAGGAACCCTAGCTCATCACATAATAGATACCTTGTTCATTAATTATAAAAGAATTTTTTAATTATAAAAAATGAGCGTGATTTTTCATTAAAGTGGGGTTTTGATATTAATTATAAAGCATTATTGAATGAAAACTAAATGAAAATGGGTATTTAATGAGATTATTGATTGTGATCAAATTAGGGAAATCTCATGATGCACATCTTACATTGAATGAAAATACGAGGATAAATATACTAATCCATATATTTAAATCCTATAATTAGAATGTTTTAATTTTATACTATTAAATATCATATATTTCCATTAGAAACACTAAATTATTCTCTGATATCCAATGATGAATGAGTTTTTTTCTTTCAAATTCATAATATAAACATTCAATAGAAACACATGAATATATTTATGTGACATTCTGGTCAATATATCAATTTATTTTTATATCATTGTATAAATTTAAATGTCCATGGAAGTGTTTTTTTGAACTAAATATACCGTTATGTTGCACAAAAAGAACTAATTTAAAAGGTAAATAATAAATGGAAAACATTATTTGAAACATCACTTAATTGAGTACCCCTAAATATGATCATGTGAGTTTTATTATGGGATACAAGTACAGAAATCAATTAAAACATTTAGATAAAAATAAAAGAAAAACATACACACTGAGAAATTAAAATATTAATTAACTAATAAAAAATTAATACTTGGGAATTTAATTAAATTCCTTCCCAACTGATCATTAGAGTTTAGAACCACATAGAATAATATTAAGGCATACATTATGAAGTTTTGTGTCCAATGTACTCCAAGTAATACCAATGGTTGAGAGTTCCCATTAAATGAGCAACATAAGATATTTTTTTAATAGTTTCATCTAGATTTCCTCAACAGAAGACAATTGCATAAGGGGATATATGACTATTTGAGAAAAAATTTCCCAATCAACATGCTTGGATTGATTGGAAGACATGAATAATAATTCATGATTTGAAATCCGGTAGATAGGTAGATCTTTGATGTGTCTGTATAATTTAGATTGAATCCACCCAATTAGAGGTCTGAAGCCAATGATATGGCACAATTATAGGAGGGTGGTCCAATATGTCTCACCAAGACTTTATTATCTTTATGGACTACATTGGGCCTCTTATCATGTGATTGATCTATGATACCAATTGAAGAAATTTTATAAAAATGTTATTTTCATTCTAAAAATGGATTTCTATGATTCTTATCAATTTATATAATGCTAAGATAAAAAAAATGTGTTATCCAACTTGTTCAATGAGTAATTGAAACCTTTTAATCATATTTTCAACAAATGAATTCATAATATATATTGAGTGTAAATGTATTTAATAATTGGATAATAAATCCCATAAATAATTTCATTCACTTGTTTGTAACGCCCCGACCCCAGCTACCCAGAGTCGGTGCATTATTACATAACATTGGCATGATCACAAGAAAGATCATATCTCGAAAGACCGATTGGTTTAGTAGCCTTGGAAACACTAGATATATTCATTAGTTTTACATTACATCATAAAATCAAAAACTACTACAACAACATAATGTTTCCACAGTCCACACTACAATCCCCTCATAATACCCCTGCAGGTCATTCATAACTTACATCTTCACTTCCTGGGAAAAATAAAACATAGAAAAGGGGTGAGCTCAAATGCCCAGTAAGGATAACAATATAGCGGAAACTTTCATCAATAAGAATAAACATTTAAGGCAATGTATAACTAAAACAAAAGCCTTTTAAACATGAACTTTCAACATGGTATGGCATAAATAAAATTAAATAATGCCATTTACTTATTCACATGGATATTCCACTAATCGAATAATCACATGAAAAAATAAATAACCACTTTCATAATGTTGGAATGCATAATGCCAGACTATCATAACCACATAGCCAAGGCCTCGTGCCAAGACTACAAATAAGATTTTGTCAAGGCCTTATGCCAAGACACTAGTTAGTCTCATGAGACCTACCGATGCATCGAGGAGCTATAGCGGGCTCCACCCGTCACTTATTAAGTCCAATGCATTCCCATATGAAAAGGTTTAAACATAACATAAACATTCGTATTAAAACTAGCATACGAAATGTCAATACTTTCACAATAAACTATGAATGGTATAAAAATAGCACATCCACAGTCAAACATATCACAAAACCTTCAATACAATATAGAAGTTTTGTATCATAATAAATCAACTTCTTAAAATCCATCAAAGGATGTTGACATAGATGAAATCAAAATTCTTTTTAAAGAAATATCTCCTTTTATTTTGAAACCATTTAAGATCCATATAAAATAAAAAATTTTCTTTGAAAATATTCTTATAAGCTTGTAAGGAAAGCTTTGAAGATTTTATAACGGCGTAAAATAACCGCACCCGCCGTATAAGTTAAAAAAACATTCTTACCTCAATTCTGTCGAAAAGGTTAAAAAGGACCTTGTTTTGAAAACGACGGAAAGATTCCTTTATAAACCTCTTATAAAAACTCAAAAAAAAGGTATAAATGACTTTAACCCATATTCTTGTAAATAGTAAAAATGTTTTGAAATACATTTTTAAGAAACATGGATGTGGATGATAAAGAGATCCCAGTAGATTATTACATATAAACAACCTCGGATAATGAAGAGATTGTGAAATAACCCTTACCTTGTACTTTTCCTTGGTTGGGGTAGGTTAACCTCCTGTATAATGGTGAAATAATTGTTATTAAATTATACAAGAATCATATATATTAATATGATATCATATATGATCTTTTAATATTGGTATCTTAGTATTATCGTTGTTTCGGGTGTTAACTTACTTGTTTTCTTTCATATGTTTTGTTACGTAAGACATGTTTGTAAAGGATAGGTTGTATATTATTCATATACAGAATGATATCAAGTGCTTAAACATCATTTTTAAATCATCAAATGATAATTATACTTTAATGGTTACGATGGAGAATGAATCTCATCGCGTTCGTGGAGACGGTAGTCCGTACGTACGCACGAGCGACAATATCATTCTTTTGATATTAAAATAATATATAAATGGATGGTATATCATATATACAGAATCATTAACATGTTATATTTATTATTTACATGAGTTACACATCATTGTTATACCCATCCAAATAATAATATATTGAATAACAATTACACCACGACGTGGAGACGGTAAGCCGTACGTACACACGTATGGTGACATGTTATTCAAAGGGTGGATATAATACTGAATATGGTTGTACCATATTTATAATAACATCACAGTATATGTAAGATACTGGAGTTATTATTTTAGAATGGTAAGAACAAAGGAAGAAGAAGTGGAAGAAGAAATGAACTTAGAAAAGGGTGGTGAAATCATTACCTCTTCTTCGGGTTCTTCCTTTTGATTTGATCAAAAGGGCTCCTTAGGTTGGCTTTATGATCAAAATAAGGCCTCTAGGTTGTAGTGAGGGATGTTGGGAGAGTATTTGGGCAGAGTTTGGCCGAACCAAAAGGCTTTAGAGGTGTGAAGAAATGAGAAGGAGGAGTGCCCTTTTATAAGAGGGGTGAGGGGCACCTTTGGAAAAGCTAGAAATATTAATTTATAATAAATTCATATTCGGTTTCTAAAGGCTCCAAAGTTGACTATTAAAAGGATGAGGTGGGGATAGGTCGAAAACAACTCATCCAATAGAATTTAGACAGGTTTGGGTACTTATATTAACCTTATCTTTAAGTATTAACTATAAGTTAATTAGTTTCACTTTTACAATGTCTCTTTGTATTTTTATATAATATGGTTAATAAACTTACTATATACATCCAAGCGACCCCCAAGTGGTCCATTAATGATTAACCTATCATAATATAAGTCTCTTGGCCGAACCTTATATTTTTTAGGAATTTAATATCAATTAATAATATAATATTTGTTTTAAGAACTCTTTTATGTCAATTTTGACACTATTCAATAGTTGATTTTTGTGAAACTCATAACAGATTGATTACTTCGAACAAAGTCAATTAAATCAATCCTAATATATCATATTATCATAAAAAATTAGTTTAATTCATTAAAAGTTTCATATTATATTTATTTGGGTATTTATAATATCAATTATTTTAATTTTTCACTATTATAGTAATTACTGCATCATCATTGTGTCATAAATAAAATAAATTATTCAATGTCTAAAAATTATAAATAAAATATCATTATGTAGGAAATATTTTTATCTTTCTAATGAATATTTATAATCTAAAATCCAACATATATAACCCTATGTAAAAATTGTTGTTCTAAAAGATATATGCTTGTGTCATTTTTATTTTTATTTTGACTTTATTAATATAATGTGTCATTATCACTTACAAGTGGATCCATGGGGTCCCAAAATAGACCCAAAGATGCCCATGGTCGACCATGTATCAACCAATAGGGTTAAGACACGTTTTAGGGTAATTTAGTATTATTATAATATTATTTTTTAACCCTTATTTACCGGATTTACCCTTAACCATGGTAAATAAAATATTTACCGCAGTAATTATTCAAAATGTCTAAAAATAAAAGTTACCTATTTACACAATTTGAACATCCTGATTCCAAATATGGAATCCATTTTCCTAAATTCAAAACACAGAAGTGGCAGAAATTAATTTAAAATTAATTCCCGCTGTCAACACAAAAAGCGTGTTTTTAAGAGATAATAACTATCAAAAGATTGACACTTGTTTATGTTCGGTTTAATTGTATAATTATGTCCAATGACCAACATTATATTAAATGGTAAAAATATATTCTAAATATACTTTAAAACCACTCAAATTCACAATTTATCACTATTAATTATTTTGATTAAAAAAGTTGTTTTTAATTAAAATTTAGTAATTTTCACTATTCATCAAAATATGAAAGTTATCCGAAAAGTACCAAAATTTCAACTTAGGCTAAATTCGATATTCCGAGTCCAAAAATGAAGTCCATTTTCAAATATAAAATATATATAATTTCAAAAATTAGGTATTACTATTCACAACGGCTAGTTTAATTAGTTGTGGTGTGTGTTAGAACTCGAGGTTGCGTACAACACACGCTATCGCATTATTCGAAGGGAAACGTACCGTAGAAGCTCGGGGTGTTACATTCTCCCCTCCTTCAAATAATTGCGTCCTCGCAATTTCTAGGGTATTACTGCATAAAAAGACTCGGTTGGTTCTTCATCATAAGTTCCTCGGGTTCCCACGTTGCCTCTTCCATCTTATGATTTCTCCACAAAACTTTTACCAGACGCGTCGTCCGGTTTCTCAGTACTTGTTCTCTTGTATCAAGAATCCTGACGGGCTCTTCGCAATAAGACAGATCGGGTACCAGTTCTAATTCCTCATAGGTGAGTACATGCGTCGGATCAGGCATGTATTTCCTCAATAGAGATACGTGGAACACATCGTGAACTTTGGAGAGACTTGGCGGCATTGCCAATCGGTAAGCTACAACCCCAATTCGTTCTAGAATTTCGAAAGGTCTGATGTACCTGGGACTCAATTTACCTTTCTTACCAAAACGTATGACTCCCTTCCACGGAGATACCTTCAGAAAAACATGATCACCGATTTGAAATTCCAAATCCTTCCTTCGATTATCGGCATAGCTCTTCTGCCTACTTTGAGCTGCTTTGATGTGATTTTGGATTACTTTCACCTTTTCCACCGTTTCCTCCACCAGCTCTGGGCCTACAAGTTTTCTTTCACCAACGTCATCCCAACAGGTTGGTGTACGACATCTCTTTCCGTATAACGCTTCATATGGTGCCATCTGTATACTCGAATGGAAGCTATTGTTATAGGAAAATTCTACCAGTGGTAAATATTGATCCCACATACCCTGAAAATCAAGTGAGCAAGATCTCAACATGTCTTCTAAGGTCTGAATAGTCCGTTCTGATTGTCCGTCTGTCTGAGGGTGGTAAGCAGTGCTCAAATGAAGTTCAGTATCCAGGGATTTCTGAAGACTTTTCCAAAATCTTGAAGTAAAACGGGGATCACGATCAGAAACAATCGATAGGGGTACTCCATGAAGTCTCACAACTTCATTAATGTATAGTCTTGCTAGACGTTCCAGGGGTAGATCTTCTCTTATAGCAAGAAAATGTGCTGACTTGGTAAGACGATCAACAATAACCCATATTGCATCGTTCCTTCTAGGAGTCTTTGGTAGCCCCATGACAAAGTCCATCGTAATATTGTCCCATTTCCACTCCGGTATGGGAAGAGGTTGCATGACTCCTCCAGGATGTTGCCTTCCAGCTTTCACTTGTTGACAAACCATACATCTTGACACAAAATCAGCAATCTCCCTCTTCATGTTGTCCCACCAAAAATTTTCTTTCAAATCTCTATACATTTTGGTGCTCCCAGGGTGTATAGAGAAATTGGAACTATGAGAATCATCCAGCAATTCCCTTTTTAGATCAGGTATATTGGGAACACAAAGTCTCTTCCCGAATTTCAAAATTCCATCTTCATACACAAAGTCTCTCAATCTCCCATCATTCACAGCTTTAATCTTCTTCTGAAATTCTTCATCATCGGTCTGAGAACTCTTAATCCTTTCTAGTAAAGATGGTTTGGCAACCATTTGAAAAAGCATTGATGTTTCACCTTCCCTGGTTATTCCCATGTCCATCTTCACTAGATCCATGAAAATTGGATCCCTTTCAATTCTCATCATGTTCAGAACTCCATGGTCTTTTCTGCTCAAAGCATCTGCCACCTTGTTTGCCTTCCCCGGGTGGTAGTGTATCGTACAATCATAATCCTTGAGTAATTCAAGCCATCTCCTTTGCCTCATGTTGAGTTCTTTTTGTGAGAAAATATACTTCAAACTCTTGTGATCAGTATAAATCTCACATTTTTCACCATAGAGGTAGTGCCTCCATATTTTCAAAGCAAAGATCACTGCTGATAACTCGAGATCATGAGTAGGATAGTTTTGTTCATGAATTTTCAACTGTCGTGATGCATAGGCAATAACTCTATCATTCTGCATAAGGACACAGCCAAGTCCTTTCTTTGATGCATCACTATAAATAACGAACCCATCATTCCCCGATGGTAGAGTCAATATAGGAGCATTGACTAATCTTCTCTTCAGTTCTTCGAAACATTCTTCACACTCTTTTGTCCAAACAAATTTAACCCCTTTACGTGTGAGCTTCGTTAATGGGTTAGCCAATCGGGCAAAATTCTGGACGAAACTTCGATAATAACCTGCCAAACCAATAAAACTACGTACCTCAGTTATACTCGTAGGTGCTGGCCATTCTTGGATTGCCTTGGTCTTAGAAGGATCAACAGAGATTCCATCTTTAGAGACAATATGGCCAAGAAAAGAAATCTCCTGAAGCCAGAATTCACACTTGCTAAACTTTCCATATAATTCATGCCTCCTCAGAGTCTTCAAGATAATGCGCAAGTGATTTTCATGATCTTTGTAGGTTTTGGAGTATACCAAGATATCATCAATAAATACCACCACAAATTCATCGAGATACTCCTTGAAAACTCTATTCATCAGATCCATGAATACAGAGGGTGCATTAGTCAATCCAAACGGCATTACAGTAAACTCGTAATGCCCGTACCTGGTTCGAAATGCTGTTTTCGGAATGTCTTCCTTCTTTACACACAACTGATGGTATCCAGATCGAAGGTCAATCTTTGAAAAGTATTGAGCTCCATACAGTTGGTCAAATAAATCATCAATACGAGGTAGGGGATACTTGTTCTTTATCGTTATAGCATTGATCTCCCTGTAGTCGATACATAACCTCATAGATCCATCTTTCTTTTTAACAAAAAGAACAGGGGCTCCCCATGGAGAAACACTAGGGCGAATAAATCCCTTATTACTCAATTCCTCTAGTTGTTTCTTTAGTTCTACTAGCTCTACAGTGGCCATTCTATAAGGGGTCTTCGATATAGGCCTTGATCCAGGAATCAAATCAATAGAAAACTCAACTTCTCGTTCTGGAGGATGTCCAGGTAAATCATCCGGAAATACATCTACAAATTCTTTCACAATAGGTACATCCTCTATTTGAACATTCCTTTCCTCACCGACAGTTATTTCATTCTCTTCCTCCCCGATAATTGAATTATGTTGAGCTACAGGGGGTGGATCTAAATAAGAATTAGGTGGTGACGATTCTGCTCTAAAAATAAGGTGCTCCTTATCATTATCATCAAGAATCGTAACCTCTTTCTTCTTACAATAAATCTTTGCATCATAGTCCGAAAGCCAGTCCATACCGAGGATTATATCAAACTCAATCATAGGTATGACGATGAAATCAGCAGATAAAGAAAATTTATGTGCTCTAATGGGGACTGATTCACAAAACTTTGTTGCAACGATACTTCCCTTAGGAGTTTTAACTGACAACTCCCTTATTAAATCAAATTGGAAATATCTAATTTTCTTAGCAAACTGGGAAGATATGAAACAATGCGATGATCCAGAATCAAATAATGCATTTGCTAAACTTGAGGAAACCATTAAATTACCTGCCACCACGTCTTTCGGAGCTTCTACCTCAGCAGTAGTGATAGCATAAGCCTGGCCTTGATCCCTTGGCCTTTTCTGAGGTAAGTTCTCCTGACGCTTAGGACATGCATTTGCATAATGCCCCATCTCCCTGCAATTGTAGCACTGAACGTTGGTAGCTTCCTTCTTCCCCTTGCAATCATGAGCTTGGTGGCCTTTTTCACCACACTTGTAACAGACTCCCATTCCCTTCAGGCAAGCACCGGGGTGTTTCTTCCCGCACTTACCACAAGATGGATATTCAACCTTTCCCTTCTTCCCCTTATTTCCATTCCCAGATTGATCAGCAGGTCTCTTCTTCTCTTGCTTTGCTTTAAAGTCATAAGACTTAGAGAATTCCTTTTCGGTCTTGATAGCACATGAGACAATGTCTTCGTACGATGAAAAGGATTGTGAGACTAATGCTCGACGGAGAAATGGTTTTAACCCATCAAAGAAACGATCAATCTTACTTCTTGGGTTGCGAATATAATCACCAGCGTACCTCGCTAACCTTGTAAAGTTACCCTCATACTTTGTGACATTCTCATCCTCCTTTTGTCTCAGACTCAGAAATTGTCTTTCCATATCTGCTCGATGGTCGCGAGGAAAGTATTTTTCTAAAAACAGATCTTTGAACTCCCTCCATTCCATGTTTGATACTTCATCATCTTCCTTCATGTTTTGAATCAATGACCACCATTGATCAGCATCTCCAGTGAGGCGGTAAACTGCCATGGTAACTTTTTCCCTTTCACTACTCCCCAAAGCCTGAAATATTTTCTCTAGGGAAAATATCCATTGCTCAGCTACTAAGGGATTTGTACTCCCATTGAACGTTGGTGGTTGTTGTCTCATGAATCGATCTAACATTGATCCTCCACGCTGCGGATCAGGGTGCTCCATACGGGTAAGGTTATTATTCATAACCTGAGTAAGTTGTCCCAGTATGGTGATTAGCTGATCAGCACCAGTTGCATCACTAGCCCCACTATAATTATCTTGAGCAGGAGGGCAATCCCTACATGGAGTGCGTGCATTGATACGGTTTCCATTTCTTCCACTAGGCGCCATTTCTAAACAATGGCATAAACTAGATCAGTTTATGAATCAAAATACAAAATCCCATACTTATAAAACACTTAACATAAATTGAACTATTTATGGATATAATCCATAATCATAAAAATGTTTTCTTTGAGGAAGTATATACTCATAAACCCTTCATAATGATTTGTAAAGATAATGAGAGTTATCCTAAGCATATCCCCCGGGAGTGTCGTAACCAAGAGTGCAGCAAGGCCCGTTGTCGTGCACCAGTTCCCGTTCGAGTCTAGCTCAAAGCGGTGTTTTCGGGTTTTACCCCTAGGTACATCTGTGCCAGAGCCGCCTCTACCTGCTCGTATCCAGACAGGGATGTATTGCTCGGAAAACTCACAAAATCTCTACAATACCAAAATTCTAGGAAGTTCTTCTATACTAATCCTCAAAGTTCATCTTAGGTCTACGTGCTCTAATCAGAGTTTATCTAAATCTAGTTTCCAAGGTTTGTACTAAACTTCCTCTGATACCAACTGTAACGCCCCGACCCCAGCTACCCAGAGTCGGTGCATTATTACATAACATTGGCATGATCACAAGAAAGATCATATCTCGAAAGACCGATTGGTTTAGTAGCCTTGGAAACACTAGATATATTCATTAGTTTTACATTACATCATAAAATCAAAAACTACTACAACAACATAATGTTTCCACAGTCCACACTACAATCCCCTCATAATATCCCTGCAGGTCATTCATAACTTACATCTTCACTTCCTGGGAAAAATAAAACATAGAAAAGGGGTGAGCTCAAATGCCCAGTAAGGATAACAATATAGCGGAAACTTTCATCAATAAGAATAAACATTTAAGGCAATGTATAACTAAAACAAAAGCCTTTTAAACATGAACTTTCAACATGGTATGGCATAAATAAAATTAAATAATGCCATTTACTTATTCACATGGATATTCCACTAATCGAATAATCACATGCAAAAATAAATAACCACTTTCATAATGTTGGAATGCATAATGCCAGACTATCATAACCACATAGCCAAGGCCTCGTGCCAAGACTACAAATAAGATTTTGTCAAGGCCTTGTGCCAAGACACTAGTTTGTCTCATGAGACCTACCGATGCATCGAGGAGCTATAGCGGGCTCCACCCGTCACTTATTAAGTCCAATGCATTCCCATATGAAAAGGTTTAAACATAACATAAACATTCGTATTAAAACTAGCATACGAAATGTCAATACTTTCACAATAAACTATGAATGGTATAAAAATAGCACATCCATAGTCAAACATATCACAAAACCTTCAATACAATATAGAAGTTTTGTATCATAATAAATCAACTTCTTAAAATCCATCAAAGGATGTTGACATAGATGAAATCAAAATTCTTTTTAAAGAAATATCTCCTTTTATTTTGAAACCATTTAAGATCCATATAAAATAAAACATTTTGTTTGAAAATATTCTTATAAGCTTGTAAGGAAAGCTTTGAAGATTTTATAACGGCGTAAAATAACCGCACCCGCCGTATAAGTTAAAAAAAACATTCTTACCTCAATTCTGTCGAAAAGGTTAAAAAGGACCTTGTTTTGAAAACGACGGAAAGATTCCTTTATAAACCTCTTATAAAAACTCAAAAAAAGGTATAAATGACTTTAACCCATATTCTTTTAAATAGTAAAAATGTTTTGAAATACATTTTTAAGAAACATGGATGTGGATGATAAAGAGATCCCAGTAGATTATTACATATAAACAACCTCGGATAATGAAGAGATTGTGAAATAACACTTACCTTGTACTTTTCCTTGGTTGGGGTAGGTTAACCTCCTGTATAATGGTGAAATAATTGTTATTAAATTATACAAGAATCATATATATTAATATGATATCATATATGATCTTTTAATATTGGTATCTTAGTATTATCGTTGTTTCGGGTGTTAACTTACTTGTTTTCTTTCATATGTTTTGTTACGTAAGACATGTTTGTAAAGGATAGGTTGTATATTATTCATATACAGAATGATATCAAGTCCTTAAACATCATTTTTAAATCATCAAATGATAATTATACTTTAATGGTTACGATGGAGAATGAATCTCATCGCGTTCGTGGAGACGGTAGTCCGTACGTACGCACGAGCGACAATATCATTCTTTTGATATTAAAATAATATATAAATGGATGGTATATCATATATACAGAATCATTAACATGTTATATTTATTATTTACATGAGTTACACATCATTGTTATACCCATCCAAATAATAATATATTGAATAACAATTACACCACGACGTGGAGACGGTAAGCCGTACGTACACACGTATGGTGACATGTTATTCAAAGGGTGGATATAATACTGAATATGGTTGTACCATATTTATAATAACATCACAGTATATGTAAGATACTGAAGCTATTATTTTAGAATGGTAAGAACAAAGGAAGAAGAAGTGGAAGAAGAAATGAACTTAGAAAAGGGTGGTGAAATCATTACCTCTTCTTCGGGTTCTTCCTTTTGATTTGATCAAAAGGGCTCCTTAGGTTGGCTTTCTGATCAAACTAAGGCCTCTAGGTTGTAGTGAGGGATTTTGGGAGAGTATTTGGGCAGAGTTTGGCCGAACCAAAAGGCTTTAGAGGTGTGAAGAAATGAGAAGGAGGAGTGCCCTTTTATAAGAGGGGTGAGGGGCACCTTTGGAAAAGCTAGAAAAATTAATTTATAATAAATTCATATTCGGTTTCTAAAGGCTCCAAAGTTGACTATTCAAAGGATGAGGTGGGGATAGGTCTAAAACAACTCATCCAATAGAATTTAGACAGGTTTGGGTACTTATATTAACCTTATCTTTAAGTATTAACTCTAAGTTAATTAGTTTCACTTTTACAATGTCTCTTTGTATTTTTATATAATATGGTTAATAAACTTACTATATACATCCAAGCGACCCCCAAGTGGTCCATTAATGATTAACCTATCATACTATAAGTCTCTTGGCCGAACCTTAGATTTTTTAGGAATTTAATATCAATTAATAATATAATATTTGTTTTAAGAACTCTTTTATGTCAATTTTGACACTATTCAATAGTTGATTTTTGTGAAACTCATAACAGATTGATTACTTCGAACAAAGTCAATTAAATCAATCCTAATATATCATATTATCATAAAAAATTAGTTTAATTCATTAAAAGTTTCATATTATATTTATTTGGGTATTTATAATATCAATTATTTTAATTTTTCACTATTATAGTAATTACTGCATCATCATTGTGTCATAAATAAAATAAATTATTCAATGTCTAAAAATTATAAATAAAATATCATTATGTAGGAAATCTTTTTATCTTTCTAATTAATATTTATAATCTAAAATCCAACATATATAACCCTATGTAAAAATTGTTGTTCTAAAAGATATATGCTTGTGTCATTTTTATTTTTATTTTGACTTTATTAATATAATGTGTCATTATCACTTACAAGTGGATCCATGGGGTCCCAAAATAGACCCAAAGATGCCCATGGTCGACCATGTATCAACCAATAGGGTTAAGACACGTTTTAGGGTAATTTAGTATTATTATAATATTATTTTTTAACCCTTATTTACCGGATTTACCCTTAACCATGGTAAATAAAATATTTACCGCAGTAATTATTCAAAATGTCTAAAAATAAAAGTTACCTATTTACACAATTTGAACATCCTGATTCCAAATATGGAATCCATTTTCCGAAATTCAAAACACAGAAGTGGCAGAAATTAATTTAAAATTAATTCCCGCTGTCAACACAAAAAGCGTGTTTTTAAGAGATAATAACTATCAAAAGATTGACACTTGTTTATGTTCGGTTTAATTGTATAATTATGTCCAATGACCAACATTATATTAAATGGTAAAAATATATTCTAAATATACTTTAAAACCACTCAAATTCACAATTTATCACTATTAATTATTTTGATTAAAAAAGTTGTTTTTAATTAAAATTTAGTAATTTTCACTATTCATCAAAATATGAAAGTTATCCGAAAAGTACCAAAATTTCACCTTAGGCTAAATTCGATATTCCGAGTCCAAAAATGAAGTCCATTTTCAAATATAAAATATATATAATTTCAAAAATTAGGTATTACTATTCACAACGGCTAGTTTAATTAGTTGTGGTGTGTGTTAGAACTCGAGGTTGCGTACAACACACGCTATCGCATTATTCGAAGGGAAACGTACCGTAGAAGCTCGGGGTGTTACATTGTTTATGGGTGATAATATATGATATATCACTACAAGATCAATAGTTTTAGATTAATCATTAAAATGTATGATCTTTTTTTCCCTTTATATTTCAAGGTCCATGATCAATAAATCCATAATTATTTCATCTCTTTCAATCCTCACCCTAGAAAAACTAGCATAGTCCTTCCAAAAGAGTGCATTAGCCACCTTGTTTTCCTTCCTAGGTAGGTAATTTATTGATAAGTAATAAACTTTATTCAACTCTAAACATCAATTTTGGTGCACATTTAACTATTCTTTGTGGATATATTATTATAGCCTTTATTATCTGTATATATATCTCACAAGTATGAATATGTATAATTCCTCTAAAATTTCAATTAAAAAAAATAACAACTTCTAATTCCAAATCATGATTCAGGTAATTTTACTCAGAAACCTCTAATTAATAGAATAATTATAATTCTATAATGTCATTATACATAAGAACACAGCCTAGTTTTTTATTCAATGTGTAACACTATATAAAAAACTCCTTTTACACTATAATGAAATGTAATCATTGGTAAAATGAGAAAAACATTCTTTAGTTCCTAGAATGTTTCCTAAAATTCATATATCCAATGGATTTTTTCTCTATTTTACAATAACTTAGTTATTGTATTTGTTACTGATGATAAATTTATACCAAAAATTTTTAAACCAGCCAGCCCAAAAAACAACATATTTTAGTAACCTTGGTTAGTCTTATCCATTATTCACTAACAATCATCATAGAAGTATCTATAGATTAACATTTTATAAAGATACAATAGAAAAATGATAATTTCTATATCCAAAACTCACACTCACAAAAATTGGAATATTGTAACTTCCTCCTCATCTTATTCGCCCACGCCCTCAAATAATATTCATTCTTTTTATTTCCCATTATATATATATATATTAATATCATATATTAATTATAACACAAACTAATCCGGGAAATATCTAAATACTCTATTCATTAGATCCACAAAGATAATAGGGTCATTGGTAAGTCCAAATTACTTTTCTATAAATTCATAATGATCATACCCTTTATTGAAGGATATATTAGGTATATCCTCCATGAAACTCAATTGATGACATCCAAATTGAATTTCAATAGTTTAAAATTATTTATCACTATTTATATTATTTAATACGTCCTCAATATGGGGGTTTATGATACATTAACTTAATTTTTATGTTGTTAAGTTCTTTATAATCAATAAAAAGGTGCGTTACAACATATTTATTCTTGAAAAAAAAGAGTAGGAACACAACATGGTGACGCACTCAAGAATATGTATCACTTTTTTATATTCTTCTATAATTTCTTTTCTAATTTATAAAACTCAATTAATGCCATTTCAAATGGAGTCTCAAAAATTTATATATAATTATATATGTATTTCAATGAAAAATATAATTTATGATCATAGTAAGACTAGTAAAATAATCAAAAAAATGCATTAACCTATTCCTATTCAATAGGAATATCTTCAATGTTGATATTACCCCCAATAATTTGACATATGTATCCCTAAAAATAGGTACTAATACCTTTATAGTGGATGTAATGTTTAATAGATGTTCATTTTCATCTTCTCGCTAATAAGAAATCATTGGTTGATTAGGAATATGCAATTTTACATTAATTCCAAAGTAATTAATATTATCTTTATATAGAGGTATACAATCCTTGCCCAATATCAATTAAGATTTATCTAGAGGGTGAATAACAAGGTTTTTAGGAGGTATAATTGCACAAACCTCTACTAGACAGGATTATAGACCTGAGGTGTGATCATCACATCATTATAAATTTTCATCAATAATTCAACATCTAATAATTTAGGTGGTGATGTGATATGGATGAAAATATATTTTCATATAAAATAGTAGGTAGCACTAGAATCAAATAATAATTTTTAATTCTAGAGTGGATGTAATGTGTCTCATTGACTAATTTATTATACTCAACCACTTTGGTAGTTTTGTTCACATGATAATTGCATTTCATTCTTGGATTAATAATTTACTGATTTTTGTTATCATCAATAAAAATTGGATTCATTCATAGATTATAATAATGTAAATTATTATAGAAATTATAGAATTTAAGTGTGCATAGTGAATTAAATTGATCTTCCTTGCCAATCATTTCATTAGATAACCTCTAATAATTAATTCATCATTCATTTAATTGATGGAATTATTTTCTAACACTAAAAAATTTACTATTACCCTTATGGAAATGTATATCATGATTATTTAGGCACGTTCTTCATAATGAAATAATACTTTTCTTTCCCCAAGAGGTTTTATTATTTTCATCTCCTCAAGGATCCATCTTTCATTTCATTTCCACCAAACCATGAAAATAATGAGAATATATACTCTCAATTTTTAATATAAGGACAAATTAAATTATTTATTAATATATACTTAAGTAACTTATTGTTAAAACGTTTTAGAGACTTTTTAATCCATTAAATAATCAATGGTAGATGATAAATCTAGAAGGGTACATTACTAACCTTGTGAAACATGCCTCATATTTACCAATGGATTCATCACCCTTATTCTTAAACTCAATGAATTCAATTTCCATTATTGTGTGAAGATTTCTATTGAAGAAAATTATGAAAAATAGACTCTTAAAATTATCCCATATAGTGGTTTTAATATCATCCTCCTGCCATATATTCTTAAAAAGATTCCACTATCGATCATATTCACCTTCTAAGAAATAATCATCCATGAAATTTGTTTCATTCTTTGAACAATAGATAATAGAAAAAATATTTTCAATTTCACTAATTCATTTCATGGTAATTAGTTTACCATTCTACCTACTCAATGATGGTGGATATTACATACTAAAAGAGTCAAGAGATTTTTTCTACTTACTTTGGTCACTTGGAAGATCATGTTGATTCATAAACTAAGATAGTTGTGTGAGTATAACAATGACATTTTTCATTCAAACTCTAATTAAATTCATTTTCTCAAAAATACAATAATTACATTGTCTTTTACATTCATTTTAGCATGATTCATACTTGTTATAAGAATTAACTAAAACCAAAAATAATACTGTTAGAATCAAGAATCGTTAATCATATTTAATAAATTTATCATAAAAATCATTATAATGATTTATGAAATTATTACATATTCTTATCATACAATGATAGTAAAGTACATCATATATCACTTTCAACTCATCATAGCTTGTATTGGATTAAATATTAATTTTCCTAAAAAACTAATCACCCAAAAATAACTAAACTTACTCTTATACAAACTTAGGTGACCCAAAAATTTCATACTTAAATATTTCATCATTTAAGATCGTTATTCAATATATCTCAAAACAAAAAATCCCAGAACTATAATGGTTTATTGTGTATTGAGACTAGGTATATAAAAAAATTATTCATATATTATCTTAAACATTCTTAGAATTATATTAATAGATATCACCTTGTTATACATACCCCCAATTAATACCTTTTATCATACACTATGGTAAATATAACATAAGAAAGAGTGAGCTTTGATGCTCAGTAAGGGTAAACATAAGAGATATCAACCTAGATCATAAGTGAGGATAATAGAATCCTAAGATTATCAGAACATGACAATGACTTACAAAAAAATACCCATCAAGTCATGCAACATAAATCATGACTAATGTTATACAGTTTAATCCTAATAAAATAAGTTATTCATAATAGTGTAGAATAATTAGTTATTAGTCTTGATTCGTGAGAGAATTTCATTAGAAAAAAACGTAAGTTCATGGAATATACTTATGTATAGAAAAAAATATCTTTTTTAAGGATCCCTTCCAATACTATCAAAATTGAAATAATCCAATTGTGGATTAGGTTCAATACCCATTCCCATCATTTCCTTACTCTACACTCATTAACAAGACTACCATAGAATATTAAGTCCATTACCAGACTAGATTCACTCACCATTCTAGTTTATATTATATCATGAGACCTATATAATTACCCACTACATTATAGTTATATATATAATTTTATCCACCCCATCACATAATTAGAACTTTACCAAAGTGTTCCAAAAAATAATAAAAAAATCCCTTCTTTAATCAAAATGTAAGTAACCTATTGAAAAGAAATGGGGTCCATGATATCAAACATAAAATCATCATCATCATAATACCTGTAGATAAATAAATTGTATGGTATCATAAGATCATATCCCTATTCAATCCTTATAAACCTTTAAGTATGTTAAAAAACATGGAAAATCCATTTTATTAAAGCATTTAAGATATGATTTTAGAATCAAGAGAAAATATCCCTTTATTTTCATAACATTTAAAATATATAATTACTAGAAAAAGGGAATAAGATATTATTTGTAAATCAATTGAAATAATTAGAGGTATATTTTTAATAAATTAATGACATGTTAGGGGAAAATACATTCGTGTCATATATGTTAAAAGAGAAAAACATTCTCACTTAATAAAATTTCCAAACTAATTGATATGAAAAAAATTAAAAAACCCCCTTTAAATAATTTATAATTACATTAAAGGAAAGTAAAAATTATATGTTTATAACATTTAAATATACATAAATACCTCCTTAAATAAACTTTTATTAATTGGATATGAAAGGAAAATATTCATGATCGAAAAGTAGAAAAAAAGTCTCCTTTTTATAAATATATTTTCTCAATTGTTTTAAGTTAAAAAGATTTAATATTGAAACTAAAACATGGAATTATTATAAATAAAAATAGGATAAAAAATATATGGGTATTAAAATATAAGAGTAAAATTATTTCTATTATTTGAAATTTAACACAGACTATCTTGAAATCATATGTGATTGTAAAAAAACCCTTACCTTAGTTATAAATATTCTTCATACACATTATTATACTCTTGTATAATAAATATTTATTTTCAATATATATTTAATATAACTTTATACATAATTATATTAAAATATATAATTTTTATTATTTTTATAACACCATTTACTAGAAATTATTTATTATAATCAATTTTCAAAGTGTTATTTATTTTACTTACCATGAATCTTTTTTTCAATGGTTCTGGTTCAAAATTCTTGGTAATGGTTTCATCATTTCCATAATATTATGAATGAAAAATATTTATTAATTATATAATTATTTATAACAATTCATAACAATTATTAATGAAAAATCAATTACTTAACTTCGTGGAGATGGTAGTCTGTCCATACACCCGAGTGATGTTTAAAATTTCAATGAAAAGGAAATAAATGTAAATAATAATATATCTTTACATAGTATTAAAAAATTTATAAATATCATATATAATTATTTAATATATCATTTTTACCATCCATATTAAGCAGAATTATAAATTGAATCACATCACGTCATGGAGGTGGTAGTCCACATGCATACACAATTGACATTATCATTTACAAATGTTTGGGAGAGTAAGAAGGTAGATAATATTTTATTTCTAAATAATATTAATTCTTTTATAAACATTATATATATCAACTAAATTCATTTATACATCCATCCATGATATATGGTGATGAAAAATTAAATACATCACTTCCTGGATAGGGTAGTATGTACATACCCAGACATGATGTTTATATTTTCCATTAGATATAAAAGCGATAGAAAATTGATGTAACATTAACATCAAAAATTAATAGTAAATATAATAATTTAATAATGATAATATGTTAATGTAATATTTTTATGTTCTTAAGGAATAATGAAACTCAAAATAGATTAGTAAATACAATTGACTCTTTTTTAGTTATCTTCGTTTAGATTACACTGTATTCCTTATTACGATTGATTTCTGATGATACAAATACATATATGATTTGTGGAAGAATGTTTGGAAGTTAGTTGTGTGGGGATTGAAAATTTGGGTGCTCAATTGGTGTACATAAGTGACTTGGGGATTATTCATTTTATAATTGATGTGGGTGGAAAACATATAAATACTTAAAACATTTCATTATAATACATGACTTAATATATTAATGTGGACCAAAATTGTAATAGTCTTCAAGATAAAACTATATGGTAAAAATTTAATTACAAAAATTAGATTTAAACATGTTTTTGGTGTGATTTTAATCCTTACCTCGTTAGTTATCCACTTTTAACATTTTTAACCATTACCATAGTAACAAGATATTTTCCAAATTAAATATTTATTGTGAATAAATATTTAGTTAAATTTAAAACCTAATATTATTTTTTTAATTAAAATATGTAATTAATTTTATATGTTTAAATTCTGAGATGTGATAAAAATAAATTATAATATCTATGCACCAAAAGTGTAAAAATTATTATTATAAAAAATAGTATTTCATGAATATAAACTTATTTATGATATATATTATTTATTAGTGGATCGTACCAAGATTTCATTGAATTAAAATTAATGAAATGAATGTTTTTATACATTATAACCCTAAACTACTATATGTCATCATTGGACCACCTTTCTAAATTTTATATATCAAAAAGTGGTTTTTTTATTATAGTAAATTATAACTTAGGCTATAAAAAGTAAAGCATGAGTTTCCAAATTTAACATTAAAGTTTTAACTAAATTATATTATTCCATAAAAATATCATTGTTCAATACAATATTTTCACATATTCCTATGTAATTATTACATCATAATGATGTTACCTATGTTCTGGTAATTTTATAATGAGCATTTTTTACTATTCACCCACAAATCATCCTTACTAGAAAATTAAAAAAAATTATCACTTATCTTTCATTGATATAACAATTTAACAAATGAATTTAATTTTTTTAATCACAAATTCCAAAAATTATAAGTTATTATTCATAATGAAAAATATAATTTATAATAAAATAATTTTTTCAAACAAATAATTTAATTTCATTAATAAATAATTAGACTACTACTTATTATAATTGATTTTTATAATTAGGATTCATTTAATTTTTTATAATATATTTTAGTTCATATTATAATAAATAATTATTTTATTTAAATTAGTTTGGTTTCATCATAATCTATCAAACACATCTAATTTATTAAAAAGAAGTATATTCTAAAATATTTTGGTGTTACATGGTACTTGTATTAGAGTTCTCAAAAGGACCACAATAGGGGATTATTGTATACACATATAAATGGGATAATAACTATAGTACTTTAGTACCACTTAATAATTCATTTCATACCTTTTATGTTTGTATGAAAATAACAAGTTTAGTTACTTTTAAATTCATGCATCGAAAACTAAGTGAAGTTTATTTTATTTGTGGGAATGCAGGACCCATTTAAATAAATTTAATATCATACAACACTATTATGCCCTTTTTAGTTTCATTTCATATAGCTGGGACTACTATTTAAGATATTCCTAGGAATAGTAGGTGTGGGAACTAATATTTCATCCTTATAAATATTTTGTTGGGAATCTTCTAGGACACAATTTCGTTCAATATATTATCACAGCCTATAAAGGTATTATTAGGAAATAATTGTAGATCTTATGTTCTTAGCACTAGGTAAATATGGTCACTGCTAGCCTCACCTAATATGATCCTCAAAAAATTTTCCCTAATACTAACTCCCTTCCCCTTGACTATAAAGTATTTTTCTATTGGGGATTCATAGGAACTTCATTATTTATATATCCTTGATACTATTTTAGGGAACCCTCACCACAATATATAACTAATTAAATATGAGTGAATGGGAACTATACATTGTGGTCATATTCTTGTTCATCATGTTTATTATTCTAGTGAAGAAGTGTGAATCATACGAACTATGTCCAATAGAGTAATTTATTAGGGTAACATGATTGAACAATAATAAGTGTCATAAATATACTAATTAAAAAAAATAAAAGCCTATGTAGTTTGATTTTCATAGTTTAATTGTATATTAATGGACTGGTTATTTAATTTAATGTCATATGGTAAGGATTTTAGTTTCATGAAAGAGGTAGCTTTTAGAGATTTTGTCTCGATTAAAAATAAGTGTTTCTATTTTCTTGTTCATTCTATTTATTGGTAATTGAACAATAATGATTATTTTGGGACTCATAGTTAAAATGAAAAATTGGGAGAGAGTTTCACTCATAGAATATGGCTCCTTGATTATGATTTGGACATTACACATGAGTTCCCCATATGTATATCCACCTCATATATATCAATGAATAGACACAGAGGACCACTAGACTCACAATGGATATAGCCTAATAAGGGAGAATTTTGGGTGTACATATATTATGAGACCATGTAATTGTTTTAAATATAGAAAAACAAGAGTGGTTCTTATTTGTATTCTATATAAAATCATTCAACCTATACTTTTACTCTGGTGAAGGTAATTTTCGGGTCTTCAAACTAATAGGAGGATCATGATATATCCCAATGACATTAAGTAGAACCAAGAGGTTTTGTGGATTATTATGGTGATTGTATACTTGATATGGGGAAACCATGAATATTATCAATATCTATGGGAGGTTTCACTTCTATCCTCTTAATGGGTTACCTAGTTATCAAGGTAATACATAAATGTTATTACCTGAGTGTGATATTCGTTTTGGAGGAAATCTGGGGAATAGTCCATTATCAATGGAATGCATAATTGAAAGGGGTTTATATAGATGTGCATTGTCTATTTATGTGTCTCTGGAGGCCATGATAGACTATTGGATAGGTGGGATATGGATTAGGTGAACTGAGTTTAATTAGCACCCATGTAAGCAACTTGGGTAATTTTGATAGATATTTAGGAATTTGGGTTTAAGGCATGCTCATACATGGATCTTGAATAAGTATCACCTCTTACTATGGGGACTAGGTTAAATTGGATCCCAATGAGAAAAATAGAGTTAATGGTCACCCATGTTGGATTCTAACAAAAGTATCATCCAATTATAGTTCCTAGTAAAATTTGTTCCCTATTATGGTACCCAAGCGAAGTTTCATCCTAGTATAGATAGTATGGAAAAGTCTTGACCTAGTATGAAGGGTAGGGAAAAAATGCCTCCCTAGTATTAAGTATTGGGTGAAGTGTCTCCCTATTATAATCCTCTAGGGTATCTTGGGAACTGGATCCATTGTATAATAATACTTATATTATTGGGGCATGTTTCACCCTCATTTATTCTTCCCAATAGGTGTTATCATTATATAGTTCTCAAGGAACAAAGAAAAAGTTGTCTTTTATAAAACTTTTATTGGTAACATCGTCATATACCCCTATATCCATTAATTTACCATTATTATACTTAGGTTTTGACATAGAAAGTCACTTGAATGGTATGGGATGAATTAGGAACATTCTAAGGTGACATGTCTGATTATATTGTTTCATACAAGGTAATGTCATAAAAATCATATGGATAGGGAAATGTATTAGTAAGAGGATACTACGTAAAAATAATTGTACGGAAAATGTCTCATATTTTCTAGCTTAATGGTGTGCCTCTTGTGACATGGCTTGAGTGCCCTGAGTGGGGGTGAAATAAAAATTCACGTAGGAAGGCTAAGGACAGAATCTAGGTGTATAGGGTGTTAATAATGTGAAGGAGTGGTGTTCAGAGGATACTTGGTTAATATTTCATGGGCATTAAGTAGTATTTTAGTTATATTTACCACATAATTCACAATGACTTTTCTATTTTACTAAAGTATTTATCATTACCAAAAGGGTGAGATAGTAATTATTTTGGAGAAACACTCAAGAGTAAACTACTACATATGATTATACAATTCTAAAACATGATCCATCAAATTTCAAATAAGTCTCAAGGAACCAATAGAGAATACATATTTGAGGTAATATAATAAGAATTTGGTTGCTATGTTTAATCGTATTTTGAAAAGTTGACCATATAAGGTTATTTTTCTAGGACCAATGCCTCCAATATCATACCCCAAGGATACAATGGTGCTAACACATTCTCAAAAAAAGGATACACCCATATCATAATATATTTTATGAAAATACACACCACATAGTTTATATCCAATGTATTCTAAGAGAAGTCAACATGAGAGTACATCCTAGATCCAAATCCATGCGAGTCCCCAAAAATATATCCTTCCGTAGTATGAAAACATGGTTTTGTAATCCAAGCACCAACCATTTAGAGGCCATAAGAATTTCTTTCTAGTGATAATTTGATAGTTACCACACATTCTACATCCTGTGTGCCAAAATTGTCGGCCCTCTAGAAGGCTTCTACATTTCCCTTTCAACCTAAAAATATAAAAATTAAAAAAAATCAAAATAAACCTTATAACACACATTTGTCCAAAACCATAAGAAAATTAAAGCTCATTACAATATGTATTGGATAGATAGTCATTCATAACCTACCACTTATGTCTTGATAGTCCTATCTCTTGTATACCAGACATAACAAATAATATAAAACTAAAAGAGGGATCTAAACCATTTTTTCACTAAAAATCTCAAATCAACAATGAACAACGAACTCAAGATTGTATTTTCAAAGGTTTGAAGGGAATTCCTAATCTCTAGGGGAAGAGAAATAGTTTCTAGATTTTTAGAATAAAATTAGGGATAGAATCACTCAATAAATACATTAAGTGGGTCCAAACATAGAAACATAAAATGACACACCATAACATGGCATTCCAAGACCCCAAATTTAAATAAACTAAAAAAATAAAAACTAAAATTTAGAATAAAATTAAATTCGTAAATCCACAATTGAAAATGAATATAATACATTTAATTTCAACCAAAACAAGTAATCTAATATAAATATACAAAATTGGATGGGACATGGAATAGTAGTTCAATAAAAGATTGAAAGTAAAAAAAATACAAAAAAATGGTAGCTACCCAAATCCATGTGACATAAGGGTCAAATCCCAACCTAGATACCACCTTTATCTCATGTTCCACTAACACGAATACTCCCCACCTATATGAATAATCTTTCCTCTATCCAAATTTTCCAAAACAGGATTTACATACACCCATTAGGATTATATGGGCTGCAATCACAACGATGCCATTTTAGTCCAACCATGTTTTTCATTATAAAACATTCTTAGATAATTACAGTCATAATTTTATGAAATATATTAAATAAATATAATATTTCATCAATTTAAAAACAAGCAAAGATGTCATGATTTAAGATCAGTCCAATTACAAGAGATCATGGAATGTGAACAACTATATATAAATTGAGCTCCATGTGAACAATATATAAATCAACCATTATATGAGAGACATAAAGTGAACATATTTACAAGATACCATGGACCCTCATACCAACTTTTGATTTATCATTACAAAATCAATTTCATGATTGAATAGCTAAAGAGATCATGTAAGTGAATAGTGGCATGGTGAAGCCCATATGGTGCCAAAAAATTCATCCAACTAACAAGTAGTGCACTTCTTGGACTATTGGTGGGATTTTTAAAATATAATGTTGCAAAAATATCATTATAAAATTATAAATGTTTAATTATGATGGAATTATCAAAATATAGTTCTTAATTATAGTCGTTCCACATAGATACTCAGGTTCCCATGTGCTAATTCCCATTAAAATATGTGACAATTAAATTATAAAAGAATTTATATTTCAAATATATCCTTAAATAAAACACATTAAATGAATAACTCATTTACATTTCAAAAACATGATTACAAAACCATTTGATTTCCTATTTGAATGGGATAAATTTTTAATAATTAAACCATATATAATAGTCTCTATAAACTATAAAACATAATTTTAAATTATTATACTCATTATTTAAAAAAAATTAAAACACTCAATGTTCATAAAGTAAAGTAATTTTATGACTAGAACAACCTTAATAACTTAAAAATATTAGTAACCAATGAGAACCACCAATAAAGGGTTAGATGGATTCCAAAAAGGCAAGAGAAAGATATAAAAAACAAAAAATAGACCATAAATATCAAATCAAGATAAACCAAGGATACCATTGATGTAAAAAATGAGAAAAACTAATCAAGTAAGAATATTATAATAATACGAAATAAGGTTATACCCTTACATTATGATTTATTAAAGAAACCGTGAAAAATCCCACAAAATTGGATATCTCTGAGAAAGAGGGAAGGAATAACATGAGAGAGAGCCACTTGGATTTGAGTGGGAGTTAAATGACAGGGAATGGGGAATGTAAACTTTGAATGGTAGTAAGATAATTTAATAATTTAATGTTAATAGGTTTTAATGAATCTTTTTTGAGTAGTATATTTCTTTGGATATTTCTATGTATATCTCTGGATTTATCCTCAAAGGTAGAACCACCCTAGATTATCACAGGTCCCCAAAATGATTATATAAAAAATATTAATATATTATAAATAATATGTCTATAAAAGTTTAGTATAAATTATCTTCCCATTATTTGGGACATCATATGAGAAATCTAAGACCATGTTTGTTTTTAGAACATTGAGTTTACACTAGGTGTGAAAATAATATGGATAGAGTTTTATGTTAGGTGGAAGGAGACCATTAGAGGGTGTGATAATTAAATAAGGGAGAATATATTAATTAATTAAAATTCTCACCTCATCTTTATCTGTTTGTTTCCATAAAATAGGTAACGAATTTTTTTTCTCGCCATGGGTGATCAAAATATTGAGATGGAGAATATGAATCTTTGCACTCCATTCTTGATGAAGATCAATCCTAGATCATGGTGCATCCGCTTTTAGAAATTTATCTGGACATGAAGCTTCCAAGTTAACACCCTGAGGTAGGATGTTTATGATTCTTCTATCCCAATCCCTTTATATGTGTTATTTTATTTTATTTTTAAATTCCTATTATTACTTCTCTAGATCCTATGGGGTTGATATTTACTTAATTAGGTAAAATGGGGGTTTCTAGAGGATTTAACATTTTCACATTTAGAAATCCGGATCACATGATGTATAGTACAAGATCACACAGAATTTATTATTCCTGTTTCGTAAAGAATGAATTTTGGGAACTACACACTGTGCACTAGGGGTATTTGTTATGTACTAGGACTTAGCCCCATGGCCAAGAACATGGGAAGACACACCATGTTAAATGGAAATTAATGTGTCATATTACAGAACAAAAACCCAGGTGTATATTTCTCGGAATACATGACTATGTACATGGGCATGTGATGTGGTACACAAACATAGGCCATTTTACATGTGCACCATCCAATGGAGATTCCATAGGATTTTCTAGAAATTACACACCATGTACAACATGTTCATTCCATATAGATCAACATTGGAAGACAAGTGGTGTGTTTGAGGGGACATTCCTAGTTAGCTCGGTGAGATCACACATCTTGTGATAGAAGGTACACAACATGTACTATATTTTACATACTAAGAACCATAAGGGGACACGAATATGGTATGGCCTCATGTGAAATGTCATATAACTTACAAGGACATGTTTTTTACTCCTCTCAATAGATTATTTCTCACATATATCCTCTATCTAGTTTTTGATTTGGTCCTAACAGTAGAATATCATGTGGATATTTATTTATAGTTATCAATTGTGGCCTTTGTTTTAATATCATAGATACAACGTGTGGTGAGGCTTCTAAGATTATTCCATTATTAATGCTTAGCTGATGATAGTGATTAAGTATGATAGTTTGAGATACATTGGGGTTGGATACTTCTCTATCACATTAGGTAATGGGTCTCCTCATAATCTCTACATAGGTATTAGTGATCAGGTGTGTTCATCAAAATGTTTCTGGGGTCATTACTCCCATATAGGATAGTGAATTGGACCCCTATACTCATGACATGGGTAAGGATGGATACCCCCATTCTATATTTAGTGAGGGTCATCTATATATCATGAAGTACCCCCCTTCTTCGAGCACCAGTGTGGAGAAGGTCCTCCAATATAGATAGTAATCCCTCAACTATGGAGTTTAGTGGTGAGATGTGATCTCTACACATTTATTCTGGTGACGTTGTTATGGATACATAGATGAAGTTGGAGCTCATTCGGCTATGGAGAAGAGTGTCGAGGTGTGGTCCCCTCTACACAGACTCTTGTGTCGTGGTGTATGGTGTTAGGCATCAGATTTAGGACCCTTAGAGTTGAAAATTGAGTCGTCATTCTTAGATAGAATCTAGATATAGATACCCCCTTTATCTTTCATTTAGTATTCTTGTGGATCATATCTAGTTTATTATGGTTTCATCTTCTCTTTTTATGGATACACCTTCATGGTGTTGATCTAAAACCCTCTCTATTAATGCTTCTTGTTTGGTGATTTTAGGGCACCTAGAGGGTATGTATATACACACCCCTACATGGGATTTTTCCACACATATTGTGTATTATATATATGATAGATAGATCAAATGTGGATTCGATGGTGTATATAGAATATTTTCAATGATCGTGTTTTCTGGTCATCCATGAGGATTGCTAGTCAGGCTCTCTCCCGTTGTTCCCACTTCTCAATTGTTTTTAAGTTGAGACCTTATTTCTAGTTGGGAATGTATTTTTTCACTTTACTCTTCTGGACTATATAATTCTACTATGATGTTTTCTTAGATGTTTTTTAATTCATGGTTTAAACTATATATGTGTATTTTTTATTTTTTATTTTTCCATGTTGCATGAAGTGGTTTAATGTCCATATGTAGAGCTACTTAGGATAAGGACTCACATATTCATAATTCCCTAATCGGTGCAAGTCACTAACCCTTGGTCTATTAGAGGCATGTAAGGGGTTTTCACTCTCATCCTTCGTCTAGTTAATCATTAAATGTTGGGTTAGGTCCTAATAGAGTGGTATCATATTTTTCTTTCCCCTGGATAATGAGTGGAGTTGGACCTGGATGATGTTTATTTTGAGAACATAGGTAAAAGATGATTCTATGTCATGTGTGTAGATTTTAGGCTACATAACATAGTTTTAGTGTGATGGTAGATGTATTCATTCACCAAGAACCTGAAAAAATTAGTTTTGATTCAGTATACTAAGACATTAGTTTTAGGGAACCAGTGGTACATGCATCATAGAGGATTTGGTATTTTGAAATTCCATCTTAACTCCATGCCCAAAATATTCTCTTTTACCATGGAACATCTTGATAAGTTTCAATAATCCTCTATGATGATATCCAGTTAGTATTTTGAGTTAACTTCCTAGATATTCCTTAGGAGGGCATGTTTTAGTGTTTCCACCTATTGAGTAGTGCATGGAACCACCAATAATGGTCCAGGCATGTGATCATAAATATATTGAGCAGTTGATTACTACTGAAAGATAGGAAAATGACACACATAGTTTTATATCTTGGTTGAGTTCCATAAATTAATACCAATGAGGTTTTATGGTGACCTTGACCTTTAGTCAGCTAAGGGTTTTCAGGAGTTATATGTTCAGGTTTTCCAGCATTCAGACCCAGACTGATTGGATGGTTGCATTCACAACCAATTTTCATAAGGATTGGTAGGGTTATGGTGGGGTATGGTCAATCAAATCTATAATTTTGTGACTCTCTATTATGATTTATATTATAATCGAATTAGATAAGAGCACCTTCCATTGACCATGTCGGTGATCAAGTTGTCTCTAGTGGTGATGGATAAGGTTTTCCCTCTAGAGTTAGGACCCCACTCGGTGTTGTGGTGGTCTAGAGAAGTAAAATTATATATGGAAACATAGGGACTTGATGGATCTCTATTGTCATGACGCTTGATGAAACATCAAGAGTACATGGAAGAGGGTAACTTCACGAACCAATATACGTTCTTTTGATATGATATAAACATATGCAAGAAAGTTAGTGCTTCTCATAGAAGATATTTTCAATGTGTGGGGACGATCTCATTTTACATTGATTTTTTAGGTTTTTCTAGTTGTCGGAATGAATTAGGGTAGTCTTTAGAGGTGGTGAATCTAAAGATACATGGAATGATGGAAACCTGAGGTAATGGCATATGATCTAGAAGAATCAAGTTTTTTTGAGGTATAACATGAGTCTTATGTATTCCAATCATAGTTTTGGTACAATGATAAGAGAATGTTCCCTAAATGCATCGCTTGTATGATGCTTAGTGATTATAGTGGATCCTTTATCCAAACCCTTATGTTGGAGGATCATAAAAAGGATGATTGGTTTTCATGCATGTCTTTAGAAACTGTGACCTAAATCTGAGAGGAGGTATATCCTTTCATGGAATCCTTTCATGATTGGAAATGAGGCCCTATGATGTTTCCCTTGATATAGACTAATCATCTACCTTCTATTCCCATCATGACTGTTACTAGTTGAAGTTAAAGTGAAACTAAGTTGGTGGTATGAAATTCTAAATTTTTGGGTGAGGAGGAATCCTAGATAGAGTATGATGATCTTGTGTATAGGGTGATACAAATTTTTTCTAATAAATTTTTTGGTATGGACCTTGGATATTTGACATCCCTACAATGTGGGGGGTGTATGGGGATGTCCATCTTGAGGATGTTCCAAAATTACCACTAATTGTTAGTGTGACATTTCTTTGACCAACACATAATGATGACCTAATATATGATCTAGCATATAATATTACACAATGTAGCTATGATATATGGAGGTGTGATGGAGGTTTTTTAGTACTGGGGTTTTGGTAGACCTAGTTTATTTTCTTGGGTAGCCTAGTGTTTTTATCAATGTGGATAGATGATGACTTCATGTTAGGACATGGATAACATCACTAAACAATATGATTTAGGGGGTTTATACCCCTAATAAATTGTTAAATCCTTTTGTTCTCTATGATAGAGGTGGATTGTTTGAGAAACTTATAGACTGTTTCAAATAAGCTTCGAGAGTACCATATTATTTGGGATATCTCGAAGTGTCAGTTATAATATCAAGAGGTCAACTTTTTGAAATATGTCATTATAGGTAAGAGTTCAATTATAGACCAAGAAAAATATTGGTTTTTTATTTTTTTTATTCACCACCTAAGATACCAATATAAATCCTTCAAGGAGCTATGGTAGAGTTCAACTACTAATTGGGTGTTAAGAATTCCCTTTTAGAGAGTTGAGTGCGTAGGGACATGTGATGCCTATAGAGCTAGGGTATGAAGAGCATTAATGTGGATAGAGGTAGTGGATGATCATGGGATGAGATAGTTGATCCTTCATGAGTAGGATAATGTGACTGAATCTATTTCGGTAGTGGATGTCTTCACTATAGAGGTGTGTAGGTGTTATACTTTGGGTGATTGTTTTGATGTTTTATTAAACTAAAATAGTATCATGTGCTACTTAAATTAGAGAGATCATGACATGATACTATGGTGAAAGATGGATTTCTTATAGTAATATGAATATAAGATAATTGATACTCTATATAAGGGAAATGCAGTGGAATATTCCTTGAGTAGGAAATCATATTCATTCTTAGAGGTGGATGAGTCTAAGTAGATGGATTCATTGTAGTTGACCCTAGAAGAGGAGAAAGGTATAGATTATCTTTAGTCAATGGTGGGGACTCCAATACGTCATTAGTTTGTATATGAGTCCTATTTGGGGACACATCTTACTGTGTGTTATACATGACCATATGTTCTCAAGATATACATTTCATAGATTTTGTAAATGAGGGGAGTATGTTGTCCCTTTCTAGAGGATCATGGTGATTCTAATAACATTTTTTGAGGAGGCTGTATGGTAAATTCATTCCACCTCTTTGATTTGAAATCCTAGTGTGTAAAAATATGTTCAAGGACCCTCATCACCAGTTTGTTGAGTTGTCATACAATAGATCATTGTCAAGTATGTATCTCAGATTCTCAAAAGTGAACAAGTAATGGTTGAAATTTAGGTTCCATAGGGATTTCTTCATCTTCTTGATATCCTGCAATGGAATTGGAATATATATCAATTTTATTATATATTTTAATTCCACAGATAGTGAGATTCCATAATTATATTCGCATTTTTTTGAATAACTCTCTAATTCAGTGCACTTTCGTCTAATTAGGGCCAGAGTTCGGTAAAGATTTTGGGGATGGTATATATGCATGAGATCATTTGGACTTATGGGTTATCCATGATTATTATCTCCAAAAATTATTCTCAATTTACATAGTGTTTTTTGAGGGGCCTTTATGAGGAATTCAGGACAAGATTATTGTTTTTTATGATGTGTCCCCCACCCATAAGGATGAAAAGACTGAGCAGACCATCAAAGTTCATGAGGTTATTCTAGGATCCTGTATATTAGTCTTAGGTTATAGAATATAGGATCAATTTACCGTGGTATATTTTTTCATCAATCACACTACTATTTATATGGATCCCATCAAGGTCCTATGCTGATGACCGTGCATGACACCATTCTGCCAAACATAGATTAGAGAGACATCTTTGGTTAGGCTAGAGATAGTTTGGGAATACATGGAGAAGGTTTAGGAGATTCATGAGAATTTGAGCATATCCAAGGGAAAATAATAATCCTATGTTATTTTGTATCATAGGTTATTGGTGTTTGAGCAAGGATACTGTGTTATTTCGAGAGCCTACACACAATGAATCCCAACTAGAAAAAAGGCCTATTTACACTATTCAAAACCTTTGGGATAGGCCCCTAAACTGTGTTTGCAGGCTACGACCATGGTTTTGGAAAAATGTGGACAATATCATCGTGGTATTAGATCCCAAACAATTGCCACAGTTATAACCATGGATGTAGATTCTTATATCCACTGTTTTGAAAACCATGGCAATCAGCCTCAAAATTTGCCACTGTGGTAGTTGAACTATAGCCACAGTTTAAACTATGGCTAAAGGAAGCTATTTCCACGGTTTTAACAGTGGTTATTTCCTTGAAAAAACGTGGCAAAAACATAAATTAAAAATGTACTCGCCGAGTTTTGATCCAATCACCTCTCATTTTCCAACCTACGATGTTTACCACTACACCGCTGAACACTTCACACACACACACACACACAAACATATATATATATATATATATATATATATATATATATATATATATATGTTAATAAAAACCATGTCCATAGCCAAAAAACTGTGGCAGTAGGTTATCTCGCCAACAAATTGGCTAGAATCTTTTTCCCTACGGAAGTGCTGGAACACTATAGCCATAGTTCTATAAAATCGGGGCAATAGGTCTTCGAAAAAAATGGCCTATAACCATGATTTTGAAAACATTTTCTATATGACATATAACCATAGCTATAGTTCCATGGTATTAGCTTCATTTTTTAGTAGTGAATATTTTAATTGTTTGGATTTTGTGTTAAGAGATCATAAGGATTTATTGGGTTGTGCATATTTCTACAAAGGTTTGATGATGTTTCTCTCTTGGAAATACCCTCACAATGGTATTGAGTACGTGGAATCCATTATGTTTCGTAGATAAATATCTACATGTATGACTCATAGCACGACATCAGTTATGATGAGACAAATAGCAGGTATGGATTCACCATCTTGGAGAAACCCATGATGGTTGAGGATTCCCAAGAGGCGATTCTATGTGGATATACCATCCCTTTGTTTTGAGTTCATGGGTAGAACAGGAACATTTAGGAGAGCTCATGGGTGTGTGATAGTCGTATGAGGATGGAGTACCACCACCTTTTCATGTATCTTGCACTTTTAGGGTTGAAAATCCTTCAAGTAGGGGATAATATAATGACTTCTATTTAACCAATTTATTCCTTTGGTTATTCCTATGTACATATATAGATTTATCATCAATGTTGGATATGCGATCATGTTTCGTTGAACCATGGATTTGATATATTAAAAATATTTTAATATTTTTAATCACATGCATCAATCCTTTCAGTATAAATTATTTATCTACTCTTTATGACATTAGATGGGAAATATGTGACCATAATTGTTTTTGGGACATGGGGTTTACCCTATGTGTGACATAATGTTGGTCAGAATTGGGTATTCAGTTGAATATGACCATTATAAGGTGAAATAATTAAATAAAAGATGATGTATTAATTAATTAATATGTCCTACCCCATCTCCTTTAGATTCCACACATGAGAGAAAGTGGAGAGGCTTCACCCCTTGCATGAAAGATGTACTAGGAGGGAGAAAATGCATCGCCAAACACTATTATTGATGGCAATATAGCCTAGATAATGCTCGAATATCATCTACTTGTTGAAATAGACTCAAATCATTCATGTTTACACCAAGTGGTTGGGGGTTTTAGGACTTTTTTGTGGCCACAATATATGGTTTGTTTTAAGGGATCAAATCCCAATTTTGACTGTTAAGCATTCCATGGGGGTTGATTTGTGCATAATTTGAGGAAAACATGGGATTTATGATTGTAGGAAGTTTTTCTATTTTACAATACCAATCATATGATGTGTAGTATAGGATTTAACAATGTATGTTCTTCCCATTTAGAGAATATTGAGTATTTGGAACTAAACACCATGTATTGGGGGTACATGAATTGTAGTGTGATATAGACATGTGGATGATAACATGAAAAGAAACACCATGTTAAGGGGACCTAGTCATTTGGTAGTACACATACAGAACCTATGTGTACATGTGATGAAGGACACAACCTTGTACACGAGCACGAACTGTGGTACCAAGGCACAAGACAACGTACATGGGCATGGGAAACTATACACGATCATAAGACAATGGACATAGGCATGGGAGAGGATAGGAAGTACACATCGTGTATAGTATCTAAAAACTATATATGATCACATGGAGTTCCAATCCATGTGTTGGAGGGGACATGCCCAGGTGTTTGGATGAGATCACCGTTGTTCTATACAAGGTACATAACATGTAACTTCTTTTAAATGAAGACTGCCATGGGAGCACGAATATGCTATAGACTCGTGGGACACATTCTGAACCATAAGAGGAAATTTCATGCACACTACTTGAATACTTCTTCCATGCATATCCCATACCTATGCACTATAATTTAGTCCCATGAGTAGCCTATCCTGATTATTTACCAATGTAGAATGTGATGGTGGCCATCATTTTATTAGTGGATATACGATGCATGGTGATTCTATTGTGTTTATTCCTTTAGTGATTCTTACTTGATAATATTTTTTTGGTTTTATACATAATGTGTTTTCGGGGTGGGAAATTCCACTATATAACAAGGTTGTGAGTCCCACATACTCTATTCACTAGTATAATTGATCGGGTGTGATCATCGATGTGTTAATTGGGTTAGTAATATTCTTTCATATAGGGACTGAGTCCCCATTATTTTTACACATGTAGGTTTGGAAACTACCATACTACATTGGGTGTGGATCCTCTATATATAGAGTGGTAATCCCCCATCTTCAAGCTTCAGTGGGGGGTGTGTCCTCCATCGGAGATTGTGATCCCTCCCATGTGGAGAAAAATGGTGAGGTGCATGGTCTTAAAAAGGATTATGGTTTTGTATCATGGGGAACATGTATAGATTTTTATATCCAAGAACTATGGATAATAGTTGTGAGGTTTGGGGCCCTCCACATGGACTCTTGTGTGGTGGAACGTGGTTCATGACATATGAGTTGGGACTCTTGTGGTAGAAGGATTACTCATCATTCTTATATGGGATATAGATATGGATATCCCTTTTCTATTTTTTGGGGTTCTTATTGAGAACATATAGGTTATTATGTCTTTATAAAATGTTTCCATAGGAATACCTTTATGGAGTTGAGCTGACACCCTGTATATTACCTCTTCTTTTTTAGTGATTTTGAGTTGCCTATTGGATATGTATATACTCACCCCTACATGGAATTTTTCTGCATGTTTAGTATCCTATATAGATGATAATAAGATCAACATTTAATTCAAAAGAGTTTAGTGGGTCCTTATGATGACCATTTATGTTGGATGACCATTGGGATTATGTATCAGGAACTCTCCAGTTTCTCCCTCCTTCCAACTCTAGTTAGGTTGGGACCTTATTTCTGGTTGGATATGTGTTTTTCCCTTTACTCTTTTTTATTACACTGATGTACTCTAATGTTATCTGATAGGTTTTTACATTTATGGTTTACACTATATTTTTAGTTTCTGTCATATATATTCATCTTTTCACATTGATGGTTTTATGTGCATGTGTATAGGTACTTTAGATAAGGCCTTCTATATTAATTATTTCATACTCAGTGCTTATATCTAGCCTCTGGCCTATTAGTGTCAGTCTTGGGGTTTTCACCGAAGTTCATCTACTTGAAATGCAAGCCCTGGTGGGTTAATTCATGACATTGTCCCTCAAAATGGTCAGCCAAGCAGTTTTTAAAATTGTGATCCAATAGTGTGTCTAGCACTAGACACAACTAGGAATATTGATCGTTTCTTTCACCATTGGAAAAACCATTAACCAACAATTAAAATATCCACTGATACAAATATATTTTTTCCCTGGCTTTTTCCTAGGGAGATATATCCATGTGGAGACCGTACAATTGGTATTATCCCAATTTTTTTTCCAAGATCCCTAAGAGAAAAATCAAATCAATGAAATATAATAATATAAATAAATAAATAATATAATCCAAACCTGAAAATTCAATCATTTTTCTGACAAGGTGGCACAATATAATTTAATAATTATACTCCACATTTCTACTAGGAGGTAGTAAGCTTCTCAGATGTTACAAGATATAAATTATCATTGAATTATTAGATATATTCCATATACGAGAACCATGTTTTTATATCCTCTAGTGACTTTAAATATTATATGGTGAAAATTTTCAATCAGGATGAATCTGTATATGAATGTTAATATTAATTCCAATAAAGAATGACTAGTTAATTAAGGGATTAATAATTTTCCAATCATAAACATGACTAAATATTTTCACTAGTTTATTTGTTCAAATCCATCAGAATCATGCTTTCTAAAAAAGTTTTCCACGAAAATGATATTTTAATGATAAATTTGAAAATAAATTTACCTAGCAAGAAAATTATGGAATATATCTATATTACACACTCCATGTGATTCAAATTAGGTATGAAAGTGTAGGATATCCATTTATGGATGGAATAAAGTGTCTACATAATTGAACAGTCGCATTAATGAAACCTCAAGTGAATCCTATTTCATAAAGTATTAATATGATCCATGATTTTATGAAAAAATTTAGTACATTTGTATTGATATTAATAATAGTCTATTTTGATGATATATTATCAATAGGATATATGGTATTGGTCTTATAATTGGTTATGATGTAGTTGATTTAGTTCTTCTTAAAGAATATCCTAGGTGAAGTAGTTTACATTATCGGTGTCAAGATTATTCATGATAGATTTAATAGGATTATTAGAATAATTCAATCTGTGTATATTAACCAAATAATAAATATAATTAGTATTAAAAAATCAATGAGTGGATTTTTAATAGTGTCACATGATATTCTTCACATTAATAAAATCTATCCTCATAAAAACAAGAGATATAGGATGCATATAATCCCTTATTCTTCTATGATGGGTTATATCTTGTATGTAATAATTTTTACCTATCTTGATGTTTCCTACTCATTGAGAATTGTTATAAGATATCAAATAGATATAAGAGACCAGTATTAGATAAATGTTAAGACTATCTAGAGGTATCTATACAATACTAAGTATAAATTCTTTATTCATATAGGAGATGAGGAACTAGTTTTCATGGGATCTGTAGATTATAGTTTTAAAGTAGATTAAAATGATTAAATATCATAGTAATGATATTTATTTTGGATTATAAGAGTAGTTCTTAGATGGAATAGCTCAAATTATCCAGTGGTCATAAATTAAATAGAAGATTCACAATATATTATATCGTTTGAGGTAGATAATAAAATGTTGTCAATATGTAACATCATTTAGAATTATTATGTGGTTTCTAGTAGTAAGGATCCTATAACATTATGTATTCATATAACTGTCTTGGTATCCCTCTCTAAGATTCCTTTTTCGTAACAATCAACGATGCTTCTATATCAAAAATATCACCGTTATGCATGGTTTTCTCAAACGGGGGTGAGGTTGTATTATACAGATTTTCCCTAGAAAATATTGGGGTATACCAATTGAAAAAATAATTATCAAAGTAGAATCATTAATATCATATGAGAGGAAGTGGGTTGAAATTTTATAATAGTTGGCTCTAGTACAAGAGTGAATTTTTTTGGAGTTGGTTTCCGAAAACCAATTAATTATTTCTTTTGAATACATATATATTAAAATAATTTAATATTGGTAGTTTTTTATCACATTATCAGTGTTCATATATGTGACATTAATGGGATAATATCCTTGGTGTATCTATCACATCAAATACTCCAAATTTTTACCTTCTAGGATAATAACCATGAAGTTATTTAAAAATATTCATAAATATGTGTTCTATGGATGGATGAAATATATCTGATGGTATAAGAATAATGTTGGTTGTCTGGTGCAGGGGGTAATAAGACATTGAAAGACTATATAATGATGATTTCATTTGGTAATGTCTAAGTGAGGGGGTTATCAGAACATACCCACTCATATGTGTTTCACTTGTTTTATTTTCAATGTATATTCCTTTTTGTGGATGTATATATTGGTCATCAAACATTAGAAAATTATTAATGTATATCATGATTCACATAATTTGATATATATATTTGAAAATCATTAAGGCATATTATCTTATTGAGGTATGATTTCAATGTGTCATAAGAGATTTTTTATTGATGAATACATCAATAAAATATTCCATTTGATGTTATATCAAGAAAAAATACATGGTGTGTATTTCTAGGGGTCATTATAATTGTAACATAAATGTTGTTATATATGGGTTCCTTGATGTTTTAGTTAATGATAGTATTAGAATTAGTCCATTTCACCGAATTCCAGTAAGAATGAAGACAAGATGTTCATACACTAAGTGTATCTAAAATTTAATTTAATTTTTATTTTAACTCAACATTAGAAAAAATAATAAACTAATGTTTGGAGGAATAATTATTATTCTTGCAATTTTTATTGAATAAAATCAATCACTAGTTATTTGAATGCATATATTTATATATAATTAAAATAAATAATAAATTATTCACAAGATCTTGAATATCATGTTTATTTATTTGATAGATTAATAACATATTGATATTTTTTAAAATAAATTTTTTTATTATTCAAGGTTCAATAAATGTGTATGAGGATTGACAAACTGAGTTATTAGTATTGTTGGAATGATATATATTGTTTAGGATCTCATAGAGATTAGTCCAACAATTTTAGGTGGGGATGACCCACTTTTGTTATTATTTTTATTCCAACTTTACCCATATTACTATATAACCTATTAATTTATTCAGTGAGTGGATTTCCCTCCCTTTATCTCTCATTTGATCAGTAAGTATATATAGTACTAGAAAGTGAAATCAAATAACACCAAGGTCTTTTAATGATTTTTTACTTTATAAGGATAAAAAAATCCAATGTGTATAGTAGTTATTATCCCACAGAAAAATAAAAATCTATTTATTTTAACAAGAATATTTATAAAGGGTATGAAATATATGTCATAATTCATATACTAATTCGGTAAAAATAACATTAGGGGTTGTTGTGCCTTTATACAAGGGAATAGACATTCAATTTCTTTAAGTGTGGTCACCTATGATGGATTGAGTTCCTCTTATACTATACAGATTGATATTTTCCCCCTCTTGAAGAAATCATATGGGTATCCTCAAACTTTAATAGTTTTCAATGATATTTTGTCATTCCCTGGACTTTATAGTAGAGTGTAATTGGCTTGATCTACTAAAAAATTATCTTCTTTATGATCATTGATTCATTCCACATCCAATCTGTTCATCATTTTTCTTCTTCTTTACTTTATAGGAAAAGAACCATGAAACCTTCATATGTTCTTCAATTCATGAGAAGAACCCTTTGTAAGAATCACTATATCTATATTTATATCACTTATAACATTATGGATTGCAATAAATATAGTATCAGTATCATATTAATATTTATTTTGAACCAATAATATTTATATAATTCTTCGAATAAGAAAAAATTGATATTACTTCATGTTTAAAAATAATTTACAATTGTATTAAAGAATATATGTTTGTGTTCATGATATATTTCCATTTATATATTGTGATATTAAGTATATTACAGATAGATGAGTTTCATTTTATTATCACTAATGTCTCAATAATATTCCTCATTTTAAAATTTCATGGCACTCTCATTTACCACCTCCACAAAACCTGCATTATAAAACATATCCATATGCTCATATAATTTCAAGCTCACAGACATGGTAGTGTTTCCATAACTTCTAAAAAACAATCCCACATAGATTTCCATTATTAATTAATTCTTGGATAATGACATAAATATAGCCATTTTGATACTTTAATTATAATTATTTATAAGATAGAATTATAAAATTCCATCTGAATTAATCATCTAATTTATCAGAATATAACTATTTTAGATCTCTCATGTAGATTTATTTAGATCTAGGTATCAGAGTGTAACATTTATGTATTTGGAAACATACCTTTTTGAATTTGGATTAATTACTAGGCTACCTTAAAATAGATAGTATAATCATGAAATTAACTTTGTGGATGTTTTATTTTATCTTTTATTATATTTTAACTAAATTTTCCATCACTTCACATAGGCTCATACACTAATCATTGATGTTTTATGGTACACATATAAAGTATTCAAAAACATTCATATACATTTACGTATCATATTTTATTTATTCAAAGGCCACTAGATCAACTAAAGATGAATGACAATACTTGATTATTCAAACTACTAAGTCCATAGTAACTTGATCAACCAAATGATCCCACATCTGTTATACTTTCTCTACTATATCGACCATGGATTCATGGTAACTATAATGATAATGATGGAATGTGTCCTATGGAATGACAATCTATCACGTTGTTAATGGAACCATTATGTGCAATAAAATTAGTGTATTGACCATTTGGCATGATTTATGACAATGTGTCACCATTACGATGAATTAAACATTATTCAAAATGATAGAGAAAATATATCTTCAAGACAAAGAGCTTGTGAAGATTGAAATATATTTATCTTGATGACAGAAGATTTAGTTTCTCCTTCTAAATAAGTATGCAATTAAGGAATTGTAGTACCCGTTGCAACTTTGTGAGATTGAGCTAGAAGAAAACATAAGCATTACATGAATGAAAACATTTTAAAATGTATATATATTTTATGGATGGATAAATTGTTTCCACTTAGATCAGATTCGCACATCGATTTTAACTCCTCTTAGGATATTCTTAATAAGTAGTGTTTTCCAAAACTAGCTCGCTAAAGTCCATTGGGTGTCGATGATTTCTCATAGACATATGAATAGACTAGATGTGTCATTGAATTAATGAATATGGTGGTCAAATTATAAATTTATAATCCCAAACTACACTTACTACTATGGATTAGTAAATTGGTAGTGTAGGGTCAAACCCGTTAGGATTACTAGAAGGTCAGAAATGAATTGATTAAAAATCTTGGAAAGGATTCTTGATGATCACTATTTAGGATTGGTTTTTACGAAATACATGTATTTTGGAGTTTAAAAAAGATTATTAAGGAAGATATCAAGGTCAATTTCAGGGATCTTGAAAAAATAAAATATTTTATTTAACTTGGAATAGTCTTGTGGCTTAGACTATGAAGTGGTCCAATGGTCACTATTTGGTATTGGTCAAACCAATTGGATCTAACTATACTAGAATTATCCCATGGTTAGGGGATAACTTAAAACCTTGAAATATTACCCTTTAATTCTATATATATAGCATTATAGGATAATGTTCATATTCATTCATTTCTCTAATTAAGTTAAGTTCATTTAATTACATTGCCCATCATCATGGTTTTACAAAATAAAGTGTTGAAAATTTATTATTTATCTAATCACTAGACATATGGTAACCAATTTTAAACATATAGATTCATTATGTTAAGAAACATCCCTACTCGCAACACCTAACCCAAGGTGGATTATTTGTTCACCATTCTGATGATCAAAATCGAGGAAATATTAAACATGTTGTGTATAATCATAGAAAAGTGTATAAGAAGTAATATCATATTAAAACAAGTAAGTATAAATATTTAAGGAAATATGAAAAAAAATACAATTAAATTCCAATTAGAAAATAATAAAAAATCAAATAATAAACACTGTTGAATCAAATCATGTAATAATAAATCAGGAATTCATTAAGAATTATGAAACTTTGATGAACGATGCAAGAATTAATGAATAATGGAGAGAAGCATTGAAAAAACATCAAGGATGAAAATGAGATTGCAATGGATGTATAATTGGCGTAGAATTAATAAAAACTATTAATTATTTACTAAAACAATTAAAGGAATGAATAAAAATGGTTTAGAATAGAAATATAAGAAAATAGAAATAAATTACAGATGAAAATGACTGAGAAATAAAGTTCATCGAACATCCTTTATACAGAGAGAACGAAAAATATTAATAGTTCCGAGTAGTGCATGATGTGTAATTAATGAAATTATTGTAATGGATTAAGTGACATTTTACCAAATATTTGTATATTGTGTAAGATGGATTAATGTCATGTATTTTAGATCTACATTTCGTACCAAATAATGGGTTTGTATCTTTGACCAGGTGAGCCTTCGAACATTGAACGTCATGAAACCTCTGCACATCGTGTATGTTATTCACATTGCATGGGATATTTATCTTTGAAATATGCATTTTCTATAATATATTTACAAATCATGTAATTAATTCACATTATGAAAAGGATTTATAGGATGGTTTTTGGAACTATAGGTATGATATGGATAAGGATTACACAGTGTGTGATGCCTATTTATTCCAACCTACATCATTTCTTCCACTGATTCTAGAATTCCTAATTCCATAAAAAAACTATAACCTATCTTATTATCAAATATATAATAAAATAATTAAATTAATGTATCCAATATGTATATTTAAATTTAGGTTACCAAATTCACCCACACTTGAACAATTTCTTATCCTAAAAAATAATCTAAAAATGATTCCAAAAGAAACATTTTTTAAATATTAAACACTCATTACAACCAGGAAAATAAAGCTATCTATATAGAGAAAAATTATTCTTCTTCTTCTGAAAATTATTATTTTTTTATTAATGAAAACACTTTTGCGGGAAAATTGAGAAACCATAGGGTCCAGCAAAACACCCAAACAACCCCAAACAAAATAACAGAAAGAAACAGGATCTACATCTTTCAAGCAACAACAACAACCACCATCCCCATGAAGGACACTCGACGATCCCATACAATTATGCTCCCTCCCGATGTTTCTATCCCTCCAAATCATCCATATCCCAAATGGCCTGCCAAGATGATGGTAGAGTGATCTAGCCCAACAAAGATGTCCTACGAAGTACCACCAAATAGCATACAAACCGCACAACACATAGAACCAATCATTCTAGACTGAAGACACCCCAACCCAGGTATGAAAACCACCCAATTAACTAGGAGAATTGAAGATAAAACTATGCTTACCAGAGACCATATCCCGTAACAATTTCCAAGATAAAGAAGAGACCTGTATATTTTTTATCAAGATTCTATATATTTTTGAATATAATTTCCTAACATGTCCTAAAAATTTATACCCACTTTTCAATTTATATCATAATTTATTTTCATTCATCACCCAAGGGAAAATGTAATTGTATTTATGACCATCCCCAAAATACATATTCCTATCCATAGGCTTATATTGGTTCTATAATATCCACTTCATAATGATAAATAAATTATCAATCATTAAGGATTCATCAAATAAAGGTTCAAAAGACTCTAAAGATGAGGGTATGTGGGTAGAAATTAAAACATCATGCTCAAAATGAGGATAAGCTCTAAATCATATTGCATTATAAACACAAATAGTTCAATGAAGTAACTATTCCTTGACCAAATGGTGACCACACACCAAAAATATTAAATTGGATCCCAGAGTATATCAAGTAAGTTTCAAAATTTACCCTATTCATTTATTATTATTTATTTATTTTTAGAATTTCATGTTTAGGATATAATTCACATCCATACCTTATCCATATATAATTTATCATAATAATCATCATTCATAAAATGGTTATTTCTTACCATCCTAATACACAACACAAAATAGTTTTCCATTTCATTATTTATAGTTTTTTGTTTCATGATAGGCATTTAAAATTACAAAAGTAAGCGTGGACCACATCATATCAGTATAACAAAAATGGAGTATTACATATCTTTAATACAAACATCTTTTGTCTATTAGCAGGGAAAATTACACCACACTTGTTCAAAGGATAACCATGAATAATAAATTTAGAAGGGTTGGATGGGATAATCGACTTGAGACACCTCCCACCTAAAAAAGAGATTCATGGATATTTTGGGATAAATAATGAAATATATTAGGTGGGTCTTAGAAAAAATAGGATCAACATTGATTACATCTATCATTTTAAAAATGTATCTGTTCAGTCATCACCTCAATAATATCTCAATGAAACTTCTCATCAGTTTACATTCCCTAGGTTTCTCTTAGGAAATTTTATTCGAAAAGAATTTGAAATCATGGGTTCATTATCTTCTTGGGATTTGGAGTAAACATAAATAACTAGAAATCACTCAGGGTATAGTATCAAATAATAAGTCAATAAAAATTAATTTTAAGAGTCCATAATGAGAACTAAATTTCTGAACATTGAAACCATGATAGAAATATATACAGGAGTAAAACATGGATTTCTACAACTTCCAACCAATCGTTGTCTTTTTTTTTTAAATGGGTTCAATGATTTTCCATGTTTAAAGAATGATTTCAATGAGAAATATATCTTAAATAATGAAGAATAGGAAATAATCCAAGCGTATCAATAACAAATCTCAAGAAATACACCCCCTCACTTAAAATTAGATAGTGTCTATATTGCTTTGTAAATCATCGTTAGAGATATATCACATATATATCTTAAAAATAAAATGGAAATTGTAAATAGAATTTTGGGAAATGGGAGCTCTCTATGATGAGTGTCGTTCCATGGGGACACTTGGTGGATGGTAATTTTAAATTGGGATACCATCATAATTATTTAGAAATATAATAACTACAATAGGTAAAACATTACTCTATAGAATTTTAGAAGGATAAAACGAGTGAAATGGGAAGGTACACATAATTACTAGTAATAAAAATGGATTATATAAATGTAGAGAGGTGATTGAAATGATGTCCCTGAACAAACTAAGAATAACAAAGATAATAAAAAGAAAAATAAAGATCCCCAAAACATGACTGAAGATTACAAAACAAAACAAATATGGGTTACCTATCATAGTGTGCTAACAATGATGTCATAAGATATACAGATAGACAAAAGTATCAGGTAGTGTCATCTATTAGCTCAAAAGGCTACTGCATATGATGAGAACTGGTGGCTATAACATCATGTTCACAGGGATTCTTGGTGGGATTAACTCAGGGGCATACCAATCATGAATATCACGAGTCAATAATACCATATGTTCTCATTGTGATGGGGATATCTACATAGCAGGAATCTCCGATGAATAATCCTTAAAAAGGTGTTTGACATCAGCCAAATGTTGATTCATCCGAAGAGGGAGGGAAGATGGTGGTGATACATTTACATCAATAAACATTGATGATATAGAAGTTCTAGACATGACTATAAAAATGAATAAATATAGGTAAGAAATATAAAATCACACATGAGATTAAAAAGAGAGTATCCCATCCATAAATGTGTGAAACATAGCTTAATGGTGAATCATGGATACAATGTAAAAAAATCAGATCAATTTAGAGTATAGTAGTGGAGGGGTACAAGGGAATCTAAGAGTATGGTGCACTCTCACTAGCTACATCTGAAGTACAATCCTGAATAGTGGGTCCCTTGATCTATCCCTCTATATCTATGTCCTCAATGGATATGGTCATGTGATCATTGATGTACTATGAAGGTTTCATAATGCTTGAAGTGATCTCATTTGATGGAGGAGGTGAGGTGGCAATCCAGATGGTGTTTGAGTGTTTGGAAGTCGGTTCAATGAATTGACCCTAAATAGATGATGGGACTTTTGGTCCATATCCATCCAAGAAAGTTCTGCTAAAAACATTATTTGCGGTGTGGGGTTTGTTAACTTGGAGGGTAGGTCGTCTAGGGTTTCGCTGGTGGGGGGATGGCAGTAGAAGAAGGGTTATCATAAGTATATAGGTGGGAGGCGACAGTGGATGGTGTCATGGGATGGTTGGTGAAAATAAAAATGTCAAAAAAATGGAATGTGTAGGGGTTTTAAATTTAGTATAGGATTTTTAAAATCCATTGGTGAACAACCCAATTAGTTTCATAGAATAATGGGGTGGGTGATTTTGTTAGAAATATAGTGGTGGATGTAGAAGGAATATGGGTCATGATTGGGGGTAGGTTGAATGGTTGATGGTGGGATGGAAGTAGCGATAGGGGTGGAGGTTATGGTGGAGGTGGTGGTAGTGGTGGCTATAGGGGCCTGAGTAGAGGAGGATAATGTGGATGGTTTAGCTTCAAGATGAGAAGGATCCTCATCAGCAACCTACAAATATGATTTCACCCATCGTTAGATGCTTCAATCCTTCATGATAATCCCCATATTGGGAAGTAGTATTTGACTGATTCCCTCTATAGGTCCAAGGGAGGTGTAGGGCTAGGTGGTCTCAACGTTACTGAGATTCCTAGATATGTGAGTAACGAAAGAACCTCCCATAAATGTATCATGAGTCCTCTTCATCGGATTCCTATAGAACTCACCCAAATGGCATATCCATGTTGACAGATGGGAAACCTCTGGATAATTAATGAATTATGACCTTGATCTGGATAACTCCCCCCCCCTCATGGGCATCACCCAAGGACATCCATGTGTGAGAAAGGTCCCTATGCAGGATTTTAAGGGCAACAGCTCTGAGTGTGGTTAACTTCATGGTGCATGGAATATAAACACTATGAAAGCCTCTAATGACCCTAGAACAAATTAATGTGGCCTCATCCATGTTAGAATCAATTTTCAATTTTGGGAATAGTATAAGGGTGATGATTTTAGAATAATATATGCTGATGTTGAACCCATAATAACATAGGCTGAGCTTCCAAGGCCTACTTCAAATTTGAAATCATAAAAAAGATGATTCCCATATCAAGAAGGATCAAGAACTAAATTAAGAGCTCCTTAAATATCTCCTAATGTTCCTGGGTGATTAGGGTCATGTGAATATGGTAGATGAGGTCATGGACAACCATATTGATGTGGATCTTCTCAAGTACAGTGATATCTAATATCCTGTTGGTCCACATCGTCTTGGTATAGAGAGCGAATAATAGAACCCAGTGTCAAGGTTATAAAAGTGGGGGAAATAATTAATTTGAGGATGGGAAAGACCTTGTGATACACTAGATGATGGTATTGAGTACCATGAAGAGGAAGTTGGATCTTTGGTATAATCAGATGATGAGATTGATGGATCTGTGGGTGGGGTATGAGTTATAGCCATCGACAACTTGGGTGGTGGAGGTGTGTCCTCACACTAGTGAGAATAGTCAGTGGGTGGGGTATGAGTCCTTTGGGTTCTATAAATTTTGGAAATATGGGATGGTGTAAGGTAGGATTGGAGGAAGTGGGGAGTTGGCTTTAGGGAAGGGAGGATGTCCAGTGAGGGGATTTGGCTACGGGTGATGGAGCTCATTAGATGGGAGGTATCATGGAGGGGGAGCTTCTGTAGAGGTAGCATCAGGGGGGGGGGGCTCTTTGTGAACTCTAAATTCATGGTATGTTAAAATTTTCTAAAAAACTAAATGTTTTATATTTCTTATATGTCACACATTTTTATGTTTTCGCCCCTTTTTCGGGTCCTCTCAAAAAACTTATATCAACCCTTAAAATTTATAAACAGAAAAAGTGATCTATCCTAGAATTTTATACCTACCTTGGGTTTCCTCCCAATCATTGTTTTGTTTATTTTCAATAAATATTAATATTTATATATAGAAGACTATAAAAATTTGTAGATTCCACTTGTAAAACAATTCATGAAAATAGTGGTGATGAAAGGTGGGATGGCCTCCCTTATTGGAGGTGTAGTGAAAATTGATTTATGGGGAGGACTGGAACCTTATCAACAAGAGGTAGTTTTTTTACATTCTTACTAGTAATATGATAATATTTCTTATAATTAAATAATCTTTTTTTTACAGTTTAATGATTTTTTTGTTTTTTTAGTGGCCATCTCCAAATCATGAAAAACCTATTCTTTACCAGCTATAAAATTTAATCTCCCTAGGTTAACATCAATAAGTGCCTTTCTAGTAGAAATAAATATTATTCCTATGATTAAAGGAACATCACCTTCTTCTTCCATATCTAGAACAAGGAAATTAGTGTGAAAAAATAATTTTCCAACTTTTACTAAGACATCCTCGAGAAATCCATGAGGACGATTGATTAAATTGTCAACAAGTTAAAGAAATAACCTTGTTGGTTTAATTTCATCAAGACCCAACTTCTTGTAAGAAAACACAGGTATTAGATTGATACTTGTTCTAAGATCATACAAATCTTTTTAAAAGGTACATTCCACAATTGTGTAAAGAATTGTGAAAATTATGCGTTCTATAAGTTTATGAGGTATCACGCACAAGAAAATTTCAGATAAATATTCATTTAGTGTAATGACTCTAAATTGTCCCATTTTTAATTTTTTTCTTGATATCGTGTCTTTAAAAAAATTATCATAAGAGAGAACATGAGAAATTGCCTCTAAAATGGCAATATTGATATGAAATTGTTTAAACATTTATTAGATTTTATTATTTTTCACCTCATTTTTGCCTTGTTTCATAATTTGAGGAAAAGGGAGAGGAGACTTATATGCTGGAGTCCTATATTAATATCTTCCTTCTCTTGATTTTCTTTTTTTGAATCTTTCTCAATTTGTTATTCCTCTCCAGTTTTCCCTAAGCAGTTTTTGTTAGATTATTTTAATGGATTTTTATCTAATCCACATGGTTTATGAAAATACTAAACATTTTGATTTCTAAAAACTATATCTTTATCATCTTCCCTCATATGGGATTTGGTATTACTAGGAAAAGTACCTAGTAGCCTATCAGATAAGGTTTTTGTTAATTCACCAATTTAATGCCCCATGTTTCATAGTATAGACTTATGGTTTTAAATATCCATCTCACGATTTTTCATTGTTTTATCTATATTCTAAACAATGTTATTGAGTAGATATTCAAGATTGGTCTGGAGAGATTGGTATTGTTTTTGGGGTCTTTGTGGATATTTAGTGAACTTCTGATGTTGTGTTGTTTAAAAATGTTAATCTTTATAAAAAGGGTGTTGTGATTTGTTTTTGTTCAAGGGTATGGACCTTTTGGTGGGTACCTAGGTGTTCCTTGGTTCCTTGGTAGAACCTTTCCAATCCAAAACTAAATGTTGCCATGGTTTTTCTAATGAGGTAGTAGATCTGGTCTTAAATGGTAGTTTTGTTTTTGATACTACTATGTCTACTAGTACTGTTCAAATTGTTGACTGTAATTAACATGTTACAATATTGATATAGGGGTTCTTCTCTCTCATGACCCACATTCTTGGTAAGACAGTGGTCCACCTCACATCTTGTATGATTAGATTTATATTAGTAGAGTAGGGGATGAAATGACAGGTAATTGAAATTAATCCATCTTCTTTTTTATGGCCTCTATTTGAGTTGTGAAAGGGGTAGTCTCATTGACCTAATAGATTCTGCACCGAGGAGGTCCTCTATCACCTTTCCATAGAATATAATTGAAGTAAACTTCATATATAGTTTCATGGACAAATTCAATCATCTTGAGCACGATTCTTCAATCAACAGTATCATCTACCACAGAGTTGGAAGCTAGTTTAAGTCCACAGAAAATGTATGTTACTAAATCTAGACATATTGTATCTGATGTAGGAATTTTTAGGTTATCTCCTTGAATCTATACCACTCTTCCAATGGTGATTATCCCTTCTCCTAGGTAATGTTTTAAATTTCATGCCAGAGCATCCAATTCCATATTGGAGGGATGTAATTATCCCGAAACATATTGACTTTTTCTTAATAGGTAATTATTTACTCAAGAAGATTTACTTTTAATCTATTCCTTGGCATGGTTTCACAAGGATAATAGGATGACCTTGAGTTCTATTTCATCTAATAACAAATCCTTGAGGAGAAAGCTTTCAAAAATACATAAAATTTCAAATGTCTTCATGGGTGACTTTGCTTTGGAGCCCACTAAATTTCTCCATGTTTTGGATCATATAAATGATTCTAGATTTTATTAAAAATGTGTAAACCTAATTTGGTTGGCACAAAATGTTGGGAGCAACACCGCTAATGAATCAAAAATCATAATACATAATGGTATGCTCCTGTAGTGTTGTTATCTCACCCTTATTGGATGGTAGAGCATATTCTGGGACCTTTATGTTGTGCTGGCACAATATTGTTATGCTCGTCCATTGTGAAGTAGCAACATGAATCGGTTTTTCTATCAGTCTCAGGATTCAAGAGATGTTTCTCTATTGCATCTAGGATTATTGAGTGGGTAAAGGGTCCTTGGTTCATGCACTAGATGAGAAGGATAGAGAAAATAAGAGGAACAGAGAAATAGAAAGAGGATGAAGATTGGGATGAAGGATAGAATGTAAAATTAAAAATGGAGGAAAAAGGATGAAAGGGGAGGGTTTAGGTAATTCAGGGTTTGATCCAAATGTCATTGTGCCTAAGGAACAACACTCCCCTAAAATTGCTAAAATTTGAATGGCCCACACATGCCATTAAATTTTCATGAGTGATTGACAAATTATTATTTTATAGTCCCAAACTATACATATTAATAGGCATTAGTAAACTGGAAGTGCGGGGTCAAACCTATGAGGAATACTGGAAGGACACCAACCATTCGAACCAAACCCTTGGAATGGATTCCTCACACTCACGCATAATAAATTTTTACTAAATCTAGATAGTTTGGTGTCTAAAGAATATAATAAAGGAAAATTTTATGGTAAATTTTAGGGCTCTTGACCAATGATAATCATATATTTAACTATAAATGGTCATATAGATTGGGTTGTAAATTTGTGAAAAAGTCTACAATTAGTTTTGGGGAAACTAATTGGATGATCGTCAGGGTATAACTTCTAACCTAGGTATAGTACCCAATTCTTCTATGCAAAACCTTTTATAGGCTAATGGTGATAGTTCTACTTAACTCCAATTAGGTTAGGTTTTCTTAATTACACTTACCATGGTTAAGGTTTTGCAATAGAATGTCATGAATAGTTATTATTAACCTAAGTAAAAGCCATAGGGTAATGAAGATTCAATATATAGATTCATTAGGTTCAAAAACACCCCTACCCCTAACCCCTAACCCAATGTGGGTTAGCCATGCATGGAAGTGATGATCAAAATCAAGGAAATATTAAGCATGTTATGCATAATCATGAATCATTTGACAAAGAAGTAATAAAGGATTTTAAAAATAAAGTATCAATATTTAAATAATTAATAACAACACAAATCCAATAAAATACCTATTTTCAATGAAGAAAAATGATAGAAGGAAAAATCAAGAATAAAAACAAGTAATAATTAATCAAATACTCACTATTAATGAAGAAACACTAATGAACAGCAAAAGCCTTGATCAATAATGGTGAGAAGAGTCAAAAAAGACATCAATAATGGAAATGATAATGAAATTGATTTATAACATATATAGAATGAAAAAATATCAAATTTAGTTCTTAAAATAAGTATAGGAATGAATTAAAATCTATTCAGAATGGAAACAAATGAACCCAAAAGAACATAATGGAAGAATATGATAGAGAAAGAAAGTGAACCAACTGTCTCATATGTGGAGTCCTCTCAAAACATCAATTGTCCCAAAACATTCATGACATGTATGTAAGGAATTCCATGTACTGTCTTAATTGAATTTATTTCTTGACATTTGAACAACGTGTATTTTAGATCCATATTTCCCGCCAATGAATCAGTTCAGGTATTTGACAAGGTGAGCCATCAAAATTTTTACATCATGCAACCCTTTAACGTATTGTATGTGATTAACCATTCACATGATTATAATCATTGATATATACATGTCATGTACTATATTAACATGTTGTGTAATGGATTAAAATTATATAGAGGCTTCATAGTTTGGTATGTGGCTCTATAGGCATCATGTGAATGTGTTCTACACATTGTGTATGAGATACACATAGTGTAAAACCTATTTCTTCTGGTATTTATCATTTCTTCCATTGATTATAGAATTCTTAATTCCTAAAAAATCAAAATAAAATCCATTTCATTATCAAATTAATCAGGAATAAACATTACATAAATATATTCAATATGTATACAAAAATTCATCTTATCACCTCTTATTCCAGACTTCATGTGAGGGGTAAACACTATTGGTTCCCTATTTTATGACCCATAATCCTTCCTTTCTTCACATGAACATATGCCTCATCACATATGTTCCCACATGCACACTACTCCTTCTATGCACTCATCTATGTGGTGTCCAAACTCAGCCAAAATCTTATCTAGAGGATACTCGGGTGCTAGCCTTGAAATTACTAGCCCATTTTTTTCACTCCAACACTTAGAAAAATACAATACTTCCAGAACACGTGAATCACATATGTATATATATATTTTATACCCTGGAATAACCAACACATCATGCACAATAAAAAAACATATCATGTTATTCCATAACAATATTGGGAACTCCTATGGTACTACTAACTAATTCAACATCTATATATTGACATAATGAAACTCAACTTACTTTTTTTTATCATTATTAAAAACAAATACACCATAACGAAATTTTGTTCAATAATATATCCCTTTTTATTTTGTTCGATTTCCATGCTAGATAATTGTGTGTTAATAAGTTATCCATCTATTCAATCATTATTTTTCCTTCTCCTATATTTTCTCATTATCTTCATTCCTTTTATTCTCTCGCATTATTGATAAAAAAAATACAAAATTCATGGATGGTGGTTTTATAAATTGATTATTAATCATTTTTTCATCATTCATCTCACTCATGGTCTATGTGAGCTTTGATCAGGACAGAAAAAGTTAGAGTTTGAAGTAGAAATAGATATTTTCTATTGATAAATATATAATTATAATAACCAATATCAATTTCTAATGTACTACATAAATGAGAGATCAAACTATTTCAGATTATTTCCATATTCTAATAAATGTTTTTTCTATTATTCTTATAAATTGTTTTATCCTAAATTTATGCACTTACTAAACATAAATATTAAAAATATTCATGTCATAACTATCAGGCCTTAAATTTAAACATCAATAGAACCAATTTAAATTTTTATCATTTTTATATTATTGATAAATAGGATTTACCACCCTTAATAATGGAACATAATTCTCAGAAACAAAGGACAAGATAGTATTAATATATCCCTTTTAAAGAAAAATATTACAAGAACCTTCCAGAATTCAAAATGTATATGAGTCATCGCCATTGGAAGCTTCTTATGAAACTATACCTAAAGGGATGCACTATATCATAACATTATCAAGATTAATTTTATGATCAAATATGATTTATGATTTTAGTGTTTTTAGATGATCACAAAGATCGAAGAATTCATAGTTTCTTCATCAATGTATATTCAATTCATAAAACACTATTCATGATATCATGAATTTTATTCCTTCCAACAAGGGTAATTTCATTATTAACCTTATCTAGAATGTATAGAAACTTGAACTTCATCGTGGTTGTAACTTATATATATTTTCCTTAGAATATATTTTAAAAATTCATACCAAGTTGGTGTCTTTTTAAAATCATGTATATTTATTCTATCTTACTTAATTTCATTAGTTATCTATTTGAGTACCATCATCGACATTAATTCCTTGAATTATTATCATATAAATACAAAAAAACAATATTGGAATAAGGTGAAACACAATTATTCATCTGTTTGATCCATTATATTGAGAATTCATTGTCAACCAGTTTTTAATTTTAAATTTATCCCCATATCTTGAAAATCTCTTCATGCATGTAAAATCATTCATTAAATCAAATGTTTCTCTAGGAAACATGATATATTTGTCATTATCCATGCATGAGATTTTCATTTTTATCAGGACCCATCAAGGAACATGAATCAGTTAGTTGAGATTCCTTATTCTTCATCATTTACTCATGTTTTGGAATAAATGTTATAGAATCATTTGAAGTGAGTCCGTCTTTATTGCATCCTTGTCATAGGTTCTAATTAGATAATGAGTTATCCCATTTTGTAATCCTCTCTTGAAATTTGATTTTATATTCATGAGGAATCTTATCATTATCATTAGTTTTTTTATTTTCATGGGATTCTAATTATATTACTTCTTCCAAGTTTTCTTGGATGATTTCTAGACATCATTGACAAAAATGATTGACATTTTTGGTTTCTTAAAATGGATTTTCAGATGTTTTTTTCAACATATTTTTCCTTATATATATCACCTAGTATGTGATTCAATTTTATATGATATTATTCTTATTATCTATCACATTCATAGCTTATTATCATGTGTCTATGATGTGTCCTATTTTTATAAAAAATAATCATATTATTCCTTTTAGTGAAACATTCATCATTAACTTGTTGATCATGTTTTGAAATTCTTTATTTTTATACTTCTTTATACCCAATGAAAACTAACTAGCCTTCTTGACAGACTTCTTGGTAATGTTCCTTTTATCAATTATAATATTATTCATTCTCAAAATACATTTATCTCTATTATTTATGTTTTTTTATTTCCTATTATTTTTTTAGTTTCATTATTAAATGATTTATATTTTATTTCCACTTTAACATGAAAACATCCATTGAAAATACTCTAGATTTTTTAGGAATTTAAAAGTTTTCATACTCGATAGATTTGTATTCAAACTTAATTTATGTTTCTTCTTCTAAGGAATGCTCTCCCTTGAAATGAGAGTCTATTCTCCCTCTAGAGTTAACCGATTTTACCAATTACCTAATGTCATGTTTTCATGTATGTCATATAAAAATAAATAACCAATCAACCTTATAATCCTTATTTAATTGTTATGTTTTCTCAAATTTAAGAAACTAACAATTTTTTTTATTTAATATTTGATTAAATATATTGGTCTTATTTTCTGGGACTCCATATTCACTAGATTATATCCACCATGGATGTTCCGGTGGGGATTATAGTATTTTTATTTAACAACATTTTTATATATTTTGGTTTTAATTAAACACTTCACAATCATGTATATTTAGTGATTTTTTTAAGTGGATGGTACCATTCCTTTTGTGGTTTCATTGAACTTGTCATTAAATTATCTCATGATGATCTTTCAAATATATAGAGTTATTTTAACATAGTATTTATCTATAGTAGTTTTCTGGTAGTATCTTTCTTTTCATCTTCTCGGAAGAATATTGAATTAACGAATTCCAAATTCAATATGTTATGAACAAGAACCAATAATTTCACAATTAATATTTTTCTCGTTGTTTGGTCCAGAAAATGCTTCATGGAAGACTAGAAGTATGTTATGAATTTTTTAATTGATGGATCAAAATTAAACTAAGTTATTTCATGAAATTAAAATGTTAATATACCAGGAGTTGGAAAGGAATACTTTCTTTCATAAAGTGTGCTTTCTATTTGGGTCACTGCTCTGTATAACTCCTCCCCATAGATTCTATAAAATATAATTTCATTTGGGGTATGAGTTGTTCCAATTTTACCCTCTAAGAATGAAATTACTTTTTGGGGAATGAAATCTTTTTTCAACCCCTATAAACAAAATTCACTTTTCACTGATAGGTGACCTTTTTCACCCTGTGAAAATGAAATTCACTTGGATGTGAAAGGATTGATTATAATTCCCCCTAAAAAATTATCTTTATAGGGTGATGAGTATTTTTAAATCCCCCTAAAAATGAAATAATAATTTTTTTGGGAAATGATTCTTTTTCAAGCCCCTCAAAATGAAATTTACTTTGTGTAGTGAGGAGGCCACCCGTAAACTAAAATCATTAATGGGAGGAAGTTTATTTGTATAATATGCACCCCTATAAAATTACTAACTCATAGAATTACAGGGGTGGTTAATTTTCCAAGTGATCATCTTATGTGATAGAGTGAATGATCAAGTGATTTTAGTAGGTATATATTTTACACATATCAAAAAGAGAATAATGAAAATGAATTGGTCCACATGGCATAAAAAGTGGTGTGTGTAGAAAATAGTTCCTTATGGACCATCCATCCACAGATAGAATACCTTTTTGGACCATAATTATATGAAACAAAATGTGAATAAAATAATTTTAGGCAACCATAAAACATAGAATATAGAATGTGGGATGGGGTCTATCAACCTTAGTAATTCTTTCTAGAGAGTTCGACCTTATCTCAACCCCTTTACGAACTGTCCAAGAAAATCTCTCCATCAGCCTATTTTGTGATGAGCTACGCCCCATGTGTACCCATTCATAAAGAACCTCTCATGAAGCACAAAGGCCTACAGAGGCCCCTTCATGTAGCACCACACCATGTCCTATTCAAAGACTGCCAGATATGTATGATTCAATCCAAAGGTAACACCACCATTCCCTCTTAATCATACATTCCCATGGTAAATTAGATATTATTGGTAACCTACATAACAAGATCCAATGAATGTTCTCAATCATACATTCCCACGGTAATGAGCATCCCAACCTCAGGGGAAGTGAAAAGGGACTCCCCATTTCATATGTAAATTTGGGGGATCACGCTTTATTTTTTCTTTTGGGGTTTAGGGTCTTGACCTCTTATCTTATCTAAAATTAGGAGAAATGGCATACCTCCTAGAGTAATCACATGAAAATTATTATGGGACATTGTTTGATGTGTGGCTCTATGTGACTATAATGGCTATGAAATGGAATAGGATATGGGTATACCAAATCCCTTTCTTCTCCTCTAGTATCCCTGGCCTCATCCACCAGTGAATGGAGAATATTATGTGGGTTTCCAAATCATTAGGTTCCTCTAGTTTGGCACACCGAGAATAAATCAAATGGGATTAGAGGGTAGTAACCATCACAACATCCACATTATCAAATACCTTACATTGGAGGATATTCCCATTATTAATCATCATATCACCACTGAAATGGTCATATCATTGGATATAAGACCAAAAAACCCAAGGGTATCCTCTTATTTAGTGTAATACCCAACCAAACCATGGTCCATATTATATTCTATCTAATCCCAAACCAAACCTTGTGCCTCATGTTATTTAGTATAATCCCAAAAACCATGATTTCAACACCTCAAAAGGTCGTATTTCAGATGAAGAAAATGGGCCTCCTCCAAAGGTTAAATCCCCAACCCATCTAAAATACGAGTGATTTGTTTCCTGAATGGATTGGATACATAGTTAGACTCCCTAAGGTTTAGACACAACTCTCTAAATTCACCAAAAGTTTATCTGGGACATAGAACTGGTAGGGTCGTATCCGACTTGGATGGAGGTCCATATTCCATTTGATCCCATTTAATCACCTTCATTATTGGGCTATATTCCTAGTAAGATCATGTCCACACCTCGGAGTCCATATCCATTCCAGGTCCTTCATGCCGCTTCAGTGTAAGTCCCACACTAACCATGACTTGGAATATTTTTAATAGATATCCTTATTGCATGAAATTAAACTACATGATTGGGTCCTAATAACATTCCCATAAAATTTTTTATGTGACTCATAATGTAGAATGAAAATAAGTGAGTTATGATTCCTTTCAGGAGGATATGTTGGAATCCCATAACATGGTCCTTATCCTACCATCAAAAAAACTTTTATATTTTATGATAATATTAAATTATTGAGCTCCGAACTATGTGTCTTAAAACTAACATTGGAATAATAAACATCATAAGAAACCCTAATCCATTTACAAAAGGGTACCATCAATGGAGGACCTTGGATACAGACAAATACCACTATTGATAAAAAACCTATAATACATAAAAAATATTATGAAATCAATACATTCTAATAATTTATTTTTAACATAAGGGTGATCTCTTCCATGCTTGGGACTCAATAAAAGATTCTTAAAGATGACGTAAATCTTTAAGGGAGTCCCCAATTGGGAAATAATTCCCCCCAAAATGATTTGTTATGTCCATCCTCCCATCATCTCAGCCCATGCATCTTAAAAGAACTCATTGGAGAAATCCAAGAGGCCATCTACCTTTGTAATGTAGGTCTGTACCAACTCAAAAAGATAATGGATGCGAGAACATGGTGGGAACAACAAATAGTGAACTTGGAATAAATCCTTGTACTCACCATAGAACATCCAGATATTTTTTTACATTCCTCATGTGAAAAAATATCATTCAACCAATGTGGATCCTTAACCAAGATGACCGTTCATCACACATGTTAGTCCCCTTCATAAAAAATTAATGTTTTCCAAAAACATAGACAAAAAAACAATTATTTTTTCATTTGTTTGTTTATTTGGATATTTCGTTTATGTGTATTATTGTTCATGATTTTCGCATTTAATAGAGAAATGTTTTTCAAGAACTCTATTCAATCCAATATGATGGTGTACTTCCAAGTAACATTGTTACTGATCCTCATCAATTTAGAGAACATAATCATTAACCTAGCATCTCCAACGTCGGGTCTCGAATAATATCATGTGGGGGTACCACCAAAATGGTACCATCCCAAACCTCGAGGCTACTTGAAAAGCCCTCTAGTCCATGATACCTTGTTATAACTCTATTCAACAATGTATGGTGGTCCATAAGCAGATAGAAAGAATTGTATTATCAAATAATTTCGGGATATTATCCCAAAAAACCTGAAATAAATTTATCCCTTTTCATAGGTAGGTCGATCCATATGTCACTAATAGCATCATCATCTATATAGCATAGGGATCCCACCAAAGGGATCCTACTAATAGCATACTCCCCCAGAACCGCACTACCTCAATCCCTTAGTGTGATCCACTTTCAGGATTCCGGACCACATCACTCAGTCGGGGGAATTAAAGATATTTTGAAAAGGATATAGACCAATTATCAGAGAGAAGTGTCATACCTCTATTCCCTCCAATTAATCTCACCAGTCAAACTTGTCGACAAATTTAGAGTAGGCACTAACACCTACCCACAACAACCAATACATTTAGAAGACTTCAACAGAATTCAAAGAATCCCTTGATGAACATTTTCTAAAATAATGTGAGTAGGTTCACAAACCTTACCACACCCATCATGCATGTATGCATAGTGTTGTTCCACCTAGAGATACTAGCATGAAAATCTAAGCAACCAATATAGGGTTGACTCATATCTATTCCACCATATATTTAATGTCGGAATATCCCAAAAATAGGTATAGTATAATAGAATAAATATATCCCTAATCTAGCTAGATAATAGGAAAATATTACTCTTTCAGATGGTGAAGTCACTCATTATATTATGGTGATTATGGAATCACATACATATACAACTCTCCATATTCTGCATGTTTTGAAATATATAATAACAGCATTAGTGGTGACTAGAATTGTGGAATATAACAAAACATATGTACTTTAAGGGACTCCACTAAATAAGTATAGAGTCACCATGGAGAAAATTCATGCCACTTCTCCAATCCACGAGGTTTGTGTACATATCATGATATATAGACAACTAAATCATGCACATATCCTCATTCCAACTGGTGGTAAATGGTCTACCTTGTCGGACACTCTAGGGTATGAATATATCCCTTCTAAAATTCTTGAAATATTTCATAAAAGTTTGGAAAAAATGATAGAACTAATCAAATTTGTTTCCTTGTATAAAATTCATCACCCATAGCAGGAGGCTCAACTCTACAATAGAAATACCTCTAAAAAGAAACCATATTAGATATGATTGGAAAATGAAGAGATTTTCTATGACCCTACACTATTGAATTCTAGTGTTTAAGAAGCCCTCAAGAATATATCAATGTTTGATCAATATTATACTCCTCATTCAGCAAATTATAGGTAGATTATAGGTAATTGTGAAGGTCCTCCCTGAAATTTAATAGCTAGTGGTTCCAAATGTCATCCCTAGACATCTTACAATGAAATATAACTTAATATTGTGATTATAATTGTTCTTTATATCTTATCTCTTGATGGGTTCCATGGTATCCCTTGTCTTTTCCATCAGATCAAATAGAAAGAATGACCTCCCCTTTCTCCCATATTCCCTAATGGTCCTCACTAGCTTATACATTTTACACTTTTTTCTCAAATAGAACATCAATCCACGATGTTAGTCCTCTATAAGATGGATTTCAGTGAAAAGGCCCTCCCCATAGGGAAATATTAGTTCGTCAAGTAGGTACTCCCCTTGATGGATCAAATTTGGGAAATCCCTCCTATCACGGGGTTCTTGGGAAAATGAGTCCAGTCATGCCTAATCGATCATAATTGAAAATAGATATTATTTCTCCACACATAGAAAACCCATGGAAATATTTATTCTTTGATCCCCCCTTAGATCAACTACCTTCTAATGAAATAGAGGCAATCAATGTCAGCCCTTTTGTTTACCATAAAAAATGGGAGAACATCCTCTATTGTTAGGTTTAGATGAGGAATATCCCACAAATGATGGAGGGAAAATATTAATCATTAGGATAAATTTGTTAAAGGACAATATACCAATAATGTTCTGGCCCATAGTTACTCTACAATCTAGCACATTTGAGGCGTTGTTAAATGATTGTATGCATGACCTTCACCTCAACACAAGGAATAAACATATTTAATTGAAAACAAAATTTATTTCCATATGATTAGTTTCCAAATAATGTTAAGGTAATAAAATAGATAAAAAATAAAAATAACTTAGAGGAAATCCATTTTTAATGAAACCTAAAATGTGTAAATATCATGATATATTCAATGCATAGGTCTATATGTGTTAAAATAATTGTGTCAGTAAATCACTAAAACCCCACCCATTGTTCGTTTTAGAGGATTGGGAGAACATGGGGGTTGTATTTTACCTTACTCCTTGATCAAAGAAGTCTCCCAAGAGTAACATCTTGTAATTCCATTACTATAGGGAGGATTCTATAAAAAAAGGCTACTTGAAATAGATAGAATTCGCAGCATGAACTATCCCACAATATATCTCAAATACATCAGGTCAGAAGAGAGAAATCCATTGAAAGGATTATTTCTCAAGTATATGATCGTATTTGGAAATCCTCCGACTTAAGGGAATCTAATAAGCAGATAACAAAAATTCCAAAAATACCCCAAATGTATCTAGAAGAAGGTATCTCAAATGTAGTTCATATCATGAATGAATCCATTGTTTGGAAAAAAAACCGATTAAATTTGAATACCAGGTGCAATGATTTGAACCGAGGAAGTACAAAAACAGCCTCAGACCGCAAGGGTGAGGGGAATTTTTAATACAACCCTCAAGGCCATCAAATAAAACCTAAACAATTGTTAATGTGATGAAAGATAATCCATAGCTCATATGTGTGTGAGATTTTGTACCTAAACCTCATAGAAAATTAGTCCCTTATCAGTTGGTTAAAGTTAAAAAAAATGAATCCTCCTTGTTCATCATGTCTCATGATGAGGTTTTCTCTTTAAGAATGCAGAAAAAAAATTATGTTGAGGTTCCCATCAGGTTACCTATAAATTTAAGGATTATAAGGTGTTACTAAAATAAAGGATGGTCTCTCCTCATAGTCTCAAAAAAACTTATCAGGAGCACAACTTCCCACAGAATTCATTACACGTTTTGTATACACTCCTAGAGAAATCAATTTTCCATCTATTTGGAGACTGATGAAGTGTTAATAGTATATTTTGGGTCGGTAAACATCATCAATACTTATGAAAATACATTATATTATCATACTAATTTGAGACAAAAAGAGTGTCCTTTATCTATTCGAAATGTTTTTCATCACAAAGCTGCTGAAAAGGTGTGAATACAAAAAACCATAGGATTACCCAAAATTCAGGGATTCCTCTAGAGGATTCATTTCCCCCTCCATGATAGGAATTTTCCAAATAAAAGGGTAAGTATATGGTGAAATCACACATATTACCTTAGGGTTTTGAACCCCTAACACTCATGGAAAGGATAGCTCCATACGAGAAAAAAATGAGATAACTAAAAAGGATTATTGTTTGAATACTCAGGGGTCATATTTTATGGATTTTTTCATATAATTGAACTTCATTTAAATCCTCTAGATATTTTCCCTTGACAAGAGGATCCTTATGTATTTGTGAAAATAGATTATAATGTCTACCCAATACTAAATAAAGACAACCAATCAATATGAAACATTTGACAGCCATGTTCTGATATTTCCTTCTCTTAACCAAAAAACTAGACCAGTTTCTTTCAAGTTACTATCATCCAGTTTTAACAAAATTTTAGGGAGAAGCAACACAACTTTATTAGACAATTTTCTTTATTCCCCAATCCTTGGTTAGGTTTCTATTCTCCTCTGAATTTTTGATACTATTGATTAATTGAGATCTCGACTAGATGATATGGAAGGAAAACATGCAATAATGAACCTAGAATAAAAAATTTATCTAGGATGGGGAGATGTGACACTTAACCAACCTAATTTTGGAAATCCCATGTTTCTATTGTTTTATAGTTCAAGAGGTCTGGATCATTGTGTTACACACAATGTATCTCGGTGAGTACCGATGAAGGGAACTTTGATTCAATATGAATCCACCAAACAATACTGTTTTGTATACACCATGGAGGGACCATCATCTGTGTGGTACTCCATATTACCTCCAGGTTTGATCAAAGGTTGGGAAGACGACAAAAGATTCCATTACTATCTCACTATAGTTTCACAAATATTGGACGCATCCATCTTGTGAACCTGAAAGAATTCTAGAATAGTACTGATAGCCCAAGGAAAGAGAAAACGAAACACATAAACTCCAACTATCACTATTAAACTGGCCAATATTCTAGATCTTTCTCCAAATCCTACACCTTATTATTTATTACCCCATACAAGGAGAAAAAATCAATAACAACCACCACAAAATGAAGGGAGAGATCCTAGATTCTCTCAATTTGAGTTATAGAGGAGTATAACTTACTCATTCTGAGATGTGAATGTTCCTATTTATTTCTATGAAACTCTTGAAAATGACTTGTTAACTCTACCATAACAGAAAAAACCTAATAAATCAAGTCATTATATAAGATCACTCCAATTATTTCCCTTTTCACTGACTATTGTGGTGAACCATATGAGATTTTTCTATTTTCAAATTTCTTCTACTAAAGATGGTTGATTATAGGATTTTTGAATCTGGGTAAACCATCCACACAATTGGAAAGTCTTCCAACCACTGTTCTATAAGAAGATGTAAAATATAATAAAGTCACCAGAAAAGGTGTGTTGAAGTTTAGTGATTTGTTGCCTCAGAATAAAATCAACCAAACTCATGATATTGTCATATCATAGTTGAAATAACCAACTCTATCCCCAAATTCTCTCACTATGGCACAACTAAATTCATCGGCACAATAGTACTCCAAAGGAAAATCTTCTATAAAATAAAATGGATGGAAGTTTGGAAGTAAAATGAAGTAATATGAACATCTTCCAAGGATTAACTTATCCTTGAATCTCCCAAACATCATGAATTCAATATCAAGAGAAACAATGCTACCCTAAAAAGGGTAAAACAGGAACTACCCCACCAAATAGAGTCCTCGTAAGTTAATAAATTGATATTCAGTTCTATTAATGTCATTCATTTGATGTATCCCATAACTTATGATTTTTTGTTATCCAACTAAGCTTCTCACACCAAATTAGGGAGACATGAATTACAGTAACAAGGGATAATGAAAAAGACGGAGGGAAACTGTGACAAAACACAATATACTGGTTGTAACCATTCCAGAGCTATACATGATGTGAAAACCCATAGGAATTCTTTCCAAAAATCCCAACAAGAGTCTAAAAATTCCCCCAAAATTTATGTGCGACCAATATTTTTGTAATTCTTATTGTTGAAAAGGTGAAAACCTGACTATACAAGATATATAGGCCTTCCAAGAAAATCTATTTAAAAAATATGGAATGTTGTACAAAGATGCTAAAGAACCTAACTTATATTCTCTAGAAAAAATAGCTATAATTTTTTTTGCAAGGGAACAACCTCCCATGGGGAAATGTAGACCTTTGAACCAAAATTAACACATCCTGAAGTAAATGGTTTCAGTTCCATAAAATCTTTCAATTCTAGAGGATCTCAATTTATCAAAGGGTGTGTGGAAAGAACATGTAAAGGCTCAACATTTCCATCAGAAATTCAAATATGAAGTTTCTACTAGTGAGGCATATCATATAATAGTTGACCCTGAATAATTTTATGTTATCGATTTCACTAAGGAGGATAGGAATGATGGAATATCGGGACAAATCAATCCCTTGTATGTATTCAAAACATTACATGACATTGAAATCCATTGATACTTTATTAATAATGGCTTGGGATTCAATATCATCCATATAATAATTCTTCCCTAACTAGGATATAATGAAGTTGATCTATTCCCTTTAGATCTAACACTATAAGGGTATGATATGAAAAAAACATAAACCCATTAGCCACATTAAAATCAGAGCTCAGTTTGGTGATTTGGTGTTCGATTATGAGGTCTTCGTCGCCTCACAAGATACAACATTTAATATCTAGATAGGAAGGAATTTTTTTCAACAGTATGTAATAGTCTCTTAATCATATAATCAATGTCATAAATAATGAAGTAATAGGAATATTGGGATGTTGCATGGTGAAAAATATACAATTGAGTCTTGTTAATCTAAGTATATTGATACAATATCCTATAGGAGAGGAGGGAATAACCCATAATTGATGATTTTAGTTGGTCTACTACTCCAAATGGTATAAAAATGACTCTAGTTATCCTATTCAAAGTCCTCTATAGTGAATATGTTCAACCCATCAGTCGGGTATAAGATATCCAATCTGATTTAGAGACAAGATCACTGGTCTTTATGATATAGGTTACATTATTTGAACCTAAAAGTGTTGAAGAAATATTGGGTTCCTATTCTGGATGAAATAACAGAGTAAGAAACACTCCAACCATATTCTCAGAACATTAGAAAGCCACCACATTATCTGTTGAACCTGTAGAAGTTGTGATATCACTATTGGAAGCTAGGTTTAGGGGCACTGACATTTCCCCTTTCCTCAGTGATACCCCTTCATCTATTAACCATCCTAACATGTTTATAGAAGAATATGATGAGGATAAAGAACTAGAAGAAGAAAAAGACCTCTTAGATTCTCCCTCATCATTCAAAGAAGGAGTCTCTATCACTATTTATGAACTCTAAGTGATAAACCTATGCACAAAAGAAGATCTGTGACCAATTTTGGCTAGTACAACTATATCTCTCAAGGGATAAGAGATCTAATGCTCTTTTCTAAAGCAACAACAAGACATGATTTCATAAAATTGAAAAGGGATTCTAGGCCTCTATAAATATATAGATATCCATCAATTGGGTACACTAAAATATCATTATAGCTATAAGAAGGAATAAATAAGGACACTTATGACTCATGATGTAATGTTCGAAGAGGATTTTGATAATCTTATCATAGATAACTTTATTTAGGATGTCCAATTACCAAAATGGATCACCATAATATTTCATTTCAAGAAGAAAAATTGGAAAATTAGTGTTTTAATAAATTTAAGAGAACTTATGTATAAATATCCAAAACTTGACATCCCAATATCTATCACAAAACATCTGAGATATGTAATGGCTAGATATCAAGACCTCTCTTTAATGTATGGATATTTAGGGAATAATCAAATTGGAAAGGCCCCAAAAGGTGAATATTCTACTCCCATAAGGATACCCAAGGGGTTTTTTTGATACTAAGTGATTCCATTTTGATTTGAAGAATGTTGGGATGACATATCAACATTCCATTCATTGCATCATTAAACCTTTCCTCTGAAAATCAGTCAATTGTAATGTTGAATATTTTTTGTAAAATCATGGAAGCATTTTGATCACATTAATGATATGAAAATAATTTCTAATAAAATTGGACAATATAGTCTAAAGATAAACCCACTAAAATTTTATTTTAGCATTACATCAGTGAAATTTATATGCTTAATTATATGTGACTATGATATAAAATTGGGCCCTGATAAGAATAAAGAAATATTGGGTATGAAACCTCCTCAAAACATTAAATATTTGATAGGAATAAAAAGATATATTTCCCCTATTAGATGCTTTATAATAGACATCAAAGGGAAATATTTTCCCTCCACCAAAGTAAAGAATAAATGGGTAGTATTTAAGTAGAATTATGACCATAAAGATTCATTTTAAGTCCTTAAGAAATATCTTGTTATCACACTGGTGTTGTTTGTTCTAGTTTAAGAAAGGTGCTAATACTGTCTGTGACAGCTATAGAATGATAACTGGGTGCCTTTATTGTGTATAAAAATGATGTTGGTTGTTAAAACATTCTTTATTATCATAGACACACCATGAATGATATTGATCCATGGTATTCAGCCATTGAGAAGAACTATTTGGCCTTAATTATCACAATTTTGAAATTGTGGATTTACCTAAAACATCATGAGGTCTATTTGATCTCTTGAATTGGTCCACTCAAATATATCAGCAATCATCCCATTTATAATGGATGTTTGGAATCATGGGAAGGCATTCTACAACATTTTCACATATATTTAATACCATATAATGAAATAAAATAATATACCTTACAAAAATTCCTATAAGATCATCACTAGATGGAAGAAGTACAAATGATTACAAAACAACTAGATGAAGACATATTCTCCATTCGTGACTCTTCTAAAATGTGGGAAATGTATTTTGATAGTGCACATAGAATCCCAAGAATGAGGATAATGGAAGATCAAAATATTATCAAAATTGAATTGGGAATTGTTATCATTTCTTCAGCAATGTCAGTTCAACCTCAACCATTTCTATTATTATAAGGTTGCACTAGAATTGTGGATAAATACCAATCTATCATTACAGGATTTCAACTAGCATTACATATATTAGAGACTCACCTGATGATCAATGGTGACTCTCGGAAATTGTGTAGATAAATAGGGATTATATTATGAGAAAGGAATAGTTGACCCAAATTATTAATCATGCTCAAGGTTTGATGGAAGAATTCCCCTATGATCTAGAAATTAACTCATGTACCATGATTACAAAATGCTCGGTCAGATGGATTAGAAAATTATACTATATTCTTGGATGATCTAGGTCATGATAAAATAGTCATCAGAATCACCTATCATAGAATAATATTATCTTTTGTTGAAAGTGGCATGGAAGAGATTATTGAGAATAATTCCAAACGTCAATCAAACAATGATACAGATGGGTGGATGAAACCCATCTAGGAATATCTCCAAATTGGGATCCTTCTTTTAGACACAGCTAGAAAAAATAGATCCTATTATGGGTAGTCAATTTCACTCTTTATGATATTCCATGACATTAGAAATATATTTATATGTGACACTTCAATAGAACTCTCATTATATGCATTGACCTAAAGGAGATTATTTACACCATGGAAAACGTTCATGCTAGATATTTTATTTCCCATTAGTTAGTGACAAAGATTTCTCGCCAAATTTTGAGGTATTTATATTCATAGACATTGATCATGTATAAATGCAGGAAATTTTTCAAAAAGGTTCATTCTTTCTAAGTGAATTCTAACCTCATCGATCATCCCTTAGAGTTGTTTCATATAGCTAAATAATCCTTGAAATTTTTTTATGGGGGATTGATTTTATTGGATTGTACCCTCTAGATTCATATAATTAGTTTAATATACTACCTAATTCTCCCTTTCACGGGATTGGGTTGTACCCCTTATGGATGCTATAAAAAAGGTTCATCAATTTCGTGAATTCAAACATCATCCCCATATTTTGTGTCCCTCGGAAAATACTGATGGAAAATGGAACCCATTTTATTTCTTATAAATTAAATTAATTGAACCAAGTGTACAATATAAAAACCAACAATTCTTCCTACTAAAATATTGTAAAAAATGGATAAATAGATTCTTTCAATAAAAGTATACTGAACATCCTTCATAAAATAGTGGATAAAGAAAAGATTTCATGTCCTGAAAAGATTCTATATTCCTTGTGGTCCTCCTAAACTAAAACCTACACTAATACACAAGAAACAACATATTAATTGGTCTACATAATATAATTGTTGATTCCCATCGATGTTAAATTTCACTCACTCAGTATATCTACCGATAAACAACTTTCAAATTATAAAAAATCCCAAAAAATAGTTTGAAAAGTTAGGGAGACTTGATGAAAAAATATTGTGTACTCTGCATTATTCGAAAATATAAAACAAATAAATAAATTATATTTTAGTAAGAATATTAAACTTCATTAATTATTTTAAAGAGATATGGTACTACTACAGTGGACCATAATGATACAAGGGAAGAAACCCCGAAATATTGAACCAAATTAATAGGGACCCCTTTTTCTACACAAGGTGTGTTCTAATTGAGCTTACATGTTAATCACAATAGATGAGTAACACACTACTCTCCCCACCAATGTAATATTTTTCAAGAAATAATCCATGTGATAATGTAACCTTCATCGAAGTCATAAGACAATAAACTACATTACAAAAAAATCCCCACCTTACGATGTAAAAATATATATCCTCATGGTCCTTTATACATGACCTAAAAAACCAATGGAGATAATTTTATAACCTAAAACTACAAGAAAACATATTATATTTTTTAGTAATCTAAAAATCATAGCCTAATTAGATCCTCCAAATGTGTATACTCTGACCAATATCTAAAAAACTTTGTAAATTAGGTTATCCTCATTGTTACAAAAAATGCTCCAATGGGATTCTTCTTTAAGAGTAAACCCTAATCAACATCATCAGCACATTATGTTAAATTGAATCTTTATCCAATATGAATATAGGATACCTCGCTTACTAATATGTTAATATTCAATATTAATAATCAAGATGGTATAATTATTCTCACATTATTCTCCAACCATGTTGTGTTCCATAATTATGTGTGGCTTGGTTCCTGTCTTCATGGGATATATAGTGACACTTGGATATCTCATCTTAGGTCTAACCACTTCATCGACTCACTATGAGGACATTTCTTCTCCAGTTTCATGATATCAACCCAAGGCATGGTTTGTCCTTTTTTATAGAAAAGTTTCCCTATAACCCTCCTTCCACATCAGGTTATCACTATTCCATGTCACGAAAAGAAACTCATTGGGACACCCGAGATCCCCTAGTTCATTCTCAATAGTAATAAACCAGAAGCTACCTCATATGCAACCAGGATACCTTATATGATAACTATGGGATGATGAAAACCATCAACCTCACCATACCACATTATTGTTTTCATCTTTCGATATGCAAGACTTTAAACAACAAAGAATCATTGTTCATGTATGCATGACCTTAAAAGTAACATACATTGTCACCACTATATGACATTAAACTACATATTCATCAGCCTAGCCACAAGACTTTAAATTGCATAGCATCATTGGTCTTTCTTGAACAACTATAAATGAACACAAATAATCCTCATCATGTGATATTAAACATTATGTTCACCATACTAGCTATAAGATTTTAAACATCATAGCATTGTTGGTTTTATTTTCCTGAGCTTAAAAAGAAAATACATAATCCTTTTTTTTATGATGTAGAACTGCACAACATTTTGATCCATGCATGAATTGATCACATCCTTGGGTGATGGTCTCCTACCCCACCTTCATTAAATTACTATTTGTTTCTTGATTCATGTATATACAGGATGTGAACATACACATAGACTTCTTTTCTAAGGCCCATTTGAAAATTTACTACATTCGTATGATGGTTACCACCAGCCATTATCCCATTAGGTTTTTTGTTCACATCAGGTCTTTTTTTCACTAGTCCACCAAACCAACTTTCCACGACTATTAGTCCCAATCCCATAACATAAAAATATAGGAAACCAATAGTTATTTATTCATGATTTTAAATATATAACAGTCCTTATATCATGAACTTAAAAGGAACCACCCATAATGTACTTTCCATATGATATATAACTATATGGTTGACATCCTCATTAAATAACATAAAACTACATAATCGTTTCATCCATCATTTAGTGGATCATAAGGTTGGGTATTGGTCTATGATTCCCACTTTCCTTAAGAACTATGTGTGTCTTGATTCACATCATAATGGTATACATGGTGATGTGTAGATTTCTTGTCTTAGCTATATTCTAAAAATCAATCCATTTATGATATTATATTTTCTAAAATATGGCCTATAAGGCCTCTCTTCACATCGATTTTATCACTTATTGGATGGGGAGTACATTCTAGTCCTATTAATATGACATAAGACTACTAGGATCCATATTCTGAGTTTTATGACTCTAAATATCAAAACCCTAGGGTTTCTTCTCATGTGAAAGTCTTGTCGAAAATCAAATCACAATGAGTTAAGATAATACACATGGTTTCAAATATATTGGGTAATATCTTTATGTTTGATCCCCAATAAAAATCCGTAGTAAATGATGTTATACTATAATACATACCAAATATTAAAAAGAGATGACTCATATAATGAAAATGATATGTCCAAAATAACCATCCTAGCTTAATGATGCAAAACTACATGGTTCAAATCCTCATTACATGATGTAAAAAAACATAACAATTAAGTCCATACATGAGAGGATCAAAACCTTGGGTGCTGGTTTCCTACCAATACCTCATTTAAGGACTATATGTGTCTTCATTTCTACCATCATAGGACACGTAGTGATGCATAGATATTCGTTCCATGGTCCATCCGCAGCATAAAAAAAATCCCCCCTCCATGTATGTGGTTCATACCTATGTATAGAGCTTCCATTCTATATCTACATGTTCCTTCAATATTTCCATGTTGAGATACATAGTTATGATCAAACCTTGATTTATAGGCCTAGAAAAAAATATATAAACTAAACTCTATATCCTAAATATAAACAAAGATCTGTGAAAGAGATCTTAATTGGGTTACCTCACACAGGAGCCCATCATGGAAACAAAAATGTTCACTTCCCTGTATATAATTTAGATCTGTACAGGGAACTCCCTACCTCATGGCCTATTCCAGTTCAAATTCATCATTTATTCATTGAAGCATTACCTATATACATTATACTACTTATCCTGGGGAAACTAAAATCTATAAAACCTTTATTTGTCCATCGATATAGAATTTTAGTTTCATGGGGAAGCTTCTATTTTGACTATGAATAACATGCCCTAGATTAGATCTATATAAGTATCCATTAGTATTCAATTCAACCTAAGGCATATTCCTCCTCAGGAGAGACTGCTTCTATCTCTATATTCCAAGACAACATCATTTTGGAAACTACTTTTTGAACATGGTTTGTGGTCCCTCCATTATTACTTATCTTGTATCAATTATCCTGGTCTATGAATTCCCATGATCTTGGTTTAAAATTTACTTTCTCATGTATGAAGCATGAATTTTCTCAATGAGAAATATCAACACCTAATGGTTGGTTACATGGGATTGAATTGTGTGCAACCACAGACCTTGAGTATAATGTCTTTAAATGGTCTCCAAAGGGTTTTGTATGTGAACATGAAAATTCCAAACAACTCTTATATTCGTGAAGACTCAAGAAAATACATTCCAAATATAGGTTTTCATTTGAAAACTTAGAAAATGACACTTAAGAACTCATATTAGTTGATATGATGGGAAGTAGGGATAAAAACCCTTTTATAGATGTCTATTTCAAATTCTGGGACTCTCTTATATATTTTAAATATATTAATGAATCCTTTTTTCATTTCCAAGTATTCATATGTAGATTACACAGAATTAAAAATCCATTATGAATAAGAATTGGTTTGGAGTCATATATATGAATATGAGGTTGCCCATTCATGTATCCCTTTTATAGAAAGATTAGATATTCATTGGTCATATATTATAACGACACTAGTTTTAAGATACGTGATGAGGCGCTGTGGATTTTTCTTTCATCTAGGGAGATGAAAGTTAACATGACCTTGGGATCTAACCCATGAGATGGGATTCTTATCTATCCCTATGGGAGGAATAAAAACCAATATAGTTTGGTGACACTTAACTAGGAACATGACCTTCTATAGTCATGTGATAATGACCAAACCATGAATTTTAACATCATATGTTAAGGGATCCCCATGCTAAAGGTTCCTATTGAAGGATTGTTTGGAACTTTATCCAAGAAAGACCATGGGGAAAAAAGATATGTGGTCTCCCAGGTGGAAATTACCTTACCAGGGATATGGCCTTCAGAGCATTAGGGTAGATTTGGGAGTTTATTTTGGACCTCACGGAGGGTATATATGTATCCTAGTAGGTTTGGAATCAAATCCTATATAGTTCATATTTTTGGGGATTACCCATGGATGCTTCTTATTTAAGGGGGCATGATTGGGGATTACACTTAGAATTATTCCCATATGTTTTGATTCATTGGGAACATGGACCTTTGAAGGTATTGGGTTGGGGATTACACTATATAACATTCCTATTTGATTCATATCTGGTTTGTGATTATACTTGGGGGATGCATATATGAATCGGTATAGTTGGGGATCATACCAAATATGAGGCCCATTTTAGTGGATGTAGTTGGAAATTACACTCAGTGGATGACCATTTGAGTTGGTATGGTTGGGGATTACACCATATAGGTGGACAATTTGAGTGGATGTTGTTAGGGCTTACACTCAGGGGATACCCATTTGAGTCAATTTGGTTGGAGATTACATTGTATAGGAGGACCATATGATTGGATGTGTTTTGGTCTTACACTCAAGGGAAACCCAATTAAGGTTTGGGATCATGCAGATAAAATTATCATCGCTAACTTCTTAGACCATGTGATTCATGGTTGGTGTGAGAAATAAGAAGAAGCAGTTGATTTAAGATCACACAAACCATTCTTACCTAGGACCAGGTTTTCCCATGCTTCATGTTTCTACGCATGACCAGGTTCTTACCATATAGTGTGTTTCTACATAGGGTCTATTTTCTTCCATGTAGCATTTGGCTATGCATGGAAGGGTTCTTACCTCATAGTGTTTTTCATTGCAGGATTCCAGTCCGTAAACGGGACAGCCATTTATGCATCATGGAATAGTATTTACAAAGGGGTTTTGAGTTTGTCGACATCAAGATGATTTATTATTTCTTCATTATTACAATAAGGAGGGTTTTTACCTACTAGGAAACAACAAGGAGGCTCTATTTTTTTGTGTTTCCTCATCACTCGTCTCCTTCATCGCTCTTTGGTTCGATCTCGTGGTCCCTTTCTTTGGTTCCCCTTGAAGTATTTTTCTATAAATGCATAGGGATTGGATAATTTCATGGATATTCATTCATGGTGGTTTATGAGGACTCATTTATAGGAGACGATGGATAATTCCTTGGTTATTTAATGACTTAGTCAGTGTGGAGCAGCATTCATGATGTTGGGACATCATTTGAAGTGGAGAAAATCACCACCACCCCTGCAAATGAATTTTCTTCATTTGGCGGTGCAGTCAGTTCTGCATCATCTAGAAAACAACTTGGTTTGTGTGTATGATCATTCATAGGGGTGGAAATCACCTCCCCTCTATTGAAAATATTGTGGCTTCATTCACGGGGGGTCAGAGGTACTGTCTCATCCCCTAAATGATTTTTTACGAGGGGTGCCTCATAGAGTGGTGTAATGCCTTACAGAGCACTATTCCATAAAGTTATTTGTGATTCACATGATCAATCCATCCATCCAATCCTCTCCCAATTGAAGATTATATCGAAATTATTTTTCAGGGTTCAATTTTACCATTTTTCAATTCGGATAGAATGTTCCCATTGAACGTCTAATTTTCAGGACCCAATAAATGCCCCCATAATAATGGATTACAATTGGGATGAAGAGGAGACTATTCATATATATAAAGGGGTCCTATTTCAAACTGATTTGATTTAACGTTTTCGCAAGTGGACCCACAAGAGGTCACCACATTAAAAAATGGATCATTATTCCACCTCGATGATTACAGTTAAGAGACTCAATTTCATGCATGAGAATATTAAATTGGATCATCGATGTCACATCATTCATGAGGAAGGTATTATGAAGAACCTTCCATTACCGGATCTTCTGGTCTTCCCATTTTCAAACAAAATTCCATTTTATAACTTTGGAATCCAAGATGTTTCTCCCCTTCCACAAGTTGATCAAAACCGCCAATCAGTTTGGTCTGAGATATCTTGGGAGCATTCCCAAGTAAACATCTATTCTACTGGGTAAATAATTTCTAGTTCATTTTGAGGGAATATATTTTTTAATGGTTTTATGTGGACTAATATAAACCAACAGATCCACAATATATCAATGTAATCATCCATTCAAGATTATTCTTCCATTTTCAACCTCTTGTGAGGCAATCCCAATCGAGGGTGGATCTCCAAGTTGGAATTCTAGTCTAGATGGAGTTTCTCAAATGAATAGTCTTGGACATTATGGGTGAACCAAAATTTCATGGAATTCCCTGAATAATTGGAGGTCATCAGTTTATACCAGTCATTATGGGTCTACCAGCTTACTGTTTGTTCAGTAACTGAGGTGCTACCTGAATTAATTAGTTATCGGTGTTCAAAAACAAATTTCACACATCTATCACAATGATAAGTATGGATAAGTTTATTAGATGTTTTTAAGGCAGGGGGAATCCCCATTATCAGCTACATGTATGATGAATTCTATCCTATATCCAATACTTAGGAAAGCACTGAGAAACTATCTCGTCGGTAGGGGTCCTGCTGACCGCAGAAGACGAATTTCATGGTCAACCCCTCCACACCCTCTCAGTCATCCCACTCAATGATTGGATAAATTAGTTTAATTAATTTAGCTATGAAAGGAATAAAAATCACCATATTAAGAATCATCCAACTCAAAAGTCATGTAGAATCCAGGTTTCATACTGGGGTATTGTTGAATCTGGTCAATATACAAATTAGGGCTATAGAATCTGTCCAGACGTATCCTCTAACTTTAGGTTAGTGTGTTTCTTCATTATACTTCTCTGTGGATGGTTCTTCCTATTTCATTATGCATATACTATTGCCTATGTTTTTAACCTGATGATGGTGGCTACACTAGCATAGGGACACCCCATCATCTTAGTTGTACCCATTCTTGTTAACATTTATGAATTATTGGACCATATGTAAGAAACTAGGTCTCTACATAATCTTTAAAAGTTGTTCCAATTCTTTTATAGCTATTTGGAAAACACTATCAAATATATGAATTTCAGTATACCATGAAAATTACTTGTTCTTCATTTCAACCCACAATGATTAAAATTTCAATATTTAACCTTAAATCCTTTAGCATTGATGGTTTTGTTGAACATTTGAGAGATTGGTCCCATGTTAATTTCACTCTTTACCAAACACCATCAGACATGGTTGTTAAAAGTGGTGAAGGGATATTGGAGTATGGTTCTTAAATTATCTCTATATAAGATGGAATTCTATCCACATGGGTGGATGGGGCAACCATATGTGAATTATATTCCCCTAAAATATTTGTGGGAAAATTTTGACACTAGTAGAGGGATGCCTTTTTACCTCTTCCCCAGATCTATGATTCGCACCCAGTTATCTTGAACCATCTATAGTTAACGATGGTTCCTGAGGGTTATGATAAGAGAATCTCTTTTTCTTCTCTGGGAGGTTCAACTACCTTATCATAGGATTATTCCCAAATGTGGGTGGGGTGATATGCTAATGCAGTTTTTGGGTGGTTAGTTCGACAGGTGGATAAAATATTGGACACCCCTAGTTCTTTGGATAATTTTCCATATCTACCCACATCTATAGGAATAATATGTTATTGTCATCATTGTAGGCATTATAAAAGAGATTCATCCACAATTACACCTTTTGTGGTGATTATTGTAGACCCCATACTGTTGACTGACACCATTGGAAATCCCACAGGGGTTGGTCCAAGCGGGATATTATCAAGGATTCCATCAACTGATTCCTACCCTATCTGTTTGGCATCTGAGATTGTACCAACAACAGATATGGAGGAATATCCAACCTGGGTGTCATAATTTTGATCATGACTATTTGTCGTAACTATAATCCTAGACTATATTAGTGTAATTGTGGATGAAAAGGCCAAGAGTCTTGATGATTTCTTTAAACATTAGGCTATACAGAAATGGTATCCTTACAAAATCATTACTTTTACCATAGAGACCCCTTTAGTAGAGATTTCTAATAGATAGGAAAGATATATTCAACTTTTACTTGGCTTTCCTCATGTGGTTTTGATTACCAAAACCTTAATATAATTATCCACTAGATCATTACAACAGGGGAAGGATTAGCTAATTGTAAAAGCTAACTTACTTTGTTTAATGCTTTCCATCGTCAAATGAAATCCTTACATGATATTACCATTGATCTACACCACTTGGTTGATGAAGAAAAAAGATATTATGATAAAGTGGTTTCACAAACCAAGGATCTATAGGAATTCAAGGATTGTGTAGTAAGTTTAGGAATACCAGTAATCAACAACTGCATATTTTAAATCAATATAGAAGAAGGGTCAATATATCAGGACATTAATTATACTTATGTGACTAACAACTAAAACTATCATTGGGAAAAGGACCAATTTGGAATGGATCCTTGGTGGATTACATTAATAAGTAGTAAAGATGATAACTAAAGTGATATGAGCATCATTGTGACAATTTTAGTTGTTTTGTCTTCGTTTCTTCCTTGCAGCATCGAGGAGAGACACCTAGATATTGATGACCCTCTACTCTCATTTTAAAAAATAACTATAATTTTATTTTCATCAATGCCAATCAATTTCAATTATTTACATTTTAGAAAAAAATTAACTGTATATTTATTGAAATCACAATCTGGGATAACAAAATTGTCATTATCATGTAATGCTGCAATTATTGCCTGATTTGGGGGACCTAGTGAGCGTAGTTTCGAATATTGGTTTGGATTGATGAAAAACCCTATGAACTTTGTTTCTTTTCTGTTATCACCCTAATTTTTTCGTAGGACTACTGTGGTGTGGTCTTAGTGTGTGTAACATGACATTTTCTTTGGATTCCATTTGCAAGTTTTTTACCTAACATGTTTTGTGCCTTTTTAATTTTATTTTGATCTCTTAATTGTTTACTAAACCATGAAAAGAATAACTATAGTGATCCAGCACTTGAATTTTTTCTAGGGTTCCCTTTGTGGGTTTTTAAACTGGAGATTACGGTCTCTCTTTTGATGCAGAGTTTTGAGTCTTTCAACCTACACTAATGTGACTGATATTTTAGGTTGAATAGATTTTACTGTGTATCAACAGGAGAGGGTCCCAATAGTAATTTTACCCAAGAATTTCACATTAATTTTTACACATGAATGAGGGGGTTTTCTTGATAGTGTTTTTTTGATCTATAAATCCAAGACATGACATACAAAACATACGTGAGAAGAAACCATGAGAACTGTTTCCATCACGGTGTTTCTAGGGAGCAAGGATATGGTAGAATCCTCTCATAGGGTTGAATTTTCCTTTTGTTGATAATAATTTTTGTGGTTAAATTATGTAGATAAAATGGAGGAATATTGTTCATATTCAAATAATGGTGTCCCCGAACAAAAAAACCTCCATTTCTGATGGATATATAATTTTTTAAAATATTGATTCCTCCGGATTAAAAATAGGTTCCTGTAAAAAAAATTAGGTTTAAAAAAGGTGATGGTATTTTTACCGGTGTTTCACTGATGAGAATCATGGTTCCGTTGGTTGATTTTTGGGGGTTTAATTTTTTATAATCATTCACATCGTGTTCACTATTTTTGACTAGTCTCTAACGAGTATGTTCACAGAGCTAGAAACACGCAAGGGTTCTGTATCTATAAGGACCTACTTTTAAAAGGCATGCGCATGTTCTGATTTTAATAAACAGTTCTTAAAAGAATTTCATTGGTCTAGTGGATGGGAGTTCGGTACCATATCACCCTTTGGGGGGAACTATTGCCTACTTCATGACTCCATTCTAGATTTAGGACATATTAATGAATCCTTTATTAATTCCCATGTATGATATGGATCAACATTGAAATTAAAAATCAATTGTTCACATGTATGGAACCTAGAGTCATCTCTATGTATCTATGGTTCGTTATCAAATGGTATTCACTTGCATAAATAATAGATATTCTTTGGTTGTTATTACAACAATGGTAGTTTCAAATCCACACAGTGGGGTACTTCAGAGTATATATTAATCAGGGGAGATAGAATTCACTATTAAGTATATCATATTATTGGGATACGGAAGTTATTTTGATGTTGGGATCAAACCCATGAATGTGATTCCTATGAATCATTGTGAAAGTAATAATAACCCACAAAAGTCGGCTCCACTTAATGGGGAACATCATACCTTTAAAGGTCATGTGATAAGGACCTAAACATACTATTTTATTTAATGTGGAAAAGACTTCCATGAAGAAGGTTCCTTGTCAATGTTTGAAGTGGAACTTACGCTGAAGTATCTCATGGAGGATGGAAGGGTAATGGGTTCCCGGGATTAATGAAACCCTATTGGGAATGTTTCGTACATAGAATATGGTTCATTTGGGTTGTTGGGATTATTCGTCAGGGAGGATTCCTATATATCCCACTTGGAAGGGAATGAAATCCCATGTAATTTGGTAATTATTTTCCACCACCATAGAGGCCCTTTAAGATGTCTCGCATGGAGAGTATATCCCTTTAAGAAGATTAAGTTGGGGATTCCTCCTAAGGAGGATTCCATATAATAAGGGTTCAATGGGTGTGTTTAACTCATGGTACACTAGGGGGTTTGTTTAGGGATTACTCTTGAGGGGATTTACTATTGAGATTAGTCCTCAGGTAGGTGTTTTATATATTCTAGTTAGAGTATGAATCGGGGTTCTTGTAGTTCAAATTTGGAGCTTAATTCTGAGGAGCATTCCCAATTGAGATTGAAAATTAGATTCGAATTCTACATATCCTAGTTAGAGAAAGAATACAAGATCCAGTAGTTCAAATATGGGTCTAGCTCCTGAGGATGATGCCCAATTTATCTCGGACCTTAGGTAAGATTCCTATGTATCTTGGATAGATATGGAATTAGAGTTCTCATAGTTCAAATCTAGGGCTTAATCCTAAAGATGATGATCAATTGAGGTTTTTATATCTATTAGAAGAAGGCCCATGGAAAATGAAAATTGGGACTTACTCTTGAGGAATATGTCCAAGTATATTTAGGACTTCATAGATTTCATGATCACGGTAATCCTCTAAGACCATGTGAGTCATTTTTGGTGTCACAAAGAAGATGGAGTGGTATATATAAGGTTTGTACGATCTACTGTCATACTTTGGTGGAAAAGTTTTGAAATCCCAAAGGGAGAGGGAATGGGCTTTGAGCTTGCATGCCCCCTCTCTTCTTTTTCATAACTATGATAGTCACCTAGTGATATATCCAGGTATATCTTGAGGTGATGGTGGGAGAGGTCAGTCTGAAGAACCCTAACCATGTTCAGTTTACACTAGAATTATTCTAGGTTATGGAGAAAGATGAATGAATAATGGTGAATATCATGCTGTAAAATTGGTTACATAGGAGGAGGATGTAATTCAATGTCAAAAGGAATCATGAGTGCAATCCTTTCCCTCTATGATATGGAACTCAGGATCCAGGACTCGGAGATGATAAGGGAATGATAAATACGCACCCTTTCCTCTAAAACTGATAATTTCCAGACATTATCCATGGGTATGGGTCCTTGTGACTGTTAAGATTCAGACTCACATGGACCTCGAGGACTCTAAATCGCTAATCAAACAAGGTGAATAAAACCTCTGACTGTTGGGATTCAAACACAATTGGGAGGCATTCTGAGGCTCCCCTCTCCATTATTCCATAATTTATGAGTCCTCGATGGACGTTTCAGTTTAGACCATTTTCGGAAAGGGATATAGAGAAAGAGAATCCATGTAATGAGTGGCTTAAGAAGAGGGATTGATGATAGACTCGCACATGGTGAAGACTAGGTCAAGCCAAAGTTGACTCATGCAGGTAATTATCTTTGTAGTTGGGTCTGGGAAAGATTATGGTACCATGTGCGATGGACTATATGGTCAACTACACTTGGGTGAGACCTTTCTCAACCATTCAATGGTTATCTCAAGTGTTCCTCTATGTGGATCATGCAATTCCCTACTCAAGGGAGGGACCTCTTTCTATTGTATGTTTTCCATGGACAAATGAGTGGTTCATGCATGGATTGTGTGTTTAGAACCATAGGATGAATTTTTTTCATTAATTCAAACATAATTATATCTTATTTAGATTTCAAATTACTACCTAAAATCTTATCGAGGTCCGGAGTAAAGCACTCGGACAATTAGAGATTAAGAAGGTCTTTTGGGAAAATCTTCTATACAATTGATTTGCCCAAGGGTATTATTTATAGGAAAATATGGGACCTTGGGAGAAGTAACTGAGTCAGGAAATATGGTCATGCTAGTAAGCCGCATAGGCCTCTACGTAGTCACTCTTCGCATCACTGCTAATTGAGGGAGATTTGCGCGGTGGGCTTTGGATGGAGCCCATATTTTCTTCTTTCATTCCTCCTTCCATCTTATTCCCTTAAACACATTTCCCATTGGTTTATTTTAATACAATTGAAATAACTATGTAACAAAAAAAAATCCCCCCATGGGATTAGATCTGATTTTGGGAAGTGGGTATGATTCTGAGTAGAAAAATGATTAAAAGGTTGAATGGAATGTTAAGGTGAACATGCTAGTAATATGTGAAAGTATCCCACTTAGGCTACTAGATTTGGTGAGGCGTGTACACATTCCACACATGGGTATGTTTTTTCCTTTAAATAGGGACGCTATTACATTGAACATTCCTTACACATTAATATAGGTTTTTCCATTCTTGTGATTTGTGCACATCCATTGCCAAAGATTCCTTCACTAAATCTCAGTTCGTGTAGGTATGATGCTCACTAGCATGTGTACCACATCCTTTTAAGTGGATTACTTACATATAGAGGTAAGGATAAGAAACCACCTGAAGAAACTTTTGAAAAGACACTTACATGGTGATGGTATATGAATTCATTCCTTCTCCAAATTTTTCCATTTCCTTGCAGCTTTATTTAAATTAACTTATTATAAACAAAACAATATGATGTTTCTTGGTGGTTCATTCAATTTTCACTATGAATAATTATCTTTATTATAAACTGTATTCTAAACACATTGAAGAGATGCTAAAAGATATGGGACATGCCTATTGTAACTCTTTTGATGCTACTCTCTCGAACCCAGTGGGGAATTAGAAGAAATACCAACATGACTTTCCATGGAGTAATTACCTACCACTATATAGCCACAACTATTTGAAAGAAGTCTTAATACTATTATCAATGAACTATACTCAAACTCATAGTTTCAGGATTTCTAAAAATTAGCACCCGTTAATGATTTATTCATGGGTGCCTATATTAATATCGAGACGTCAACTATAGCTTGTTTCATGAATCAAATCCAAATTAATCTGGATTTGAAACCGCACATGGTCGAATTAAATTTTTACTACAATTCATCCATATTATATGATTCCATAATAGATCATTAAAATGGTTGGAATAAATCTGGTGATTTCTACGCAAGAGGGGGTGTTAAGCCTGTGTGGATGTGGGCATATTGGGTCTGCTAGAATTGTATAGAATTCACATCCGAGATGAATGCTGTTAACATATATGAAGTTATCTAGGTGGGGAAAACATATGATTATAAGAATTATGAGTTCATTTACAAATATATTGATCTAGTAGATCCCACATAAAAATTAATTCCATTTGATGCATAGAGAAGTTGAAATTAGTTAATTGGACGTTCACCAGATCTACAGGGCTCTGATCCTCAGAGATACGTATGACGAATTCATCCCTATGAGGGAGACATCGAATGATACAGGACTCCATCTCTAGAACCTGATCTACTAAAAATATTTCATGAAATTAAGAACAAAAGGCATCATACTAATAAGGGATATAAATATGGAGGTGTGGATGAGTATTTTCTTGAGGAAGAATGGGGAAGCCCCCACTTGCAAGCTCCCAACAATCTATCCCAATATATGGAAGTGAAGATCAACTGACACCTTCTTGGTGAAATTTGAGAAGGGAAAGAAGGAAATGTGGGGATATGATATCAGACTCAATGTTCTAGTTTATACTCATCTTGTGGTGTTTCTAGATATGTGAATTAGCACTTATTTTCTCCCTTTTTGTTATTCTAGTAGAGGAATAAGGCCAGGAATATTTGTCGCAACAACAAAACTGGCGGAGAATAAGAATTTTGGATTGACCATCCTCATCCCGGAAAATATACATAGGATCTAGGTTCATGTTCATACAGATAAGTGTCCATTCATAATTCTGTGTCCATTTTAGGTGTTATGGGGATGGGTTGTAGCCAACTGTAAGACATATGTCGTATAGAGAGGGATAAAAGTCCCCAAGAGTCCATTTCAACTATATATCTATGATGAATCTTGAATTACACACTTAAATATAATTTCTAATGAAATTTTGATGAGTTTAATCATATTTAAGGAGATCAATGTCATTCCTTATAGGAATCTGCCCATGGGAAGGTTCTTGATGAAAGGAAATATAACAATGAGATGAGGTCATATATGATGGATTTTATGGATGTATTGCTAGTGACTCACAATGATTGGGATATAATATGTGAGACCTACACCCAATATAGGGTTTCACACTAGTTAATGTACTTATTGAAGATAATCATATCTCCTCTAGTGCATGATCACTCATAAAAGCACTTGATGGGGGATCAACAGTTGTGGATGCTTACTACAGCGGAGTTGATCCAAGTGATGATCAACCTGCCTTCAGCGATTGAAACTAGTGGGATGGTATCCTAGTATTCCAAGGCATGAATTGGGTTGTATCCAAAGGGGGTGTTAGCATGTGTTGTCCCTTGTGTTAGAAAAAATAAGATTTGTATGAAGGATTCCCCACTGGTAGAGGGTAATTTATCTCATCTAAAGTATTCTTAAGTCCCTTTAGAAGAAGAAGATGATGAGGTTCCTATTCTTCCTAAAAGACCTCATGTAAGGTTCATCCCACCAGTTATAATCAAAAAAGATTTTCCAATTGTTCCTGAGAACATATGGTCTAGTTTTTCCTATATTGGGGAGACTTGGGCCCCATTTTCCGACCCCTCATATGTGAAAAAATGGGTTAGGAAACCCATGAAAATAAAGACCACCAGGTTGACAGTACGTCTATTTTGGGATGATTGTGACTACATGCATCTATATGTATTCAAATTTTGGAATGAAATTACATTATATGCTGAGTATGTGTGGTATCTCCTTCACACTAGGATACAATTTCTAGATATTGGAAATAATCGGGCTCCATCCAAAATTTTCTTTGAAGACAACCTTGCTATGGTGAGGGTTTATATCTACGAGTTGTATATGCTTTTCTATGTGACCAATTACTGAATTACTATGACAAGATTGGTGGAGGATATTTTGAGATGATGAATCACTAAAGTTGTTGATAATCCATATTTAGAAGGATGGATTGAATATTTCAATCTTGAGGATGTAAGCTCTATCCCTATCGGATATTTATCTGTTTCACCCATGTAGTTTAGGAAAAGTGATATTACTGAGGGTGAAATGCCACTTTGAGTTTCAGAGGGCCAGGGTGAATCAACTGAGTTTCCATCACTGGGATATATCTCTATTGGTACCCTGATTGGTCTTACTGAATCAGATCCTGAACTGGTAGAATTATCTATTTGAAAACTCAAAATGGAGTATGAAATGCCATGAGTTCCTTTTTTTCAGCCTTAAAAACATTTTCTAATAGATTATGGATCTAGTATTTTTTTGCTGAAAATAAAATAAGCCTTTCACAGATAATGTCCTATTCTTCATTCCTCATTAGTAGTGGTAAATCACCATAATATCAAAAATCATTATTTTATTCATCATAAGGGTGTGACACCCTTTTTATACCTGTAGAATTTCCTTCACTATCCTATGGGATATGAATCAAGAACAACCCTCCATGAACTAAGGATGTTGCTTCAAGAAAACACTAATTCCTTTCAATGATTCAATTACCTTGGAAGTATAATCACTAAGGGTTAAAAATGCACCATCTACTCTTGATACATTTACCAGTATTATAGAGAGGGTGGTGAATTCAAATAATGTCATATATTCTTCATAAATTGTCATATGTTGGTTTTAGACACTATCCCTATAGAATTTTAGGTTTATCAAATGCACTAGAGGATCTTGTGATGACGGATGTGGACTGTGTAGACGTTACTGAGGATGTTGTCCAAGGTCTCAAGGCATGTGGAGAGGGTGGCATGATATGTTCTATAATAGACATCCTGCGTGTATCTCATGGTGATATTACCACTAGTATTAGGGAGTTAGTACATTAAAGGTGAGTTATTTTCATGAATTTTGATGAATTAATAGAAAGCATTATAGCTCCAACTACTCTGGATTTGTTTCATCACTAAAAAAGGAATTGAATGGATGTCCTCCTTTGGATTTTGGTAATGAATCAACATTATTGATGTTCTAACCATGGATATCTGAATCATGTATCTTTGCCTGTAGAGGTTGGAATAGTGTGGGTGAATACATAGCACATCAAAATCCATCTGAGCCCTAACATTGATGGGGAATTAGCTCATGAGATTACTAGAAATGAGATTCTTCCAATGAACTATTTGGAAAATCCCAAGTAGAGGTAGAAGTGTTCCACTCTTCAAGAGGTTCTGATTCATGTTGTTGAAGTAGGGGATTCTAGGTATGAGTCTACCCAAGATTCTAATCGTCTATTGGGTAAGTGTCACCAACCTCTTTGATCATTCCCCCTTATTTTTTATTTATTCTTTCAGATTCAAAAATGATTATTGATCATTGTTTAAGGCTTCTAATTTCTATGGTTCTATCCGAAGGAGGGTTCTCCACATCAACCCAACTAATTCCCAATGGTTATTCAGCCACTGTATCAAAGATAACAAAGCATTGCGCCTCTTTGAGGGACCTCATTCTTGAGTATATACCTCTATCTGAAAGAAGTTTTGAGTCATACCCATGGATTTATAATGCATTTTTTTCACATGTCATAGAATTTGGTGGGGATTTTATAACATAATGAATAAGAAAAATCTGAAATTTCTTCCTTCATAATTTGACAGACATCCATCTCAATTTATTATGCTGGGTTTTATCGGATTCTATTACCATCGTATTTTTGTTACTATTAAAGTGACCATTCTCAAGTGAGAAAAAGATAATGATCTCTACCTAGACCACATAAAGGTAATTTTAATCTCAAATATCAATGTTTTTCAATATTCATTATCCAATGTAGAGGCAAACCATACCATGAAAATGGAATAGGATAAGAGAAGAATCATTGATAGGACTATACAGTCATCGTGCATTCAACAAGAATTGGATACTGTTTGGGGGGATCTCAAACAACTTTCCAATTCATTATGGTAGGTAAAAATTGTAGTGTTTCCTACCGTATCTTCTGTGATAGAAGTTCTTCATCAGGAGAAATTTGTGGAAGCTGGTCAGTTGACTGAGCTCTAGGAAGAGGCTGATGGGATTTGGGAGGTTTTTCAACAGATAAGAGTTATGTTGATAGTCTCCTATAAAATATGATGGAGAGACTCAATTTTGGGGATTATCTTAAGATTTGAATTCATAAATAAAAATGAATTATTTTCAATCATATATGCCTTCATCCTTGTTTTCTTTCTGCAATCATACTGTGATATAAAAATGATGTTTCAACACAAAATAAATTTACATCACTAAGTCATGACTACAAAAATGAGATGGGGAAATGATATAATTGTATTCCTATGTCATGGGGTCTAGTGATAATGTTTTTATAATTTAAGGGTTTTATATAAATCCCTACAAAAATTGTGTATTTTTCATTTTATTGCATTAAATTTTAACTAAGCTCAATGTGAAGGATACTTAGTGGGTGAGAATTGGCTTTTTCATAGTTCAAACATTTCAGTTTTTCAGCCTAACATGTTTTTTTGCCTACTTATTTTTGACACTCGATCATTTCCGAAACCATGTAAGTGTAGTTATAATGATATTACACTCTAAATATGTTTATAATTTCATTTTTGGGATTTAAATTTGATATTTATTGTGTATCTTTTCATGGAAAGTTTAAATTCATGAAAATTAGAGTAAAAGTGCTACTATGTTAAGTCGACCTGTTTGAACAATATTTTAAATGATATTTCTAGAAATGCTTCAATAGCCAAGAAATTTATGACTCTATTCAGATACCTTCAAATGGAATATTGAGCCATAGTTTTTTGGTGGTTTACAAATCTAAAAAATGATATCCGGGAAAATATGGGGTCTTTCCTAGGGGCAGAATTACTGCCGATTCATGAACCCTGTTATGATGGATGTTTAATGTAAGGCCAATTTGGGGGTGAGTAGTGCATATTCAACTAGTGGAATCCATAGGATGACATACACAAGTTATGGGAGATTTTATGAAAGGAAAACTATGTCACATACTATATAGTCAGGTAAAGGATCTTCATGATATTATGAAATTCCATTGTTTACTGTCAGAGGATGTTTATGATGATTTAGATTTCTCAAGGACAAAATGGTTGGATTTGACTAGGGATGATGTATGAGAATGGGAAGAATGTCAGTATTGCCATTGGAAATGAATAGAGGAACCACTTCAATGCAGATTAAGTTTACACAAAGGAGGGTATACTTCGTTGGATAACCAAATTCAGAGAATAGGATTACCCTTTTTTGAAAAACGTTAAATTGCATCATAGTTTAAAGTAATTAATTAATCACATTATATTGTTATATTTAATGTCATTCCTATAGGTCATTATGTTTTGTAGATTAAAGTTATGCAGTTAGGATATTCGAGTCTATACATTAAGGTCTTTATCTTCAACCAAAAGGTTAGTGATTCTTGTATTTTTAGTGACCTTCTTGAGAATCTTATATTATATCATTTATATGGGAGAAAAAATACTTCAATCTGAGATCTAGGGATCTATGAATTTTATGAACGGTATCAAAAAGGAAGGCCTCATGTCAATAGATGAGGTCTCTCCATAAGTGAAGTTACCTCTAATTAATTATCTTATGATAAGGTCTGTTTTATACAAGTATGTATGGGGAACATACTTCATATCTAGATAGTGGAATCCCTAGGCTCATAGACCCATTTTTTGGGAAACTTATACAAGGAAAACAAGGGAACATACCACATAGTCAGGTAATGTATCTTTTAGGAATTATGACAATTCATTACACATGGCTGAAGGAAGATTATAGATATTTAGTTTTCCCTAGGCACGTAGATTGGTTTATGGAAGGATGGTACTAGAATATTAGAAAATAATTTCAATGAATAATTACCAAAAAATAGGGGGAAATAGTTGTCTTACATGGGTCTGACCCGATCATGGTATGTTTGGTGTCTTTGGTATTAGGTCATATGACTAGGTCCATGGAATTGTTGAAACATTGGATGATATGAGGCTTAAAGGTACAAAGCTATTCTTTTATGCTTTAAACACGTGAAGTAGGAAGTCATGAAACATAGACTTATAGGATCTTAGATTGGGGGAATAGATATGGTATATATATATGCTGGAAGACCATGTATTGTATAAAATCATGGGTTCTTAGATATCATCATCAGTACTTATGGGGATAGAAGATTTTTTTCCAGAGAGCGATGTTACCAATGGATGAAAACCTGTTGTGAGGGCTATTTTATGAAATGATAATTAAGGATAATATTAAATATTCAAATAGTGGAATACTTATGTAGACATACCCATTTGGTGGGAAACTATATGAAATTCCAACTTGGGTACGTACTACAGAGTTAGGTAAAGGATCCTTCAGGTATTAAACATTCCATCATCCAAAGATGGAGAAATGTTTTGAATATCCTAAAGTTTATAGGGTTCAGAGTATAATATATGGATGTATTGAGTTTGAGACTGCAGAAATAATTCATACTGACATTTTACATAAATCTAAAATCACTTGCATAGATATAACTCATATGTGAAAATGTAATCTTTATTTTTGAAGTGGACCTCCTAGTGAGGGTACCAAAATTTAGAGCTCATGTGTGACTCTTTTTTTATATGATAGAATATATTATTTATCTTTTTTTCATTCTAGGAGTAGCAGAAGCATTGAGGTGGATGGGGATATATTGAAAATTATTTTAATAATCGTTTATTGAAACCAAGAGTGAGGATATTGCATGTCAAAATTATAATTAATTTATTTTATATCTGAAGAATTAATTACCTTGGCTTAGGAAAATTCTTCGTTTAAGATTTTTGATTATCCAAAAAGTCCCTTAAGAATTGGATTTGTTTAGTTTGTGAGTCACCAAGGGTAGAATCTCTCTAGAGATGATCCACATGTTCTCCAATGGTCTCCGAGAAAGGACACTCGTTCTCTAAGTGCTTGCACAAAGAATCGAATGCCTTAGGATGTTTGTTCATGATTGGTCATTTTTTTTGTCTTGATGAAATTATCTCTTGGGTTTCTCATTCATGATAGGGGGAAAGGGGGAGGATGCAAGAGAAAATTCATTGTGTGCAACAATCCTTCAGTCCTAAACTTGTAAATGGTTTAAAATTATTTGAAAAATATACATAGTTGTCTATTTATAAATATAGTATTTCAGTTACAAAATTTAATTGAATAATAGAAATTAAATATAATTATAACCATTAATTAAATCCCATGCCAAATAATAAAAAGAATAATAATAATATTATTATGTGGTGTGCTAACTTGCGAAAAATGTATAAATAATATTTACCGGTTTATAAATAATTATTTTATCATTGGACATGGTTTTGGTCCATTCAAACTCCTCTTGATTTTATTGAACACCTGTATAAACATTTTATACTCTTAAATAAATATGTTATTGAAAAACATGTAAATAAATATTAATTAAATATTCAATAAAATAAATAAATAAATTTTATTCAGAATATGGTGAATAATTATTTATATAATTTATTTGATCAATATAACATGAGTAAAATTATTTCTTATTCTTTATACTAATATTTATTCCATTAACTAAATTTAAATAGAATTTAATAGAGACCAACATAAACACTTAGTATCTGACCCTCTAGGATTATTGCTAATTGGAATTAGGAGATCTTACCTAATATCCAAGATTACAATCTAAAAATGGGTCAACACACCCAAGAGAATAATCTTAATGTCATAACGATGAAAACCACATAACAATTCTCACTGTGTAATGTATACCCATTATCATAATATCTCATCAAGCAGGTTATATGATGGTGTTATAAAACTATATGTTCGTTACATCATCCTTTGACTATCTAAAATAAACTCTTCGAAAAACCATGGCCATGGAATTTAGGGTGACAGTTCTATTTCAATCAAAAGGATGAGTTTTAATCTTCTATAAATATGGAAGGTAAAAATACTTTCATGATTAATGCATTAATAAAATGTCATTCAGGATGCACCCAATATACCATACTTACAGCTAACAAATGGAATGAGGATTTTTGTTTGAAATTCTAGGTATGTGAGTCATGACATGCATTAATGATAATATTAATGTCTAAGGACTGTTATAAATGCTCACCAATAGGAATATCCAATGAAAAGAAAACATTTGGAATTATTACTGGCGTGTCTGTTCTCAAAATCTCTCTTCTTGGAGATTACCAATTGAAAACTTCATTATAAAAATTATCAACTTCTTAGAAGTAGTTTCACTTGATGTAATATATACTATATGTCCCATCATAGTATGTTATCCAACCATATGACAATATTAAGAATATCTTCATAGCACATCTAGGTTTTCATCATAGCGGGGAACTACTATGAGCTTATCAATGTGATGAATAATCTAGGACATTATTATACTAATGTCATGTAGAACAGTGAAAATTTGTAATAAGATGATTTATTTAATATTTAATACATCAAATATTCATGTAATCAATGTAAAAATAGGTGGGTATAAGGAACCAACTCTAACAAACTCTCACTTGGACTACATCCAACTTCATAAGACTTTCTGTCTATTATACCTCACATCATAATCATGTTTCTACTGATTAAAGGATTTATTCAAGGGTTCTACCATGTTAACATCCTTGGAAATAATGCTCACTACAACATCACTTCTCTGAGAAAAAATCCCTCAAGAGATAATACTTCCAATGGATGTGCTTCTTCCACTGATGTGAGCTTCGATCTTTTGTGAGATCCACCACTACATAATTATCACAATAGAGTGTGATGGGATATTTTATTCTAGGTACCACATCATGCTCATGGATGAAATTTTTCATAAAAACTACTTCTTTATTTACCAAATAATTCTAAATATACTGATACTCTGCTATAGGATCTACAACCAAAACCTATTTTGATCTCTTCCAGCTCACAAAGCCTCCATTTAAAGTGAAGATGTGCCAAGTGTATTACGTCATTTTATTTTGATCATTTTTAAAACTAGAATAATCATATCCTTTGATGAATAGTTCCTCATCTCATCCACAAACTAGGAACATATCCTTAATATTCCTTAGATGCTTTAAGATAGTCTTGACTACCATCTAATGGAGGTCACCTAGATCATCTTGATATCTTCCTACCACACATAATGTGTGTGAGACAATTAGCATAGTACATTGCATAACATATATTACTGGACCAATTACTGATGCTTATGGAATCATTTCTATTCAATGCATTTCCTCATTGAGTTTAGGACACATTTTCTTGTAAATATGAATGCCATGTGACACTGGAAACAATACCCTCTTGTATTGTTCCATATTGAATATCTTCAATATTTTTCAATATATGTAGTTTTTTTAGGATAAGAAACCTATCGGATCTATCATGATGGATCTTGATCCCAAGAATATATGGTTTCTCTCCCTTGAATTTCATGTAAAATAATTTATTCATCCACCCCTTAATAGAGTGTAAGGAAGGTATTTCATTTTCTATATTTAATATGACATCAACATATACTATTAAGAAAATGACTACACTCCTACTAAACTATTGTTAGACACAAGGCTCACATTCGTTCATTATAAAACAATATTATGTTATGCCTTCATAAAAATAAATGTCCCATTACATGGATTTTTTTAATCCATTAATGTATTTTTGAAACATGTATATATTATTGGAATCCTTTGGAGTTTAAAACCCTTCAAGTTGTGTCTTGTAGACATCTTCATATATGTTCCTGTTAAGGAAGGGTATTTTGAAAAATATTTTTCAAATCTCATATTCATGGTAAGCCACAATGGAAGGTGTAATTATAATGTATTTCAACATTGAAACTAGTAAAAATATTTCATCGTAGTCAATGAATTGATGTTGTTTAAACCCTTTTTCAATAAGTTTCTATTTATAGGTACTAATTTTTCCTTTCATGTACAGTTTCTTCTTTAATACCATTTTCAACATATTCCTTTAAATCCGTTAGAGTATATAAAAAATATATAAATGGTTTTACAAGATGATATCCATTTCATAATTCATTACTTCTTTCCACTTGGAAACATCTTTTCCACTTACAAATTCATTCTAGGTTAGAGGATCACTATTATAAACTAATAATGATTCACTATCCTCGGTAACTATAAAACCATACCTTTCTGGTTATATAATCTCTATTGTACTCCTATGTAGTATTTGGGTCTTTGTAATAGTTTATTCTTCCACGAGGCTTTATAGAATCTGATCATGTACCAACTCTTGTGTTTCTTGATCATCGAATTCATTTAAGTTTATCTTGCTCCCACTATCACTTTTGGAGATGTGACCCCTCTCATGGAATATGGTTTGTCTTGCCAATATAGACTTTATATCTAAGGTTTGATAGTGTGAATATCCCTTTTTCCATGGTGTATCCTATAAAGGTTATCATTATGCCTGGGGGTTCAAGATTGTTACCTAAAGAGGCATTAACAAACACTTAGATTCCCCACACATGTAAATTCAATAACATGAATTTTCATCCACTAAACAATTCATATGAAATACCATTTATAGATTTATTTGGTATTTGTTTATTATGTTTTACGCTATTTGTAATGCATATCCCCAAAATGATAATAGAATACTCACATGACACATCATTGATCTCACCAATTCCAACAAGGTCTGGTTTTCCCATTAGCTTACACTATTGCAGTAAGGTGTGTAAGGAGGAGTGAGTCAGGAGAGTATACCAAACTCTTGTAAGTATTCAATGAATTATTGGTTGAGATATTCTCCACCACATTCTCAGAGGAGTTTCTTAATCTTCCTACTAAGATGTTTCTCAACATCATTATTATATTCCTTGAATTTATCGAAAAAATATGACTCATACCTCATTAAGTAAATATATCCAATTTATCTAAATTCATTAGTTAAAGTTATAAAGTATGAGAACCCCCCCTTCTTCAATAGGAAATTGTCTACAGAAATTGTTATTAACTAATTCAAGAATATCTCTATCCCTTTCACCTTTCCCACTAAATGGGGGTTTGGTCATTTTCCCTTTTAAACTTCTGTGACATAAACCAAGTGGTTTTAGATTCTAAAGAATCTAAAAATGCATAAATTTTCATTTAAATGACCTAGATAGTGATGCCAAAGTTGGTTGTGGTATGCGTCATGTGATGTAACTTCGTTATCGATTTCCATTACTTGGTTCATGTAATCCAAAACGTAAACACCATAATATAATTGTACCTTACCATAAAAAATTCTATCTTTATAAAAGAAGAAAATTTTAATTCCAAATTTGAAAATGAATCCATCAGTATCTAGTCTGGATATAGAAATAATGATTTTGTTAACTGAAGGAACATAATAACAACCCTTAAAACCAATATCATTCTGGTCGACAATGTGAGGTGGTAGTTCCTGATAACTACAACAATAAATTTATCTCCTTTCACTACTTGTATATCTACCTCCCCTCAAGAAATATTTCTAAATCTACTTGGTTCTTATATTTTAATAGTTATTTGAGAACTACAAGTTGTATCTAATAACAATTTTTTATAAATAGATAAAATAAACTCTATAAAAAACACACATGAAGCTTCCCCTTGCTGCTTTATCTGGGTCGAGTTTTTCTTCCATTGTCCCTTCTTGCCACATGAGAAACATACATCATCCTATTCCCTTACTTACCCTTTGATCTTCTTCTTGTTGGAAGGGTGTGAAGATGATTTAGGCTTAGATGTCTTTTCTTTTCATTTCCATTTGTTCACCATAATGACATAAGGATTTTCACACATCATATCTTTATCTACTTGTAGATGAATGATAATAATACATGGTAGAGACTTCTTAATTTGGTTTATATTAAAATTCACAAAACAAACTAGATAATATTTGAGTGAGTGATGCTAGGATGAGATTGGTCACCAGTTTATTGGGAAGTTTAATCCATGGAACCTCTAGGAACTCAATGTACCCAATAAGCTTGACTACATGAGGCCCCAGTGGTGTACCCTCTCCAAGTTTACTCTAAAATATAACCATGGAAATCTCAATCCATTATTTTCTATTTCTCTCCTGGTAATTAATACAGATGTTCTCAAGCATGTTATATGAATCCATGTTTTCCTGGGGCCTCATAAGTTCACTATAAATAGATGAAACCATAAAACATTGAACATAAATGATATAACCCACTCTTAAACATAGTATAGTGCAAGTGCGGGGTAGATCCACATGGAACTTTGGAAGTGCATTGGTTTAGTTGAGTTTATAATTAATTTAGTGAAACATGAAGAATTTAGATTGGATTGGTTGGTTTGGATTGGGTGAAACTATTTTTCTTACTTTAAGAAATTGATTAACAATTAAAATGAAACAAAAAGTGATTATAAGGTTTTTTAATAGAAAGAATGGTGTATTGGGGCTGTGGTGATTAAATATTTCTTATGGGGATTGCTTAAATGGTTGTGTTGTTCATGATAATTCATCATTCTGGATTTCCTTTTATCACAAGATTTCTTTGGTCTGGTTCCTCTAGTTGGGAATTGAATAAATTGACTCATTGGTCTGGTAGTCAGTGTTTCTTAATTCATAATGTGGTTAAGTCCATTTATGAATTGGTGAATCCATTTCAACAGTCATGAAACCTTTCACCATTACTCTTCTTTTATATCGCTGAGAATTATTCCCTTGGTCCGGCTCAAAATTCTCATTAATATTTAGCAATGATTTAAGAGAAGTAAGTAGAATTAAGAAAAACAAACACAACTAACTAAATAAATACAACATAAAAAATCGTTTATCACCCACAACCCCAACACAAGGGGTTTAGTTACACATGGAAAGCATGATAGTGGAAACACACTCGATACCTGAGGAATTCATCGTATAAGCTTCGAGGAGTGGTGTCGGTAGGTTGAATGGTGGAACTATGGAACCACAGTGGCTCGGGAACAGCAGCAGCAGAACTTATTCTCTCCTCCAATGGTTGGGAACTCCAAAATCTAAATTCCAAGGCCACTTTTTATAGAAAAATAAAGTACAGGGCATGTAGAGAAAGTACACGCCGTGGACTTCTGTCAATGCGCTTTGGGCGCCATTTTTCTCCGCCAGTAGGTGGCCCAACACGCCGTCTTTAACATTGGCATAGTGTCTCCTAGTAGTTGAGTGTACACGGCATGTAGTGTCACCATACATGGTGTGTAGTATCAATATATGGCAACCAAACGCTCCTAGAATAGCAGACACGGCGTGTAGAAATGGAACACATCATGTCTCCTTCAATGGAAACATGGTCGTGTAGACTCTTCTAGGCAACAACTGCTTCTAGAATGTAGTACATGGCATGTAGTACTACCCCACACATCATGTAGATTTTTCCTTGTGAGATGGGCGTGTACTCCCTCCTTCGATTTGTGTCCCAGTATGGATGTACACTGCATGTATAGAAATTACACACCGTGTAGTTTTAAAATTTCCACAGAATTCACTTGATTTTTTTATTTAATCCAAAATGATCCTAAGAGTAAACAGAATCACCAAAATCAAATAATATTTTCATGAAACAACAGATATTTTCTGAAATCGTGTTTTTATTTTCAATACTATATATTGAAGGTGTATACAAAAATTGGGTGCATCAAACTCCCCCACACTTAGTCGTTTTCTTGCCCTCAAGCAAAATATGAACATTTAATTAAAAGAGCCTATAATTTTTGAAAGGAAGGAATTCAATTAATCAAAAACATAAATAATAAAGTTATTGATAAAAATTAAAAAAGGCAAAAACAAATTGAATTCATGAGATATTAAAATCATGCCTCATATATACTTCAATTAACTACTCTCATCCTCTTTCAACACATTTTTAACCTTTCAAAAATAAGCATGCCACTTGATGATTTACCTTACCAGTTAAAATCACACTCCACACTCAAGTTGTTTTATATTCAAAGTTATACTCAATATAAGGTATATACACTCTATCCATAGGTTTTCAAGATATCTTTTTCTATACTTCAGAAAAATTGAATTGCAAAAAATAATGAGGGCTTTATCAATAAGGTCTAGATGTCTCTATGGCTAAGGGTTGGTAGGTTCAGATGTGAAAAATAAATTCTAAGGCTTGAAAAAGGATGGCTAATTACTTTAAACAACATTGGATGATATTCAAAGTAATGTTCAATGAAAATGTTTCCTTCACAAGCTCAGTCGAATGTTGTAGTAATCACCACCTTTTCCCTTAGTCAAGTAGGGTTTTGAAATCAAATGAGCACAAGGTTCCCTTCTCTTTATTTTTTTTCTTTTTTTCTTGTTTTTTTAGAAGAACTCAAGGAAAACACTTATGAATAAAACAAATAATTTTTTGGAACCCTTTCTGCCCCAAATAGTCTAGAGGCACTCCCCCACACTTTATTTCATGGTTGTGCACAAAAATATGCCATGTATTTCCAACTCCCTCTTTAAAGCTCCAAAATGAATAATCATGCAATGTTCAAAAATAAATAGGGTAGGAAGGGAAATAGTCTTGTAACATGGCTTCCTATAAAGGATGTTCATGTCTCTTATAATATTAACGAAGATTAAATGTAGGGTAGGTCTCAAGATAAAGGGGTTGAAACAATCTAATGCCTCAATAATTTTAAAGCAATTCAAAAATTCTTCATGTTTTGAAAAGAAAACATGCAAATTATGGTAGTTATGCATATCCTAATAATCCTTCATGAAAGTGGGTATTTGGAAAAGAAATATGAAAAAGTGTTGAGAATACCTCTCATGAGTGGAAAAAAAATAATAAACGGACAATCAGGTCATTACATGCATATAAATGATTAGCCTAATCAATGTAATTAATCAAGGATTAAAAGTTGCAATTGAAACTATATCAACAATCATTTTAAAATATTCAAAAATCAAAATAATCATGAAACTCTCAAAAAGTTACTACTGATAACTCAAGAATTTATAATAATGATTAACCAAAATTGATTTACATTTTCAAATATATAATCTAATAATGAAGTCTCCTAGATTAGGTTAAGTGCCAAGACTAAGGTGAAAGAGAAATGCTTCCACACACATAATATGACACATGGCCCACCAAGTGCAATACTAAGGTAAAGGGTGGGAAAGGGTGAGATATGGGGGACAACATGAGGGAAAGTAGTGGAAGAAGTAAATTCATAAATAAAGACAATATAAATAGAAAAATACTCCCCTCGTGAAAAGTGATGCCCAAGGCACTCCATGATACCTGTGACTGTCGAGGAAAAAGAAAACTGCAAACATGCATAACATCATAGCACAGAAAATGACAAGAGATAGATAAGATAAAGAAAAATGTCACTATCATGGGGTTGCCTCAGGGGAGGCATCATCCTATGCAAAACCAGCCGGCAGAGATGGCACGAGAGCCGTGGAAGCGGGAGGCTTTTATGCTGCATCGGGAAGGGTAGCTGGAGAAGTAAGAGCCGCAGGTTCTAGACTCGGAGAATGAAGCTCAGAAGAAGGCCCTAGACTGACAGTAGTGGTGGCGGCAGGAGGAGTAGCAGTAGGACCTACCGTAGACAGCATAATGGAATACGTTGCCTGCGCAAGAGAGGGCGGTGGAGCAGCAATAGATGGGCCAGGAGCGGAGGCAGTAGAAGGTGGTGGAGGCAACAGAAGACCAAGATGCTGAGCAATATGCACCAATAGATCCTCTATGTGGTCCTTCTGGTTGCCGAGACAAATCAAATGCTGCGCAATGGTGTCCTGGCGGCCGATGATACGAATCAACTGCTGCTCCATCTGATCCTGTCGTCTGTCGAAGAGACCCAAGCCCCACTCTATCGCGGCTAGGCAGAGGAAAAGGGCAGAATCAGTCGAGGGTATGGGGGAAGGTGGGATGGGTGAAGGGACAGTAGAAGGAAGGTCAGAAGAAGTGGGGTAAGTAGGAGGTCGGTGAGGTGGAGAAGCTGGAGGGGTGGGGAAGGAGGAGCAGGGCCATCAGCTGGGGCAGGAGGGTCAGCGAGTGGTTGGGGGCGAGCTGGGGCAAGGATGTAGGCACCCCTGCTACCAGACCATCCTCATGTGAATGATCATGAGAAATTCCATCCGCTGGGGTGAACCTAACAGGTCGTGAGGAAAATAGGGCTCGAATACCCCAAGGTGGTGGGTGTGACAGGTAGTGTAGAACCCGTCGTTCAGGTTGCCCTGAAATCCGGTAAACATGGAGTAGAAATAGGAGGCAGCTAGATAGGGGAGGTCCGGGTAGTCGTGGTGGATGACTCAAGTAAGGAGCTCCATGTCACGGCCGATCATGACCCCCAAATCCTCTTGGCGGGGGAAAAGGATGGCGCTAAAACACCGGTGGGTGAAGTGAAGGATGGGTTCGGCAATAAGAGTGCTCTTCCGGGAAGTGGGAGAATACCGGTGGTCAGGCCCCATGATCTCCCGCCACATGTCAATGAGCTCAGAGCGCTTGGGCCGGGTCAAGGTAGAAACGGGTGGTGGGGTGATAGGATGGGGGTAGAAGCCACACCCTTGGCCAAACTCGATCATAGTGAGGGAGAAATGTCGGTCACATAGCCGGAACCGGACCATGGGCACCGCATCACCAGGTGTGTCCCGGTACTCCGCTCCATCAAACTCAAACAAGGATGCAAACTCCAAAAATAAATTGCAAAAAAAAGGAGTGCTGACCTTGAAAATATCTAGGAGTGGGGTGTGCCCGATAAGGGCCTCCAAATCCTCCCAAATACCTAGCTAATGTGGAATGCTGATGTCGAGAAATCGGCCACTCAACGGTATCAGTCGGAATGAGAATTGTCGGACTCATTCATATGCGAGATCGGTGACCAGGAATACCGTGCATGGATAGGGAGCACTTACAGGTCCTGGACCTGGTGCCGGTGTAGTAACAGAGGCTAGCTCTGTGGGTGGATCGGCTGAAGTAAAGGGTGGCTTTGTGGATGGTGTGCTCGAAGAGGGACCATCTTCGGAGGAAGATGGTACAGGTAGAGCGATAGCTGGGGTAGTAGGAATGGTGGTGCGTGGAAGCTCGGTGTTGGAATGTGGAGGTGCAACAGAAGGAGACCCGACCTCTTCTGAGGGATTGAGTGGCTTTATAATGGCCAAAGGAGGGAGCATGAAGACTGGAGAATCTGGGTCCGGCTGCGTAGGAGGTCGGAGTCGGATCCGACAATAGCTGGGCCTCTCGCCTTCTGTGGCGGAGGCTAGCCACTTCCCTCACGAAGGATCATGATCTGCCATATCCTGAAATAGAAATAAAAAGAAAACAAAACAAAAGAAAAAGAAAATGTAATGAAAATAAAACAAAGAAAATGTGAGAAGACTGGAAAATAAAAGTACACCGCTTGTATATCCAGAGTACACAGTGTGTAGTGAAAATGTAGAGTATCCCATGTTCTCTGGATAGACACGCCAAGGGTGAAAAATAGACCATGTAAAAGTACATGGCATGTACCAAACATACACAACGTGTTCACTCAAAGTGTAGGTGGTTGTGTATACAAACAACACGGCCATGTTTTTATTATTTTCAAAGAAAAAAATACACCCCGTATAGGTGCAGGACACTGCGTGTACTGCACACGAAGAACATGGCCTTGTAGAGGGTGAGACATGGGCTGACTAAAGATATAAAAGACATGGAGTGTACCGAACATACACACCGTGTGCTGGAACATGTGGTGAGAGGCCGTGTTATGTGCCACACACGGATGAGCCAAAGGAAATGGCATACACGGCATGTACCAAACACACATGCCATGTATCTGAACATGGTGTGTGAGGCAGTGTACAAAAGGACACTCGGGCATGACGAGGAAAGGTACACGGTTTGTACCTAACATAAACACCATGTATATTCAATCTTTGAAGTATTTTGTGTGTGGCTGTGTACAGAACTACACGGCGTGTGTTATTCATTTTGTGGTCGTGTACTAGCGGAAGCCGAACGGTCGGTCGATCCAAAAAACACCCTAAACAAGTATAAAAATTTAATATAAAGGGTGTATAACAGTGTACCTTGACCGAGGATCACAATGTAAGAGTAATCATAGATTGAAACGCAGAAAAATGACGGATCTGGCAATGGGGGTTCGGGTGGCGTTCGGGAGAAGAAATGGGAAGAAGGGGGAGAAATGGGGAACCTCACGACACGGATCGTTCCAGGTGTCCCGCGACTTATATAGCCGCGATACACGGTGTGTACATTTGGACTACACGCCGTGTATTCCCAATTTTTTTAATTAATAAAAAATATACTCTATAATAATTAATATTAATTAATTAAGAATAAAAATAAAATATGTATATATATTAATATAAAGAATTAAAAGAAAATAAAATTATACATGTAATTTAGAGGGAAGATACACGCCGTGTGTTTAAATATTGGGAAAAGAGAAGTACAACCTTTGGTCTGGTGGTCGGGGTGGGGTTCGAACCGGCGATCAGTCATTCCGAATGGATTCTATCAACCACTGGATCAAAAGTTGTACTACTACACATATTTATTATATTTATATATATATATTTAGTTATTCTATATGGCTTATACACACAGGAAAAAAGAAAATCACTACATGTGGTTTTTATTTAGGAAAGGATGGGGATGAAGTGGGGAGATTAGCGCGATTCGAACTCGGGTATTTGAAACCTGGTGATGAGACTTTTCCAATCCTCCAACTTCATCATCATGTTATTTCTTATTTTCAAAAACGTTTTTAATTTATATGGAAAAATTATGGCACACACTGCGTATATCTAAATGCACGTCATGAGGTTTTATTAAAATAACAAATGATGGAAATGGGATGGTTGTCTGGATTCGAACCCGAGTCTTTTGGAACCGGGTTACGATTGTAGCCAACCAGTCAATCCCCATCATGGGATTTATTACATTTAAACACATTTATATATATAAGAAAAAATACCACACACGCCGTGTAAATGAACTCGAGTAGAAAAAGGATGAACCACGTGCTGAAGGTAGGTCTGGAGGGATTCGAACCAGGGAAAACATGAATAAACTCCAGTGACTTTACCATCGGCACTGACATCATCCTTGTTTATTGATTTGTAATTATATAGATTTATACTATTATGATTATAAATAAAAAGATAAGTACACATCGTGTATAGAAGTGGGACATGGTGTGTAACCTCTGGGTTGCCTCCCAAGAGGCGCCTTTGTTTTAATTCCTTGGCTAGACCTACTTACCTTGAATACCTGATATTTATGGTGGATAATGGTCCCAATAGTGGAGGCCATGGCCATCTAGGAGTTGCAAGTTCTCTGGCTCTTCTTCAATAAGAATGTCTAGAATGTTAAAGTTATCAGAAATATAGGAACATACAAGATCAACCACCAGGAGATCGTCCATGGTAGTTATTGCAGAACAATCCTCATGATCGGATGATGATGATTGCTTGATGGCTTTGAAAACATTGTAGGAGACTCTCTCATCTCCTACCCGGAAAATCAGCTCTCCCTGGTGCACATCAATGAGTGCCTTCCCAGTGGCTAGGAAAGGTCTTCACAATATAAGTGGTGCCTCTGGATCATCCCCCATGTCGAGGATAATGAAATCAGCTGGGAGGATCGATCATACCACTTTTACCAGTACATCTTCCAGTATCCCCTTCGGATACTTAATGGATCAATCAGCAAGTTGAAGGGCTACTCAGGTTGGCTGCAAATCATGGAGCCCATGCATTTGGAAAACTTTGAAAGGAATGAGGTTGACACTTTCTCCCTAGTCGCATAGAGATTTTTCAAAGTCACTGGGTCCAATTGTCCAGGGAATAGTAAAACTACCTGGATCCTGAAGATTTGGAGGAATGGAATGTTGAACAACTGCAGAGCACCCCTTTGTCAGTGCAATAATGCCCAGATCCTCCATCCTCCTCTAATTTGAGAGGATTTCCTTCATGAATTTTTCATATGTGGGAATCTGTGTCACAGCCTCCGCAAATGGGATGTTGATATGGAGCCTCCTGAATACTTCCATAAATTTTACAAATTGGTGATCCATCTTTCTTTTCTTCATTCTCTCTGGAAAAGGTAATGTAGTCTTGAATGGTTGGATTACCACCTTTCAATTATTCGGCAAAGCCTCATTCTGTGGGATTTTGGATGAGGAGGGGTTGGTACTGGTACGTTCTTCATCAGTGGGTGTGGGTGAACCTGGTTGTGAGGATTGGTTCTATTGGATCTATTTTCTAGTTCGGAGTATGACAGCATGGGCCTCCTCCCTCAGATTCTTCTCTGCATTCCCCGGTAGTGTACCAAGCTGTCTCCCTGATAGCTGGTTTGCTATTTGGCCAATTTGATTCTCGAGGTTTCGAAAGGAAGCCTCCTGGTTATGGAATTTCATAACAGTAGCTGATATGAATTTATTTAGCAGGTACTCTAACCTTGATGTGTTCTCTTGTTGAGATGGATGGGAAGGTATGGGAGGTGGTTGTTGCCTTTTTTGCTGCAGCCGAGGGTTCTGGTACCCTTTCTGCTGATAGGAACCCTATTGGAACTGCTGTCTTGGAAACTGATTCTGGTACTGACGCTGATTTTAGCTGGGTGGTCACTGGGGAAAAGGGTTTTGCTGCTGTTTACCCCAACCTTGGTTCTGATTATCTCGCCATGCAGGGTTTTTGTACTATTGATATTGATTCGACCATTGATTTTGATCAACAAAGCTCACATCGCTTGTTGAAGGGTCGGATGGAAGTCTCGGGCATTCTCCCAGATTGTGGTTGTTACCACAGTCGCTACATGCTGGATGGTTCGCCGCATGAACTTGAGGAGCTCCTTTGAGGTTCAATGCATCGATTTTCTTGGACACTACATCCAACTGAGCTGCGAGCATGGTGGTAGCATCAATATTGTGCATACCTCTCTTTTGAGTCCCCCTCTTGGAGTGCCACTTGAAGCTGTTGGCAGACATGTCTTCCAGTAGTTCGAATAGCTCTTCGAGGGATTTCCGCATCACTATACCTCCAGCAGAAGCATCCACCATGGACTTGGTATTTGGGGTGAGTCCTCCATAAAAGGTCTGGACATGCATCCAGAGTAGGAGTCTGTGGTGTGGGTATTTTCTTAGCATCTCTTTGAAACGTTCCTAGAATTCATATAATGACTCGGAGTCGTGTAGCTGGATGTTGTGGATTTCGTTCCATAGTGTCTCCATCTTCGATGGTTGGATGTATTTGGACAGGAACGCCTGCGCTAGCTCCTACCAGGAGAGTATGGATCATTGTGGAAGCCCCTTGATCCAGTCTTTCTCCTTGTCCCGTAAAGAAAAGGGAAATAGGTGAAGAGGAATGGCGTCCTCGGACACGCCATGGTAACGAAATGTGTCGTAGATGTCCAAATATTTTGAGAGATGGGCGTTCTTGTCTTCACTGGACAGGACTCCGAATTTGATGGTGTTCTGGATCAACTGCATGATTGCAGGCTTGATCTCAAAGTGCTGGGCCTGGACCGGAGGACGAACGATGCCCGTATCAGCTCCATGGATTGAAGGAAGTCCGTACTCCATAAGAGTACGGCGTGGAGGTGGCTGCTGAGGGGGTGGAGGTTGCAGATATTGTTGCTCCTAAGGGGCGAAATAGGGTTGTTGGAAGATTTTATGAGGTTATTGTAGTTGGTTGTATGCCAGAGGAGGTTGCTACGGTAGCCGATGGTAATCCCTAGGGAGGAATTCCAGGAAGCCTCCAGGAGCCTACTCCGGTAGACCAGCAGTGGGAGGCTGCTGATCCTAGTACTGATGCTCAGCCGTAGCATCCACGGTTGGTGCTACCTCTTCCTTGTTCTACATGGTAGAGGGTTTCTTTTGGTGTGGTTCTTTTAGTGCACGTTAACGACGAAGCAGGGTCCGTTCGATTTTCGGATCAAGCGGAATATGATCCGATGACTCGGCGCTTCTGGACCGAGTGGGGCATCTATTCATGAACCTAAGGTCCTGCACATCCACAAAAAAATAATAGTTTTAGAAGAGAAAATAAAAGAGAAAATTGAAATGGTATTATAACAAAATTTTTTGAATTTTTTATTTTTATTTTCACTTAATAAATTATTAACATAGCTTAAATTGTAGTACTGAAACAAATCTTCCCCGACAATGGTGCCAAAATTTGGTCGGCAATTTAACCAAAAGTATGTTATCAGTTCTCCAAATTGATATTACCCACTCTTAAACATAGTATAGTGCAAGTGCGTGGTCGATCCATAGGGAACCTTGGCAGTGTGTTGGTTTAGTTGAGTTTATAATTAATTTAGTGAAACATGCATAATTTAGAGTGTATTTTTTGGTTTGGATCGAATGAAACTATTTTTCTTACTTTAAGAAATTGATTAACAATTAAAAGGAAACAACAAGTGATTTAAAGGTGTTTTAACAGAAATAATGATGTATTGGGGCTGTGGTGATTAAAGAGTTCTTATACCGATTGCTTAAATGGTTGTGTTGTTCTTGATATTTCAGCATTCTAGATTTTTTTTATCACGATATTTCCCTGGTACGGTTCCTCTTGTTTGGAATTGAAGAAATTTACTCCTAGGTCCGGTAGTCAGTGTTTCTAAATTATTAATGTGGTTAAGTCCATTTATGAATCAGTGAAACCTTTTCAATGGTCATAAAATCTTTCACCATTACTCTTCTTTTATATCGTTGAGAATTCTTCCCTTAGTCCGGCTAAGAATTCTTAGTAAAATTTAGCAATGATTTAAGATAAGTAAGTAGAATTAAGAAGAAAAAACAGAACTAACTAAATCAATACAACATAAAACAATCATTCATCACCCACAACCCCAACACAAGGGGTTTAGTTACACATGGAAAGCATGATAGGGGAAACACACTAAATACCCAGGGAATTCATCGTATAAGCTTCAAAGAGTGGTGTCGGTAGGTAGAAGGGTGGAACTACAACACCACGGTGGCTCGGGAATGCTGGCAGTAGAACTTCTTCTCTCCTCCAATGGTTGGTAACTCAAAAATCTGAAGGCTAAGGCCTCTTTTTATATAAAAATAATGTACACAGTGTGTATAGAATTTACACGCCATGTACTTCCATCAATGCACTTTGGGCTCCATTTTTCTCCACTTGTAGGCAACATAACACGTCGTCGTTGACTTTGGCACGGTGCATCCTGGTAGATGAGTGTACACGGCGTGTAGCACCGCCATACATGCAGTGTAGTATCAAAATTTGGCAACCAACCGCTTCTAGAATAGAAGACATGACTTGTAGAAATGGAACATGCCGTGTCTCCATCAATGACCACATGGGCGTGTAGACTCTTCTCGGCAACAACCGCTTCTAGAATGTAGTACACGGCGTGTAGTGCTTTCCCACACATCATGTAGCTTTCTCCTAGTGACATGGGCGTGTACTCCCTCCTTCGATCTATTTCCCAGTCTAGATGTACTGGGAGTGTATAGAAAGTACATGCCATGTAGTTTTAAAAGTTCCACATACTTCACTTGATTTTTCTATTTAAGCTAGAAATCTCCTGAGAGTAAACAGAATCACCAAAGTCAAAGAATATGTTCATGAAACAATATATATTTTCTGAAAACATGTTTTTAATTTCAATAATATATTTGGAAAATGTATACACAATTTGGGTGCATCAATAAAACACATTGTTCATATGTTTTTTATAGACTTTTAAGTCTTTATCACTCGCCTCTTGAGCATGCGGATCAAGCATTGAAGATTCTAGAATGTAAGACTTTCTTTCATGGTGTAGAATAACTTGAATGACTTTAAAAAAATCTGTGAAGTTACTTCTAGTAAAGAGATTTTCTTTTTCCAATATTGATCATATAGATAGATTTGATAAAGAGTTTATCATTTTATTCTACATTTAAAATGGAACATTATTAGTCCAAATCCTGATTAATGTTTTTTGAGAAATAATAAATTAATTAATTTTATTAGACCTCCCACAATTCTATCCAGTCACAATATCCCTCAAAATTGAACTTGGAATGCCTATTTTCTAGAAAATTATAGTGGAAATGATCCATATTCCACTTCGAAAAACCCCAATAAGGGTTTTCCAAGATAATTTGAAGGTATTTAGGTAGGAAAGTCTTTTCCAACTATGTTCATGTAGCTCACTAATCCGTTGAGTGGACTCCCCAATCCATAAATCCTGATTTTTATTTTCTCAACACTTTCCTCCAAATTTCATCATGTCTATCAAGGGCCACTTATCATGAAGTAAAATTGTTGAGTAAACTCAAATCCTTTGCAATAACTCTACTTATAAATGTATGTGTCCCAACACAGGTTGGTCAAACATGTAGTTCTATCGAGTTGTTTTCTTAATCAAGCAATGAAAGGCTTAGTCTTACCTAATATTAGATTAAGGGATTTTATTTTATTATGCAAAATTTTGACCGTTTTTATCCTTTAGATTTCTTGTTAATATTTAAGTGGATGTTTACTTAATTAAATAACTTTGTTTGGATAAAACATTTAATAATAATTAATTATATTTAAATTGTATATTTTCATCTTAAATCATTTATGGGATCACGGTCTTGAATAAATAAATATGATTTTAATTCATTAGAATTAAAATTACTAAATATTTAAATCAACCAATCATGAGATTGTCTAATGGTTGATATAATGGTAGTACATTAAATCAACCTATAACCTACGGTAATAACTCCTTTTTTCAGACTTGACATGATCTACAACATTCAACATGTCCACCTATGTACCACAGAGTTGGAACCATTTTTCTTTTGTCTTGAACTATATCCACACTTCATTGGATGCTCCATTAATTAAAAATATTTATTACAAACACATTGGTGAGGGAAACCAAAGGATTGGTTAAGGTGAATTACATAAATATCCTTGAAAAAATGGGACCTACATAATAATGGAGGGATGGATGACTCATAGAAAACATTTTATCTTTATATAAAATAATTTAAAAACCATGAAACAAATTTAATAAAATAAATGTCAACATATGCAAAGGTCTTATTCAAGATCATGATTGATTGTACATGTAACGAATATGAAAAAAGTAACTGAATAGCATTAAAGTATTTATTTGTTATTTTGTATTAAGATGAACATCCTTCTATTAATAAATTAATTCCCTTTTATCTTAATGATCATCCAAACATAATTAGAGATATCCTTAAATTTTTCATTCATGGAAATTAAACAGTAGAACCATTAATGAAATATTTATTACAATAAATTAATTGAGCATTTATAATTATTTAGAACCATTATTAATTTTTCAAACACACAACGTTGTTCCAGTCAATAAAATAAGGTTTTAATTCTACAAATCTAAAATTTAATGTAATTATAATTTTGTCCATTAATGGGATAATACATGGTATTTATATCTAGCTACATGACATGTACCTCGGTTTCAATATATCCAAGTCACACACCTAGGTATTTGGCATACTAACACATCACAAATACATGGTGTGCACAAGCCAACTAAACACCTGGTGTCTACTTGTTTCATGTCATGTTGTCCCGGTCAACACATGGTGTGCAATAAAATCACCATATGTTTTTTAATTTCTTAGCACATCTAGATACAATGAACATGGTTATATGTTGTGGGATCTGGTCACTTGTTGTAAAGCCTAGAATTACATTCAAAAGATTAGGAACATCCTGATGGAACATGATTAATATGTGGATAAAATATTAGTTCAAATCAGATTAAATAATGAATAACATGAACGTAAAATCTAACCACAATTCCTCATATATCAACAATAAAATAAATAATTATAAATTTAAATGTGACTGCTCTAATACCAATTGTTGGTTTCAGGCACAATAGAAGAATTGCAATGGAGGGAGATATATTATAATTTCATTAAATAATATTTTCCTGAAACCAAGAGAATAGAACTTCCATGTTAAATTTAAATTAATTTTTTTAATATTACAATAAATAAATACTTAGGCTTAAGAACATTCTTTGTTGAAGATTGTTCATCATCCAAAAAGTCCCTTTAGGATTGAATTTGTTCAGTTTTTTAGGATCCAATGGTAGAATGCCTCAATTGAGGATCCACTTTGTGCTCCAATGGTTTTTGAGCAATTGTAACACCCCGAGCTTCCATGATACGCTTCTCATTCAATAATGCAATAGCTTGCATTGTATGCAACTTCGAGTTCTAAAACACCGCGACTAATCAAAGTAGCCGTTTTGAATAGTAATAACCACTTTTTAAAATTATAGAAATTTTATATTTCAAAATGGACTTCATTTTTGGATTCGGAATATAGAAATTATCCTATGTTGAAATTTTGGTATTTTTCTGAGAACTTCTAATTTTTTATGAATAGTGAAAAATACTTAAAAACAACTTTTTTAATCAAAATAATATATAGTGATAAATTATACTGTTTAGTGGTTTTAAATAATAATTAGAATATATTTTTACCATTTTATCCAATGGTGGTCATTAGAATTAATTTAACACTGAAATTGGACATAAACAATTGTCAATCTTTTGATATAAATTGTTTCTTAAAAACACGCTATTTGTTGTAACAACGGGAATTAATTATAAAATTAATTAATGCAACTTATATTTTTGGAATTTTGTAAAATAGATATCATTTTTGAATTCGGAATATCAATTATAGCTTAGGGTGAAGTTTTGGCCTTATTCTGAAAAACTTCAATTTTTGATGAATAGTGAAACCACTAAGTGGTTGTTAAAAACTGATTTTTCGTTAAAATGAAATATTACCACTTCTGTGATTTGATTTTAAAAAATCTGACATACATGGTTTTCATTAATAATTAAAATGTGGTTCAATGAGATTAAAATAATTTTTTGGTGAATAGTAATTTTTAAGTTCTTAATCGCGATTAGAGGTAATTAGTGTAGTTTAAGGTACAAATAATGTTATAATAATATGAGATGAGCATGACACTTGTCCTACTCCTATTGGATGAGTCATGGACGACCAAGACAACCCATGGGTCAACTTGGGGACCCCATGGAGCCACTTTAGTTGTAAAATGACATTAATATATATTTATTTAATGTTAAAATTAAATTGACGCAAACATGAGTTTTTTTACTAAAACAGTTTTTAAGTGGGGTTACACAAGTCTAAATTTTGATTATAAATATTCATTAGAAAGATAAAAATATTTCCTACATCATAGTAGTTGTTTTAAAATTTTTAGACATTAAATAATTTAAATTATTTATGACATAATTATGATGCAGCGATGACCTCATTATTTAACGATTTTAATAAAATGAAAAGATAATGTAAAATCCAAGGCTTAAACTTGTCCAAAAACTATTGGATGGGTAGCTTTCTAACCCTTATCACCTTATCCACGAATTATATAAGTGTGGGACCTTTAGAATCCGAAAATCAATGTGTAATAATGTAACATTTCAATCTTTCCAAAAGAGCCCCTCCTCTCCACTTATAAAAGGCACCCACCTCTCCCACCTCATTTACACTTTCAAGCCATTTTTCTCGGCCAACCTCTGCCCAAATACTCTCCCAACTTCCCCCTCTTACTACTAGAAGCCTTACTTTGGGCAGAACCCTTTCCAAGTATGCCTTTGGCTCAAATCAAAAAGAGTTACCCGATTTTGAGGTAATGTCTTCTCTAATGTTGTTTTGTTTTATTTTTCTTCTCCAACCCCCTAAACTCTTTTTATTCATTTCTTTTGTAACAACACCAGTATCCTAAATATACTAGGATGTTGTTATAAAATGTATTCGAGCTACACTTACACACACCTACATCTAATGGTTAAAGAACATACGGTTTCTGTGGATGGTGAATTTCTGCCTCACGAAACGATGATTGTTCAACACTCATATAACACCTTCAAAGGTGGCCATTAAGATGTCACTATTTTTATATATGATATATAATATGTTTATGTTTTACTTATGCTTCTGTATTTCTCATTTATGGCATACTTTATGATTTCCATTATGGGTAAAACGCGATAATTTCATTTTAGGAAGTGCGGACTACCGCCCCCTCAAAGTGATTTGAATCGTTAATGCCATATGTGGGATGTATAAAGGATGGAGTAAATGGTATTATACACTATATTATACTGTAATTATATTATAAATTTATATCATTATGATTTCATTCCATTAAATATGAAATAGAAATGAAATTAGCGTTCATGCGTACGTACGGCTTACCGTCTCCATGAACGGTGCATTTCATTTCTTACCTCTAAATGTTACGCGACATTATGAATGAATGTATATACTGTATATATATGATATATATGATATCTACATCATGAATATAATTCTGGATATAATGGATATTCCACCACATGAACAACTTGTAATTATAAGAAGTTTATTTTTGACTCAAGTACCAAAGATCGACAAAACGACCGTTATTAACTTAAATAATTAAATAATGTTCATAACATGGTAATAAGTGATATAAATGGAATAATGAACATGAAAAAGGTTCTTAAGTAAACATAAATTAACTCTAGTTTATTATTCAGGAGGTTAAAGAACGGTCGAGTCAGGACAAGACGCAAGGTAAGGGAATTTCTTAACCCAACTTCCATTCTTTGGGTTAATCTCCTACTTTCAAATTATGTCATGATATTATTATGTCCTATATTGTATTTGTACTTTCTTTATGTGTACTTATATTGAATACACATAATAGATCTATTTTATTTTAAAAATGATCTTTTTAAGGACTTCATCTCAATCCCCTTTCATTGAGGCATATTTGATTTTATACACAACTTTCTTTTATACGGTGTATAAACCCCTTTGACTTTTACATTTATTCAAAAGGAATCTTTCTTATACGAAGAGTTTTACTAAACGACAAAAAGGGAATGTTTTTCTTTCCGTACTTATGCGGCGACAACGACTTCTCCGCCGCCGTGACCATTATTTGAGTTTCAGCTTCCTCTACAAGCCATCATTTTTTTAATGAAAAATAAATACAAAGTTTTAACTTTATTTTATTTTGGTATTGAAAATGGTTTTGAAAGCATTTTTATTATATCAATGTGTTGTATTGATATCTTGTGATTGGAATGAGGAAATTTTATGTTTCCTTTATTCATGTTTTATGTGATACGATTATGTTATGGTTTATGATATGTTTAAACCTATTCATATGAGGAATGTATTGGACCTAATAAGTGACGGGTGGAGCCCGCTATAGCTCCTCGATGAATCGGTAGGTCTCATGAGACAACTAGACGTGGAATTGGCCGAGGCCCTTTCCGAATTTGATTTATGGTTTTGGCCGAGGCCTTAATCATTTTAGTCTTCTTGGCCGAGGCCTTGACAAAATGTTTCAGAATGTCCGGCATTATACATTCCCTCATTATGAAAGTGGTTATTGATATTTCATGTGATTATTCGTCTAGTAGAATATCCATGTGAGCAAGTAATGGCATTATTAAATTTTATTTTTTCCATATTATGCTGAAGTTCATGTTTAAAAGGCTTTTTTTTAGTTATACATTGCCTTAAATGTTAATGTTTATTTATGAAAGCTTCCGCTATATTGTTAACCTTACTGAGCATCTGAGCTCACCCCTTTCAATGTTTTAAAATTTTTCCAGGATGTGAAGAAGTATTTTATGAATGACCTACAGGGGTAGTCAGAAAGGGATATGATTGTGGACTATGAAGACCATGTTATTGTAGTTTGTTTACTTTTTGATGTAATGAAAGACTTATGAATGTATCTAGTGTTTCCACGGCTACTAAACTAATCGGTATTTCGAGACTTCGTCTTTTATGATCATGCCAATGTTATGAAGTAATGCACCGACTCCGGGTAGCTAGGGTCGGGGCGTTACAGTTGGTATCAAAGGCAGTTTAGTACAAACCTTGGAAGCTAGATTTAGATAAACTCTGATTAGAGCACATAGCCCAAAGATAGACTTTGAGTATTAGTATAGAAGAACTTCCTAGAATTTTGTTATTGTAGAGCTTTTGTGAGTTTTACGAGCAATAAATCCCTGTCTGGATACGAGCAAGTAGAGGCGGCTCTGGCACAGATGTACCTAGGGGTAAAACCCGAAAACACCACTTTGAGCTAGACTCGAACGGGAACTGGTGCACGACAACGGGCCTTGCTGCACTCTTGGTTACGACACTCCCGGCGGATATGCTTTGGATAATTCTCATTTTCTTTTATAAACCACTATGAAGGGTTATGAATATATACTTCCTCAAAGAAAACATTTTTATGGATTATATCCATAAATAGTTCAATTTTTGTTAAGTATCTTACATGTATGGAATTATGTATTTTGATTTATAAACTAATATAGTTTATGACATTGATTAGAAATGGCGCCTAGTGGAAGGAATGGAAACCGTATCAATGCACGCACTCCGTGTAGGGATTTCCCTCATTCTCAAGATAATTATTGTGGAGCTGGAGATACAACTGGTTCTGATCAACTTATTACCATACTGGGACAACTCACTCAGGTTATGAATAATAACCTTACTCGTATGGAGTATCCTGATCCGCAACGTGGAGGATCAATGTTAGACCTCTTCATGAGGCAAAACCACCAACCATCAATGGAAGTACAAATCCTATAGTAGCTGAGCAATGGAAAAATTCTTTTGAGAAAATATTCCATGCCTTGGGGAGTAGTGAAAGGAAGAAGGTTGTCATGGCAGTTTACTGCCTCACGGGAGATGCCGATCAGTGGTGGTCGCTGATTCAAAACACAAAGGAAGGTGATGACGTATCGAATATGGAATGGAGGGAGTTCAAAGAGATTTTCTTAGAAAAATACTTTCCTCGTGACCATCGAGCAGATATGGAAAGACAATTTCTGAGTCTGAGGCAGAAGGAGGATGAGAATGTCTCAAAGTATGAGGCTAACTTTACAAGGTTAGCGAGACATGCTGCCGATTATATACGTAACCCAAGGAGTAAGATTGATCGTTTCTTTGATGGGTTAAAACCATTTCTCCGTAGAGCTTTAGTATCACAATCCTTCTCATCATACGAAGATATTGTCTCATGTGCTATCAAGACGGAAAAGGAATTCTCTAAGTCTTATGACAACAAAGTAAAGCAAGAGAAGAAGAGAACGGTGGAACAAGAGACAGATAAAGGGAAAAAGGGAAAGAAGGATTTTCCATTATGTGATAATTGTGGGAAGAATCACCCTGGTACTTTCCTAAAAGGAATGGGAGTTTGTTATAAATTTGGAGAAAAGGGTCACCAGGCTCGTGATTGCAAGGGAAAGAAAGAGGCTATCAAAGTGGAATGCTACAATTATAGGGAAATGGGGCATTATGCAAATGAATGTCGTAAGCGTCAAGGAAACTTACCTCAGAAAAGGCCAAGGGATCAAGGACTATCTTATGTTGTTACTACAGTTGAAGCAGAATAACTAATGTAATGGTGCTTTTGGACTCATGGATTATATTCTGGTTATTAGAATAATGAGATATATATATATATAAGGATTGTACTGCAGTACTTGTTTATTTCAGTAAGGTTTTTATATTTTTAGTATGTGACAATAATAGAAACTTTACTTTGTTTGGGGAATCTGATAAATTGATTTTGGAATTAAGAGACCTTTTAGAGAATGTCTGGACAGAGGTATTTTGGATAACTATAAAGGTTGGAGTGGATTAAGTTGATATTTGGATAGTATTGTTTAAGGTTAAAAATTTATGAAGATTATTTTTGAATATTATAATACTATATTTTTAGGAAAAGGACAACCTGCAGGGTGGGGCATAACTCGTCGCGTCGGACAAAGCTTCAGGAATCGAACCCACAATCTTAGTGCGACAGGCCATTATTTCCTACCACTAGCCTACAGGAAGTCCCTGGTTAATACAAAATAATTTTACTAATCTAAATGGTATGTGTTAACATTTGGAACCTTATACAATTAGTTTAAGTATAATATTTTTGAGTTCTATTATCTTCTTGAGTGAAAGATGAGTTGATGGTTGAAACTCTAACTGTCAAGCATAAATATATATATACCTATCTCTTATTCAATGAATAAATTAATTCTTAAACTTTAGTAAAGGGATATTAAAACAAAAAAATGTGTTATCCTAATACCTTATGTCTTGTTGAACTGATTATATTTTAAATCAACATAGATTGAAGGCTTTGAGGCCCTCAATTGGACAGTTGATTGTGATTGATGAACTCAATCACTCCCTACAAATATTTATGTTTTTCCTCCAATTATATGTCTCTAATTTCCACAAATGTTCTCCTTATCGAGATCATAGTTTGGTGGTGACTTTCTTATTTACATTTCCCCCTAATTAAGAATAAATTTTATTAACCTTATTTCCGATGTGGGCTTTCCACGAAGTAATTTTCTATTTTCATCCTTTTATTTTCAAAGAAAAAATTTCAAATTGCGAGGACGCAATTTATTGAAGGAGGGGAGAATGTAACACCCCGAGCTTCCATGATACGCTTCTCATTCAATAATGCAATAGCTTGCATTTTACGCAACTTCGAGTTCTAAAACACCACGACTAATCAAAGTAGCAGTTATGAATAGTAAGAACCACTTTTTAAAATTATAGAAATTTTTTATTTCAAAATGGACTTCATTTTTGGATTCGGAATATCGAAATTATCCTATGTTGAAATTTTGGTATTTTTCTGAGAACTTCTAATTTTTTATGAATAGTGAAAAATACTTAAAAACAACTTTTTTAATCAAAATAATTTATAGTGATAAATTATACTGTTTAGTGGTTTTAAAGTATATTTAGAATATATTTTTACCATTTTATCCAATGGTTGTCATTAGAATTAATTTAACATTGAAATTGGACATAAACAATTGCCAATCTTTTGATATAAATTGTTTCTTAAAAACACGCTATTTGTTGTAACAGCGGGAATTAATTATAAAATTAATTAATGCAACTTATATGTTTGGAATTTTGTTAAATAGAAATCATTTTTGAATTCGGAATATCAATTATAGCTTAGGGTGATGTTTTGGCCTTATTCTGAAAAACTTCAATTTTTGATGAATAGTGAAACCACTAAGTGGTTGTTAAAAACTGATTTTTTGTTAAAATAAAATATTACCACTTCTGTGATTTGATTTTCAAAAATCCGACATACATGGTTTTCATTAAGAAGTAAAATGTGGTTCAATGAGATTAAAATAATTTTTTATTGAATAGTAACTTTTAAGTTCTTAATCGCGATTAGAGGTAATTAGTGTAGTTTAAGGTACAAATAATGTTATAATAATATGAGATGAGCATGACACTTGTCCTACTCCTATTGGATGAGTCATGGCCAACCAAGACAACCCATTGGTCAACTTGGGGACCCCATGGATCCACTTTAGTTGGAAAATGACATTAATATATATTTATTTAATGTTAAAATTAAATTGACACAAACATGAGTTGTTTTACTAAAACAGTTTTTAAGTGGGGTTACACAAGTCCAAATTTTGATTATAAATATTCATTAGAAATCTACGAAGATTTCCTACATAATTGTATTTTTTTATAATTTTTAGACATTACATAAATTAAATTATTTATGACATAATTATGATGCAGCGATGACCTCATTATTTAACGATTTTAATAAAATGAAAAGATAATGTAAAATCTAAGGCTTACACTTGTCCAAAAACTATTGGATGGGTATATTTCTAACCCTTAACACCTTATACACGAATTATATAAGTGTGGGACCTTTAGAATCCGAAAAGCAATGTTTAATAATGTAACATTTCAATCTTTCCAAAAGAGCCCCTCCTCTCCACTTATAAAAGGCCCCCACCTCTCCCACCTCATTTACACTTTCAAGCCATTTGTCTTGGCCAACCTCTGCACAAATACTCTCCCAACTTCCCCCTATTACTCCTAGAAGCCTTACTTTGGGCAGAACTCTTCCCAAGGAAGCCTTTGGCTCAAATCAAAAAGAGTTACCCGATTTTGAGGTAATGTCTTCTCTAATGTTGTTTTGTTTCATTTTTCTTCTCCAACCCCTTAAATATTTTTATTCATTTCTTTTGTAACAACACCAGTATCCTCAATATACTAGGATGTTGTTATAATAAGTATTCAAGCTACACTTACACACACCTACATCTAATGGTTAAAGAACATACGGTTTCTGTGGATGGAGAATTTCTGCCTCACGAAACGATGATTGTTCAACACTCATATAACACCTTCAAAGGTGGCCATTAAGATGTCACTATTTTTATATATGATATATAATATGTTTATGTATTACTTATTCTTCTGTATTTCTCATTTATGGCATACTTTATGATTTCCATTATGGGTAAAACACGATAATTTCATTTTAGGAAGTGCGGACTACCGCCCCCTCAAAGTGATTTGAATCGTTAATGCCATATGTGGGATGTATAAAGGATGTAGTAAATTGTATTATACACTATATAATACTATAATTATATTATAAATTTATATCATTATGATTTCATTCCATTAAATATGAAATAGAAATGAAAGTAGCGTTCATGCGTACGTACGGCTTACCGTCTCCATGAACGGTGCATTTCATTTCTTACCTTTAAATGTTACGTGACATTATGAATGAATGTATATACTGTATATATATGATTTATATGATATCTACATCATGAATATAATTCTGGATATAATGGATATTCCACCACATGAACAACTTGTAATTATAAGAAGTTTATTTTTGACTCAAGTACCAAAGATCGACAAAACGACCATTGTTAACTTAAATAATTAAATAATGTTCATAACATGGTAATAAGTGATATAAATGGAATAATGAACATGAAAAAGGTTCTTAAGTAAACATAAATTAACCCTAGTTTATTATTCAGGAGGTTAAAGAACGGTCGAGTCAGGACAAGACGCAAGGTAAGGGAATTTCTTAACCCAACTTCCATTCTTTGGGTTAATCTCCTACTTTCAAATTATGTCATGATATTATTATGTCCTATCTTGTATTTGTACTTTCTTTATGTGTACTTATATTAAATACACATAATAGATCTATTTTATTTTAAAAATGATCTTTTTAAGGACTTCAACTCAATCCCCTTTCATTGAGGAATATTTGGTTTTATACACAACTTTCTTTTATACGGTGTATAAACCCCTTTGACTTTTACGTTTATTCAAAAGGAATCTTTCTTATACAAAGAGTTTTACTAAACGACAAAAAGGGAATGTTTTTCTTTCCGTACTTATGCAGCGACAATTACTTCTCCACCGCCGTGACCATTATTTGAGTTTCGGCTTCCTCTACAAGCCATCATTTTTTTAATGAAAAATAAATACAAAGTTTTAACATTCATTTATTTTGGTATTGAAAATGGTTTTGAAAGCATTTTTATTATATCAATGTGTTGTATTGATATCTTGTGATTGGAATGTGGAAATTTTATGTTTCCTTTATGCATGTTTTATGTGATACGATTATGTTATGGTTTATGATATGTTTAAACCTATTCATATGAGGAATGTATTGGACTTAATAAGTGACGGGTGGAGCCCGCTATAGCTCCTCGATGCATCGGTAGGTCTCATGAGACAACTAGACGTGGAATTGGCCGAGGCCCTTTCCCAATTTGATTTATGGTTTTGGCCGAGGCCTTAATCATTTTAGTCGTCTTGGTCGAGGCCTTGAAAAAATGTTTCAGAATGTCCGGCATTATACATTCCCTCATTATGAAAGTGGTTATTGATATTTCATGTGATTATTCGTCTAGTAGAATATCCATGTGAGCAAGTAATGGCATTATTTAATTTTATTTTTTCCATATTATGCTGAAGTTCATGTTTAAAAGGCTTTTGTTTTAGTTATACATTGCCTTAAATGTTAATGTTTATTTATGAAAGCTTCTGCTATATTGTTAACCTTACTGAGCATCTGAGCTCACCCCTTTCAATGTTTTAATATTTTTCCAGGATGTGAAGAAGTATTTTATGAATGACCTATAGGGGTAGTCAGAAAGGGATATGATTGTGGACTATGAAGAACATGTTATTGTAGTTTGGTTACTTTTTGATGTAATGAAAGACTTATGAATGTATCTAGTGTTTCCAAGGCTACTAAACTAATCGGTCTTTCGAGACTTGATCTTTTATGATCATGCCAATGTTACGAAGTAATGCACCGACTCCGGGTAGCTGGGGTCGGGGCGTTACAGTTGGTATCAGAGGCAGTTTAGTACTAACCTTGGAAGCTAGATTTAGATAAACTCTGATTAGAGCACATAGCCCAAAGATAGACTTTGAGGATTAGTATAGAAGAACTTCCTAGAATTTTGTTATTGTAGAGATTTTGTGAGTTTTACGAGCAATAAATCCCTGTCTGGATACGAGCAAGTAGAGGCGGCTCTGGCACAGATGTACCTAGGGGTCAACCCCGAAAACACCACTTTGAGCTAGACTCGAACGGGAACTGGTGCACCACAACGGGCCTTGCTGCACTCTTGGTTACGACACTCCCGGGGGATATGCTTTGGATAATTCTCATTTTCTTTATAAACCACTATGAAGGGTTATGAGTATATACTTCCTCAAAGAAAACATTTTTATGGATTATATCCATAAATAGTTCAATTTATGTTACGTATCTTACAAGTATGGAATTATGTATTTTGATTTATAAACTAATATAGTTTATTCCATTGTTTAGAAATGGCGCCTAGTGGAAGGAATGGAAACCGTATCAATGCACGCACTTCGTGTAGGGATTTCCATCCTTCTCAAGATAATTATTGTGGAGCTGGAGATACAACTGGTCTTGATCAACTTATTACCATACTGGGACAACTCACTCAGGTTATGAATAATAACCTTACTCGTATGGAGTACCCTGATCCGCAATGTGGAGGATCAATGTTAGACCTCTTCATGAGGCAAAAACCACCAACCTTCAATGGAAGTACAAATCCTATAGTAGTTGAGCAATGGAAAAATTCTTTAGAGAAAATATTCCATGCTTTGGGGAGTAGTGAAAGGGAGAAGGTTGTCATGGCAGTTTACCGCCTCACGGGAGATGCCGATCAGTGGTGGTCGCTGATTCAAAACACAAAGGAAGATGATGACGTATCGAATATGGAATGGAGGGAGTTCAAAGAGATTTTCTTAGAAAAATACTTTCCTCGTGACCATCGAGCAGATATGGAAAGACAATTTCTGAGTCTGAGGCAGAAGGAGGATGAGAATGTCGCAAAGTATGAGGCTAACTTTACAAGGTTAGCGAGACATGCTGCCGATTATATACGTAACCCAAGGAGTAAGATTGATCGTTTCTTTGATGGGTTAAAACCATTTCTCCGTAGAGCTTTAGTATCACAATCCTTCTCATCATACGAAGATATTGTCTCATGTGCTATCAAGACGGAAAAGGAATTCTCTAATTCTTATGACAACAAAGTAAAGCAAGAGAAGAAGAGAACGGTGGAACAAGAGACAGATAAAGGGAAAAAGGGAAAGAAGGATTTTCCATTATGTGATAATTGTGGGAAGAATCACCCTGATACTTGCCTAAAAGGAATGGGAGTTTGTTATAAATGTAGAGAAAAGGGTCACCTGGCTCGTGATTGCAAGGGAAAGAAAGAGGCCATCAAAGTTGAATGCTACAATTATAGGGAAATGGGGAATTATGCAAATGAATTTCCTAAGCGTCAAGTAAACTTACCTCAGAAAAGGCCAAGGGATCAAGGACTATCTTATGATGTTACTACAGTTGAAGCAGAATAACTAATGTAATGGTGCTTTTGGACTCATGGATTATATTCTGGTTATTAGAATAATGAGATATATATATATAAGGATTGTACTGCAGTACTTGTTTATTTCAGTAATGTTTTTATATTTTTAGTATGTGACAATAATAGAAACTTTACTTTGTTTGGGGAATCTGATAAATTGATTTTGGAATTAAGAGACCTTTTAGAGAATGTCTGGACAGAGGTATTTTGGATAACTATAAAGGATGGAGTGGATTAAGTTGATATTTGGATAGTATTGTTTGAGGTTAAAAATTTATGAAGATTATTTTTGAATATTATAATACTATATTTTTAGGAAAAGGACAACCTGCAGGGTGGGGAATAACCCGTCACGTCGGAAAAAGCTGCAGGAATCGAACCCACAATCATAGTGCGACATGCCTTTATTTCCTACCACTAGCCTACAGGAAGTCCCTGGTTAATACAAAATAATTTTACTAATCTAAATGGTATGTGTTAACATTTGGAACCTTATACAATTAGTTTAAGTATAATATTTTTGAGTTCTATTATCTTTTTGAATGAAAGATGAGTTGATGGTTGAAACTCTAACTGTCAAGCATAAATATATATATACCTATCTCTTATTCAATGAATAAATTAATTCTTAAACTTTAGTAAAGGGATATT